>JAWZYV010016501.1:0-680000 GCA_038373885.1 Cheiracanthium punctorium | reverse complement strand
GATCGAAGTTGTAACAAAATTAATGCTACAGAATGTATATGGTTCGTCTTACTAGTGATGATGCCATTGAACATTTACGCTTTTGCGTTATTAGTAACTTTAGAATGTTGCTTTTTATTTATGTTTCCCAAAATGTATCTTCTGTAGTTCTGTAAATATGACCCTTCAAGTTAGGGATATATTCGTGTAATCCCCCTGTTCTACGCAATCTTTACTAATTACCATTAATATTTAAAAAATCACAGTACCACTTCTCTATTAAAAAATACCGCATCTGTTTGAGTTTTGACTATGATAAATGATTGTATTTTCGGTAAAATCATTATTTGCACCTAATTTATTTAACAAGTAGGGAAAGGTGGCCCAAAATGATACTAGCGAGCAAAACGATCCACATTTTTTTTTTAAATACAGTACCGTTATCTACTAGGTAACACATAAACCAGTAATGAAGAAGCAATAGCGATATTCAAGCGATCGGTGTATTACGTGTCTAAGTAGTAATCTTCAAAAAACTGGGTTTTATCATATCACTTATAAGCTAAGCACGAAATTTCCCATTTATCTAGAAATACATTCCTTAATGTACAGAAATGACTGGTACACTATGACTTGGTTTACTGAATAGAGAATGTTTTTATATGTGAATTACACTTATTCAGTTTGTTATCTTTCTAGGGGTGTTCCAATAATATGACCTAAAGTGGTCAGCCATACAACCGTGTAAAATGGTCCTAGTTATTATGGCAACAATTCAGACGTTCTGAAAACAAGTGACTCCCTATTACATTATTTAATTTATTTCTGCATTTATTATAGTTCATAGTGTTTGAATTATAATTTTGAAATATTCCATTTTATTGTTTGTGACACTATTCCATTTTAAAATTTTCATACAATAAATGATGCATACTATATAACTGTAAAACTTATTTTTGTCATTATGTACAGTCATAATTACTTTACATCTTTTATTTTGCCGTTAAAAAAGAATTTACAATTATTTTGAAATGTGGGATCTTTTTGCCCTTATCTGATAATGTTACTTTGCCCTTGGCTGATAATGATGAAAAGGATAAAATGATCCTTTTCATAAATTTTTAAAATTCTATTTTAGCATAATTTAGTGTGAGTTAAAAATATTATTGAAATATGTTTATGATGCAAAATATATTGTGTCAATTATTGTGGCAAAGGGCCAAAGTTTTATTTAACATTTATGATGTTTTATGCATATTTTCCTCTTAAGAGGATCATTTTGGGCCACCTTACCGTATAGTTTTTTAAGTTACAATGCATATTAACTAATATTTAGTTAACCGCAGAGTAACATTTCAGAAGCAATCAACTTTCAAATTGCGCAGATACACTGTTATTAAACTGTTTGCTGCGTAAGCGCGCAGTGTTATTTTAAAAGCATATTTTATTTCATAATTCACGGAAACATTGCACTAAATACTTCGAGAAAGTTTGACATAACTAATTTAAATAATGTATCTACTTAATCGGAATTTGAGACCGCTTTGCATGCTATTATGTAAGTTTTAATTAAACAAGATGGAGCGTACTATATCTGATAAAACAAAATACATTAAAATTATTATGCAAATCTTGGAACTATTTCGTGAATTACAGTTTCAGTAACACATGTTTATTTAGTATAAAGTAGTTAATCAAAGATCCAACTGTTGCGCGTAACGTGTTCGTTTGAAAATTTTGTGTTAAAGAGTAAATTTTGTTTATGTTGTAATTCTATGAAAATATTATCTATTATTATATAGGAAGTGCACCGTGCAATTTTAACTACCATTTATTTTGAGAATGTATCAAACTGGCTGTGTACATGTCCTACGTAGGGGAGGAAGTACATATTTTTCTAACTCACACAATTGGAGTCAATTGAACTGCAGCAGAATTTTCAATTGTATTGTTTGTGAGATTATGGCAACGCAGCGCTAAGACGATCTGCCAAGGATGGGGGGGATGCCTTAGTAGGACTTTTTAAAAATAGGTAAATAGAAAAGGTTGTAGAATTTTCAAAACTGCAATATATATTCACACATAACGAATTTTAGCATCAAATTCTTTACCTAAACTAAAAAGAAATTAACATTGCTTGAACTACACCGAAGAGCCATTACATTATGACCACCCATACATTTTTCAGAAGACTTGGAGAGCACGTAATTTAGTGGGAATGGTATTTAACTGTTGCTGGAGAAAATATGGAATCATTCTTGCAATTACGCTTGTGGGTGATGGAAAGGCTGAGCTAAGCGATTTTGATTGAGGTCAGATTTTAAAAACCCGACTCGGAACGAATATCTCTGAAACTGCAAGACTGCTCGGTTGTTCACGATCTGCCGTTGTTAGTATTTATAAAAAGTGGATTAATGACGTTGAAACCAGCAATAGACGCCAAGATGATGGGCGTTCAAGCATCATCAAAGACAGAGGACCCCGGAGACCCGGAGATTGTCCCACCTAGTACAGCAAAATCGGCGTCAGACAGTGGCTCAGCTGACAACCCAATACAATGCAGGTCCAAATACCAGTGTTTCGGAACATACAATTCAACGGATACTGTTGGATATGGAGCTGCGGAGCACGCGTCCCATTCGTGCGCCTCTACTTACCAAGCGTCACTGTCAACTACGCCTACAGTAGACACGGGTACATTGAGATTGGACCACGGATGTGTAGAAGAGAGTCACTTGGTAGGATGAATCCCGGTTTCTTTTTCATAACGTCGATGGCCGTGTCAGGAGCGCGCTATTGAGTAGGTGGTCGCAATGCAATGGCTCTTCAGTGCATATTGCAGTATTTTATTTCACGAAGTTCTTAGTTTTACACACTGTTGACGAAATATTTAGCGGTATATACGTACTAGTCCTGTCGACCATTTCATTCAATATATATATTTTTTTCTAAAATGGTAAATTTAGTACCGTTCAAGTAAAAGTTTTACACAGTTCCAAATTTCTAACGCTTCAAATAGCCCTATTATCATAGAAGAAAATTTTATCCCTCTAAATTCTAGCACAGATATGCCATTAACATCTCAAAAATAATATATGAAAAAAAGGGGTCAAACACTGGCGCAACAGCCCCTCTGCGGGGCCAAATCCTGTACTACCCAACCGCGCCTTCGCGACCATGGGTTCTGGGTGTGCAGATGGATATGCCTCGGCCAGGGGGTCAGCTTGACGCGGAACCCCAGTGTTTGACCCCAAGCAAGGTTGTTCATCATTTTATAGACCTACTCAAGGGTTGAAAGGCTGAGTCGACCTTGCCAAGCCCGGGATTCGAACCCCAGACCTGTGGGACAGCACTATAAATAACCTGTCAGCTCTTTCATTTTATCATGCAATTCTTTAAGAGTAAGACTTATAAGACTAAATTTAGGAAATATAAATCTATATAACATCTGGATATATTCACAAAAATTGAAAAACTAATTCACACACATCAATAATAACGAATGTAAAACTGTGGGGTAAATGAAAAGTATATAAAATTGTAACATGCAATAGTCTATAATGGGTTTAAAATTTTCATGTAAGACAGTTAACCTCACTTCTAATTTGAAATTAAATTATAGTTCTTAAAACAAATTAAGATGCTCAGTGTATATCCAATTTCCATGGGTTTAACACACGCACACATACACACAAAATAATAATAAATAAATAAATAAATATAAATAAAAGCGTAACTTTTATTTATTTTGCCCTTCCATAAAACGGCCATTCTTTAACCTTGATAACCTGTAAAAGCTATTCTGATGTAACTGCAATCGCTGAAATTATGAAATTATATTCTTCGTAACGTAATTGTTGACTCGGAAATATTTATAACTTACATTAAATTTAATGCATGCAATATTAAACTCTAAAATTCAATCTTATTTTATTCTCTGTTTGTAATTTGTAGGTAATACGAAAGAAACAAAAAAGTTAAACGAACAAAATTTCATGTATACAGAGTATACATGTGTATGTGGACCGACCTTTATTCTCGCAACTGTTTGGCCTGGATGCCAAACAGTTCCAACTTCAAAAATGATCAAAATTAGACAGAAAGTAAAAATAGTAAAAAGCTTTAATATTTATAAAGGAAAATAATGAAAAACATGCACAATATAAATTTGTATAGAGCCCCAGATCCTTCATTCATATTTAAGAAAATCTTGTCCATACAAAAGCATTGCAAACACAAAACGCTTGACATTGGTACTACCCATATTCAACCACATATCATACATGATGTTTAGTGACTTATGTAACTTTACAAAATCTGATGTGTACAACACATGACTTCCTTGCACGTCTATTAATTCAAAAATATTTTCGATGCGCTTTCTCTAAACTTATTTCTTTGAAAGAGATAAAATATCAGTAATAATAATATTTAGCGATTTCTAGCCAAATATTTCGATATCGCCAAGCTGAGTTCAGTTTGAAAGATTTCCTTCTGACACTTTTTTTGGCGATATTTCACCAAAAGCTGACAAGCTTGAGATAGTTTGCGAGATTTTGGGGATAGCCAAAGTAGTCATTGACCACAGACTTTCAATGAATTGAATGCATCCTTACACCTCAATATATTTATATTCATTTGGATCACCCTGTAAATAAATTCCAGTCGATTGCTGTCAAAAAAGATATTGAAAACAGAGATTACAATAGTTCTAAATGCAAAAGTTCAAAATTCTACGGGTTAAATTTTTAGAGTTATACAAAATACGTAATAATTTTTGGCGCCAAATTTGGCGATATTTCGGCAAAACTCGCCAAGGTCGACGACAGATGGCGAGATTTTGGGCGTGGACCAAACAATGACTGTTTACAGTTGTATAATATTGAAGATGTCCATAGACAATAAATTAATGAAATTCTTTTCGGTGGTTCTGTAAATAAACTTTCCAGTAGATTGGACCAAAAATCGAGATGTACAACTAGATGTTACAACAATCTTGTACATGAAATTTCATAATAGTTTTTCAGATTTGAGAGTTAAATAATCACACACGTACACCCAATCTGTATCTCATTTTGACTGTTTTTGTAACTGAAAGAATGCGCGTAAAACTAACTAACGGTCTCGTAAAAAATGCTCTGTAAGCTTATATGTGAATACACTATTCAAAGGCAAAGAAATTCTTCTCAAAAAATACTCTCTCGTACAAATTATTGAATTTTTAAAACTGTTTTTATAACGAGTTCTGATTTAGTAATAGTTTTTGATTTTGCCCCGCTATTCTCAAATACTCAATGAATCGTCATTTAGAATTTTTAATTCAATTAATAAAGATTCAAAATATATGATATTCTATGAGATGTTTTGATTTAAATTGAATGTGACAAACAGAGGTTTTTGTGTTTGAGGACAACATGTATAATATACTATAAAACGGATCGTTTTATGTTTTGAAGTACTTTAATATTTATTTCAATTTAGATATTCCTATTTTGCGAACATGAACACTTTATAATTTAGAAATTCATCAGGTTTTATGTCAGGTAATCTATTGAAACTGCATTCGATTATTTCATAAACGTATGGGGAAAAAAAAACTTTTATTTATTTATTTATTTTTTATTTTTTTTTTTTTGCGCGCGTAACAAACAATTGGGGTCGAAGCTGTTAGTTTGCAGTGTCTCTAGAATGAAATGGAAATATTACTGAATGTGAATGGAAATATTACTTAAATCCCCCTAGTCATTTTTCTCTAATATTTTATAATTGAACCATAAACATGGCAAAAGCAAGATGCACCTTTCTGTAACCTGAATTCACCAAATATTCAATGAAATGTTGAACTATTATATTTATCTCTCTACACATAATAGTACGCCAACAACGTTCATAATTTTCGTGACAACATATGTAGGGAAAGGTGGCTTAAAATGATCCCCTTAAGGGGAAAACTTTATGTTTAAAAAAAATTATGTTTAACATAAATGTTTAAATAAAACTTTGGCCTTTTGCTATCATATTTTACACTATATTTTGCATCACAAACATATTTTAACAATATTTTAAAAGCAAAACGAGTAATGAAAAAAATAGAATTTTTAGAAAGTCTCTAAAGAATCATTTTGCCCTCAATGCAAGGGCAAAATGATCCTTCGTTTGAACATAATTTTAAATTCATTTTTATCGGTAAAATAAAGAATGTTAAAGTAATTAGGACTATACATAGTAAAATAAAATAAGTTTTATAATCATGTAGTAAACCTAACTGATTTTATGACAATTTTAAAATAAGAAAGTGGGACAAACAATAAAATGGAATATAATAAAATTATAATTCAATAAACTCGGAAATAAATTAAATAATGCAATGGAAAGTCACGAATTGGGAGAACGGTTTAAGGGCTGCCATGACGCCTAGGACCCGGAACTGGAGTTCCTTCAGTCAAGGGATCATTTTACCCGGCAATATGTCTTCCCACTTTAGGCCATATGACTCGAAAACGCCGAGAAACATAACAAACTTAAAAAGTGTAACTCACATCTAAAAACATACTCTATTCAGTGAACCAAGTCATGAAAGACTGTATTTGTAAATAACGAGGAAATGCTGCCATGATGGCTAGGACAAAGTACCCAGTATTATAGTTTCTTCAATCGATGGATCGTTTTACCCGGCAGTATGGCTGCACAATTTAGGTCATATTACTGGTTGACGCCGAGAAACATTCCAAACTTAACGAGTGTAATTCTCATCTAAAACATACTCCACTCAGTAAACCAAGCCATATTTCTGTACACGAAAGACGGTATATCTAAATAAATAGGAAAGTTAGTGCTTAACTTATAACAGTTATAAAACTTACTTTTTCGAAGAATTCTGTTTAGACGCATGATAGTGTGACCACTTGAATACTGCTATTGCTTCTTCTTCACTTGGCACTACTAGTTTATGTGTTACCCTGTTGATAGCACTACCTGTATAAAAGAAAACGTACGTGGATCATTTTGCCCTCTAGGATCATTTTGGTCCCTCTTCCCCTACTACAGAACGCAGACAGGCAAAAAAACAAATCGTTACCACATTTCAATTTGTTGAAAAGGGCTAAAAAGGGCTTTAATGTTTGAAATTATCGCATAATTTATGTAACAAAAATAACTCATGTAGCGAAATGTTTTCGAGCAAGCGTGCTTTTCTGTACATTTCTGCTATTTATCATTTCCCATTACACAGACGAGGAGTTTGTATCAGCTGCAATATTGTTTAAAAGCAACAGTGCAGACAAATTAATTATATCTGTGTTTGCTTCACTAACATGTGTAAAACTTAATTAGTGGAAAATTAAATTGAAATGTCTAAGTGCAAGTGAATATCTTAAATACTTTCTAACACATGTTTGTTATTCTTCAATTAATTTAGTTAGATGGATATATGTGTTACGTTCATGTCTGGAAAAAATCATTTATAAATGCGGACCATCTTTCGACGACTTAGTTTATTTGTGAAGAAAATTTAATAGAATTTAGAAAAGCATAAGGAAAGACCCTCGAAGTTCAACGTGATTTCTGTTATATGTATTTAAATGTGTTTTTAGATTATTTCTCTTGATTCATCCACAAACTGTTGACACAAAATTATTCTTTCGACAAACAGTCAAATAAGCTCATTTGAGAAACAAAAATTGTTACACAACGAACAATTGCTTGTCTGTGCATATAGTATTTTCTGTTGCTAATCTTTTATTCATTTATTTGATAATTACTATTTTATGACAGTTCTTTAAGAATTTCAGCAGAGCAAAGACCGAATTTGAATCTCGATTCTTGTGCCTGAAAAGGTGGATAGTGGTTTTGTTACTGATAAGCAAGATTGGTGAAAATACCACATATTCCAAACATGCTTAAATCTGATTTGCCCTTTCGCAGCGAAGAATAGCTTAGGAAAAATTTTACCCTAAAAAGTTCGGAAATTATATTTCTTTTAGAGTAGTATGGATTTGGAGGAAATCAAACCGCTAATCTGAAATGCTGAACATTTTTAGATTGTAGAAAAAAGCTTTACAACACAGATTCAGAATATATGGCTTCTGCAACTCGTTCTAGTTATAAGTATTCTAGTTGTAAACCAAACACAATCCTGTTATAAGTGTTCTTAATTAGCTTGACTAAGAATGCTTATGCTGGTTACGAGGCTATTACCTTACGTCATTAAAGAAGCTACATCCACAATCTAAAAGAGATTGCTTTCCAAAGTTAATATAATGTACAGTCAAGAGAACACTGAAACGCAATACCATCTCCTCCTCACATACAAATGCCATTTTTGCCCTCACCAATGCCAGAGCGTTTTGTAAAATGTTCACATCGTTACATTTTCGTCATTTTCAGAAAAAGGCTCTAAAAGAACTTCACGTTCATTCTACGGCGATGTACTGGGGACGCAATAAAATTATTCTAGGAATTTAATTTATGGAACGTGAATGTGGAAAATATGTCACTCGAAGTATTATTCTGATAATAATAATAATAAATAAATAAATAAATGAGTAAAACATTGTTCCACATCTGAATATTCTACGTCAAAATAGAAAATAAATGAGGAGCCGCCTTTTTTTTTTTCGAAGATGACTAATTTTATAATGCAGTTCTCCCCTCGTGCCTTGCGTATCTCCTGAACATACGTTGCTTTCTAAGCTATCCATCAGACACCTCCGCCCATTTTCAATATCCTGCTGAGAATTCGCACTATTTTAGTATCCTGCAACTTTCCGTTCTTCGTTTGAATAGCGTATTGTTACTTTGTAATTTATTTCTGAACAACCTCCATGATTTCCATTGTACTTCAAAATATTAAAATGAATTATGGAAAATTTAATAGGAAATGTTTTTCTAAGCATCTGCGGAATAGCAAGCTTGCTATGTAAGTGAAGTTAAACATGCTTGACTGTTTAATCCTAGGGCATAAGAGAATATTGCGAGAAAAAATTTTCACAGCAAGCATGAACTGTATGTTAAAGAAGCTAACATTGCTTTCAGTTGCTGTTTGATGTGCGTCCATACTTGAATTACTATAAGAACGACGACGACAATAAAAATATATTCCTTCATTCTTTGCTTTATCTTAAATTTGACATCCAGTAACATAATTCAATTCTTATAGTTAAAACGTGTACATAAGTTTTTCCCTCTGTATTTCGAGTTATTTTGGGGTAATTAATTACGATAAACAAATAATATATATTTCCAAATTTTCCTTGATTTTGGTGTGAATATTCGTTTACTTCTGAGGTAATCAATTAAAAATAGAATGTTCTGCTCTTGGGTGTATGTTTGCAAATTTGTTGAGAAAATTTGTGTTGTTCACGCTAGAATGATTTTGTTTTCAAAATGAATATGAAGTAAAAATTTTAAACACACAAAGAAACAATGACAACCACAACACTTTTATACACTTATTTTAATTTTCATGTGGGTAAGAGATGAAGAAGTCTTTTTGCAAAAATTGAAATAGTTAAGTCCAATTTTTTTACTGTTATTGATTAACAGATTGCCAATGTTTCTAGTAATCTTAAATTTTAATTTATGTGAGAATAACATAAATATTAGTCACATTAATTTCTATCATACATCCTTTTTAATTAGTGAAAAAAAAACGATTTTTTACTTATTTGGTTGGAATTTCTGATAATGGAGGACAGCCCATTCTAGAGCTTGGTTACAGAATGAAGCATTTTAAAACTGCGGTAAAATTTTTCATTCAATAATGGGACTAGATTTAAAAAGAAAACCGTTGAACAAACACGCAAGTGCATAATTAAAATTTTAAATATACTCATATTTTTACGTGAGTTTTGTTTGCATTTTGTTTCATGCGATCTCAGTAAGGCATATTGAATAGGTTGGGTTAAAATAGTTAGCGAAATGAGAAAATTTTCGTGTTTCTTCTATGTAATTGCATGACATCTTATTCTCACGTCTTTTACTAAACCATAAGGGATGTTCTGGAAGTAATGCAAGAAACAGGTACTGTAGACATTTCGAATGGCAAATGTAAATTCAGGTATGATAAATGTTGGACTTGAACAAATTAAAAAAGAAAAGAGAGAAATGGGTCAACCGCAATAGTGTCTGATGAAAAATATACAGGGTTTATAAAAAGTCCCTGACACATTTAAAAATTAAATATAAAATCAACTAATTGAGTTACGACATTACGGTTTGTACCAAAATGATTCCTATGATGAAAAGTTTTCTTAATGCCAAAAAAAAAAAAAAAAGTTCCAAATTTCACAGATACATGGCGCTGTAGAAACACTAAAAACAAAACTCACCATTAAATATTCAGCATTTTTATTTTGTAAAGCAGATACAAGCATAACCAGCTACCAAACTTCAATATGTGCACCTGATGTAGTTCTAACCACATCCAAATGGCAATAAATTTCACTCCAAGCATTTAGTATCATTGATTGTGGTTTTGATTGAATTCACTTCTTCGTTTCTTCGATATCAGCCACAGGAGAAGAGTAAACTTTATCCTTCACATACCCCCACAAGAAGAAATCAAGAGGGTTAAGTCTCAAATGAAATACGCATTTCAATTTAATGCAAGGTCAAGCAACGCCATCCATTGGTGAAATTTGGAGCTATTTTTTTATTTGCTTAAACAAAACTTTTCATCATAGGAAGCATTTTGGTACAAACCGCAATCTCGTAACTCAATCAGTTGATTTTATATTTAATTTTGAAATGTGTCAGGGACTTTTTGTACACCCTGTATATGGTTACAAAATGCACATTATTTATTTTTTACCATACATGCATAATAGTGTAATACAAATATTATAATGCAATATATAATATTATACAAATGAAAGCGAAAGCAATGAAGTGTAAAAAAAATACAAGTGTTATATATAAATAAGATTTGCATTATATTATATAATGTTGCAAAGTGTTACGTTATATTACGTGCCTTTATTAATAAATAAAAAGATGAAAATAATTAAAATAATAAACATTTGTTTAAGCTTATGAATTTGGTAATTTAGCATATTTTCACGAATTCTTTTCCTAAACTAAGAGTTCTAAAGAGAGAATCAAACAATCATATCGTTTCTCCAATTTTTCTTACTTCTAAATCTTCGTTTGTGGTTTTTTTTTCTTTTTCTACATGTATCTCTTTTCTGTGATAGAAAAATCCCTGCTCTTAGGCTAGGCTATAGAATTGCTCAAATTTCACTTTTAAATTGAATCTACTTAAGAGATGTACTTGCTCTGTCGATCGGTCTAGCACTATTTTTATACATCGTTTAAATGATACATGTATGTTTATAAATCTGCTCATATTCTATAGCAGATAGAACACGATAATTTTTCTTTAAAATGAAGGAGGGGAAAAATTTTTGAGATACTTCTCCGAAAGACTGTTAACGAACTGCCATTTGTTCATTGTGAAGCGTGGACATGCTGTACATACATGCAAGAAAATACATATGATCTAACATACACACACACACCAAAACACACTTATATATGTACATATAGGGTATCCCAAAAACACAGACCTAGGCTTTTATTTCTTAAATATTTTTCATAGACATATATAGTAAATTAAGAAGTTAGCTTAAAAAAAAACTTTATGGTATCGATTAAAATTGTCAGGATAAAAAAATCTAAATAAATAAAAAATTTAACTTTTTATGTGGTTCCCATACAAAAAAATAAGATTGCAAAATATGATCAGTACATTAATTAGATGATGTACAATGTTTCAGCCTTTTATTATACACTGTCTGAGATACGTTTAAACAAAGCTGGTGAGGGGCTATACAATACCAATAACAGCAAAAGTATTATGAATTTACGAAAGAAGTGTTTTCATTCGTAATTTGCGTACAACCCCTGAAATGCAACCTTTCGGAGCGATTTTTCTCCATATGTGAACCGTTGAAAAATGGCTTGAGTCACCAAACTATTATTTTCATATCTACGACAAATTTTAGAATAAAATTCTCAAACTTTGTACACCACCTTATTAGTTTATGAGGCACATTTTACCACTTGGATTTTGTTGTTGTTGTAGTACGGAAGCCATAAAAAAATTCTACAGTGCATAGATTCCAAGGGCGAAGTATGAATAACTGTCTAATCTAATTTTTTAAATCTCTTATCCGCTGTCCAACAAAATCCAATTGAAAAACGTTATATTTCATCCTAAAAAAATAACATCGTCTTGAAACAAAATCATAAAGAAGCATGTTTACTTCTAAGTTACAATCTTTCCAATAAATGTGTATGAGAAAGTGCTGTACATGACACATGATGATAGTAAAAAAGAAGTTTTATTCCGGTATGCGCAGAAAATTATGATTTGAAAACTTTCTCTTTACGAATCCTAACTTGATACGATGTTATTTTTCTAACATATTGCACTACGTGACATTGAGTTTCAAAATGCATTTGCATGTACAACATTTCATAAACAAACAGAAATCCAAAACTCCTGTAATATATTGATGTTATTTTCGTATATCTGTTTTTCCTTTTTTGAAGTTATTTTCGAAGAGAGTGGAGTATATGTTGAAAGATATTTTTATTCCAAAAAAAAAAAAAGTTATTTCACGAAGGATGTAAAATACGCAAAACAAGGGTTCATTTGAGTAGCTCTTCTGTTATTTTCTCTTTTTAAATATAGAAGATATGTGATAAAAGACTACCACTGTATATTTTAATGAGCTTATTAAAACAAGTTTCCTTCTAATAGGAACTTTAAAATACTTTTTAACATATAGCAAATTTTAATTTAATAACATAAATTAAGGCAGCTTATTTATTCTTCACAATATTGGTCAAGGAGTGCCTGACCTGCGGAAAGAATGCCTGTACTAGATCTTCAGCGGTATTCACCTAACTCCATGACTCACCGAGTTAGATAACCTGAATGACCGTTTTCATTCTGCGGAAATTATAATTGTCAGATATCATGGCAACCCTTGCATTTGGTATAGTAAATACCATTTTTTATGTAAACATTTGAGTACCTCGCTCTTCTGAGTTAACTAACACGTTTGATTTTCAGTAAATACGGCTGCTGAGAACTGTAACAGCTTGAACTTTGATTTAAAATGGTAGGAATTAATGTAATCAACACGTGCATTTTTTTCTTTCTTGTTATGACTATGATTTTCTTTTTAATGGCAAACACTTTGCCATCAAGGGTTTGGTCTCTTCTAAGGCCTTATGAGTAGGCCATTTTATTGTGGGCCATATAGTAGATGGACAACGTTACCCCCTATAAGGGGATGGAAAATTCATCAATCAAGCTAAAATCGGGAGTTGAAGTCGAGCCCATAACAATTGACAGTTGTGTGCTAACCACCATTTAATTTGGAGCAGCATAATTCTAAAATATGAAATGCTATCTTACGTCAGTTTTGAAACAAAAATAACAGGATAGAATACTGCATAAAAAAATGTTTGACACTGACTCAGCATAAAATATCACACCGACTAATTTATTTATGGTATAAGCATCAGAAATCTACTTTACGGTGGATTTAAATGCCTATAATAGACTAATTTTTGAAAGACGTTAAATTTTTCACAAAATTTTGAATGTACCTTTAAATGTCTCAAGCAAAAGTATGTAGATTATTTCAAAACAACCAATAATGTGAACTTTAACACCAAACATGACACATAAACTATAAGAGAAAGGGGAACCCGTTAAGAATTCTAATCCGCGAGGATTCATTTAATCAAGAGTTTACTTACGGTGAATCATTTTACCCGCAGTATAATGAAACAAATCGAATTTTATTCGCTACATCATGGTACACAAATCACTTAAATTCTTCTCGAAGTGGAATGAAGTCACTCGCATAAAATTTATGGCACAGATTAGACATTAAAATTTACTCCTATTAATTATGTACACAGAACATGCTTAAGAAATTTAAGAAATTTTAATTGTATACGCCATTCATGTGACCCAGGTAGAAATTTATGGAAAATTATTCAAATTAGTGTAACACTGTAGAGCGAAAATGTAATTACGAAAGCTAATTTTATCAGGTTGAATATTAAAGTATATTTTTAACATTTAACTTCTAAACTGAACGCTTTTGCTCGTAGGCACGAATATTTCGCATCATTCAGCTGAATCAAATTTTAAGTTAGAAAATTAAACACCCCCTAAGGGAAATAAGCATAAAGTTTTTGCTTGTTAACAAGAATAAGAGGCGAATTCCGTGTGTAGAAGTTAACGCAATATAGATTTGTTAAGTAGGAAATTTAGACAAAATTTGATCAAACTTAAAGCAATTCAAAAAATTTGGGGATTTTTGGAAATTCAAAACTGGAAAGAATCTTTCCAGTTTGAAGTCATAAACATTTAACAAAAATAAATTCAATTCTACATTCAACACCAAATTTCAATACATTTTTTCTATAATGTTGAAAGTACTTTATTCTTCAGCATGTGACCAGAAATATAACAATTGAACGTCCTTTATCCTATTAGGGAGATCATTTTGGAAGTTTCTTCAAAATGCGAAATATTCGTGCCCACGAGCTAAAGCGTTCAGTTTAGAAGTTAAATGTTAAAAATATACGTTAATATTCAACCTGATAAAATCAAAGGAAGTTTCTTTTCTAATACAAATAACCAAAAAATAAGCTTTAGCACGCTTACTAATACGCTAAGCTTACTACACAGTAAGAAATTTTAAAGCATGGAAATTGCTATTTTAAACAATTGAACATGTCATGCTGATTCAGCAGAACTTATCTACCGCGTATTTTCAGAACATACATATTTTTAAAACATTCGTACATATTTTTAAAACATTAATTTTTATAAAATTTTTCATGCACTTTATTCAAAGTTGTTTAATTTGAAAATGACATAAAATTCTTTAGTAATATTAAGGTTCGGCGATTGCTCACAAACTATAAGAGATATAATCAAGCTGCGTTTGTATTTGAAACATGATTTTTGGTGTAAAATTTGTGCATATTTTGACAAAGTCGCCAAACCTATATTAGGTTAACAATATTTTCGGGATGGCCCAAACATCGACTCTCCATAGACTTTTACTGAACTCTAGATATCCATCTACCTCAATATGCTGGCGAGTCTTTTAGAGGATTCTATAAATGAACTAGCCAGTCTATTACTATCAGAAATATTGTGCAAAATTTAGACATTCCATGGCTAATCGCCAAAGTGTTATAAAACTTACTTGCAAACCTCGTAAGTACATACCTTAAAGTACGTACAGACGTCACTACAAAATGATACAACATGGATTAACAGTTGATGAAAATAGATTGCACTCACATAATTACAGGGGAACATGATAAGACAATCATAAACTTGATAAAGTAAATTTTGGAATGGCTATAATCCATTTATCCTGCAAAGTCTCTTACAACAAAATACATCTCGATTACAACTCTTCTTTTATTTCGTACAAGGAAGCAAAGTGTCAGCTATCGAAATCGATATTTGTCCCGCAAAGTTGTAATTATCAACATCTTCAGCTGCATTTTTGTATTTATTCCATTTCTCAAATATTGCAAAGTTTAATATTAATAAATTCATATTCATTTGCAAATCTTATATTTAATATTTTACATAAGTATCAGACTGTAATAGAAATTGCAACACTTGACAAGATGTAAGCATATCCCGGGGCAAATTTAATTTCAATATAGTAAGCTGAAGAGTATTAAACTTTCAACAAATTAAAAATAACTTGTAAGATATAAGCATTCAAATTCTCAAAACGAAAACACAACGATTTTTCATAATTTTTATATACGTTGCATTTATTTAACTATTATAATTTACTAGTTGATGGCGTTGGATATGCTCCCTCATAAATTTAAATACCCTCATACAAAAAAGTAAGTAATTGATGGATTTTTTAAATTTCTAAGCTATTAATTTATTTTCCTTTTTATTTTACGGACAAGTTAAAGAAAACAACAAAATAATCCTATTCTTGTATCAGTTTAACTTTTCTTCAAATATCAAAATTTCGAAAACTTTATTAAATTAAAAAAAATAAACTTTAATTTTAATAAGCTTTATTAAAGAAGTGGTATTCAAAATATTCAATTGCTAGAAAACTTATGGTATATGTTTCAGCATAATAATATTCTCTGCTGATTTTCAAAATGCAGGTGCTGATTATAAAATGAAAATATTTGTATATTAAAGTGTCATTGATGCTTTAATTACCTGGCCTGATAAATAATGCTGTTACTATATTAATGCAAAAAGAATATTTGAGACATTTGAAATATTTTTCGTATTTTTTTTCCTGATTTTACTAATGAATTTAGTTTTTCGATAAAATAGCCAATTATTTCTTCCAGCGCTTGCTAAACGAAAATTCGTATCTATTGTGCTACTCTTGGTAAGCTTTTGATAAAAATTTCCACTAGTTATTTGTATTGTTGTAAAGTAAAAAGTCTTTATTTAATCAAAAACAATTTACATTTTACAGTCAATCAAGCTTTCTATTTTTTTAAATTGTTTAAAATCAAATATTATAAAGTCGCCATTTAAGCTTATCCGTCTATCTCTTCTTTCAACATTTGCAGAATGATCTTCCTTCCAACTACTGAATTTAAAAGCAAAATATTTATTCTGTATATATAGATAATACAACTAAAGATTTTGTCTCTTTATAAATTATGTTACTAGTTATTATTTTAGAAGGTTTATTTGAAATTTTGTTTTAGAAAAATTATTTACCGCAGTAAAAAAGAAAGAAAACAAAATCATAACTATCGAGAAACAATATAATTTATAAGAACGAAAATTGCAGTACTCTATTTTTTTCAAAATAAAATTACGTCTACAAATACGAACATGATTAAGAGCACAGTTTGAAATTTAGAAATTAAATATTTGACAAAAAATTATTAATTACTAGAGTCGATGTTTGGAAATTAATGGCATCCTTTTAATTGCTCCTTTAATAGAAAGAATGTATTCCAGAAATATTGTGATTTGAAATATACAGAAATTTCTTGTATAAATTATAAATTGTCGATCAATGAAGACTTAGCCGTAGGTAAAATTAATTTTACAAGAATATTGGATAATGAGAAATTAATGATAGATTATATTTGACTTCATATTAAAAGGAAAGATAAATATAAATAAAACAAAGAAAATAATTTTCCTAAGATAAAGCACAGGAAAAATGTTTTATAAATTGTTTACAGGCTAATGTTTATAAATGAATGCATTCTACTCAAAACGCCGTTAAAAGTTTAATTTTGGGAATTTTATTAGAAGAATGCAGCAAATAAGATGGTCAATTTAAAAAAAGACCAACATTATATTTTTTAATCACGAACATGTAAATAAGCAATAAATTTTATAAAATCATGTTTTAACCTTTTTTTGCACAGCTTACGCTTTTATTTGACTCAAGTGCAAGACGAGCAAGCGATGAAAATATTAAAATATTTTTTTTTTCTCATTGGAATATTTGCGCATGCAAAACGCAATGTTTCATTTGAAACAGAACTTTTTCCGCACTTCACATAAATAAACATAAACACTGAATATTTCTAACACTCTAGAGGAACATATTTTCGAAATGTAGCACTATAGTACTGGTTTTTACGTAATCGGGAGATTACATAATGTACAGAAACAACGCTTACGCAATATTGTGCATAAATTTTGCATGTAACAACTCTTTAAAATGTTACTTTTTCATATTTTTGTGGTCACAGAAAATATACTGAAACGTTCTTCAAAGCTTCATGAAACTTTCGGAAGCTTATGGGTAATATCTCAGTGTTTTAGTGTAGTAGCTGAAACAATTTCTGCTCTACCGTTGATATACCATTTCGTAGCTTGATTATGAATTGAAAGACAAAATACGAGCAGAAACAATTTTAAAAATGGAAAACTTCCAAGTTTTAAAGATGGTGATTATTTTTTTGTTTTATTTTTTTGTTTATTTTTTTTTTGTTTATTTTATAACTCTGAGTAAAAGCACTCTTAATTTCCATTTAACTACGGTAATATGAAAATTTAAAATTGGGTTTAGGTACTTGTGTCAAGTGGGGTAAGTAAATAAACTGATTTGACGAATGTGTGTTAAAAGTTACTTTACATAAAACAAAAAAAAAAGATAAACACCTTATCTCACGGTAAAAAGCGTGTTCGTAATGTGTTTACGAGCTTTTGACATGCTAAAATATTTTATTTATTATGTATAAATTATTAATATATCAAAGTATGTTATATATATTTAATTTAAAAATAAATTTATTATTTGTTTAGTTTGGTTTTTATTTCGTTCTTTAAAGGGCTATATTACCAAATATATATTATTTTACTATTTTAAATATTTCTTACAATTAATATCTTTTCTTTTATGAAAATAGTGACTTTCAACACATCTTGGATACAAGAGGCCATTTTTATTTAATATACAGAAATTAGAATCTTATTATTCAATTTTTATCAATTATTTAAACATCAGGGTATTTATAAGCACTTGGAAAATAATAATCTCATTTCCTCATAGCTATTAATCAGTAATAATACAACACATCTGCAAATCAATTTTCCCTAGATAATATTTTATTTACATTAAGTGTGAGCAAAAATTAAAAAATTGCACTGAAAAAAAAATGTTTTGTTGATTCAATAAAACTTTTGTTGGTTCTATTTCAAAGAAATATTTTTACTGAATCAACAAACTTTTGGTTGGCTATCTTTAAAAGAAATATTTTTGTTGAACCAACAATTTTTTTTTGTTGTTGATTAAACAAAAAATAAGCTATTAATCAGTAATATTACAACACATCTGCGCATTTTTTGTTAATTAAAACAAAATATTTTGTAAAAATCCCCACAATTATTCCATTCAAATAGCTCGAACAAAATTTTGTTCAACAAAACATTGTATTTTCGTGTAAAGAACTAATTTAAAATTTCATATTTAGTTTTATTTAATTATCTTGCTTTGAATGATACATTAACGATGTTTCGCACTCTTAAATCGAAACCCTAAAACTAAGTAATCTCTTAAGCATGAAGTGTGTTTTGTCAATATATAATATAGCCTTGTTTAATTGACTACGGAAAACCCCTTAACTCAACTTCCTTCATTAATTAATGAAACTATCTGAAATAATTTCTGAAACTAGCTAATTTTTAAAACAATAGTTATTTACTTTTTGGCAAATACATTGGTAAAATGTCTGATGCGATTGCTTTAGCTTTACATATTTCATCAAAAGGTTAATGTATTCATTATAGGAAATGCATAAAATGGAAAAGTAAAAGTGCTTTTGTTTAATGAATGCTACTTCATTCATGCAACTTATCACAGATCATCAATAGTGCAGAAATAATAATAATAAACAGAAAATAAGATATATCTTCTGACAGTCTTTTAGAGAAAAGTACGAATGTGTTTTATGATGTAAAAAAAGATTTTCAGAAAAGACAATAAATAAGTAAGCAAAAATGTAATCAAAATTTTTCTTAAAGTTTTATCTTCAAAACTTAAATGATATTAGTTGAAAACATTGCAATAAATTGATTAATATTGATTATTATGAATTTCTATCAAATTGAGCAAAATGAAGATTAATTAAACAAGTAGATAAAAATATAGCACGTGTTAAGAACTGAAAACATGTTTTAATTAACTTGATTTTCAATTTTCGAGGAAAATGCGAAACTCTATAACAACTCTATACCTACCGTCTTCCGTGGAAAATGCCAAAGCACAAATGCTCATTATGAATGTTTGTGCTTTCATTTCAGTGAACTATTTAGAAACGCATATAATAAAACAAAATTATGTTGCCAAGTCACAATTTTGATATCAGTACATTTTATGTAAATAGGTACAGAATCCAATTTTTCACATAATTATGTGTTGGTACCCAGAACTACCCCATAATAAATTTAAAAAAAATTAAGGTAAATAATGCTCCAGTAGTGGGTCATTTGAAATTTTGAAAACCAGAAAAATTTGAGAAACAATATTTTTTTTTAATTTTAAAAATAATTTGAAAATAATTTGAAAAACAAGAAATGTCAACTATCCATTGAGATAAGAGATCGACTTCTGATTGAATCAAACCCTTATCAACTAAATACTATAGGTACAGCACCTTCATTTCCTGTTTCGTTGGGTAAAGAAAGTTTGTTGCTGAAGTCACTGTCTTAGAGATGCATTCTAAGCCCATTTTTAGTGATTTACTTAAGAGACAAGTCTTCGTTCTAACAATTTCTTAATAAACATTCCGTTTAATTTTAAAATCAGCTGTCATTAATATCATTTAATTATATGCTGAATGTATTATAAACTATCACTGAATGAAATTATAATAGTAATTTATGGACAGTGATGGATTCCCTCTGTTAAAACAGTGGTTTACTAAATGCCCCAGAAGTGATCTGACGGGACCCAGTACTGGAGCATATGCTTTTCCTCATGTGCTTCACTAGTGGTCCCCTTGCACAGCTGCCAGATTTTACGCTTTTTTTGGAAGATTTTCCACCGCTATTTTCTTTTTGATAACCTGATTTTAAAATGAATCCAAAATCTTAACGTGAAACAGAGTCGTTGAAGCAAGATATATTCAGGGACTAATCAGGGAATCTAAAAAAAGGACTTATTATTTCAAAAAGATTTGCTCAATATCACGTATGCAGATTTAATATCCTAAATTCCCTAACCAGAACTTACAATGAAAGATCGAGAAATAACATATACTTTTAATAAAAATTGGACGTTTGAGAAAAAATGTAAATCTCAGGTGACTAAAATCTATAACTATGACATTTCATTTACCATTTAAGTGCATTTTTTACAGTGTCTAACATTAATGCATTTTTATTATTACTATATATAGGGTGCCCAGTGCTAATGGTGCACAATGGCTATTTCCTATGTCGTTAGTCAGAGACACATAGTTCCACTTGCAAAAAATGCTTTAAATTGCATAATCTATTATATCAGAAACAATCGAAATCAATAAATCAATTCATATAAAGATTACGGAATTTAATTTTTTATACTGTCCCCTGGTCCTATCAGTTATATTTAGAAATTTTTTCTTTATACAGTTTGATGCACAATATAAAAAAAAAAAACTCGTCCTTCTATGACCAGCATTTACCTAGTTATAAAGTAGCAAATATTTCGACTTAAGTCACTTTTCCTTGTTTAAAAGTGTCCCGTTACGGTAAATCGTTAGGGACCATATAAATATTGAAATTTTAAATTGTAGGTTATAATTTCATTTTCTGTCGTAATGCAAGGAAAGAAGCAAAACTAATTTTAGAAAACTAATTTTTAAACAGAAGGTTATAGTTAGGCTCTATAAAAATCTATCCGGGGTCAGACTTACTAAATCGCATATGTGTAGCACCGTGTATACTATGCAAAGTATAGGAAGTTCTCTACATGGGTGCATATTTGTATTGCAGCCGAAGGAAGCTACGTTTGAGCAAATGTTACGCTAACAGAATTTGTAATATTATTTTAAGTTTCTAAAATGCATATATTTGTATTTTAAAATGTTTTATTTTCTAATTTAATGTTTAATGAAATGTTTTATTGAAGTAAAACTTCTTTAGTGGCGACTAGGGAGTAACTCAGATTTTTTTTCTGACGGAAGTAACGCTCAGTAAAGAAAGTGACGTTCGCGGCCCGAAAAAGAAGAACCTGTGAAAAATCTACCTTTTAGACCTGCTTTCGTCGTTCTCCGAATTCATCGTGTAAAAATACACGGAACCTGATAGAGATAAACAGTCAAGAGCCGTATCTTAGAGATATCAATCTTTATTTATATATCAATAATCGATTTGATCAATAAGCAGTTCTCGATAATCCTTATTTTTAGATAAATAATATACAATACGTGGTTTTGTAAAATCACAAAGAAATGGGACTTGCCTGCAATCGATCCGGAACAGTCAGGGACTGATTTACGGTGGGGCATTCGGGACACGTGCCCTGGGCCCCCGATTTTAGAGCCCCCAAAACTTCCTTTTATGTAATCATAATAGCTACTAAAATTATCTCTCGAGAGAAAAATTTCTGATTACTTCATTTCATCACAAATATTAAAAATTTTTAATTTAATGTAACTTGTAACGCTAAAAATTATGCATTCGATTCGACATTCGATAAATTCGATATTCGCAAATTCGTTCGGACACCTTAGCATGCTCCTCCTTTTATCTTTTCAAAGGTGTGTGAAGGCTGTAAATACCCATAAAAACATTTCAAAATCGAAAAATTCATATAACTGGTATCTGTCGTGACATTTTACTGATTTGTAAATGTTTACGTATGGTTAACTTAGGAATGATAATTGGTTTTTACTTAATTTAATTAAGTAATATTCTGCGGAAAATTTTTGTGCAAGGGCCCCAAAAGTATCTGTGTCCTGGGCCTCCAAGTGTGTAGATCGGTCGCTGGGAACAGTAGATGGAAACGTCAGTTTAAGAACACTTTCCCTGGATTCTAACCCAACTTCTAGACAGAACAAAGGGATGGAACAACACAATTAAAGGGATAGTGGCTGCAAACGAACCTAAACAGCGGAGGGAAATTTTCGTTTAAGAACACTGTTGGAGGATCATACTAAGCATCATAGAACTTCGATCCCACGAAGGTAAATTTATTTGAGGGGACACTTCTCTTAGAAAGTTGGATAACGTCGTAGTTGCAAACAGATGGCTCTACGCACACTGGGTAACTGATCATCTCAGGTTGTTTATATTCCATCAAGACGAAGTGAATGGAGATCGTTGAATTAACAGAACATCAAAAAATTAAACACATAAACTTAAGAACGTGATATATAGTAATTACTGGCTTTAGATGTGTTTTAATTACATAATTGTCTTAGAATACTATTTCGTAATGATTATAGGCAATAGTTTCGAAGCGAAGTGATATTATTATTTGTCAAATGCCAGTTACATTATCCGTTAGGCCATTAAACTCCTAAATATTATGTATATCATATCTGTTATTATTTTCCCCAAAAATTGTATTTTAAGAAATGTTAGTAAATTTAGAAGAATGTAGTTTGTGTGAACGCAATATTTATAATGATATATATAGTGTAATGATATATATATTTATATATAGTAATGATATATATAATTATAATGATATATATACAACGATTTAAGAATACGGGTATGTAACACCACAAACAAACAAACACTGACTGCAAACAGTTTAATAACAAAATAAAAGAATAACAAATGGACATTCCGTGGGTTCTAACCCAACCTCAAGACGGAGCAAGCAACGGTTTAACACGGGGATGGAACACCACAAAGAAACGGACCCTGGCTGCAATCAATCCCAAACAATAGACAGAACCTGCAGTTTAAGAACACGGATACAGAATAATAATTCGAACCCAACTAACAGAGGAAAACATCAGTTATCAGGAGAACACAGTTAAGTATAATACTAGACTATGGGCATTCCCCCATTCAAACCCAACCTCCAAACGGAACAATGGTATAAGAAAACAGTTAAGGAATAATACTACAACATGGACAGTTCCTGGATTCTAAGTAATTATCATGAATTACCGATTATTCTTACTGGAGATTTTACTGTTAATTTTCGCTCTCAAGAATCTCAGCTGTAGTGCAAAAGGGGAGCCCACACACGAAGAAGATTTACAATACTCAGACAGAGCGATGCCAGAGGTATTGTCAACAAAGGGCAGTCAAAATTGCCCCATAATAAATTAAAGAAATTTATAGTGGGCAGCTGATTTACAATATTCAGGCATTGTGGTGCCAGGTGTATCACTAAGGGACAGTTAAAATTGCCCCATAATAAATTAGAGAAATTTATAGTGGGCTGTAGCCGATGGTCAATATTACGCAGGGAGGCGTAGGTCAGGAGGCGGTATAAAATAAGGAAAGAGAGCCAATCACAGAAATGGAGAAACAAAAAATTATGCACGTAAAGGGGGCGTGAACAAAATGACTCCCGGATTGGTTTAGAAAAAAAAAAGAAAACAAGAAACGGAAAGGGGCCCAAGAGCGTCTGAGAAGTCAGATGATAGCGAGAGGAAGTCCAGAGTGGACGGGCTCAGAGAGGATTGTTGTTGAGAGAGTGTGCAAAAAAAATGGATGTAAAAAAATTCTAAGTGCGCCACAAATTTTACTGAAAGTTAAAATATTGTGGCCGAGGTCCTGGGAAGGATCTCCGTGGAATCCAGCTGACGACGGCCGATGAGATGAATCGGTGCGGAAGGCATCAACTGCTGAAAGATTGATGGGTGTCGCCCAGTCTAGACGTCAACGAGCCCTCAAGCAAAAATGTCCGAACAGTGCGTCATCAAAGAAAGTAAAAGAACCTTGTATTGATTTATATTTAATTTTTGGCCGCACTATATCTCCTCGCTCTCCCCTATCTACCATATCTCCACGATCTCACCGCGATATCTATATTTAATGTTAATATTATGGAATATTAAAAAAAAAGAAATGATGGCACAGTTATAATTTATAAAGGTGTAAAGAAAAGGAAGATAACAAATAGTACGAGTAAATTGTATAAGATATTGTATGTTTGGAAGTTAAGTAATAATAATTAAAGAAAATGTTTTAAAATCTGTCTCTTTTATTGAGCCGGTAATTATATTTTGTTTCAGTAACCTTTAAATAGGAAAATTGTATTTTCTTTTAGGAGTTGTATGTTGAAGGATTATTCCAGCAAGGTAGGATTTTTGGGATTATTGCGGATTTGTACTACCACTTACAATTTTTTAAAAAAAAGGTTAACTTATGTAACCTACCTAAATTAATAATTCACTTTAAAATTTCTTAAGGCCAAGAGAAGTAGTACTACACCACCCCATTTTTACTTCATCAGCCGTTAGTTGATTTTTTTTTTTAATTTGATCTAACTATGAATACTTCTCGACTTCAATCAACAATGCATTTCGGTACAGCGATAGATGCTGTATTTTCAAGAAAATTAGAAAATTTAGAGAGTAAAATTTATGCTTCAGATTATAGTTACCACAAACCTATAATTTCATGCATAAAAAATTATGATGACATTCAAGTACCTATTTCCAATGAATAATATGAATATAACATTTATATAATCTTTGTAAAGTACATGAATAATAAATATAATTAAATTATAACATGATATTTATTTTAAGTTAAAGTTTAATCATTTCAGTGATATGTGTCGTAAACATCAAAGAAGTTTTACTTCAACCGCGCGTAAAGATTACACGCATCTTTTTTTTAAAGTTATTTAACACAATTTTATTTAAAAAACTTTTTAAGAATTCTATTTTCAGTATAAGCTATATTTTTTTGTTAATTTAATAGATACGCTAAATAAAGGTTAATCTTCTTTATTGCAATCTACATTCATAAAGTAGTTATTGAAATTGCTTAAATATTACAAGGTCCAAAACCATGTACATTAATGGTTCTCGAATTCATTTTGTATACAACCTCTATTTCGCTGCTCGAAAAGTGGTCTAACTTTCAGCAGCTGTAATTCTGTGAATTTTAGTCGTAGAAAAACAATTTTCTTTTAATGTGCATGAAATTGTATAAAGGTTTTCTAAATATAACTAGTAAGACCAGGGGACCGTATAAAAATTTAAATTTCGTAATTTTTATAGGAGTTGGTTAATTGACTTGATTGTTTCTGGTATGATAGATTATATAATTTAAAGCATTTTTGCAACTGGAACTATGTGTTTCTGACTATAGGTTTGGAAATAGCCTTTGGGTATCGTTAGCACTGAACACCGTGTATAAGGACATCATTCTATTTTCCGTAGCCATTTGACGAATGTAAGTGGCCCACTTTTGGTATATTCACTACTAGTACATCAAAATTTTGCTATGCCCATTTCTGGTGCACAGGAGTGACCTTATTTAATTCTTTTCAAATTGTATCACAATGATTTTGATATTTTAGATATGAGTTTGAACTATAAAAATATAGATTAAGAAAGCTTCTCCATAGTTAAGATAATAACTGAAGAAATATCTTTAAGTCGTCCACTACTGGAGCATTTACCTTACTTAGTGACTGAAAATAAAACACATACAAGGTTTTTGAAGTAAAACTTCTTTAGGCGCAACTAGGGGGTAACTCAGATTTTTTTCTGACAGAAGTAACGCTCAGTAAAAGAAATGACGTATCTTTTCCCCCTTTGCTTCTTCATTCCGCCATGACTGCAAAAACATTGCAATGTCAAGGACAAAAAGTCATAATTTCTACACCGTTTGTACGATCCCCTTGAAAATTTTCATAATCATGTATAAAAATATAGAAAACAATCTGCGCTACTTTAAAAATCTGAAAATCCACCCGTTCCCTCATTTTTAAGCGATTTTTCGCTATTTTTCAGCACCATTTCATATCCGAGAGTCAAAAAAGTTAATCATTTGCGTGACAAAATTAGCTATTGCAAGTGATTTTTACTTCATATTGACGTCACACTTAAGAAGCTTTTTCCAGATTTATAAGTTTAATTATTTGCAGAACAGCTCGCGGGCGTTCGTTCCTGAGAACGTCGACTGTGCTCCCTGCGCGTCGACATTACTCCCTACCTGTTTTGAAGAAAGATCTTGTCTGATGACTCTGTTCAGTGGTTAAGTGGACCGGCTCTTGTCAGAGCCACTGTGTGAAGTCTTTCGCTGAACAGGCGGCGATCCTGCTGACTGTCTCTCACTGTTGTTACAGGCGGCGACCCAACCCGTCACCTCCGATAAACAAGGCCTACGCACCGAATACAGAAAGTGGCACTATGGTGCATTCCGCTGCTTTACTCACATGTTTTCAATGACATTAATAGAATATTTCATGGAATTATGAGTAAAAACTTGACATGATTGGTTGCCATGATACATAAATATTGTTTGTCTGTACTTAAATAATATGTAATCTTTTAATATTGCTCATGTGTTTTTGAGTTATTTATAATAATGAGCCAAATGTAAATTTTGAAACAGAATAATACTTCGAGCAAAAACAGCAGAGGAAAATAAAGGTTTCGGAACACTGCCATAGAAAAGCGCAATAATAGACCCTACGTGCATTCGATACCAACCGACAGAAGAAAACACCAGTTTAGGAACACAGTTAAAGAAAATACCACAACAAAGACATACTCTCGGTTCAAATCCTACGGGAAAACATTTTAAAAAAACAGTGAAAGAATAATAGTTCAACACGGACACTTCCTGGATGCTAACCCGATATTCAGACGGAACAACGGTTTAAGAACACGGGTATGTAACACCACAAAGAAACAAACACTGGCTGCAAAGGGTTTAAGGTCAAAATAAAAGAATAACAAATGGACACTCAGTGGATTCTAATCCAACCTCAAGACGGAGCAACGGTTTAACACGGGCATGGAACACCACAAAGAAACGGACCCTGGCTGCAATCATTCCCAAACAATAGATAGAACCTGCAGTTTAAAAACACGGATACAGATAAATAATTCGAAACCTACCAGCAGACGAAATCAACGATTAAGAATACTGGGATAGAAAAACGCTAAAAAAAATTTACACTACCTGCATTCGAACCCAACAATCACAGGAAAAGATCAGTTAAAGAACAGAGTTAAAGTATAATACTAGAAACTAGACTATGGACATTCCTCCCATTCAAACCCAAACTCCCGACGGAACAATGGTATAAGAAAACAGTTAAAGAATAATACTACAACATGGACACTTCCTGGATTCTAAATAATTATCATGAATTACCGGTGATTCTTACTGGAGATTTTAATGTTAATTTTCGCTACCAAGAATCTCAGCCGTCAGTTGATTTTTAAAAAGAAAAATTGGATCTAACTATGAATACTTCTCGATTTCAATCAACAACGCGTTTCGGTACAACGATAGATGCTGTATTTTCAAGAAAGTTAGCAAATTTAGAGAGTAAAATTTATGTTTCACAGTATAGTTAACACAAACCTATAATTTCATACGTAAAATATTATGATGACATTCAAGTTCCTATTTCCAATGAATAATATGAATATAACATTTATATAATCTTTGTAAAGTACAAGAATAATAACTATAATTAAATTATAATATGATATTTATTTTAAGATAAAGTGTAATAATTTCAGTGATATTTATCGTAAACGTCAAAGAAGTTTTACTTTAATCGCGCGTAAAGATTACACGCACACACTTTTTTTTTTACAAAGAGTGTTTTAAAAAGCTCAATAAAATGTTTAAAATGCAAACGTACTTCATAAAATTTTCCTGGTTTAAAAGATCAAATCCAAATGTGTTGATGTGT
The DNA here is from genome assembly GCA_038373885.1 of Cheiracanthium punctorium. Taxonomy (NCBI): domain Eukaryota; kingdom Metazoa; phylum Arthropoda; class Arachnida; order Araneae; family Cheiracanthiidae; genus Cheiracanthium; species Cheiracanthium punctorium. Next base: position 651,669 of record JAWZYV010016501.1, on the reverse strand, counting down.
ACCTTATCTATAAAAGAAATAATTGTACAATAAAAAACAAACTAAATCTGGGGTCTGTTATGATAAATATTCTTACAAAATATCCATATTCTCTAACAAACTTCTCCGACAACAGAAATTAAGGAATTCGAAATCTAATTTTTAAATTAAAAAATCATTTATTTTAGCGTTTTTCTGTTTACTATCCCCATATGTAAAATATGAATCGACAAGAAAGAAAGAAAACATTATTTCTATTAGTACCAAAATTAAAATGTAGTTAAATTAATGATTAAAATATTCATACTTAAATTAAACGTGTATATTTTATGTTAAAGTAAGTCCTAGAAAAATTGTAGAATAAAGTTCAAATGAAACAACCATGAAAAAGTTTCAATGCGAAAAAATGATATCAAGTGCCTTCTGTAAAATAACTGGTCCTCAATCATATGACCCTATTCTCACTATGAAGTTAAGTGTCTACTGCAAGTTTTGTCAACGTTTGCACTTAATTAATTATCACAGTCCACTTCAGTTGTCCGGAGTCATTAATTAAGCATCAAGAACAGGGGATGATTAGTCGAAAGTTTCAAATAATTAATTGCATGCATTTTCATGCATAATATTGAAATATCGCCAACTCTTGAAAAGAATGTAAGCGAAAAAGTTGCGTTTATGAATAGTGATTTTGAAGAACTTCGTTTTTCAGTATTATAAATAATTTTGATACATGTATTAGTAGATAAATTTTAATCCATGTACTATTGTTTTTAAAGCTAGATATTGCAGAAGTGTTTTGAAATTGCAATTTTAAGAAGACTGCTTTCGAATCTTTTAGTTGTTTCATCTTGAAAGACACAAATTATATAATCTTGGTCAAGAACGACTTTAACAAATATGCTTCAGGTTAGGGAAAAGTTGTAGTGGATAAGTTTATATACAATGGGGAAATATGAGTAAAACGATTAAATAACAGTTTCCTAAAGTAAGATTTTTAGTTATGTTAATAAAAGTAATAAAACTTTATTGAATATTAAAATCTAGATTTAATTAATTTGTATATAATTTTAGATAACTCTAGGAAAGTTAACGACCGACTAGTGGCCAAGCGCATAGCGCTGTCAACTGGGAGACGGAAGGTGCCTGGTTCAAATTCAGGTCGTGTCCGTCGACCAATGTTCGGAGTTTTCTCCTACACTCAGTATAAATACGGGTTAGAACCTATTAAAAAGACCTCCACGGAGGGTAACTTTCCCTCTGACTAGATCTCTCGTTTAGTTAATCGATCGCACTCCCAAAATAAAATAAAATAAAATATCGACAGGTTAACGGTCTTATTCACCAAATAAATGCTCGGTACGCGAATTTCTTTATATCCTGTTAAAATCATGGATAAAGTATTGTGATATTATCGATGATTAAGACATGCGTGTTTGTATTAATCAGAGTATCAAGAATTTGTTGAATATGATCGTTAAATTTTGAAAAGCATTGACTTTATAAAGGTAGATTAGCATACAATTAAAAAAGTGTTTACTACAACAATGGAAATGATTTTTCATTTGGCTGTTAAAAATCACAAAACTGCTTTTCGTTGATGCTAAAATTCTGCAATATGAATCATAATAACCATTCTTTAATGATGAAAAAGTATATGATAAAAATTTTGTTATTTAGTATAACTGCTGGTGTATAAAAATTCATAATGCAATTATAACTAAATTGCAGTAATTTATACTAAAATACCCAATTCATATGCATAAAATCTTTTCATTACTATAGAAAATGTAGTTGAAGATTTAAAATCTTTATGAGAGTATAAAATTTATTTACTTCTATTTTTCTTCATGCTATGATGAAAGGTTGCAGCTAGGATTCAGATAATCTACCTAAAAGTTTTTATAGCGAGGAGTTGATAGAAAACGTCAGTTTTGTTCCAAAAATAAATTGAACATTTTTTAGGATTTTTACACGTAGTAAGCAAAATACAAAAAGCTTCAATATTTATATTTAGCGTTAAAGTGACGGTTTTTCACTGAGACTGATTATATCCCCAAACGTTTTCAAGAAGAAAATTCTTTACACAAGACACGTAAATTAGTAAAAATTATAGCACTTATATTATAGTTTTAAAAAATCAAAGTTAAGCTCACAAAAACTAAACAAAATGCTAGTATTCGTCCTGAAAACTTTTTGTCAATTATATAAAACAGAAATTTTTAGATAAAAATACATTATGCAAACGAAGTTCGAAAAATGAAACCATTAAATGGAATCTTTCTATAGAAAGTTTTAGTTAAGATTTTTTTCACTTTGAATTTAAATTTCAATTGCGTGCGATGAAATTTTATTTCAAATTTTAAAATGGTATATTTAAAAAAAGTATCTTGCAATTTAATTCATTAATATTTCTTTGTTTCTCTCAATGAATGTATATATATATATACACATATATATATATACGCTATATACATCTGTATTTTACATGTATGTACGTCTCATACATACATGCATGTAAAAAACAGTCTGGATGAAAGTACATTGCATTGAATGAACTATTTTTGTTCAAGAGGTAAAATGTAAGTAATCTTCAGTCAATTTTATTTAAAATTATTATATCTTCATTAAAAGTGCTTTTGAAACGATTATTTTTTTATGGACTTTTAATTGAAATAAAACTTAAAATATCACATAATACCTTTAGAGTGCACCCAGCTTTTTGTTTACTAACTAGAACTTTTATGATAGTTTGGTTTGATTGTTCAAAGAATGTTCATTTATTGTCATTATATTTTTTTACAGACCTAGAGATATTCAGGGACTTTTTTTAGTTTAAATTGTGCCCTTTCACTCAAGATTATATGATGTTGATGATTAAGGATCTATTGCATCAAAAATACTGCTGTAAATATTATATTCTTCCAATTAATATAGAATACATTTGTTTTTTTCTTTTCGAAGGATTTCTTTGATACTAATAAAAATTCATCATGCAATTATAACTACAGGGATGAACATAATTCATTATTTCTGTAATCAGCAAAATAGAAAAAATCATACAGGAATGTAATTTGTCGGTTTAATGTATTTTACCCCTTGTGTACATTTGGCGATTGCCTTGTGTCAAGTATTTGCTTCACTTACGTAACGGATGACGAGTACGCTTCGTCATTGAAACTGGGACAGAATTAAGAATGCACATTCATGTTCAAGGCAAGAGTGATTTAGGACCATGTAAGGAAGGTATTGAAATCATGAAAAAATTCGACTTCGAGAATTTGGTGTATTTACACGTTTTGAGGTCTTCTGAATTCATTTATGCTGTTTTTACGAGATGTATATATATATATATATATATATATATATGCGTGTGTGTGAGTGTATATGTGTGTATGCGTGTTTGTGTGTATGTGAGTGAACACGATAGCTCCTAAACGGGGCATTCGATTGAGCGATATATATGTTACAAACCACCGTCGCAAGACCAGTATTGATTTTGTATAGGACTTATAGTTCTTCTACAGGGCTACGACAAAGATTTCTTTTACATTATGGCCCATGGGGGGAAATTCTTGAAAGTGCGCTATTGTTTAAACGGTACATTCGATTGAGTTCAAATTGGGTATACATGTTACAAACCACCATCGTAAGACCGGGGTTGAATTTGATGTCTATAGGTCTTATAGTTTTTCTACAGGGCTACGACAAAGATTTTTTTTATATTATGGAGTATGGGGAGAAATTCTTGAAAGTGCGCTAGCGTTTAAACGGCGCATTCGATTGAGCTTCAATTTGGTATATATGTTTGAATTATTTATCGATTAAAATTTATTTAAATACTTGGTAACGATCTTAATCGTAAATGTTCAGAAAGTTAAGTGGAGCCACTCCATATTTTTAATAGTTGTAGAAGAGCATTTCTTCCATTAAGTGTTGCCACCTCGCCACGATATCCGTTCATAGCGCAAATTTTCCTTCAAACATATCCGTGAACGAGGGGGTGAAGCATATAGTATCTGTTTTGAAAACTATATGGTAAATTTTGAATGCTAACATTCTTTATTATCCGGTACTCCACATTAAGATAAAACGAGAAACATTTATGTATGGATAAGATTTTTTTAAACATTCCTGGTATACTTTGAATACTTCCGAGTGTTTCCGTAGTAACGACATATGGGAATTATTTCGATATCTGTTTAGATTAACTTGTTTGCATCTTTCATGCGACTCAAAATATATCACATGGAGCGCAGTTTTCTGATTGCGCGATAAATACATTTCACTAAGAACAAACCAACATAGAAATTTATTCTCGCACTTATTGAGAGAGAAAAGAGCCGAACAATAAAAACTAAATAATTGATGCAACGATAAACCAGATGATATAATATGATATTAAAAAATTCACGGACAGTGTGCATTCGTTAATTTGGAGTATGGGATCTTTTATTAGGTTGTAACGAAAGTTTCCCGCCACCGTAAACATCGTCAGCCCACAGTTCGCGTTGGCGTATTTGCTCATATTTTGTCAAATGATTTTTGGCATTTGAAAGAAAGAGACTTACTTTATAACACTGTGTTATGAAACCTGTAAAAAATATAGTTATCATTAAGTACAAGGTGTGTCAAATGGAGGATTGGAACCATCCTTTACTTCCAGTTGTGTTGCAAAAAGTCAGCTACAGAATATCAACGAATAATGAGTACAGCTTTAAGTACTATTGTTGCATCACGTGACACTGTGCAGGCTTGGTACCGAAAGATCAAAAAGAGTTATCTAAGGAGTTAGAAGTTAGTTTTTCAAGCAGATTTGGCGGAAAACTTTCGTTACAACCTGATACATAGGGCGGGCGTAAGGGATAGAGATCGCCTTCGCAACCCAAACTTGAGGCTCTTGTTAAATGTCACACGCATGATACTTGCGCGTCCGACACTCCGTAGTTTTCTATGGAGCACTTGTTGCTAGCGAGCTCATTTCCATTTACATCGTTACATTTTTAACAAAAAATCGTACTTATCTACTCTGCATATGGACGTAATTTACGATTTGTGAAAGGTTCAGGAATAATGTTTCGAAGGAGAGTGGTTTATAATTTTAAACATAGTTTTATAATTTTAAAACATAGTTTTATAAATGAAGAATATTTCAATGTATTCACATGTACTAAGCCTTGACGATATTTTGTTTACGCCAAGAGGATTTGTAATGCGCATGTTTGCTGTAAATTTTACTTGCAGTTTACACTTACCACTCAATTACAAAAATGTACCCACGCACTAACGAGGTTCAACATTTGTGTATAATAAAAAGTTTCAAAGACATGAAAATAATATAAGCTAACTTAAACTGCTTTTTAATGTCTCTCAAAGGGAAAATAAAAGCATAGTGGATGAATTTCATTACAGAGGTCGTTCACAAATTACACAATGCGTCACGTTGTTTTTAGTATAGTTATGAACATTTGCGATTCAATTTATGTATAGCCACTCGCCAACTTTGTTTAAACATATCTCTCGTTCTTTCTATGATGAAAGACTGAAATTTATAGCATCACCTAACGTATAGGTCACATTTTACTTATTGAGAATTTTTTTGAAAGGGAGTAGTATAAAAACGTAAATTTTGTATTGGTACAAATTTAGTTTCCTGAAAAATTTAATTGATTCTATAAAATTGTGTACTGTTTTTATGCATGTACAGTTTTATGCAATTTATTATACATGCCTCAGTTATCAATATTTAACCCTTTGAGGTGCAACCCTTTCCCAATGCTGAAAAAAGGGCAGCCGTTGCCATCGCTCGACTTAACTACCAGCAAGATGGCGGACGATCGAAGCGTTCATCGCGTGCCACAGAGCTAGAAACGCTTTTTTGACGCAGCTGGCTCTGCCGCAGAGCCAGCTGTCGTCAAAACGTCAAAAAAGGGTCTCTAGATATGTGACACGCGATGAACGTTTCGATCGTCCGCCATTTTGCTGGTGGTAGTTAAGTCGAGCGATGGCAACGGCTGCCCTTTTTTAAGCGTTGGGCAATCTCTCCAGCTGTTCTCGCATTCTTCCATTTTTAAGCAGATGTCAGTGCTGTTAAAAATAGTCGTGACAATTTTTTTTACGGGGAAAGACGTGCTAAAAAGTAAAGGATTCTCGTGGAGCTATGTCACCCGCAACTATTTTTATAGAAATCAAATCTATTCTTCGTGACTGGCAACAGTCAAAACGTCAGCGTTTGGTGTTCCCAGAGCGGGAACACTGCGCGTTAAAGGGTTAAGGAATAAAACATGATCAATGTTTTTTGGACTCCCTGCATATATATTCATTATTTAATTTCTATTTAGGTTCCGTAGGGCATGCAAACTCGTATATCGACTACAATCATCAAAGTATTTAAATACTAAGTGTATTTTTCTGTCCGGCTGTGTGTATGGTTGCATTTTGCTGTTTACGTTATCATTTTATGTTTTCATACGTATAAAGTATTTCCCTTTCAATACAATAGAAGAAACTTCCTAATTTCCTGTCTGATAGAAATGGGCTGTAGGTTATAGGTTTTTTTCTGAGCCAATAAATTTTTAGAAGGAAATGGAAATAGTACTTACTTTTATGAATCCAAATATATCTTTTCCGATAGAAAAATGTTCCCATGACACGTAAGATTTTTGCTTAAACTTGACTTTAAAGCTAGTCAATCAAATATTGCTGCGTAGTACTTCATTAAGTACATAGCGAATGCACTACAATGAAAAAATCATATTATATGCAAATAAATTTCAACGCCGTAATAATATCACAAAAGATGCATTAGTTAGATTTCAGTAAAATCTCAAAATCTCTTTCATAATATAAACAGATCATTATATTTGCATTGAATAACAATTACATAAATATATAAAGACGGGTACAGATAGATCTTCAGCAAATGTAGTTCAGCTAAAACATCTCAATTTCTTTTTTTTTTTCGGAAAGCTATCAACAAAATATTTAGCTGTACATAAAAAGGAATTCAGATGATGACTATCATCACAATATTCCCAGCTGCAGTTAAATAAATGATAGCATTTGAAATATAATTTACTTCAAATCGATTTAAGTATATATATATATTCTTTTATATCCATCCTTTAAGAGATTTTACTGTCTTCAACCAAAACATATTGTAATGATGAAGAAAAATCTTTATACGTCTAAGAGAAAACCATTTTATAAAACGAAAAATCATTCTTGCATTCTTTCTATTTTATTCTACTTCGGATGATTTAGTGCTCATACAGTTTGCTATTATTTTTCAGCTAACTAGTGTGCAAATTTACTCTACATTTTTTTTTTTTTTGGTAAAAGACATATTATATTTGAAATTCATAAGTACTCACAGCTTTTAAGATTCTTCAATATTTCATTGGTTACTCTTACCAAAAAAAATTTTAGAAACAAACATAATTAAAGTCATCAAAATAAAAACTAGTACCGTATATACTCGTGTATAAGCCCATCCGTGTATAAGCCCACCCCCCCAGTTTTCTCCCAAAAATCTTTCAAAATTGGCTGACCCGTGTATAAGCCCACCCTCCCAACTTTAAAAATGGACGCGTCCATGAAATACTCCCCCTACCAAAATTCGACTCCAATCTAATATCCATTCTAAAGGATATTATAGTGAAATCGTTCAAGAAGTGCTGCGTAAGCAATTCTATGGACGGGTGCGAAGACTCATTAATTGAGTCGTCGGAAGAATCCGACTCCGGCGAAGAAGAAGATGATGATTTTGTTGACATTTAGGACAATGAAATCCGGACTGAAAGTGACTTTAAAGAACTTTTCGGACGCTCCGATGAAGAATGATGTGATATGTATAGTATTTGTATTTTTCTTCTTTTTTTCTTGTAATTTGGAACATTTTGTCTTAAAATACAAAATGCGTTAGATCTTACTTTTGTTTCCATAAAGTTAAATTGTTTGCCCCAAATGCATGGGCACCGGAAGGGGGGGGGGGAATTGACATGTCAATTTCCGGTACCATGGTTTTTCCATGTTTATAGTATACATATTTGCGCTTATGTGTGTAGATGTTTACTGCTCCCTGAACATTGAATTTCCGATGATCAAGTTTTGAAAATTTTTTTGACCCGTGCATAAGCCCACCCCCCCATTTTCAATCCAAATTTTTGTCCCAAAAAAGTGGGCTTATACACGAGTATATACGGTAGTTAAATTTTGGAATTTAAACTTTTTACATAACTGAAATAAAATAATAAATGTATTCATTGTATTAAAAAATCACAGATAATTTCATGAATACTGTAAAATTTTAAAACGAACGCAAGTTCATTACGATGATAATCTGTTTTTAGAATCAATTTTTTTCCATTAATAAGTTCTAACTACTATCAAGAAATCATATTAAATTTATTTAACGGGCATTTATGAATGTCTTGTAATTCGTTTTCATGTAGAACAGTGTATGCCTAAATTTTTAATTAACATTTAAATATTGCAACATACACTAAGTAGCTTTTAAATTATAACAGCCTGTTTAGTAAGAAGTAAAATCACCTTTCACCTTCAAAACCACCCATAGCCAACAAGGCAATGACTCAACAAGCGCTCAAAGATAATCTCAAGTATCCGGTACCACGCACAGCCCAACTACTCTTACTATTCCTGCCCGGTGCTCCGTGGTAGCTTAGAAGTAAAGCCGGATTCATACTGGCCGTACCGCACCGCTAAGAAGCCGCAATGACGCCACGTGGCGGAGCAACACGGCCCCCGCGCGGCGAGCGCCAAGGGTTTGCGCAATATCTGGCAAGAACAGATATTCCGCAGCGACCGCAAAGCTACAGCCAATTTCTGTGCATTTACTTGCGGCACCGCAAGCTCGCCGCGCGGACAGCCAACGGTCCAAAACGGCGAAACAGTACAGCATGGTTGCGGTGCGGCGCGGCAGGTATGAATCCACCTTAAGACTTCGGTTTCCTAGGTGCAGACACAAACGTTTAATTGCATTCATGACAGGTTAATTCGGGGACCAAGACATAAGTAGAAATTCACTGGGAGGCTCCTCAAACCAGGCCTTGAAGATTCGGCTCATATAAAATGGTACATTGTTCTATTGGCAAACGCCACAACTCGGTTGGAAAACTTCAAATGGACAGATGCATCTTGTGTGCAATGATGTTCACATAACGACATGAATACACACTTGGAGGACAGTCACCCTCATATTTGAAAAGAACTTAGCAATCCGTGCTCATGATTCTGCGCCGACCGGATTGTATGGTGGGTAAAGAACTAACTACGGTATCGGGTTCAACTCCGGGCGGTCGAGGTTCAATCCCCGGCTGGGCGTGACAGTCATTGTGTCCGTCCCTTTATAGGGGCGAAGTTGGTCCCCCTTCTAAGTGCCCCCATAATAATGTGACCAACAACTCCGGCCTTACTATAGGCCAATGCCTACAAGGCAGAGGTCCACCATTTAAAAAAAATAAATAAAATAAAAATAAAAATTGTTGTTGATGCAGTACATGAAGGTCTACCAGTCAGTAGACGGCAATGTTGCCGGCATTTAGAATAGGATCTTATCGAATGTTCATCTTTAGTGATTTTTAGTCAGATCTTTGTTTTAAGCATTAAATGTGTGCTGTGTACGGGAAGTGGTAAAAAATATAGGTTAAGGAATGTTCTATAGTATGTAATATTACATTACCTGTCTCTCTCTGTATATATACATACATACATAGATATATATATATAGATAGATAGATATACATGCATAGATAGATACTATTTTTTATTCATTTATCTTCTTTCTGTTCTCCTTATCTTTGTTGATTTATGATAGGAATGAGGGTTAATCTGAATTATAGACTCATACTAAAAAAATATGAATTTTTCAAAAAGAAAACCGACTTCAAACTAATTCACCATAACGAAAAATTACTCTTATTCTAAATTAGTAGGATTTGGCAAATTCTCGGTAAATATACCATATATCGCCAAGTTGAGTTCAGTCTTGGGGACTTATTTTTTAACACCAAACTTTACTTTGGCAATAAATCACCAAAGTAGCCAACTTTGGTGTCTTTTGAAATATGCTAGTACCGGCAAATCTTTCTAACTTATACCATTATTTCCATTGAAAATAGTAGAGTTTGGCAAATTCTCGCCAAATATAGAAGATATCGCCAAGGAGAATTCAATATTGAGAACATATTTTTTGACGTCTAGAAGTGAATCTCACTTCAAAATATGACATGGATACAAAATTAATGATCTGAAGAATGTCTACATTCATAGCTTAACTGAGAGTTGTAATTGAAAAACTAGATTTGGAGAATAGTTAAGAAACTAGTGTAGAATATGAAAAATATTTTACTGGTCTACGTTCACCGCATTCATCACAGACATCCGCAGATGAAAAGAAACAGATAACATCACCAAGCAAGCTCTTTCGGGAAATTTTCCCATTTTCCGTAAACTTCGAATCAATTTTCCCATTGATAGAATTAACGTAAACCAAGCGGCAATGGAACTGCTATATGAGCTAAATTTGCTCATCTTAAAAAAAATAAATGAACTCGTTGCATGCGAACAATTAGTTAACATACTTACGAGGAAAATCTTAAATAAAGTAGTCAACAAACAACAAAAATCACCAGACACATAAAATCATGCAAATCGTCTTGCCACACAAGCTATAAATATTTGCTCAAATAGCATTTTCATCTGCTCCTGGAGAGTAAGTATTCATTATCATTATAAAGAACAAAATGCATAATAAAGAAATGGATCACAATCTCCTATAAGAACTGTCCGATTCAAATTTCAAATATTTAAGACAATGAGACCCGGTGATGTTTTAATATAATGATCACCTGCAGAAGAATTGACTTCTCTGGCAGAAAAAAAAAGGAAAGGGGCTCTGTCTATGTTCAATATCGTGAAAAAGAACCAAAAAACGTAAAATGATAATTTTTAACATCGCTGATAGTTATGAAGAAAGAAGTACAATAATGTATGAAATGTCATTTTGAAAAAAAATATTGATATTACAGACCTCCAAATAATTCGACAATTCTTAAGAATCCGTCCTTTGAACATTGGGAAAGCTGCCTTTGAAGTACCTACTTATATCTTAAAAGGGCATTTTATAACAAACTGACAACTGGACTTCTCCTACATCTATATTCCAATTACATTATGAAAAAATACAAAAACTCTTTACCTGTCTGGTTTCAATGCTTTGGCCACCCAGCAGTCTGTTGCCCAACTGAAAACAATGATCCTCGCGGAAAAAAAAAATGTGTCAAAGTACAAGTACTGTACAAAATATGCAAAAAATAAGATGTATGATATAACAACGCTATTGAGCTACTGAACTAAAATTGGTATAGGCTACATACGTAGTTACCTAAAAGGAATTAGATGTTGTAGGGTTGGTCAAAAATGTCTAAACTGGTAATAGTTAGACAAGTACCCTATATTAAAAAAAAATAAAAATATATTTCATTCTGAAATACCAGGTTGCAGAGCCATTGATGAGAGTATTGTTAGGGTGGGGGAGATGCCGATAAGCTTCCAAGTCAAATATCGGTTTTTACCAACTTATTTATTTTTTTCTCAACTATTTACTGGTTTACAAGTTATTACCACCTTTTCCTTTATTTCCTTTACTATTTACAAGTTATTACCACCTTTTTCCTTTTGCCAACTGCGTTTGCGTAATTTTGACAAGAGCACCAGAAATAGAAAGTGAATTACAGTTTTTGTTAATTTTTTTTACCAAGTTTGCCAACTATAAGTATCTAATTTTGCCGAGTTTAATAGAATTTTGCAAATGTTAGGAGTTGGGTGACTCTCCCGGCTACCCGCTCTTAAGCAAGGGCCCTGCCAGGTTGGAGCATCAGATTATGGCGTTTGCTCGAGTGTTGGTTTGCTTAGTTTTAATACAAAACCGACTGAGGAAGAATATGCATGTATAGTATAAGAGGATAACTTTGATTGGGCCATAATCTGTAAAAATATTGGCCAGTAAAGTAAAGGCCAACTTACACAACCATATTGGTGGTCCACTTGCCTGGATTGTGGGGCAAATGAGCCATCCAATTTTAAAAACTAATTATAAATTATTAAGACATTTTAAAAAATTAAAAAGAAAATAATTTTATGTGCTTTGTAAATGTGTAAGTTGTTCTTTCATGCATCATTTAGTTTTCAGGAAAAACATTTCAATGGGATTAGTCCAATTACAAGAAGTCCAGCTTTTACAAAATCGCTTATAATTTTCCTGACACAAAAATTAAAGCAACATCGTAATACTTTCCAGATGTTTTGGAATTTGTGGTTATTTACGAACATGTAGAAGTTCGTGTATAATCTAAGAATTTGGGAAATTTAAGGGGCTTGACCCACTTACCCCGCTAGACTACATACCTCATCTTACTCCACAGCAAATTTTGCTTTAATATCTCATCAAAAGTTTTTCTAGTATGAAATTTTTGAAGTTGTAAGATACTTGATGGACATCCTGTACAATATCCTCATGTTTCTATATAAAATTTATTTCATACAATTTAAACCTCTCATATTTAAATTTGACAAAATAAATATAACTCATTTAGAATAATCATTTTACGAATTATTCATCTAAAATATTTGAATGCGTAATTGAAATACACATTTTTTAAAAATATATTTCAGCAATGTAAATTAATTTTTTTTGTGTCTATTTTACGTTTACCGAAACTTATGGTGTAATTTCAAATTTTATGTGCTGTAATCTGTACATAGAGTCTTGCAAAAGTTTAAACTAATGCGACTGAAAAAAAATCTTAAGTTAAATGTTAATATCTTATGTATAAGTGTATTTATACATAAGGATAGAAAAATACAAAGAAAAAAATCTTCCATCGTCCTCATCCATCTGCTTCGCAGAAAATAGAAAAGGAAAGTTGTTGACATTCTCGATTATTGTTAAACCCAGGAGAGAGCATTTGACTGCGGCCAACAACTTCAAGGAGATGAAGAATGATTTTTCTTGTTACTCTTGACCTTTCCAAAACGAAATTATTTATTGTCACTTTCCCTGTACATAGATTTTTATTATATATCATTTTGGGCAGGGATAAAAGATTTTCTTTTTTTCTATGGAAAAAACATTAGTAGTTCCTAAAAGGTAAAAAGCTTCAAAACATTCACCAGCTCATTATTTACACATTTAATACAGTACGGATATAAATATTTAGGTATGGACAGGAGATGCAAAACGTCTCGCGCCTTCTTGGATTATTTTACGCTATTTTTTTCTATAAGATTGCAGTGGTGCGCTCATATAGTTCAGGGAGTATGACGTTTTTCTTCTTCATTGGATGCTATACGTTCTCTACTTTTGATTTCCAATGAAGAGGATTATTCTGAACGTTCTTAGTAAATTATTTTAGCATATTGAAATTTCATTTGGTGATACAGCATCGGATAGGACACCAAGAGGGGGCTTTTACATCACCTGTCTGCAATCGTTGAAGATGGAAGATATATGATGTCCAACACTTCGACTGCAGTAGCAAGAGTAGAGTAGCATAGTGGGGCAGTCCGCTCTGAAAGCTTCAGCAGGCCATCTTTTTTTCTGTATTTTTCCCACTTGCCTCTTACTCAGTTAATATCCATTTACAATCAAGTAAAAAATATTATACACTAAACTACGGGCGCTCATATAAGGAGTAAATGCGAGCTCTACCCCGCCCCTCTTCCTAAACATCACTATAGTAAACATGGTTACAGCATATTGAACATTTTGTATCACTTCAGGATTAAAATGTCTGAAAACCTGACATAAACCGCATTTCGCAAATACACCAACCCTTTGCTTTAAAGTAATCACATGGGCATCGATGCCCTCCCTAACCATAGGAATGGCAGGAGGGTGCGAGTTCGATGAATCATCCTTTTCTCCTTGCATTTTTCTCTTCATGTTAATTTACTTGATCTTGCGTTCACTCCAGGCAGCTGGCTCACTTCGATTCAAATTTATTACCATCGCTACATGTTGTATTGAATTTTTTTAAAGTGAAATTATAAAAGCTTTGATATAGTTATCAGCTGCACATCGAGTAAATCTTCAAGGGTAAGATTTGTTACATTTTTTGCATGTATTTGCTTTTGTAGCTTACTTAAAACTACTTAGTCAACGTTGATGAAGTTCGTTCACTAAGGTTTTTGTAATTTTAAAAATATGGGCTTGTCGAAATGGTGTAAAATGCATATATATAGGGTGTGCAGTGCTGACGCTGTCCAAAGGCGATTTCCTAAACCGTTAGTCAGAGACACATAGTTCCAAATGCAAAAGTGCTTTAAATTGTATAATCTATAATATCAGATAAAATTGAAGTCAATAAATAAATTCCTATAAAATTTACGAAATTTAAATTTTTATACTGTCCCGCGGCCCTATCACTTATATTTAGAAAAAAAATTTCTTAATACAATTTGATGCACAATAAAAAAGAGCGTCCTTATACGACCAAAATTCACCGAGTTATGAAGCAACAAAAATTTTGACTTAACCAAGACAGCACAGCAAACTTGCATCAAACTTGCAGCAAGCTTGATTTATCAAGTCAATAAACTTGAATAAAGCTTGAAAATTTCAAGCGTGTAAGCTTAATGCAAGCTTGAATCAGGTGTTCTAGTTGACACTTGCCCAGCTTGCATTAAGCTTGACATAGCAAGCTTGAAACAAACTTGACAAAGCAAGCTTTAAAAAAAAAATCCTAAATACACGGGGCGCCGGTCAGCGAACTCGCCCCACATATTTTATCTTTCCATGCATTTTCCCCTCTATGCTGAAATTTCAAGTTATCTTAATCTGTTACCATCAAACGTCCGGGCTAGGATCGAACACGGTATCTTTGTGTTGGGAGGCCAGCTTCATAACCACTCGGCCAACCTGAGTTGGGCTGATATGACTAAAGTTTGAAGTGACTGCCAGTTTTATCACGCCGTTTTCTGGCGAGATCTAGTAGCCGATATGTTGATCTGTTTCTTTTATTTTTCCATAGGATGCATCAAAATTAAAATAATGTGATGTGTGATTTAGAGACTCTACTAATAAGGAAATAAACAAAATATAAACTTAACACCAGCACACGTTTTAAAACTTTCAATATCGCAGCACTCATGTTGTGTCGAATGAGACGAACGACGACTCAAATCGAGACAAACGACTGATTTTGAAATCAATTTCGTAGTATAATTGTATTTTATTTTGAAGAATTTCCATATTTGGAAATATAGAATCTTTTATTTTTTAATTCTATGGTCAAGTACATTCATGATGATAAATTATTTTGTGGCGGCCTGAGCCTGATCATAAGTGGTCGGGGCCCCGGGGCCCCGGGGCAAGAGGTTATTTTGGGGCCCCCATACTACTATCACAAGCATTTTAACTTATTTTTGTTTGCTGTTGCATTTTCCCGACATAAAAATAAAACATTTTTAAAGAATACTAAAATTGAATTAAAAATTACCTATTTATTTATACTTATTTAGAGCAAGTCTATGTATTTAAAAGTGATTAAAAAATTTTTTTTGGTCCGTTTGTATTATTAGCGCATGGGTGCGCAAATTCCAGGTATGGCAATTACGAGGCATGGGAGCAAAGCTTCTCACTCCAAAAAATTTTCTTGATACACCAAAAAGTTCGAAATTTTCTTTATTTCATCACGAAATAAAAAATGTTAACTAATGGATATTTTGCGATAAGCATATATATATGGCCATGCCATTCGTTTTCAAAAACTCCTAACTTCATGTTTATTGATCTATGAGTCTTAAAGACCATTCAATTAGAACAGAAAATAAATCTCTAAGTCCATTTATTGTTAAAAATTACGCTATAGATTTTACAAAGGAAATTTTGTTGCAAAAAATTTATCATTGCAGCATGTATGAATATGTAATAAATCATGATAACAATAAATCGGGAGATTTAGGGGCCCTTATTTTTCCGGGGCCCCGGGCTATTGCCCCGCATGCCCGTGTGATAATCAGGCTCTGGTGGCGGCCGGATTGCGCCACCCATAAAGTGAAGTATATTAACTAAATTGTTTTAATTATATTAAAATTTATTTTAGGGCTAATTAATTAGTTAATGGAATTACTAATGTTAATTAGATGTAAATAAAACTAAAACTCCCCTCGTGTTACACTTCAGAGGGGTTATCCCATTCATTCCTTCCCCTTGCGTGTTCTAATGTCCAGGTTTTATGCGATAATAAAATAAAATACAACTTTTACGAACTTTTCTTTATTTAATGTCCAGCGACAGATGGTGCCATCACCGCAAGCTTCCTTTTCAAGCTCTAATCAAGTTGTATTCAAGGTTGACAGTTCAAATTAACGTCTTCAAGCTTGCTGCAGGCTTAAAATGAATTGAACTGTCAAGCTTGTATTAATACGTCAAATTCAAAGAAATGTCAAGCTTGATTTAAGCTTATGTGCTGTCTGGGAAATTACTTTTCAAGGTTCAAAAATTCCCCGTTACGGTGAACCGTTAGGGAACTATATAGATATTGAAATTTTAAATTATAGGTTTTAATTTAATTTTCTGGCATAATGCGGAGAAAAAAGAAAAACTAATTTTAGAATACTAATCTATAAGCAAAAGGTTATAGCGAGGCTCTAGAAAAATTTATCCGGGGTCTTTCGAAAATCTTTTCTCTAAATGAAGTAACAGAATTTTAATAAGTTGTGTAAATAAAAAAAAATGTTTTGTGGAAACAATGAGAGATTTATTAAAAAGATAGAAAATCTAAACTTTTAACAAACTTTTGAGTGTATTTGAATAAATTGAAATGATATATCGTGTTTCGGGTAAAATGGTTAGCAAACGATAATTGCTTAAGTTTTCCTGCTGATATGGCAACAGACGATAAACATTGAATTTTAATATTTTACTGGAGTTGGAAAACTGTTGTTTAAGTTACTTTGTTAGTGTTTGTCTAAAGTTCATGATATTTAATTCGTAGCTTATTGAGTATAAAAAACGAAAGATAATGTTTAATACTAATGAATACACTGAAATGGTGTTACTTTACGGAGAATTTCATCGGAATAAGCGGGAGGCTGCGAGGCAGTATGCTATAAAATTTCCGAATGACAATCACCCATCTGCTAACACAATATTAAACGTAGTGACGAGTTTAAGAAAAGCCGGTAAAGTTCTAAATCATAAAAGATCAAGAAGTATCAGGGATTTAACAAAGCACGTGCATGGCGCAGATGTCCTAGGATATTCTCTCGCTCATCCAGAGTCTAGTGTTAGAAACATTAGCGAAGCATGTGGTTATTCTAAATTGCAAGGATGGAATATTTAAAGCACATATGGTGGCATATCCATATCGCTCCATTTTGGTACAATATTTATTGCCTGGAGAAAAAGAACGTGGATTTGATTTCTGAAATTTCATTTTGAATAAGCAAAATGATAATATGTCGTTCGTTAGTGACATTATGTTTACCGATGAGTGTCAGTTATCAAGACAACGTGTTATAAATACACAAGAGACCTTAATTGAGCTTTTTTTTTTTTTTTTTTTTTTTTTTTTGATGGCGCTTTAACATCTGAAAGATATGACAGATTTTAGAGGGCTCACTGAGCGACTTCTTAGACGAGAGTGTTTCACTACAAGATCTGTCATAAATGTGGTTTCGTCATGATGGTGCTCCAGCACACAAATCACTAAAGCCTCGTACTGTTCTAATAGAAACATTTGGAAATAATATAATTGTGTACGGCGGTCCTGTTGAGTGGCCTCCAAGATCACCAGACTTGAATCCCTTAGATTACTTTCTCTGATGTTTCTTGAAAAATAAAGTATATGAAAAAAAAAATCAACAAGTCCATCAGACTTACAAAATCGTATATGTGTTGTAGCATGCAGATGTGTAACACCGAGTATGCTACGCAAAGTACAGGAAGAGTTTTTGACACGGGTGCATGTTTGCATTGCAGCCGAAGAAAGCTACTTTGAGCAAATGTTACACTAATAGCATTTGTAATACTATTTGAAGTTTCTAAAATTGCATAGATTCGTATTTTAAAATGTTTGATATTCTGATTTAATGTTTATTGAAAAGTTTAATTCCCTTGTTTTTTTTTTATGCTTTTAACACAAGTTTAGTTAAAAAACTCTTGTTCTATTAAAATGTTCTATTTTCAGTATATGCTATATTTTTATGTTAATTTATTGGATATTCATAGTTAAACGTCAATCTCCATTATTGCAATCTTGAATCATACAATTGTTAATGAAACTGCTAAGAAATATTACAAGGCTCAAAACCACGTACATTAATTTTTCTCAAATTAGTTTTGTACACAACCCCTATTTCACAGCTCGAAAAGTGCCCTAACTTTAAGCAGCTGTAACTCAGCGAATTTTGGGCGTAGAAGGACGATTTTTTTTATTGTGCATTAAATTGGATAAAGAAAATTTTTCTAAATATAACTCATAGGACCGGGGGACCGTCTAAAAATTTAAACTTCGTAATTTTTATAGGATTTGATTTATTGACTTCAATTGTTTCTCATATAATAGATTATACAATTTAAAGCATTTTTTCAATTGGAACTATGTGTCTCTGACTAACGGTTTAGGAAATAGCCATTGGACAGCGTTAGTACTGGTCACCAATGTAATTCTACACTATGTACCAATGTCACAACTCAAAAAACGAAGAAATAATTGAAAGTTCGTTTAAATTTGCATTTTTAATCCCAACGCTTTTCAATAAAGTTCGTTTATTAGAAAAAAAACGAGAATAATCAAGCCGTTTCGTGTAAAATTTTGAATCAGTGACGTCAGAGGAAGGAAATACCATATGAGAGCGAGCAATTCCCAATCGTTATCTGTGGTAACATGGAGCGGAAACATGGAGCAAGGCTTCGAGTTACTGCTCTTGCAAAATGCAAGCAAATCATACAGCAACACCAAAATAATGTTTCGGAGTGCCACATTTGCCGAATGTCTCACTTGACCTAACGATTCACTGAATTGGAAATAGCCGTTTAGTAAAGGCTCCTGGTCGGAAACTAATGCTGGCTGATCGGGAATTATGCTTATTTCGTCAATATATCCGTAAAAATAGACATTTGGCAGTTGCAGAGCTTGTTACTTGCAGAAAACAAAGTTTTCATAAGACCATTTCCTAAGCAACTGTGCGTCGATTTATCAAAAGATGTGGAAACACATTACATGGAGAAAGATGTAAAGCATTTTTCGTTTCATTGAATAAACGCTGTCGCATTGCGTGGAACCAAATCTAACCTTAGATGAACTTCTATTCAGTGGGAAAAGGTACTGTGGACAAATGAATCTAGTTTTCAAGTTTCATGTGTAAATATTGGCCGAAACTTCATTAGGAAGAAGGGTGAAACCAACGATTCATTTTGTTACAAGTGCATGGTTCTTAAAGTAAGCTCTGTGATGGTGTGGAGATGCTTGTAAACGAATAGAGTTGGTAATTTGCATTCTTGAAGGGGCAAGATAAAGGCTCAAGACTGTATACGCATTCTTGAAATGAATTTACGCCCATCAGCGTAGACGAATGACGAATAATCAGAAAACGATATAATTTCCAAGTTAGCGCAAGGCCGCATATAGCAAAGATAACGAAAACATAGCTACTTTCGAGTCCTCACCCTCTTTCAAGAGTGGCCAGCAGCAAGTCCAGGTCTTTCTGCTATCGAGAAAATTTGGAGAATACTTTAAAGGAAGATGACCCAACCTCGTCTCCGCAATACACAACAGTTAAAAGAATATCTACGGCAGGAATTGAGAACTTTTTCTACAGACCCATTAAACCGTTTAATCTCGTCCATGTATAAACGCCTTACTGCGGTTATCCGCCAGTAAAAGTAAAGTCAACTCTTGGTAATCGAGCTGAAAGAAAATTTTTGACTTCACTTGTGCAAAGGAATACACTTGGAATGCTTATCATAACTAAATGTTTTGTTTCAAACTAACATAACTGCCGTTACCATGTTGTACCGAGCATATCAAATGCTAATAAAATGTTTATTTTGCATAAATGCTTCTCTGTGCTTCACACTTTCTGTATTTCATGGTATCTCTTATGTGAACGAACTTCACTGACGCTTACTATGCACAAATACGTATTAAAAAGTATTACTTATTTATCATAAAGAACTAAAGAAAGGAAATACTATTGAAGATGTTATCTAAAAAGATGTGCTCTTTATGTAACACACATGTAATAGAGGGCGCAGTTTTCCTGTCTGCTACGGGCGATGTTTTCTTAGATACGTCAGTGCTGGAAATGGAATATTCCACTGTATACTTAGTATTCATACTCTACAAATGTCAAAATTTTCTTTTATTTGTCGTATAACCGATATAGAATAGTATATGACTGAATAGAGTACTTTTGAAAATGCCATCGCGCTTTTTTTTTCTTCGGCACCATATCTAAAAGGATATCATTTTTCCAGGAAGAGGAGATGCTTTAAAAGTGTACCTTACCCTATTCTGAGGCTGAAACACTGAACGGCTATTTTAATTGGCACCTCTTTGCAGTACTACTAAGTTCTTTCAAGATGAAACTACTAAATTTTAACACTTTGAAATTACTATTACCTTTACCAGAGAAAATTATTTAAAATACATTAAGATTTGGAAAAACAAACTAATGAACTGTATACAATGTCCGCCGCTTACTCAGATCAGTGGTTAATTCGATCAGCCGCTTTATCGAATAAAATCGTGGAAAACGGAACGGAATCGCTCGCTTTAAAGCCTCAACCAAAACCACCGCTTTTTCGAATAAGCCGCTTTATTGGATCAAAAATCAATGGCACGAACGTGATCAAACTAAACGGCCATCACTGTATTTACGTAAATACTTTATTTAATACTTATGAAAGCACACAGAATATTTATGAAAGCACACAGTGGCCTAGTTGGTTGAAGGCTCTGTTCCCGTCAGAACACCGAAAGTCAACCTGCGTGAACTTTGGTCTGGGTCAACGCTTGGAAAAGGGACAACCTCTCTCTTGTTGCTGCGGAACTATATACGCTAAAAGGGGACTGGTGCACTTAAAGTTTATCATGGATTCAATGTCCTCCATTTAGAATCAAAACCTAAGAGGGTGCCAATTCAGGTGCAGATGCTCTGACAAGGAATTGGCTCAAAATTACTTCTCTTCCAGGTTCGACGTTGAGCCATCTATTGGGTGCCCCATAGTAAAGAAGCTAACACTTCCGGCCTTTGTAGTGGTCGATGTCTTCCAAGCATGTGACAGCGATTGAAAAATAAAATAGTAAAAGAAAAGAATGAAAGTGTACTGCAGTAAAGCGTAAATATCGGTGAACGGATTTCAAAGTCTGATCTTCTGAGAGGGTTACAATATAGTTACCAAAGTATTGCAATCGATGTTGCAAAGATTCTGCCTTTTACAAAAACTGTAACGGAATTAAAATTCATTCAGACTCTAAATAAAACATGATGTACGGTTAAATAGATTTTAGAACAGTCGTGTCGCTAGAAGAAAAATTGTTCTCTTTTAGAAGGTACTTCCAGAGCTATAGAAAGAAATATAATAAAAATGCGATTTCTTTCGAGTCACCACTTTACATGCATTCGGTTCAGAGATTTCACACACCCTCCCTCAAACGAAGTAGTGACTGAACAACGATTCAAAGGCGATAACAAAATTTACATGCGTATAGAAGGTTAGATTTTACGGAAAAGCACATTTCGAAAAACTTTATTCTGGATCATTTCTCAAAGTCTAACACAGCGTGCTACAGTCGTTTCTTCACGAGTTGTTACTAACTTCATTTTCTGGAGAAGGTTAAAGTATTTTTCAACACAGTCACCTCCCTGTTATAATCTGGCATTCCATCTGCAAGAAACAAATTTTATGTCAGGGGAAACAGATGGTTTTGCTCTCTGAGTTGTAAAGATTCAAATCATCTGCTTTGCCAGACATTCAAGGTTAAATTGGTCGGGACAGAAAAGAACAAAATATACCTTTTGATTTATGTTCCGTGGTTTCAAAAAGCGTGAATGTAAGCTTGAATAAGTCTTCAGATTAGTTAATCTTGTCTCTGAATGTTATTTTCAGAATCAAATTACTTCCATACATAACCAGATGTTCTTTTGTAGTTTCTGTTCTGTGTTTAGTGGAGGATTTCATAGCACTTTGTAATTCTATCGATGCAGTAATTTAAAAGATGTTACAAAATTAATTAAATGCTTAAAGTCTGGAAATCTGTAGATGAATTTTTGTAATACATTTGGAGATGGTTTTAAAATTTTAGGATGTATTATCGATTTTCATTTAAAAAGCTGTACCTACTTTTAAAAAATAGCCTGATTTCCCGGGCACTTTTCACATTTTGGGCCCCTATATGTAACTTTCAGAAAATTCTGAAGTCATGCACTGTTTCACACATGGAAATTTCAATACAAGCAATCTGTCATAATTTTAGCTAAGTACTGTTTTATTTATAATTTCTAAATTTCCCATTATATTGAAAATGCAAACAACCTCGGAGAAGATATAAAAAATACTCAAAAAATGGATGCTAAAAAAATTAATTTTCTTAAAAACAGAAGTACGCCGGAGTTACGGATTCAAAGAAAAATATTCGTATCCATAACCATCGAACGAAAAAAAGTTAAGCGTATCCGTATTGCACCCGAACGCACTTTTATCCAGTGAATCTTGTTGTTTATCAAAAAAGTCATTCATTTATATTAACTAATAACTTAAAGTTATTAGCATATATTTATTAACGGCTTAACGAAGTAAGCTTTTTGAGCATTTTTGCCGGGTGGACATTACCTCCCCCCTTACCCGCTTGCAATAGAAAATCTAATGTTCCTACAAGGAGTTAAAATCATTTTAAGAAGGGTATTAGTCCCGAACCTAGTTATTCTAATGACACTTACACATCATTATTAAAGGTTTTTAATGTTATAGAAAAACACCATAATTTTTTAATACAGAATTTTTTCGGAAAGCTTAACTCGCATATGTATATCGTTTATCATAGTGCCTAGAAAGTCTTGTGTTGAGAGATATCCTAAAATTTTTCAAGTTCCGGATTTAGTTAGACTTGTGTACCAAAATCATATCATTTTTTTCGAGCTAATGTATT
The DNA here is from genome assembly GCA_038373885.1 of Cheiracanthium punctorium. NCBI lineage: Eukaryota > Metazoa > Arthropoda > Arachnida > Araneae > Cheiracanthiidae > Cheiracanthium > Cheiracanthium punctorium. The sequence goes on along the minus strand of JAWZYV010016501.1, from coordinate 628,513 downwards.
AATGAACTGAAACAAAACATTCTGTATATTTGAAAGACTACCTGATTTAGCAGTACCAATTCCATAATTTAATTCACAAATACTACTATTAAAATTATTTTTAAAATGTGATTTTAATCATTAAATTATTTTTTAAGCGGTGCATTATACAGAGTCTGACATTTACCCTTATTTCAGAATACTTCACACATTGTGCATGAAATTCAAATTCATATTTAATTTAAGGAATTTCACTTAACTTACGTGTATGCAATTAAAGGTTATTATTAAACAAATTAACTTTCACATGAAAAAAATAAATATTAATTTTAAAGAAAATTTTAAATTTCAGTTTTTTAATAAAAATTAAGTTTTTTTAAATTGAAATGTTGAAAATTTTCTCTTTTACTTATCATTTTTACAACCGGATATTGTTGTTTTACTTATAATAAACATTATGCTTTATAGCTTTAGGGATGTATCTTGTTAATAATGATTTGGGTGCGAAAAAAAAAAACTTTGCATACATGAAAAATATTGGAAAAAACATGTTTCTATTGCATTTTCATTTTTTAAATTTTATCTTTTGAAGATATCATAAAGTCCATCCCTAAATGCGAAGCACATGAAAAAAATTTCAAGTTCATCAATAAATATATCGTACTGTTTTAACAATTTGCGCAACTGCGATTTTGTGAAAAATTTTAAACCAGGAAAAATCAGTTTAAAGAGTGACATTTAAAGGATTGTCAGTGCATTTAAGACATTTAAAAGCAATTTAACGATATTCATATTGGTCAGACCGTTTCAAAACTTTCGTAAGTTATACTACATGTATCAAACTACATTTAAAGCTAAAAAATAAACAATCGATACACTTAAAGAATTTCGGCATTTGAAAGGTGTCAAGTACAGTTAAAGACACATTTACAAAAATAGCAGAATACATTTGCTCAATTTCTGTAGTGCTATTTTTGTATTTGTGTATTTTTAATAAAGTAATTAAATGCTAACATAGTATTAAACCACTTAATTATTTTGTAATCTGGCATATTAAAATATTATCATCAGTAAGACCTTATTTATGAATTGATTTATTTGCTTACTGGTAAGTTATGATTTGATTCCATGACAACAACATTTTACCAAAAAAAAAAAAAAAATTACTCTAAACGGATAAAACTGAAAAGGAATAACACGCACACGCACACATTATACAGTAAACCCGTAGTCCTTTGTCACACAATTAACTTCAGTACAGAGAGATCTTTAGTCATTGGTGTTTAGATATAGTAAAGTAGTTACGTGCTACACATCGAAACTGCTTACAAAACAACCTGACGATTAAAACGGAGTTCCCGTTCTTATATCGAAAACGGTACAAGATACGTGGAAAAAAGTCATACAGTTGTTAAGAATCACCGATTCATCAATAAACGACACCTTTCGTACATTAATATTGAAAAGATGTTATAAATATCGTGTGGTACAAAGATTCTACCATTCTTCAGCTGTTAAAAGTCCTTCCTTCCATAGACATAAAAATTGAGAGAAGTATATTTTCTAATTTTCTGTCGGTGTAGATTATAGTTTTGCAGATGAAGAAGCTGATGTGTGTGCTATTTAAAAAAGTTGTTTTATAGATTTTACTATGCTGCACTTCTACATATTGCAAGAGATGAAAAATCAGGAACTATATATTAATATAGTAGCTATGAAGAAATTTCTAAACTCGATATTGTAATACTTTTTCATGTATTCACGCACACTTACACACAGAGTGAATTTTTTTTGTAAAGTGAGTGATACCGATTGAAAAATAGTAAATTGTGTATTTTTTTACATTGTATGTACAAAAAATTCAGAAGATGCCCTGGAACCAATTTTATGTTGGATAAATAATTATTTCGTTGACGCACGAAAACCATTACACCATTCTTTTTTTTATGAATCCCCATAAAAGTCATAAAAGAAACGTCACAAACTATTTCAATTCACCATATATATGTCTCTCCCTCCACCATCCATCACCATGAATCTCTCCTTTCTTGAACTTCAGTCTCGACATTGAACTCCTTACTGAATTTTTGGAGCTGTTGAAAATTGTCATCATCCGGCAAATGATGAATGGTTTGACATCGATCCGTTTCTCCTCCTCCTTTTTATACGGCCCTACACCCCCATGCATGACATCTGTATGGGAAACATGCGCTTCTTAATTCTTGAATGTGGGTCACGTCGGTTATATGATGAAATTGTTGATACACTCAAGTATCCACTTTCCAATTTATTGTGTTTCCGCCCTTTATTTATTTATTTTTTTTCTAACACGAAAATGTTAGTTGTGCTTTAAAATTTGTTGCGTTTTTTTATAAGCATTAGAGTCTTGAGAAATTATAAAAGAAAAAGAAATTAAGAAAAGTTTATTTATTTAATTTAGAAAAAATATTTCTTTCTCAAATGAGATAAACTTTCAGATAGTAAATGATTTAAAGCATTTTCAAAAGATTGTATCCCAGTTACGAAACAAAAATTAAATGATTTTGAAAAAAAAATCGTAATTCTGTAATAGTGCTAAATGAAATCGGATGTTTGCATGTATACATATATACATGTATCGCATACTGTTTTTCAGAAAATGTACATACAGTGAAATCTATCTGAGCGGCCACCCCATCGTACTGAGAATATTTGGCCGCTCAGTGGGGGTGGCCGCTCTCAAGGGTTTTATTTACTATTATAAGATATTGCTTTAATGTGCAATATAACCAAGTCTGACACATATTCCTTATTTAGCATGAAATTTAAAGCTTATCTAAAGAGATAATAGTACTTAATTTAATGCTTTCTTACATTATTTTGAAAAAAGATACAATTTGTGTCTGTTTTAAGTTTTTATTTTTCTCTGAAACAACCATTTTTTCTAGTTCATTTTTTACTTTAAAAAGCAGATCTCTGACCGAATAGTTTGTAACCGCTTCGGAATTTTCGATAATTTAATCGATTTTCCCTAAGTCACTTGTGTTGAAAGTTTGGCTTGCTCGCAATTACAAACATCGGGAAATTTCTCGTAAGGGACGGAACTAGCGCCTGAAAGGGACAAAAATTCACTTGTAAAAAATTAATTTGTAGAACAACTTCAACACCTGATTGTCCAAGGGATTCCCCATCTTAAGGGTGTGGGGAAAATACAAAAGAAAAAATAGATTCAATTCCAGTTATTCCTGGGATTTATATTCGACCATAAACCTGACCCTGAGTGTTTAAGCTCAAAATTACGGCATGGAGTGAGTAGAATTTTCCGAAAAATGAAATGGGCTATCGCACTCGGTGGTCGTTTAGACGGGGTCGGGTGGCCGCTGATAGAGGTTCTTTTAACATTAAGTCTATTAGCCAAAAAATGCGTGCCATGAAAAATTGGCCTTTTAGAGGGGTGGCCGCTATACAGGGTGACAGCTCAGAGAGGTTTCACTGTACTGAAAATAAAGAATCGAACTGTACAAATAAAATATAGAAAGCTCTCAGATATTAGCATTCTTCTTCTATCTTTTCTTTCATTTTTTAACAATGTGGAAAACACATTTGTGCTCAGAAAGTACTAGATCTAGAAAACGTATCATTTATGAAACGACTGAGCAATTCAAAACGCGGTAACTGGCTTATGAATTCGTTTCAGTTATATTTCATCAAAATCACCACTATCAGACTCATCCCCAAACATACATATCATGTATATTTGTCTGTACACACAGTCACATCAGATTCAAGGAAACATTCAGGCTCTTATAAAATGGAAATTTATACGAGTTGTAGTAAATAGAAGAAATAAAGTATGAAAGAAAAAGCTTTCACCCAAAAAAAATCTTCATTTATAAGGTGATAAATGAAGATTTTGGGGTGATGATTTTGGTCACAAAGCAATGCAGAGATTGCGCTGAAGATTCTTTCCTAAAAGCTTCACAACCACATTGTTTATTGTTCCCAAAATTGCTGAGCACAGTTTCTGAAAACATTTTGAATTACGTTCAAGTTTCATACAGTTTCAAATTACATACAGTTTCTGAAAACATTTCAAGTTTCTGGCATATTTTATTTTATTTTTTTGGTCATTATGCTTAAATTTTGGTTTAAGATGCATTCACAAGTTTTTGGTCCAAGGAATTACTTACATTAAATGTTTGATTCTGAGTAGATACATGTTTGATGTAGATCACACATCAATTTATGAATTCTCAATTACTTTCTATATCTTAAATTTAATCTATCCAAAAGCATATATTCTAAATTATTTTTCTGTTCTCAATTTTCCGCACTTTGGTTTGTATTTTTGTATTTAGTAGTGGTTGAGGTGTGCGCTGCAGCAAGACAAGCCGGCATAACCTCTAATGATTTAGGAAGAAAAAAACAAGACTTTCGAAGAAAACAAAATTAAGCTAGCTCTACAAAAAATAGGAATGGAAGAAAAACCCATATAATTTTTTTCAGGTACATACGAGCCCCTGGCTCGAGTATCAAACATATACTGATAGAGCATTTTTAAAGGTTTTAAATTTTCTCTGTACACCAAAATTACCACTTCCAGTTTTAGTAAACAATCTTGCTCAATTTCTTACTCATGTTAAAAGGAAACTCCTAAACTACTTCCCAGCAAACACACTACTGCCCGCAAAATGCCGGCCGGGTACCCGTCGTGCTGGCAAAGTGCCGTCTACCGGGAGCATGGTAGATTGCCATCGCCTGGAAGTCACTGGAGTGCCAGTGTCTGAAAAGTGCATATTCGCCAGTACATAACTGGTAACGGCGAACTGCCATGTGTCTATGACATGCACAGAAAAGTTAACGGCGTGGTACTGCTTACAATGTACCGGACCAGTACTATTTGGCAGTAATGGGCCTGTATATATTTCGAAGTGTTGGCATAAAATTTCGTTATTCTAATTAAATAATATTGTTTCACATTCATACTGTGTAGAAGTGTTAGGGGATATAAGTTCCGGGCACCCAAAGGCAAGGGTCACTGCTAAGATTTTTTTTTCTTTTTCTTTTGAGGGAGGGGTGTAAGGGGAGAAGTTCATATTGTGCCTTCAAATATTTTATTACTAAAAACTAAAATAATACAAACGAGTTCAGTATGCTATAAAAATGTTTACTACAGCGACAGTGAAACCCCCACTATGTACAGAATTATGAATTTTATTCTTAAAATTTTTATAATTTATATTAATTTTTTACAATTTTGCTAAACTTTTCCTGAAAAACATATTTGGAGACTTTTTTCTACGTTAAGCTCCTGTAGTTATTTTGTTAGAAATTAAGCCAGTATTTTCATGTAATAGTCAAAAATAGAAACGCAATGGGGTTCATTTAGGAATTATATTTTCTTTATTCTATGTTTCGATTTCCCTACGGGGCCTCATAAGCCGTCTCTCTCTCTGCCGAGGAATCCTAAACGCAGGCAGTGTGAATGAAGGCAGCAAAAATCGAACTGTTATCTTTTTATTTGGCAGAAAATGTTTGTGAAACGCGGAGTTAATATTAGTGGTGTGGTGGGGGGTCTGTCGCCAAGCTATTTACTGCTTCAGTCATGTTTTGAAAATTGGCGAATTACATTCCAACGGAAATGGCAACCCCTCTCGAATGCCATTTCGTGAATTGTAAAATGCTCTTTTTTCGGATCTCAAGGCTTTAAAGTTTTTAATCGATTGTCATTTTGTATCATCGATTTACAGCTTTCCAAAGTGTTTAATTGGTATTTTTAAACTGTTCCAGACTAACAAGATCTCATAGTTAGGAATAGTTACTTTAATAACACTTTTTCAACGGTGAGGTTCTTGTTAGTTCACATTTGCATGCCTTGGATTTAACAGGATAATGCCCTGGATTAATTAGAAAATAACAGGTAAATTTTTACTTACACTGTTTTTAATGTACAAAATCTCATTGCATATTATAGTGTATAAAAGTATTTTCCTTCAAAAAATTTGAGTCATGTAGGTACTACAGGTATATAGAAATTTGTTTTCAGAATAGCTAACATCAAAAAAATCATTTGATCAAAACAAAATGTACAATAAAGCAAAATGATACTCTAAAGTTATGTGTAACCATATATATATATATATATGCAGTGCAACTTTATTTATTATATCCTATATGTTTTTGACTAATATATACATATATATATATATATATATATATATATATATATATTATATATACATACATATATCAACCGCAAAGTATTATAACTCATTTATAAAATGTCTCTAATTATAAGATAATGCAATTAAACTGTTTACAAATGATTTTATGTAGTTTTTGAAATGTGTTACCGCCTCTCTCATAAAAAAGTATCTTTTGCAACTGAAAATTCGCAAGAAAATTGCAGTTTTTGAAAACTGCACACAATTCACTAATTTTGGGCGAGCATAATTTGCAAACGATAAACTTTTTTGTTGTTTTTTATCTTTTATGTATGTAGTTTTTTATCTTAAAATGTTACCCTTAAGCAATGTCTTTTTTTTTATTAAATGGGTTGATGAATAAGCCCCCCTACCCCGGATCCGCCACTGGCTCATATTTTAATTATAGCAGCGTTACTGTAAATAGGCACTAATCCGGTACCGTGCCATTATATTGTAGTCACTGTTAAGGTACCAGGCCAGTGCCTTTATTTTTAATAATAGCCGGCACCCGGCCGTTTCATTTTGGGTATTATAAACTCCATGGGCCAGTGGCATTTAGAGATGGCCAATGATTCGATGAGTCGAATCAGTGATTCGAATCTTGGTACTGAGTGGCTCAGTCTTTACACTCACTCTCTACTGATTCGAATCTCGAGCCCTCAAGGGAAATACATTCCAAGTGCGAAGGGAAGAAAAACTTATTTTTCCTTTGCCGTTCCCAGAGATTTTCCCTTACTCTTTCAACTCTTTTCGACTCTTTACGACTCTTTTCGACTCTTTACGACTCTGAGTCGATAGATGATTTGAAACAGTAAATGAGTGAGTGTGGGTGAGTTGGTCACTGAGTTGGTGCAGCAACGAATCTTTACTGATTCAGTGCTTCCCTCTGTTTCGGTGATTGTATACTATCGTTGAGATTCGTTAGTTTTTCGAATCTTCTATCGACTCAGAGTCGAAAGGAGCCGAAAAGAGTTGAAAGGATGTTTCATTTAATTGGAGGGGTTTTTTCGAATCTTCTATCGACTTAGAGTCGAAAGGAGTCGAAATGAGTTGAAAGGATGTTTCATTTAATTGAAGTTTTTTTTTCGAATCTTTTGTGTTTCATTTCTTGGTTGGTGGTCGGATTTAAAGTTTTATCTGTCTGTGGGTGTGGAGTGGGTCGAACATCGTTTGCTTTTGGCGGGGGGCATAGGCGTTACTTCCTAAGGGCAAGAGGGGTCAATCTCCCACCCCGAAAAAAAAAAATTAAGAAAATCCCTCCTTCCAACTTGTCTGGCTGATTTAATATTTGTTTAAAATTTAATGAAACATCCCTTTTCTACTTTTAACTTCAATATATGTCCCACTGCCCCCACCCTTAAAAAAAAAAAAAAAAAAAAAAAAAAAAAACGGAACGTTAAGTTTACATGGTGGCGGATTTTCATGTGAAGGGAAATAGAATGAAATAAAGTTAGGATTGTGCTTGTCACTTTTAATGAAGGATACAGGGGCGGTATTAAGCGCTCTCACAAAAGGACTTTGTAGTAAGCAAAATAACATTTCGCTTTATTGCAGCAGATTTCGTTTTTTTTTTTTTTTACCTTGTTTTTCGTTTAAGGGGAATGATTTTATTTTCTTTCGTAATTCAGAGAAATACAAAATAGGGTCTAAAGCAGTGGCGTAGTTAGTGTTATTGACAGTGGCGTAGCCAGGATTTTATTTCGGGGTGGGCTGGGTATCAAATTTAAAGATAAAGTTCAATTGTAAGCTAAGTAAAGGGTCCCATTTTTTTGGGGGGGGGCAGCAGCCCCTCAGTAGGACTGGGCCAAAAATCGACATATCGGTTTTATTTCAACATCAAACATCCGATATTCCCATTTTCATTTCAGTGAAATCTCGAATTCGATAAAGGGCAAAAATAGAGGCCGGCCAGGGGCGTAGCCAGAAATTTTTTATGGGGGGGGGGTTATGACTACTTCAACTCATATATATGTATACGTGTGTATGATAATGTAGTGAAGAATATACATTTTGTATGGCAAAAAATTCCTCATGGGGGTTATGACCCCCCTAACCCCCCCCCTTGGCTACGCCTCTGAGGCCGGCGATAAGAAAATCCTGAGATCAATACCAGCTTGTGATGCTTTTGCCACTGCTTTCTCTCGGAAAGCTTCTTCTTCTCTCATCGCAGAAAAAACAGCTCCATGGTTTATTAGTCTAATTACCATAATTAATTAACGTATATCTCGGAACCTATCCACCGGAGCGCGTTTTTATTGATTCTCGACCCCCCCCCCCCTAGACTCAACACCCCACCGATACCTAAAATTTCGTATGCTTTGACACCAAACTTAACCTTTTAATCTTACAGGCCCAGGGGGTCATACGAAGCTCCCCTATATTTTCAATTTGGGCATTTTAAACACTAGCCTCCTCCGACGGCATCTCCAAAGTCTGGAAACCATCCCAGTTTGTGAGTAAACGGCCCGGCACTTGCTCAGTTATGTTCCTTTTAGTAACGGCCGGCACATGCAGTGTGCCAGCAGAGTGCCGTTGCCTTCCCGGGCTTCTGGCAAGGTACTTCTCGGGCGACCACTTTTGGTACGATTCAGTTACTTTTTGCAGTGCCGGGCCAGTGCTGGATGTAAAGGCAGAAAGGCACTGGAAAGTTACTCCGCCAGCAGGTGTTTGTTTGCTGGGTTAACACTACGAGAAAGCCTCCACAAAAATTCCTGTGCACCAGCAAGAAAACTGTCCTACCTCATAACTCATAAACTTAAAAATGGCCACAACCAAGTAAGCGAAAAACTTTTTTATTTCAATTTAACAGACTCCAAAAAGTCTGAAGGTAGGGGGGTCAGTAATGTCTATTTCCTGTAGCAAAAAGTTCTTTTCACCCCTAAAAGCCCTGCGTTAAAAAATATAGTCATATTTAGTGCCTAGTGCAGACAAGCAAATAGTATATAACTGAGAGAGAGTAAGTTTAAATTTGTGTAGCTTTCTTCCGTAGCAAAACTTAAAGTGCAAAGACGGGCAGTTAAGACGTTTCTGTAATTCCGTTTATCCAGCATGCAATTGCATTTATTATGTTTCTTTCGCAGTCAACTGGGAGCCGATCTGAGCTAAAAATATATTATGTTCAGTCAGATTTGCAATTAAATTGATGCATGGATTTTGATTACCCCTCTTTGGCATCGTGTTGGTGGTAATTATTTTTTCCTGCCCTGGTTCTTCCTTAAAATTACTTGTTCTCGGTTTCATTACTTTATTTTTATGGGATTGAATTTTTTATTCTCGCCATAGTGAAGTTCTGTGCTGTCGTAATTTTTAAGTCCTTCCCTCTAATTTCTACAGTCCTTGTGGGACGTATATTTTATTTCGCCGAGCCACACCAGCAATCATTTTAATCTGGTTATTCTTCAATAGTACTTTAAAAATAAACAGTTTTGGGTATTTTAATGTCTTTTACTGCAAGTTAGTGTTTCGAACCTGGATTCATTCGTCACAACGCAAGTTAATAATTTTAAAACAGCCAAAGCAATAACTCTGTATAACATATAATGCTATTTTACTGAAGGGGAAACCGGGACAGGTTTTCCAACTCCCTTCAGTTTAAAACAGGCAGCTACATGACGCCTGGGAGCAAACTAGCTGAAGTAGTGACATACAGCTGATAATGTAAGAAAGTTTCAGTTAAGTAGATACAGTAAAATTTTCCAAAAGACCCTTTTTTTCTTCATGTTTTCAGAGTGAAATTTCAGATCTTTATTCAAAATTAAAAATAAACGTACTAGTATGGAACTTACTGTTTTGATTTTACTTGCACCAAAAAGGGGTTTTTTTCTTATCAAAACTACGCATTTGTTTTGCAAAAAATCTTACGCTGCTACTCGCCGAGTTAGTGCAAAGTTCCAATATGGCATATAGCACAGGATTTCCAAAAACATACAGGGCACAAATTCCGACATGTGTTTCGTTGGACAACATGCTTTCTTCCATCGTACGAAGAAAATGCGACCTAGGAAGGGACATAGAAGGAAGTCAATTATACTGAGAAACTCTTCTGCTCAAAATTAACTGACAATTTTTCTATAAAAAAATGAACTGCTAAATGAATCATATAAAAGAAGATGAAAGATACAAAAGCGAATCTCTTCTAGGAAGCTGTTTGGACTTTTCGTGTTCACGTGTGAAACACATTGAAATATCAAATTCTAGAAAAAAAAGTGGTATGGTGTGTAAGACAAAATAAAAGTGGGATAAGCGAACAAAGGTTAAGAAATGGGCACATGAGGACTGCACAAAATTAGATGTTAGATTTTTTGTTTGCGTTCACTGGGATTCAGACAATGACGTCTTTTATTAAAAAAAATAAGAACTGTCCTTGCAAAACTGTTAGTGACACTTTTTTGTAAAATCTTTATTATTATTTTTTAACCATATCCAGTTACTAAAAACTTTGCGAAAAAACACACATAAAATGATACTGTTATATTATTTATGCGTGTTTTTCAAAATTTTTTATTCGTTTTAACGTCAGTTTTTTGAGTGTTTTTTCCATATCCAGTTGTTTTCTACATCACTCTGTGTTATTATTACCCACATACTACTATTATGCCTTCTTATTTTACAATAGTAAATACTTATTAAATAAAATGCAAGGTTTATTACCTATGTTTTACCATTATATATAAGTATAGTTGGAAAATTTGCCCCTGTATATTTTTGGTTGGCTGCAAAATTTGCCTTGCATACGGGCACATTTTCCAACTTAAGATCAACAGATTCATCCACTTACTGTCAAAAAGTATTTTATTTTATTATTATTTTTTTTTTTTTGCAAAAATGATTTTGATAGTTTGTAGATAAGGTATAGAAACGGGCACATTTTCCAACTTAAGATCAACAGATTCATCCACTTACTGTCAAAAAGTATTTTAATTTTTTTTTTTTTTTTTTTTTTTTTTTGCAAAAATGATTTTGATAGTTTGTAGATAAGGTATAGAAAATACAATGATATCGTGTTTACCTCAAAACAGATAAAAATAAAAATATTAGAAGAATTAAATTTTAAAAAATTAAAAATTGTGCCCTGATCTCCCTAACAAAATTAAGAAAATCAGAAAATTTGACAACACTTACCTAAAATCTCATTATCAAAATTTACTATATTAACAATGAAAACGTGAAACAGTGTGATTTAAATATAGATTGAAATAAGAATTTTTTTCTTACAATAAAAAGAGTATATACCCCCCCCCCCCTTAAATACGTTCTTGCCCCTGGTGTTGAATTTTTGAGCTTTTTTACGGCGGATAATAAATCTCCTGACCACCTTTACACAATGATCAAGTTTAATAACATTTGGTAGAGTAGTTTTCTTTTTCTGATAGTTTTAAAGTGGAACTTTAATTATAATCACGATGTATATTATATCATTATTTTCATCTAAAAATATATATAACTGACGTGTATAGTATTAAAAACCGAGAGCTAATGAAAGTGAGTCAGTATTTGCTGACATTTCCTCTGGCGCCTAATTTATTCGCCTAGGAATATTTTTCCTGCACTTTGTAGCACTTTCTTTTACTGATGGTTTATTAAATATTTAAGGATTTTTCAATTAGTTGGCAACTGTTTGTAATCATTTCCCCGATGATTTCTCTCTTTCTTCCGTCCCACAAATTTTCAGTAGGTTTGATATCGGTAGAGTTTCAAATCCAGGCAACTCTACGGGTAAAATTGGGTATAATATGGTCTGCCATGAATACTATAATCCTCCTACCATTAAGGAAAGGGGCTTAGTGATGCATAAATATCAGCTCATTTTTATTGAACCATTCCACAAGTTGGAACATCAGTCGATTTGTAAGACTTGCCTGTATTGATGTTCTTCCACGAATCCTTGTACAATGTAAAGACGCCCAATACTTTTAGCGCTTATAACAGATGATGCTATTATTTTAAGAGTATTTTACCGTCTGCACGATGCGATTTGGACGCTACTTTTTACCTCGGCGGCGGTGGACAAAGCTGCTTTTCTCTGCTAAAATCTCAAATGTTCAGTCATCCCAGAAACACATCAGAAAAAGAGAGTTTAGATAAATTATTTAGAAAAAATATTGTTCTATAAATAGTACTTAAAATAAATCAACACTGACCTTAATCTAGCCCTCAGCCGCCATGTGACAAAGTCCACGAGCTCAGTTAAGGCGTTTCTTTTTCATTGCATCAGTGAGTTGTGGTTTCTTAACTGGTCGACAACTATAGTCAAGCCCTCTTCAGCCAGTCTTCTGTGAACAGCTCTTTTGGAAAATAAAATGTGAGCTTACTGATCAACTGAGTCAGAAGTCCAGCACTCTTTTTGCTATTTTCCAGACAAATGCCTCATGCCGTTTTCTACAAAAGTGGAGCAGGGTGACTTTTTTCTACCACAGGTGCATTTTCTTCTAGGTGATAAAACGGTAATTTAAAATAAAGGTGATTTCCTGACAATGAAAGGTTCATTTTTATGCATGACTTAGAACCTTGGAATCGTGCCAGAAGTATACAGCATTCATGGCAGACAATATTTTGCCAGTTTTACTCTGACCTGGCAACTCATCGGATATGAACCTTATGAAACAATTGAGGCAAATAAGAAATATATAAATCATAAAGAGAATGATCACAAATAAAAGTCTACTAACTTTACAATTAATAAATGTTTAGCATCGCAGTCGTGCAATCAACGAGATTGCATAGAAAAAACGCCTAGAACGTACTAATAATTTTAAAAGGCCAAAGGAAATTTTACGAAATGCTGACAGACATTCTTATATTTTTTATATTATGTTCTTTGATTCTATATTTTTTATCTGAATATAATGAAGAAATGCACAAATAATTAAAATAAAATCCTTTATCCTATTAATCCAATATTTTTCTAATTTTTTTTCGTATGTATGATACAGAAAAAGCATTTTTCGTGACTGTCCCTAACACATTGGCATTTAAATTGTCTCCCTAATTGAGCCTTGGTCTCCATTTTTTAAAAAAAATATTTCAAGAACAAACAGATTTTTTTCTTTAAACCAGCAGTCAATTTGCGAATAACTTTTATCTTGTTTAAGTTCAGATTACGTTCATTGAAATACCATATAAATATCGAAAGACATATAGATAGATGCAGTATAAAGATGAAGCAGAAGAATAAATACAGTTCCCAAACGTATCAAATAGGCTATTAGAAAAATAATTAGTGTCATTCAACTGCAAAAATTCTTTCACACCCTTCAATAATTTCCTTACACTAGTTCATAACTGTTTTAAACCTCTCAAGTGCTCCTAGAAATTTTCATCGGGATATTGAAAAATGATCAGTCATTGATCTGCACCTCCCTATTGGCCAAGTGTGACATTCAGATAAGTTCTTTGAGGCTCCATCGATTTATATGTTTAAAGTTTTATCCGAGAACGTGGTTTATTTTGGGACAGGAAGTATTCGAGTTTTATCATGAAATATTGAAAACTATACAGTGATGAAACAGGACTAAACTGTTAACGAATTGTATACGGTGAGTGTATTTTTAGATTTCTGTTTGTGTGTGTCTTTTTTCGCATGGTTGTCAAAAATCTCTGCATGCATTGTTAAACTAAGATTTTATGTTCTCAACATGTACTATATTTTTGAGATATGTTGTTTTACCGAGACGCACAAACTGATTCCTATATTCTGTATCGATAACAATGTTTAAAAAATGTTAAATATATAATCATAAATGATATTTACTGTTATTTAGGCAAAAATTAACATGCACATGGGATTACCACTATTATGTGATACTAACACAGTAGATGGATTTTTACAATATCCTAGTGATACGCACTGAGAGTTGTTTTAATGATGAACACAACAGTAAATGTAATAAGTTGCAGCATCTGCAGGCCGTTATTTAGAACAAGTGGTAAAATAGAGGATTATTAAACTATAAAAATAAAAAAATAAAAACTACTATGTAGAATATCTTGTATCTCGACCATATAATCGAAAATGACACCAAACTTGGTATGGATGCTAATGATGACATAGAAAGTAAGAATCCCCCCCCCAAAAAAATACTAAAATAATTCCCCTAAAATTTCCGATAGGGCTGATTATGGCATTGTTGAATGTAAAAAATAAGGGAGGTATTTCTTCAGAGACATATTTTGAATGTTCCATGAATGATGCCGGTGGAGGTTATAGAATACGGATTGAACGCTCTAAAATAGACCATAATGTTTCAATTATATTGAGTTCAGGGGACTGTTCGAGTGCGCGTCAAGTTAGAAGTTTTATTTCATTCTCTTTTTCATCAAACCACGACTGGACAACTCTCGTTGCATGAATAGAAAGGATAATCATCCTGGAAAATTCCGTTTCCTGCAAGAGACAAAATTTGCATCATGGAATAGATCTGGTAAGTTAAAACTTCTCGTTCTCCCTAGTGATCCTGCTTATCAGGAATATATAATGGGCCATCTGAAAACCCAGATATGGCTCATCATACCATGACAGATCCACCTGAATGCTTGACAGTTGGAAGGTGACAATCCGTTTTATAAGCTTGTGCAGGTGTCCTCCAAACTAGCACCCGTCCTGCTGTGGGGTAAAGTGTGAAAATTTTTTCGTCTGACCATAGAACTATCTTCCACTTACCAATCCAACAGTTTTTGTTCTTGAAGTACCACTGCACATGATGTTTGGCATTCATATCTGTCACAAGTGGGTTGGTAATTGCCGCTCTACTATTAATTTTCTATTCATGAAGTTGCCTTCTAATTTTAAGTATTGACACTAGATAATTCAGATATGCTGTTTGAGCGGTGAGGTAACTTTGGCTGCAGTTTCTTTTATTTCTAGACATTATAATCCGCTTCAATGCAGATCGGTCGCTTCATTCACAAGGAAACCTCCTCCGAGCTCACTCACGAAGTGTAGCAAATTTAATTCAGTCACAAGTACACACTTAAAGAAACTTTTTTTTTCCAATTGCGGAGACTTGCCGTTTATAGGCATGACCACGCCAACTCCACGGAATTACTGGTCTTTTTATAATGAAGGCACCTAATAGCTAAACCCGCATTGTTACCTCCTATGATGGGACGAACGAAATGACACCGAAGATCGTGCTGAGAATCGAACCCGGACCCGCGGTGACATAGAATGGTCCTTTATCCACTGAGCAACCCGGGCAGCCACTTAAAGAAAATTAAATTGCGAGAATTAGAAGCTATCTCCCTTTTGGAAATTGAGAAGTTAAAAATTAAAAAATCATTGCACCGATTATAACACTTTCACGGGTATTTGAAGACTGAGTTAGTTAATCGAAAAAATTAAAAAGCTTTCGAAAGTACGTACTCGAAGTATTTGCATCAAGTGCTTGTATAACATGTTAGATTTTATTGTATTGCGTTTTGAAGTAGCTGCCAAGTCTTTTGTCTTTTCTATTGTCTAATTCGGAGTTCAACATTATTATTTCTCTCTTCCAAAAGTCACAAGAGAAAGCAACTCTCTTTCATATGTATAATCACATTGATAGCTAATTCTACAGTCTACTATATTGCTTTATCAAGCTATCTTGTCACGCTGTGTGTACACTGTCATTAATTTGGACAACGTACTTGTAGAAACGCCTAAATTTTGGGATGTTTTTCTATTATTCTCCAGCTAGTCGGGTTCCTAGAACATGGCCTCTTTGAAAGTCAGTGAGATCTGACATTTCATGCTTTTGGTAATAATGCAAGACTTACGCAACATCACTGAAGCTTCTCATAATATCATAGTATATTTTTTATGTAAAATGAAAACTTATGGCTAGAATTGTAGTTTAATGCTACCGCAGCACATTCTTAACTGTCAATTTGATTCACTGGTGTCGTCATTATATTAATAACTACCTCTATGAATTTATATATACACATGTAGAAATTATTTAAATTCTGATATTATTTTAAAACTTAAAAACAAAGAAGAAGAATATTTGATATAATTAATGCACTCAATTTATTTTTAGTATAGAATTTTGAAGAATTAATAAAAATACATCGTGGGCAGAAAATGAGATTCATTTCTATACACAGTTTTATCACGTACTTAGAAATTTAAATACATTCATCAAGACTATTTCAGACTAGGTCCCATATAACCCCATCCTATAAATGAAAGCTTTTCAGATCTATCCACATCCATATTTGACATGCACATTTCGGCGCCTTTAATCCTTCAAAAAGTAATAAATATCAATCAATTATTTGTGACAATGGCAGTGAAATCTATCATTTTGCAGCGATGTTGATTAATGACCATGGCATTGACCGGCAGATTCCAAGTTTCTATAGACACTCATCATATTTTCGCAAAAATTAAATCTTTTATTGAAAATAATTCTTTTTAGTTTTAAAAACTCTTTCATACAGCGACTTATTTTAAGATTCTTTTTTTAACATAGTTTTAATATTCATCCTAGGAGTTTCAGCTAGGAATTTACATTAAATTTAATAGTATAAAAATGATAAATCATTAAGAAGTTAACTTGTTTTCTGAGTACAGTAAATATTCCATTTTCTAATAAAGGAAATTCTTAATTACTTTAAATAATAGTATTTACTTTCAATTTTGAAGATTATAGTATTGTGTTAAATGTCAAATATTGCGAATGATAACTGTTTTTAATTTAAAAGTATTAAAAAGAATAAATAATCCACAACAAACAAGCAGAAGGCATATATAGGCTTTCAAAGGAGGAAAAAAAGACCTAATGAGTTGTGTGATTGCGGGGGAGGGGGGAGTTTATTATACAAGATAAATCATTTGGAATAAATACTAAATTTCAAGGACATAACACCGCATTAGATATTAAATATTTAAAATAATAACTTTAATTACTTGAAAAATATATCAAAGTAAACATAAATCATAAATTATACACTGATTTAGAATTTGTTTTTATATGTTTCGAAATTCTATTCCAAAAAAATCAGGTTTCTTTTATATATGAATAAAATATTTTATTATAAATTAATTACAAAGACAAAATCGTTTAAAGTATTTTATAAAAATCTTTTGCTAAACATGGGTCCATATTTTTTTGCAAACATTTATCTGTTTTGCACTTCCTTGTAAAGTAGTCTGTGCAAATCATCGATGCTCAATTATCTTTCATAAAATATACCTTCTTTATTAATATTTTCGAAGCACATTACATCTCCTAGAAAGAGCCATTTTTGTAAGAATTTGTAAACTCACATATAAATGTTCCATAGAATGTTTTCTGTGATGTATGCATACAATCCTGTATTTTAAGCTTTACTTACTTTAAAAATAACATACTACACAAAAGCATTTTAAAATATACGACATTCCTTCTCCAGTAATCTGTTCGCCTTGCAGTCATATGGCCTTTAAAATCAATATAAATATGCGCAAAAATACAACATTTACATACGGAATTTCCTGCATCGGCGGAAATTCCTGTAGCGTCTTTGAATAAATCTAAACATATCTGCGTGCACAAGCAGAAGGGAGTTAGATTAATTGTTATTGATTCTTTTCCTCGAGGAAAGAGTTTTGTGAGAAAAGGGTGATATCAGATTCATTCTTATATCACAAAGGCTATCTTTTAACTGTCAGTAGCATCCACGAAGTTTGGAAAGCGAATGTAATTAATTTTCTGCTGTCTGTTCATCAGTGGAAGTCTCTCGCTTAGCGTAATCGCATTTCAGTGATTGCAGGAGCGAATTGCAGCTGCGAAATAGTCAACGTTTATTGTTCTTTTCAATTTCTTGGATCGCATTCATTCAAAGACCCAACGTCACAGATTCCCATTCTTTGAAGCAGAATCTGTTACTTTGAAAGCATAAAGGATCTGCTTTTCAGTAGTGCGAGCGAATAGGTCATTGTGTTGTATAGCTTGGAAAAAATTGTTCGAGGACTGTATACCCAAGAGGGCCTTGGGCGGAGGAATTTTGAAAGAGCTCTAATGCGTATTCACATTACGTCTGGAGAAAACCTTTTCAAATCTCCGGACTGTTACACCGATGGCCGCGCGACAGGCCCGAACACGAAACCTTCACATTTCAGCCATATACCTTGTTTAGTGCCTTTTTCCATTCAGCCATGATGGGACCCAGGAGCAGGGCCGTATAGGTTATGTGTAGGCATTGAACACTAATAAATTGATGATGAAGAGGCCGTTTTAGTGAAAAATTTACACTTCAGACAATCAGACTGGTGGATGGAGAGTAAATGTATTTTACTTTTACAGTTGAATTTTTCAATGTTACGCGGTGAGTGATATCACGACGTCAGATCAATATCGCCTTTTATGGCTGAGACATTTTTTAAAGAGTGATAACATTGGATTTGAAACAATAGCAATATTAAAGTTACTTTTACATGGAAATTGCATTATTATTTTAGTAAGGTAGAATTCTAATACGCGGGTAATACACAGTCATCCAAAATTAAGAAAGTTCACCGCTGAAAAAAAGTAATTACAACTAATATTAAAAACAAATATGAAATTATTTAAAAGGCAATAGCTCATATGCAAGCTTTAAAACTTAAGTTATTGACCATGTTATTTTCATTCTTTGAATTCAATAATTTTCTATGATCCATAGAAAAAGCAAAACAAAATAGCTTCCAATCTAATAAATAGAGTTAAATGCAAAATTAAAATACTCTAACCGTTGACAGTAAGATATGCGTCAAAAACAGCACTAATTTTCATTTTCGAGCATTCAGAACTCATCAAGTAACCAGTATAATAACCACATTTCCATGGTGTAAAACGTTTCTCTTACCTAACGAAAATCAACATAATTTTTTCTCGGAATTCTAATTAAATTTTCCTTTATAAAAACAGAATTTCTCAATTTTTTATAAATAAAAATCACCCGATCTTTTCGGGATTGAGTTTTTTTTTCACGTATACTATACTTCAATCAATAAAAATAATAAAAATATTCGAATATCTAATACTACACATGGCAACGTATTTTTCACAGACACCGATTTCCGATATTTAGCAATTTACTGGTAGTTTTCTTTATTCATTTTATTTAATATATTTTTATGTAGTGCATTGTCTTAGATTAATACTTATTGTTTGGTGAAATTATGATATTCTTAATCATTGACGCCTAAAAGGTGAGTTGACGAGCAAAATGAATAAATAAATAAATAATGTATTCAAAATCCACCAATTTTCAGAAAAGGCAAAACATTTTATCATCAATTTTTGCGTACACACATATATCCTGAAAAAAATATTCATTTATGGACGTGAATAAGTTTTATATTTCTGTATTTAATTATTTATCGTATTCAAAAACTGATTCAATGAAAAGACGTAAAGATTTCAATAAAATAATTTCCACGTGTAACTACATTAAAAACTAACAGAATTGAGTGACCTCAGTTTTTTTTTTTTTTTCCACATGGCTTCTACATTGACGAATGATAAGGACTTTTAGGATTTTTCTGGCAACTATAGACCCAAAACGTCTGACCTGTCACTGAAAAGTTATCGATTTTTTGGTATCATTCCAATATTTTCAATTATTGATGTCCGAAATCTGAACTTTCCGAGTTAAGAATAAATGGTTGACAATTTGCCATTTGACTGAAGAGCTGAATATATCAAGATAACATTTTTATTGATTTCTAAAGAAAGAAAATATAGCCACTTATCGATAACTGTAGAATTTTTTTAAACAAATACGTTCGTCACAAGCAACGTCTAAATATAAATATTTCTAAACATTTTGACAGAGTACTTATAAAAGGTTTTTAAATTTTTGTTTCAGTTTCATCATCGAAACTAATGACTTACTACATATTTTAAAACTGTGTTTATAGTATCTCACAATATACTATTTCATTTAATAAAAATTTAGCTCAAAATGTTATTGTTTATTTATTTATTTTTCAGGCTTAAATTTCTGCAACGTATGTATTTAAAAATCGTTATAAAATTATCTAGAAACTTAAGGTATGTTCACTCACTTTATATACAACCTTTCAAAAATAGTCTTTGGGATTCGTACTGTGTTCATACAAGTTAAAATAATAAAGAAATGTGTAAAAAACAAACATAAATTTAAAATTAAATAGTGTGTACCGTTTCTTGTAGCATAAAGAGTAGACCTTTTGTACCATCCAAAACAGTATATTTATGTGCATTATTTAGAAACGTTCTTTATTATTTTAACCATTTAGCACTAGTATTTTTTAACTGTTCTTACTTTTCTACAAGTCGTATAAATTTTGAAAATGGTAAATAGTTTATAATACCTTAAGTGAAATATTCACTTAAATTATAATACGTTGATTAGCTTTAAAATTAATTAAATATCAGACACTCTTGTTAAATATGTTAAATACCTTGTTAAATAATGTATAATATTCTCAATAAAGTAGCACTAAAAGAGAGATCCAGAAAATGAAATATGTATACGAGAAATAAATATATTAAAAGTCATAACAGTAATGCTTGTTATCAAACTGAACACCGTGTGTTCATCTGAAAAGTAAAAAAGGAAAGAAACAACAGTTTTTATTTCAACATTTGAGTAGAAATTCATTCATGTGATTATTTAATTCGTAGAAATGCGTAGATGGTTCAAAAAATAGTGTAACAGGAGCTCTCATGGGTTCACATATTAAGCGAGCGAACGAACTTCCATGTTTAGGTGCAAAAAATGATCAGAGTAATCAAATGCCACTAGATGGAGCTAGCAGTGCCCTAAAGCTTCAGAATTTGAGATAGAAAAGATAGAAGTGCTGACGGACGCACGGTCTGCTATTGAGTGGGTAGTGTAATGCGATTTTTGTTGTTAGAGAAAATCTCCGAAGTAGAAATTCATTCTCAATTAGTGAAAATGTCAATTCATTACATGACAACGCTCGGCCGCTTTCGGTCTCAGTTACACGAGGTTGGCTACAGCGCTACCAATGGAACAGTCTCTCTACAGACAGATCTCGAAATACAGTTATTTCCATCTCATCTGGCAGCTGAAAAAGCACTAGGCAAGACGGCATTTCCAAAGCGATGTCGCATTTATTGGTATTCAGATTGAAAAAATGCTTTGATGCCTACGGACTATGTTTAAAAAATCTGTACCAACTGCCTGTCATGGATTTCGTGAATAAACCCTTTGGTTAAAGGACTTGTTTAGCATTACTTCTGAAACATACTCTAGTTATTTCAATTTCTTAGATCGTTGGCAATTTCAAGAAAATACCCATTATTCATGTCCTGTTTCACTATACTAAAAAATTTCCTAATTATTAATTACCGTTTCTTATTTACTTACATAAATAGTAACTTAAAAAATACATGCAAAACTTTTAAATTTATAATTTTCAAATTAAGTATGTGAATAAACATGAGCATTCCTAGTTTAAAACGACTTCATTCTTGAATAAAAAATACAGTACGACATCTTGACTCACACAAAAACCCTGGAAACAATACATAAACATTTTAAAACAATTTATTCACGTATCCTTATCTGACATTTATCTTGATTCTTTACAGAAACAAGAACATAACATATAGTAAAGCTGTATGGGCAACAACAATGAAGTTCACTTATAAATATGAAGCAGCCATAAATATACTTCTACCGGGATACTCCTAAGTGGATGGAATGAGAACAAATGGCATCAAAACTTTTAATAATAGAATCGTTTATTTTATTTTAACAACGATATATTTCGATTTACGTCACATTTTAGCCTGGTCTTCTTTTTCAAGTCCGTGAAATATGAGTTTGTCTACTAATTATGGTGAGATGGGGTTTTTCTTTTGTAAACGATATTTGTTTACTTGTGTTTCTACAAATCTGCTTTATAACTTTAATTCTTGTGTTGATTTTGAATGTTCATAGCACTGTCAGAAGTTCTCAGTTCAGTTTGAATATTTTTAAAGAGTTTTTAATTCAGCAACAGATTTTAACTAGTAAAAAAATATAACCAATTTAAATATTGAATATTATTTTCAAAACCATTCTATTTCGTGAGATATATTTTATTTTTTTGGAAGTAAATGATATACAAAATTATTTTTTCTTGTTATTACGAGTTATATATGGGTTGGTGGGAAAGCTCTAAAAATGATCAGAGTAATCAAATGCCACTAGATGGAGCTAGCAGTGCCCTAAAGCTTCGGAATTTGAGATAGAAAACATAGAAGTGCTGACGGACGCACGGTCTGCTATTGAGTGGGTAGTGTAATGCGATTTTTGTTGTTAGAGAAAATCTCCCAAGTAGAAATTCATTTTCAATGGGAGATTCATTCTCATGTGGAGACTCTCAAGACTCTCTTGTGGAGACTCATTCTCAAGACTCTCAATGGGAGATTCATTCTCATGTCGTATTTGTTGAGACTCTCAAGACTGTGGAGACTCTCAAGAGACTCCACAGTCAGGGAGATTCATTCTCAATTCATTCTCATTTCGTATTATAAAGAAAATATTCGAATTCATTTATAAAAATATGTGTTTAATATTAATCAATTATATATGCTCCGTTACTTTTTACAACCTGTTGCCATCTTTCAGGTAACCTGTGAATTCCTGTTTTATAGAAGTTCTCATCCTTGGAGTTAAAATAGTCAGCAACTGCCTTAGAAACACTTTCAAAAGACTTGAACTTTATTCCTGTTAGATAATTTTGCAAAGATCTAAACAGGTAATAATCAGACGGTGCAATGTCAGGTGAATACGGTGGGTGACTAGTCACCATTGCAGTATGCGGGCGAGCATTATCGTGGTGGAACACTCTTCCATTTCTGGACGCTAATGCTGGCCTTTTTTCTTTGATAGCTGCATTCAATTTATCCAACTGATTGCAGTACAGATCCGCGTTGATGGTTTTTCCCTGTTTCAACAGCATGTAGTACAGAGGACCTTTCCTGTCCCACTACAAAAAAAGCAGCACTTTTCGTTGATGGATACTTGGTTTTGGAGCTGTTGCTGATGATGTTGCTGGTTTGCAGTAAGATTTTTTTCTCTTAATATTCTCGTAAAGAATCCACTTTTCATCTACAGTAACCAGCCTGTCCAAAAACGCCTCCACATTGTGTCTAATCAGATGTGATGAACACTTTCTTACACGATCAGACAAATTCTTTTCCATTAATTCATGTGGTACCCAAACACTTTGCTTTAACACAAATCCAAGAGATTTAATGTGATCTCCAACAGTTGTATGACGAATGCCAAACTCTTCTGCAATTTATCGACTTGTTAAATGGGGATTATTTTCCAACATGGATCGCAAAACATCATTATCGATCTTGTATGGTCGTCCAGATCGATCATTTTCTTTGAGGCTCAGATCCCCGGAACGAAATTTGCTAAACCATCTTTGACAAGAACGAACACTTACAATATATTTTCAAATACCGCACATAAATTTTTACATGCAACCGATGCGTTGCTTCCTTTTGGGAATTCATATAAAATGCAGTGTCGTAAATGCACTTTATCTACTGACATGTTTTTCACTTTAAATATCACAAGTAAATTATGAACGGTAAAAAAGGACACCTTTTATATTATACAGCAGCTAAAAAAACAAAAATCCGATCGGCTCACTAACCAGATGTTTTTTTTTTTTTTTATTTACAAGAAAAATCACCTCCCTATTAAAAATACCACATAACTTTCCCTCCAACCCAGTTTTATTTAAAACTATTTAATTTGAATGAACACAAGTAATCAAGTACCATAAAAATCGCTTCAATATTTTTTTACAGTTTTAAGGTATAAAACTACCAAAAAAATCCTTCTTTTGTGAAATATTTCGGTTTTTTGTTTGTTTGCTTGCTTATTTTATAGGTCACACGATCAGGATGTCAAAACGCTTTTACTTTTATTTCTACGATAACTAGAAGTTAAGTTATACAAGAAATAATGAATCAGAAGGATAGCATTTTGTACATGTTTTCGTAAATTTTTTTAACAATAAATGTCAAATCTCACAACGTACTTAAGATACTCACTTGAAAATTTGACAGAATATTTTTATCATTATTATGTACCGTATCATTATCATGTACCGAACAGGTCTCTTCGTAATAGCCATTTATTTTTGGATCCAATTATAAAATATAATTACATATACTTTTCGTTATATAAATTTTATAAAATTTATAATAAGTTTTCTTTGGATTTGGATATTTTTAACATGTCTTGTAAAGTCTTTAGAGTTAGGTGTTTTGAACTTTTGCAGTCATGACTGGTATTTATTTTATCTCAGTATTTTATCTTTTTTAATTTTGTCTTTTGTAATTTGTCCTTTTATGCATCACTGTAAATGGATTTCAATCTGTAGTGTGCATTTCTTTTATGAAATAAATATAAAAAAAAATTATTGTCTGTGTTGCGAAACAGAATATAACATTTGCGTGTTTATTTGTTGATTTTATAATTTTTTTTTCTTCAAAAAATGCTTTTTTTAGAAAAATACTGAGTTTTTCATATAAAAACTTAAACTATTTCCTTAACAGTTACAACAATTGCTAATCTTTTGGTTCATAAAACAGGTAAATATATTAGTTATGTATTGTATAAATATTATTAAAATATTTTATAAGAATTCTATGCAGGAGGTGTGGCGTTTAAATCAGGCAACAGATTTTTTTTACTTCAAATGCAGGGTTAGCCAAATATAATCTGTCCACTTTAGAGAGTCTAGAATGCATTCTGTTGACTCAAAAGAGATAAAATTTGAGCTAGAGATAATTCAAATGATGTGCTTCATAACGACAACAACAAATAGTTCTAAAATTCGAGGATAGGTGCGCAGTAATACACATAGAAACATTTAGTATGCTGCACAGGAAACAACTGTCACATTCGCATAATCATGGGGTGATTGATGTCTGATTTCAAAGACCGCGGTAGCCACAATTAGCTGTAGGACTGCGCTTGCTACCGTCCTCTGGTCCCAGGCTGCCAAATTGTTTCAAATTTCTGTATCATCTTTAGGGTAGATGGAAGGGTTTGACCGCTTTGTATCTTCCTGAATTTTATACAGCTGCAACGGAGTTTAGCTGGTTCTGGTAGAACCATCATTCCTTGTCTTGCAACTTAGGCATGATTTGGTGAGAGGTAACTAACGTTCGTTCAGAGTATTCGCCTTGTCTTCATTCAAAAAATAATGCTAATAGGCATGTTCTGTAACGCAAATGATGTACCAGATCTTCAATGCATTCAAATAAATAATATTTGTACTACAGCGTCATTTACTGATGAATTTTTATATTATTTGTTTTATTTAATAAATGCCAAGAGAATCGTATGGTATACATCTACACAATAAAAAAAAGCGTTTGATTACGGAAGAATTTTTAAGGAATCAAAGCCTCCATTTATTTTTTAGCATTAATACTAAAGAAGGTCAAGTATATTCAGAAGCACTTATACTGATTTACTTCACCTTTTTAAGTAATAATGCTAATTATACTCAAGGAGGCCTTGATTATCAGAGATTTCTTACTAATTTTACTAGCTAATTTCACTTGACCGATTTTATTTGTAGTTCAAATTTTGTGTCACTTGAAACAGAAGAATGTGTTCCAGAGCCCTAAGTGAGCAATGTATTTCTTTTTAAGCCTGCATAATTCATTAAAAAGCTTTATCATTCTCAGAAGCATTGCCAGCGGTAAATACGTGGTATTCTGTTGAAAAACATTAATTTGGTTTCTAGAAATAATATGTAAACAAACTAAACTGATTAATCATGAGATATAAACTAACATATATTCTGTACATGATTCCATAAAGCTGGTAAGTCACACGTCTTCACCGTCTAGCTCTCCGTAAAATAAATATCAAGTTTAATAACTTATATGCAAATTTTACAAGACGTTATTTTTCGAGGAAAAAAATTCAATTTTTGCATACATAATTAAAAACAATGAAAGTTTTTAGGATATCTTATTTTAAATATCGAAAATTAATACGTAAATATTACTACGGCATCCGGTAAAATATCGGATGACAATATTTGCATAATTTTTCAGTACTTTTGATATCTTGGCTCTTATTAGCATTTTCCAATAGTTGTTAAAAAGTTTTGAAGTAAAGTTTTAGTCGAGGTTTCAATACAGAAAAGTTCGTGATAAAATAAAATATCTAAAATGAAAAATATAAAATGCTTTGAAAAATATAATACGCAATTTTGTTCTTTGAATTTTGAAGTTCATCGTAACAGCAAAAAATTTTATAAGCACACACACACACACATGTTATATATATATATATAAACTCGGCTGTTCGAACCTCGTCAGGGCGAGACCCCCCCCCCCTGAACCTCCTTTATAGTTTGATTATTGCCATATTAAAACGATATTAATTGACTATGTCTTTTTATCTCTCATCTTTAGTGTATTTTGCCTGGTAACCCTATGATGAAATTTTTAAGATTGTAACCTTTTTATAGAAAAATGCATGTGATGCATATTCTACAGCTTACCAAATATTGTAACAATAGATTAAATCTGTTGTGAACTATGTATTTAAATATATCTAAAAAATACACGTGATGCATATTCTACAGCTTACGAAATATTGTAACAATAGATTAAAGCTGTTGTGAACTAATAGTATATAAATATGTGTAAAATTATGTCGCATTTTTGGGACACATTTTTCGGTTAATTTTCAATAAAGGGGGTGAGAGGTAAAATGACATAGTCATTAATATATATGTGTGTGTCTGTGTGTACAAGGTGTTCCGAGATTATTGGAAAAACTTTATGGGGATGTAGGGTATTATAAGGAAGAAGAATCAGATAGTAATGTGGGATCGAAAACGTCGTCCTCATGTAGCTGTCAATAATCACTTTGGAACAAGTGCTGAAATAATAGTGAACTTTCCGACCGTCAAAAACTAATCCATGTTTCACAGAAAACACGTGACTGGAATTAATTGTTTAATAATTTTATTTTATTTCCTTGGTGAAATTCTATTTTATTTAAGTGGTGAGACAAGCTCATTGTTTAGGAAACTTGGTTGATAAATTAATCGAGCATTTAACGCTTTTCTCACAGTGATTATTAACAGGAAAGTGAAAATGGCGTTTTACACCCCACATTGCTGTGCAAATCTGAATCCTCGAGATGTTCCTTATCTCCACTTGAAGTTTGTCCCAATAATACTGGGACACCCTGTGTATATGCATATATAATCTGTATCTATGTATATATATGTGTGCGTGTGTGTATACATATTTTGACCTCATGCAGAAGAAAGCAGTTATGCGCCTTAAGCTTTTAAAAATTATATCTTATTTTACATTTACATCCTATTAGACCGCCTTTGAATAAAATTTTGATTTTAAAAGCTTTTTTATCATATATAGCTGTATATATTTCTAATAATCTTCATTACTTTCCAGAAGTAATGCATTTCTGTGAAAAAATTAACTTCATTAATTGATAATGTTTTGTCAGCCAAAATAGAAAGAATAATCGTTAGTTCTTTATAAGAAGTTTCTTTCTTCCTTTTCTTCATCTCTTTTCTTTTTTTTTAAGGGTGGGCACTTGAACATGAGTGATTCGCCACTACTAAGGCCCAAAGTATTGGTTACTTTATTACGGGGTTACCCAGTAGGCAGCCAACGTTACCCTCATTGAAAGGAAGAACTAGTTAACACTCAAGCCAGTAATCGAACCCTGAGAGGGCAGAACAGAAAGGTTCGTCCACCACTATACCACCAGGGCTGCTATCTGTGAAAAGTTAACATACATATACAATATTTAGATGATTTACATTTATGCAAAAGCGTTGTTTTTCATTACACCAATATCATTGTAAAATCGTTGATACATAAAGAGCATTACTGTATAATGTAAATTTAGTAAATATAAATTGTAATTTTATTTTCATCCATTATACGCAATCGCTTCCTATTCTACATTCGATCTCAATAGTTGTGTTAGTTAAAATAATAAACAATAGAAATATTCCTTATACGCTTCCTTTGCTTATCCTGAAATTTACATTTTTACCATGTACTGAAAATTGTAAAACTCTATTTCCTTCACGCATCAGTACCCAAATGTTTTACGTTTGAAGAATATTTCACGAAATAACTAACATAAGCTATTGCTTTTGGCATTTTCGCGCACTTACGTAGAGAAACGCAATTCCCTAACCAAATGTACTGTACACATACCCTTAACGTAAAAGAAAAGTGGACAGACACACTACATAAATCAATCCCTCAATATATTGCAGTAACACCCATTCGCCATTCGCGATTTGTGTTTTATTGCCTCTTTTTTTCCAAATGAAAGGCTTGCAAGAATGATTTTCGGAAACTCAACGGGTTATTACGCCGTAGTGAACAGCACCAGCTGCGTTTCGGATAGAGATACCAAAAATGCATGGACTCTTTAATAGTAAAGTGTACACTTAGATATGATTTCGAAGAGTATGCATTCTGTAAATATTCTGAGTTAAGCATACTATCTATTCTATACACATATTATCTATTAAGTTCTTGTATAGTCACCTATATATATTCATGCATAGATTTTCATTTATATACGTACACGTAAATTTAATTTTTTACAGATATTTTGGACTGAGAATCTAAAATTAATGTCGTAATTTCTGATTACATTTCTTTCATGTAACCACAAGTTAAACATACACTAGATACGAATTGAAATTTAATTGTTTAAATACTTAATTTTAACATTGTTTACCTCGCACTAAATAGTATCCATTATTTTAATGGCGCATTAGAACGTTTGTGGTGGTAATATCGGAGACATTCGAGCAGAAAGGCAGCGAATGATACTGTGACCCAAAATATATTAGAATGGCTCATTAATATTGAGTATCAGACTGGAAATTGGAAACTAAATTCATTTTCATGATTTTGAGGGAATGTCTGATCAGGCGTCGCCTATGTGTTGGCGTTTCATTGTTCTGGAAAACTAAAGCACCTGAAAGTAGCAATATACGTAAAATAGGGTACACATATGGATGTTTAAAATAGAAATAGTGTCCTTCAAACGTACTCGCCGTCATCGAGGCTGAAATGAAGGCGAGGACAAATTCACAATATTACCTGCTAAATCATCACACAGCACCCTCTGTAACAGAGAATTTTCAGAACATAGATAAAATATTGGTATCAATGGTAGCATACTTACGATAAAGACTCCTACAAGGTTAAAAGTTGATCTGTATGATACCTTAGGGAAAGCGTTATCCAATGTGAGCAGCGTTTCATCCAACCATATGAGTTTCTTCTATGAATCCTTCAACCATGTTTCATGGTAGTGATACCGCTGGAGACGATGCTTTGGATTCGCGTCAGTAACAAGAGGCTTTAGAGTTGCGATTCTGCCTCGTATTTGATTTTCCCCACAACGTTTTTTTAGAACTAAACATTAGTGTATAAAATAACAAATCTTGATTCAGATGTTCAGTCACATTTGCCGCTGATTGCCCTTTTAGTTGTTGTTGCTGTTGCTCCTACAATTCGTTTTAATATTCAGTGATCGCTCACATCTTCCGATGATGTAATTTTTTACACACAAGCACAACTTAATTTCAGACGCAGATGGTTTCACATACAAATGTAGTAAATAAAAATTGTTGATGACTTTTTTGCCTGACAGATATGACATTCCTCTAAAAAAATTGTTCACAGTGAAACATATCTGTAACGTTGTTCAGTGAACTTCACAAAATGCATGTTTTTTTAAACCTCATACAATTTTATTGTTTTTAATTTATATGTGATACTTGCTATTCTGTTATAATAGACTCTACTAGTCTTTAATAGCACAAATGGCAAGAAAAGGACCTGTGGCATCATAGACAGTAACAGTATCACTGCACTGTCACAAATTAATCACATTGTGACTTGTGAGTTATCTGACACCATTATGTGGTCCCTGTAAGTCGATATTTGTGACCAGTTACCAGGTGACGCCATTGTTAAGTCAACTTGTGACAGTGTAACAGGTCATAAGTGACAACGAAGAGACTGTGGCATTGTTTTGTGACTGCTAGTTGCTGACTTCAAAGTCACATGAGAGTAACCGTTCTTTTGGGCTCTTTCTTAAGAAACTATTTTTTTCTGGTACTATTTTTTGAGCAATGCAACGTTTCAATCGTTCAATGAGTAAATTCGAAAATGGCAACGAGTAACACAGTAAAATCTCGCGGTTAAGAAAAAGTGGACTTTACCTGAACTTATAAACTTTAAAAATAAATTATTTCGTTTAAACTAAACAAGATTATTTACGAAAAAGCTATTATTCGAAAGTATTAGATTTGGTAATTGTAACCAATATATGTGTTTGTAACCTTTGTTGGAATGAAATAATAAAATTTTGTATCATCACTACCACCACTGCATGTAATATCGAATGTCGTATAAGGTATCGAATGTAGTATAAATATTATAATCTTATTTCTTAACAGCATAAAAAGATGTTCAAGAAATGATTTTGTTTTTAATGAATCAATAAATGGTGTAACTTCTAAATAAAAATATGAATGAAAAATTCCTAAAAAAATTAGCTTATATTTAGTATTTTATGATATTTTCCCTGCAGTCATAGACTACATCACTAAAGTTTTGATTTTCGAACTAATTTTTTAATCTCTATAATTTTTAAGATGCTCGTATCGTGACGTGCATGGCCGAATAGCTAGCGTATTCGCTTACCGATCGAGGATTCGAAACCAAGCAGATTCATATATCGACTAGAAGAGATTTCAAACATGTGCGACAGATGGCAGCACGAAAATTATGTGTTTTCTATCGGGGTCGCATTGTGCCTTAGGTCACTTTGTTACTGTAATGCATGACCACGTTATAGTCACAACAGTAAAGTTTCAAAGTGAGCGAGACTACACTGTTGCAGCGCGTTGTAGTCATATAACGACTGCGATCCCACTAAAATCTCACAAATAAATTACAACAGTAACCATCGCCGTAGTTGTGGGTACACTTCAGGGTCACATTGTGAAGTCACCACTTGCAGACATCAGTATTCCCAGATTGGGTGTTTTTGGAGGCCTGAGTGGGGCGATTTGTGAATCCGATTCTTCACATGCTGACCTGGATATCCTCCCGGTTTCAATTCCTCCCACTCAAAAATACTACTTCCCTACAAAAAAAATAAAAAAAACAACCTTAAGATTAAAAACTCCCCAATTCTACAGGGGAATCTCCCAACCCGCAATACTGGAGGACATAAGCGTAAAGTTTTCAAAATTATTGGGGGGGCCGGGCCCCAAGACCAAATATATTCACGTCAGTGGCGTAGCCACGGGGGTGTTAGGGGGGTCATAACTCCCATGAGGATTTTTTTGCCATACAAAATGTATATTCTTCACTCCCTTATCATACACTCGTATATATATATGTGAGTTACAGAAGTCGTAAACACCCCCCGCCCCCATGAAAAATTTCTGGCTACGCCACGGATTCAAATGCACCTTCCAAAAAAAAGTATTCGAGCAAGAGAGAAATTTCCAACGTTGGTTTTGTATATTAAAAATTATTTATCATAGAATATGAATTACGCTATGTATAAATAGGACTTACCATATTTCTATCAAGTTGTGCGTTTTTCAAAAACTCAATTATTATTCGCAAATCTAAAATAGGAAATTTCTCTCTTGCTCGAATACTTTTTTTGGAGGGTGTACATATACCTTACTCATAGTTGCCTACTACTACAGAATAGAATTAACCACTTTTTCTACATGATTTTTCGGCTTAAAATATGGCAAACATTTTGTGCTGCGCGCGCGAGCTGGTTACTATTTTGAAAAAAAAAAATTATTAAAAAATATACTGTTTACAAAAAGTGATCAGTTATATTCCGTAGTAGTTGGCAGCTATGACTTAAGTGTAAATTATTGGAGGCGCTCGAGCTCTATGGGTCCATAGAATTCTACAACTATGTAAGGTAAGTATCCATGTTAGTATCATACCAAAGTTTAAAAAAAAAAGAAGCAAAGTAAAAAATCCAAAGGAGGGAAAAAAAACATTTTCTATGAGATATAGTGCATTTTAGACACATCTGAACTTTTCTTCATTTAATGCTTTACATTGCATAATCTGATTTTAATTAACCAGAACCTGGCGAGGTCAGCTTATAGTACCATTGTGTGTTACGTGGCGTCACAATGAATACTAAATCATCATTGAAATCAAAAGAAGAAAATTTTTAAAAGTACAAGTAAAGGTTTTTTTAAACGTTTGTAAATGGCGTGAAATACTTTTTTTTATGTTAGTATAAATGAGTTTTCTGTATTTAATGGTAAATTATTGGGTGGGCTCAGCCCCTATTCACAATTTATTGGGGGGGCTCGAGCCCTACGGGCCCATATAACTCTACGCCTATGCTGGAGGATGTAGATACCATAGGGTAATTACACAGAGCCGTCAATACGATTGTTTTTTGTTCTAGTGTCACTATGTCTGAGTGGTCACTTTTCGGTTACGGGTGACTGTTGTGCTATTAACCCATATTAAGGATAACTTGAGAAACAACAACATTAGTCATTGAGAATGTTGACTAAGCAAGTCTAAACAATTTGCTTCCTTTGAAAATGTACGAGTTTGTAATATTTCCTCTATAACACACAGTCTGCGCATTCCATAGCTTCTTAATGAATATTACTATTTGCTAGGAAGCTGACGGAAATACTTAGTATATTGTACTTGTAGGTTGCAGAAAATATTATTCTATAAAATACAGAACCGGTTTTTGCAAGTAATATACAACATGCATCCAATTTATAAAAGCTTTAGTAATTACAGTTTAGTATGTAATAGCAGCAGCAGGCCATATTTATTCGCTATTCTTATTTTTTGATAACCGATTAAAACTTTCTAAAGTAAATATAATTTGAAGTTTCTATTTAACATTTTTGTGATTTTCATACAAAACCGTGCTTTATTTTAATGCGCTATAAATAACAGCTTTCGTTTAAATCCCTAAAAATATCTTTCAGATGTAATCGGATTTCATATAATGCGGATTTCCTGCTGCATCTTTAAGGAAAGGACGCACAAACGATTAAATTGCTTTACGGACACAGTGCTGAAAACTACGAAAAAATAGATACTAAGTTGAAAAATAATAAGATTACAAGTTTTATGTGAGTATATTTAGCGTAATCCAAGATTTAATGCAGTTAAAATGTTAAAATTGATAATTATCTGAACCGGTTTACTTGAAACTGAAAATAAAAGATCGACTTTTTTAAATTACGGTGAAACTTCCGGGAGCGACCACCTCCATTAAGCGACCAGCGACCTATCCCTGTTCCCTATCCGGGAATTTTCTTGCATTTTTCCGAAAGTGAATCGAGTTCTTTGTTTGTTTCTTTGTGGGATTACGACCGATTTTCAACTCTAGGTATTTAACTCGTATTTACGCTAAGTTTCGGAGAAAAACCTCGTAAAACTTCGAAAGGCTAGATTGACGGTAAATGGGTTCATATAAGACGGATTCATGTAGCACGGTGGAAAAAAACTCTGACTTGTTCGTATAGCAAGTAAAAGTGGTTAGTATGATACCGCAAAGGAATGGGATTGATCCGAAATTTTTAAATATTTATAAAAATATTTAATACAATTTTTTTTTCTGTAATTACGTGCATAAATTAGTATGCAATTTCATAAATAACAGCACGAACAGTATTTTTCCGTCCTTTTTTGCCTATGAAATGTTTATATTTCTAGAAGCGACCACCTTCCATACCGACCGATTTTTCGCGGAACGGAGGGTGGTCGCTACCGAGAAGTATGACTGTATTATTTATTTCGAATGTGTGTGTGCTTTATACTCGAAATTTCGAAATTCATTTTGTCGGAAGATAAATTAATTTGCGCTCAGCTTACAAAATTATCGACTCAATTTATAACATTTCACTCAAAATTAGCAATAAACAGACATCTAATCTTTTACACTAACTTAAATAGTGTATGTACTTGAAAAAAAATTAAGTGCTCAAGAATTTTCAAATTGAGAATTTTAATGCTGTATCAAGGCAAAGGTATTCGAGGGGTATCGGCCTAAGAACGAATGCCTTGGAAAGGAGATATTTTGAGGGGTTCTAATGTGTATTCACATCACATCTGGGAAAAACCTCCCCAAACTCCCTTTTGTTAAATCGATGGCTGCGCGATAGGTGCCTGGATCTTCACTCTTTAGCAATCTACCACGTTCATCCTGAAATTGAGAAATGCATTCCGACGAAATTATAATCGATTGTTATTACAAATAAATTATCCAGTCTTTTAAAAAAAACTAACATTAGGAAGTTCATATAGGTATCAAGTTATCTATATAGTAAAAAAGGAAAGAAACATTTTATAAAATGAGCTTAATACTGCATTTTGTACCGCATTCGGTAATTAGGGATGGGCGCAAGATGAGGTGAGTTGGTAAAACACAGAAAAAAAGGCAGTTTATATGTCAGTATAAACAAATAATATCCTACTATATACTTACGCTGATCCCTGACTCACTGACTCACGCTCTAACAATTCCGAGCAACCACTCGGAAATAAAACTTTTACCGCCATTTCTGCAAAAAGATTACAAAGTTAAGCAGAAAAAGCGTAGTAACATTTACAAAATTTGCACGATCCGCTAGAAAATTTTTATAATTATGTATCAAAATATAAAAAACAATCTACGCTACTTTCAAAAGTGCAAATCCACCGTTTCCTAATTTTTAAGCGATTTTTCGCTCTTTTCAACTCCATTTTATTTCCGACAGTAAAGAAAGTGTATCATTTGCGTGACAAAAATAAGCACTTCAACTGGCAGTGACGTCATATTGAAGTCGCGGTTATCAGGCTTTGAAGCGAGGATTGCGATTCCAATTCGTTTTAAACAGTTTTTCCAGATAATACAGTTTATTTTTTAAATTAAAATTATCGTCAGCATGAAGCACTAATATAAAATGGTCTGTTCCAGCAAAAGGAAATCGTTCAAACACGAAAAGTTCCCGCGCTTTTACTGAAGATCATTAAATTCGATTTGTATATAAAATAAAAATTGATTACGATGTTATGTATTTTAAGCGATCCAAGATTAAATACAAGACGTATTTTCGTC
The DNA here is from genome assembly GCA_038373885.1 of Cheiracanthium punctorium. Taxonomy (NCBI): domain Eukaryota; kingdom Metazoa; phylum Arthropoda; class Arachnida; order Araneae; family Cheiracanthiidae; genus Cheiracanthium; species Cheiracanthium punctorium. The sequence continues at coordinate 593,216 of JAWZYV010016501.1, read as the reverse complement.
AAATGTTTTTTCTAGCGCCCGTTGCAATTGTTTCCACTTCGATCTTCGAATTCTAGTTAAATAATAACGAAACTGCAATAAAATAAGAAAATATCTCAAATCTACAACACTAATTTAAAAAAAATCCTTGATACCAATTTTGCATAACTAACTATTAAATGAATACATATTATTTTTCTTATTTCATAATTCTTATTATACTAGTAATGTTTTCTTTTTTTTCACATTCTCTAAGCCGATTTAATATACGAAAGTAAGCGGAAACTTTCACCCACAGGTGTATCGTACTTTTAATGAAATTCAGCGAACACCTTTAATTTATTATTTCACTGCGTTACAGACATTTTTACTCTCCTCCAACAATACTTTAAAACCCCGTCAACATCAAAGTCCTATTTTCGAACTCTGTCATTATCCTTTTTCACAATAGTTCTCCTAATGGCAACGACTTCGTCAGTGCTTTCACTTCAGTTTTAAGCCCTTTTAATTAATTAAATTCTTTTGTGGAAGCGGATTATGTGAAGTCTGCAAAATAATTCGGTACTACCTAAATTAATCCGTTTGTGGCCCATTGAAAACAGCGACTTTTCTCAAAAATAACGTTGGAAAAGGGACTCCATTATGCTGCTTTGAGATAAAATGTAATTAAACTAGGTTTACACCTTCATTCTAATGATCTGTTCTATTTGCTAATGAGAAAAATCTTTGGGAATGCTACATTTTAGCCTCATTTGATAAAGCTGCTTATTTTAAAACTATGTAAACAAATTAGTTACCTACGTAGAAAGAAACTATGGAATTTAGGATAACTTTGGTATTTATTATTAACCAATAATTATTGTGTAAGGTAGTTATTAAACAGACTGTGTTTTAATAATCGTATGCAAAGGCTTTTTCAGGTAACTCAACGAAAACCACATAAGAAAGTTTACACGCAATCATGAAATCTGATGTTCAAAATCTAGAAAAAAAAATCCATTTGTAACCAACTTAAAAAATCATAATAGTTCTGACGAAAACGGTGACATATATTTTCATATACAGGGTGTCATTATTAATGATTGGGACAAACTTAACGGGGTGGTAGGGCACATAATAAGGAATGGGAATCATAAAGCAATATAGCTCAAGAATTTTAAATGCTTGTTACCACACCGAAAACGCCGTTTTCCCTTACCTGTTAATAATCACTTTGGGAAAAGCGCTGTAGTGTTTGTCTAATTTCTTAACCAAGTTTCGTGGACATTCAGCTTGTTTCCAAAAATTTTATCTATGGAATGAAATAAATATTTAAAATTATTAATTTTAGTCACGTGTTTTCTGTGTAAGATACATTCGTTTTTAGCGAATAATGGTCAGAAAGTTCACTATTATTTCAGTACCAATTCCAAAATTTATTATTACAAGCTGCATGAAGACACGTTTCCGACAACACATTGCTGTGTAATTCTCAATCCTTATTGCCTCTCTTACCTCCCCTTAAAGCTTGTCCCAATAATTATGGAGCATCCTATATAAACGATAACTGATGACCCTTTTTTAAGAAAAAAAAATAGATGTTTTCTCTTAAGGAGTAAAATCCGAGCCCAATTATGCAACCATGAAAGGAGTGAGTACTCAATATCCGGTGCTTGCAATTGTTCGATAAAGCAGCCACGGAAATTAAATCATATGAAAAGCACGTACTTGGGTACGTGCTTTTCATATGATTTTAATTTTAATTCGACGAATTCTCTCGGTTTTTTGACGAACTCACTATGAAGCGTTTCCGAATGTCGTTTAAGTTTATTAGGTTTCATGCTGTCTGCCGCGAACACTTAAGAGTAAATAAAGATACATAAGGGCCTTTCTTCTTCATTTACTTCAATACTGGTAAAGCCAAAATTTAAGTATTTTTGAGAATATTTTCTTGATTTTATTTTCGGAACAACGCTCATCTGTGTACTTGTTGATGCTTGACTATCGTCTAATGCACGCTTACACCCGCTGAAAAATGTATCCATGATTCTGCATGGATCTACGCCGTGAATATTTATTATGGTTAATTGCAATTAACACGAAAACATACATAACTTACACGTTAGATTCGATAGCGGTAGAAACATCGATTCGAAATGAGACTGGCTGGAATTGAAACTGGTGTTATCGAACATTCTCAGTGTTGCCAACTGTACCTCAGAAAAAGTGGCTAGAATCAAAACGAAAAGTGGCTAGAAATGTCTAAAAATGTTTTTGAGCTTAGAGAAAAATAAATGACTCATCACTATATATAGCTTAACTTCTCTGAGCGAGCACCTCTATTAAGCGACCCCTCCTCCAAAGACCATCCAACGTATCCAATCTTTAAATTATGCTATGTTCTCACATTCTGTTCCGTTAAACTCGAACGTACTGCGATTTTGACATATTTAAAATTTCAGACTTAAATTAAATGAATAAAAGATAAATAATAATAACAAGCAAATGCACTACTCACTAATTTGTTAAAAAGATAAAAACTTTTTTTAGCTAGTTTTTTTGGTCGAAATAGACGTTTTTTGACTCTTCCAGAAGCCATTCATTTATTTAATGATTTTATGTAAGATTTTTCATATTTTCTTGTATGTACTTTTTTATAATGGTTCCTGCTGATGGTGCGTTTTTGAACCATTTTGTTGCTACCACAGAAATAACAACAAAAAAGAAGTTTACATTTATGTGTTATTTAGGAAGCATATAACATAGAAAAATAGTATCTTGCAAAAACTTTCATCAGAAGTATGTGCGGCAGGGAAAGGGTTAAGAGCAACAATACGATTTTTTTAAATTATAATTTTTTTTTACCAAAGCAGAAAATGTATTGTGCAATTTCAACTTCAACCACGTGACGGAGAAATATTCTAGCTAGCCTTTACCAATAGAAATTTTACGATTTCACTGACGTATATCGTCTGCGTTTGATAAAGATTACAGTAGTAAAATTTTATACCCTCCAATTTGCGCACGAGCATTATAAAATAATTTTAAAATTTAATAATGCAAATGGAAAACTAGAGCTATGAGCGTTGAAAGGAGCTAAAAATGGCTAAAAATTGTGCAAAGCAGAAAGAATATGACTATAAATGGCGTAAAACAGAAAGAATATGGCTAAAATAGCTTTTACGAAAATTTCTGGCTAGTTAGGTTCTGAAAGTGGCTAGATCTAGCTACAAAGTGGCTAAATTGGCAACACTAAATATTTTTCTTTTCCCTCCCTCTCCCTTTCACCTCCCTCACATCTGCGCATGCTCGAGACGGCATCTTGCCGACATCCCAGCAAACACACACCTGCTGGCGGAGTACCTTGTCAGTGCCTTTCTGCCTTTACGTCCAGCAGTCGGACGTCCGGAATATGAAACGCGCGTTTAAGAATTGGTTGCTACAACTTATGAACTATGAGCCAAATTCGCCACTTCCGTTTTAATGAAACTCGCTAATTTTCATAACATCTCGAACTGAAAACGACCAACAAATAATCTCAATAAATATAGCCAGATCTGCGAAAACAATTCGAATATTGCAACCTGTAATATCGCCAAATCTTAGACTAGCAGTTTTTACGCTGGGAAAGAGGTCTGTCTCCTTCTTTCATTTATTATTATTATTTTTTTTTTTTTTTTTTTTGCACCTGCCAGAAGTTTCGTAAGAAAAGCAGGATGAAGTACAATCTAAATAGCGTTTGTCTAAAGTACAATCTAAATTTTAATTTAATCTAAAATTCTCTGAAAGAAAAGAAGTACAGGGAGCTGAGCTCCCATATGCAAATTAATCCATTACTGGCCTTTGTGTAATGCTCTCCCTTTTTATATTTTTGCACCTCTATTCGGGTAGATTTTAAAAGGGGCTTAACATAGAAACAGGGGCTTGGAGAGAAAAATTTTCGGGGGGGGGGGGGTGCCCGAAAGCTAAAAACGCTAGAAGTTCTCACAAAATTGCATGAAATTTACTTGACATCCAATTAACAAAAATTTAAAATTTCGGGCGGGGGGCGTGACAAGCCCCCAGAACACCCACTCTGGCTACGTCCCTGCATAGGAAAAAGTCATCAATTTTGTTTTCAGGAAAGATTCAACAAAACTATAAAAAAATTAATATAAAGTATACAGATTTTACGAATAAAATTTATAATTCATAAAATTTATGATACATAGGCGCCTAATACAGCGGGTGGGGGTAGGGGGTTCACTCTAGGTGTAGTGAATATTTTTATACCATATTGAACTTGTTTGTATTATTTTAGTTTTAGTACTAAAATATGAAAGTGCAATATGAACTAATTCACCACCCCCCCACATCCAATAATAATAATAATAATAATAATAATAATAATATGAACGCCTATCAGAGTTTGATTAAGCCAACGTGCGGCCTCGGGCCGACATCTGATATAGGTCCGATTTATTTAAATGAAATAACGAAATTTTATGCTAACACTACGAAATATTTACTGGCCCATTACCTCTAAAAAGTGCTGGACCGGTACATTTTAAACAGTACTACGCCGTTAACTATGCTGTGCATGTTTTAGACACACGGGCGCGACAGGCATTTCACCATTACTGGCAATGTACTGGCGCATATGCATTTTTCAGGCATTGGTATTCCAGTGACTTTAAACTGACAGTAATGTACTGTGCTCCCGGCATACGGCATTTTGCCAGCACGGCGGCGGGCACCTTGCCGTCATTTTGCGGGCAGTAGTGTGTTTGCTGAGATACAGAATGTTCGAGAGAATGTCCGACATGGCGGACGCAGGAACAATAAAAAGGCACCAGATTCTTGTTTTGCCAATGCTGAGGATAGGCATTCTTGGTAGTTTGTAAAGTTTAAAATTAAGGTCGTAGTGTAGGTTTGGCGCCAAAATACTCAAAATATATTATTATTGTACACATTTTATTGTAAACGGAGAGGGGGCGATGAACATTATGATTGAAAATTGGGCCGTGAATACTGATAGGTTAAGTAACGCCGAATTTTCAATGTGGTTAGAAAAGTGTGGTTCAAAAACAAAATTTCCTTGAGGATAGAGAAGTTTACTGTCTTTGATCATATGCTTCAAAAGATTATTCTGACAGTATAAAAAATCAATTTTAGCCTTTGGTTGTGCAAAAAATGGTTTTGTTAAGCCTTCATTGGAAATTCTCATTCATACCACAATTCTTGACGGCCAACCTTTCTTTTGAAATCAGCTGCGTCTTTGTGACGCTGTTCGTGTCAAATATATTGTATCTTCGTTTTCCCAGTTATGGATGACATATGAAACAATGCTTCATCTGAAGTTATCCATGTTTTGTATCTACCGTTGCGTAATATTAAATATAGAGGCTAAGAACGTTTTCTTCGTTTTTCTACGGTCTTTGCAGACATTTGATGACAGACTGGTTTCTTCACTTTTTTATAGCGATATTTATTTATCTCACGAAAATTGTCGATTTCGATACCTGTAGTTTCTTTGCTAAAGTTTTTTGGGGCGGAGGATTTTCTACAGCGATAAGTGTTTACAGTTTCTTTCTTTCTTTTTCACCAAGGACATTCTTTCGTCCACAATTTTTCCCTGAAACGTGTAATTTCCAGCCAAATTATATTTCTTTTCGAAGTTTAGATAGTAATCCATTAGAAAAGCATTTTTTTCTAGTTTTTAAATGCTTTAATTAAATCAGAATTTGAGCAACCATCCTTCAAAAGTTTTAAAATTTCGTTTTGGGTTTGAAGATCTAATTTCAGAATCATTATTTTCTCCCTCTAGTAAAAGCAGTTCGATTGGTAATTTAAACGTTTCATTTTTAAAATATAACTGATGGTAAAGCGATCAAAATTTACCATATGTGGTTTTAAAATTGGTCCCACAAATTTTGAATCAACCTGTAGTTTTCCTAATTATTCTGACCTTTCCAGCGTTTTACATGCGTTTAAATGTAGAGGGAAAAGTATTCAGATGCGAACAAATTAAAATGCAAAATGAATCTGAGTTGAAGCATCGAGGCTCATATTGCTTCATTTATTTTTAAGCAAGAGCAAAGAGAGAAAACGTTTCAAATAATTAAGCTAATACTGGCAATTACCCCTATTTAGTTCAAATGCTGAATTTACATAACGACATTTTAATTATTTAAAACGCACAAGAAGGATTATATTGCAGTGAGTCAAATTAATAAAACTTTTAATTAAATAGAGGGCGAGACGCGTTTTTTTAATTTTTTAATGAACAGAGGAAATTGCAAACAGATGCCTTCACAAAAGAGCCAATTAAATAGAAAACACAAGCGTAATAATATTTAGAAATGTGTTTCAGGGTAATTTACCTTTTATGATGACTGGTAATGCTATAACTGCTGTTGCGTCCGCTTAAAAGCTGGATAAAATATTTTTGATGTCCTGATGCATTTGCTTTTCCGTCTATTATGTCAACTGCGATACTGCTGAAAATGTAACTGACAAATTGCTGAGTTACATAAACACTCTGCAGCAGCAATAATGGACGTTATGTTATTATATGGAAACACATTTAGAACACACAAACTAGAATGCGCAGTTTAAAATGGCTTCATTTATTTCATTAAAATTGTTAAATGGATGAAGCTGTTTCCAAATATTTGGCTTCAGCATAATTTATACGATCAAGGTAGTAGGGGAAGGTGGTTCAAAATGATCCTAGCGGGCAAAACAATCCATCTATGTTTTCTTCCACACAGGCAGTGCTATCTACTAGGTAACACATAAACTAGTTGCGTCTAGTCAAGAAGAAGCAATGCCGATATTTAAGCGATCGGTTTATTACATGTATAAATAAAATTTCAAAAAAAAACCCTGGGTTTTATCATATCTCTTATAAGGTAAGCCCTAACTTTCCAATTTATTTATAAATGCAGTTTTTAAAGCACAGAAATATGACTTGGTTCACTGAATAAAGTATGTTTCTGATGTGAAGTACACTTGTTTAGTTTGTTTTGTTTCTCGGCGTGTTCCAGTAATATGGCCTAATGTGGGGGCTATACTGACGGGTACAATGATCTCTCGACTGAAGAAACTCCAGTACCGGGTCCTAATCATCATGGCAGCCCTTCGGAGTTTTTCAAAATACGTGACTCCCCATTAAATGATTTAATTTATTTCTGTGTTTATTGTAGGCCATGAATTTTAAATTATAGTTTTGAAATATTCCATTTTATTGTTCGTGACACTTTTTTTTTAAATTTTATAAAATAAGTTATGCATACTATATGATTGTAAAACTTATTTTATTTCAATATGTACAGTCATAATTATTTTTACATCTTTTATTTTGCCGAGAAGAAACTATTTACAATTATTTTTGAATACAGGATCATTTTGCCTTGGGTGCGGATAAATTATCATTTTGACGCATTTTTAATATTCTATTTTTTTATAACTTAGTGTGGGTTTAAAATATTATTAAGATATGTTTGTGATTCAAAATATAGTGTAAAATATTGTGGCAAAGGGCCAAAGTTTCATTTACCATTTATGATACTTTATACTAGTTTTCTTCTTAAGGGGATAGTTTTGGGCCACCTTCCCCTATCTGATTGCTAGTAGCATAACTAATTACGTTTTGTCAAATATTACCTAACTATTCTATTTTTAAATTAAATCACGATCTTTTAAGTATCAGCCGTAAATTTCAATCCCATAAAGCGAACTTTTTTTCTTTCTTTTTTTTTTAACTATGAAAGTACAGATTTCCTTATTAAGGTTTTAAATCTTACGTGAAGCAACAGATTAATATAAGGCAGTAAAATAACCAGTTTTTCAGAAACAGAACAAAAATAAGATTTTTTTGTTGTATAACAATGTAGTGTGAGCACTGCCAAGCTTTCTGTCTGCTCCTTTTTCGACTGTGCTCTTGAACTGACTACACACTGAAATCAAACTAAAATAGTCCTTTTGAATCCAGCGTGTAGTCAGTTTTTAATCATTGAAAAATATTTTTCCTAAACAGTTGTCAATGGCAAAATTTTAAAACATTACACTGAAAGAGTAAATAATAAATTATGAACTGCTTATGTATAATAGTTTTATCGTTTCCTATAAGTAGTAAAATACCTTTAAAGGTTATTTTAAAAATTTAGAAAATATTTAATTAAAAGAACAATGTTCAATGAAGTACAATTTTATGAACCACGGAATGAATAAATTTTCAGTGAAAAACACAGTGATATTTTATCAGTAATTACGGTCTTGTCATTGCCGAATGATGAAGAAATGTTTCTCTTACATTTTATGTGTATCATAAACTGGAATTTATGTTTTAAGAGATCGTAAATTTATTTCAAAAACACAGAAGAAAGAATAATTAACTGAAAATAAAAATTCTTTAAATACGTTTACAACAAATGGGAATTAAATTTATGCATAAAAAGTGTAAAAATAATAATAATCACTTCTCTAAAATTTCTTAATAAAAACTTTGTAAATTCGGAAACTTATCAAACGAGTGACATTTTTTGATATTTGATCTAATGATATACAAAGTGTGACTGGATCAGACGCATTTTAGTTATATATTTAAAATGCTGGTACTGTTTCGTTCGCTACCATATTATTTTGTTCTTTTAAAAATCGAAACTGAAGTAAAAAAAGATTATTTTATCTCATCAATATTGCTGCTCAGTTATAACAGTGCTCTAGATGGTATAGCAATTGACAGAAGATCGTATTTCGCCGCCAATGTCAGTTGAAGCACATGTGTAATAGATAATCATTTTCGAAGAGATTTTCTGTTAAATGCATAACTTTCATAAGTTATTTTAGTCTTTTGAGTCACGTATCAGCAGTTACTAGCTACAACAGGGTCTGAGGTTAATATGTAGCTTCAAACATGCTTTAGAGGGCTAAAATATTGTTTAGAACACGCACAGAACTAAAATTTTTATGGATTCATATAATTTTAGTTAAAATACATCAGCATCCAAACTTTCTACTCAATTGGAGAGTAGGAAGTTAATGAAATATTTGACTTGGACATGCAGTTATGTTAATAAAAGCATTTTATATAAGTTCATTGTTAAAAAGAACTTTAAAAAACACTTATGTAAACATTCTTACAGAAGTGAACATAATTTAGCAGTTATTTCTAAATTTCGGAAAATATTGAAACAGGTATTCAAACGCTGGTCTGTAGTATGAATAACAGAAACGCTAACGTACCTAGCACACTGTAAAAAAAAAATCCCAAAAAGTTCCTTAAAAATAATGAACTAAAATTCCAAGGAATTCTACATAAAAATACCCGGAACTTTACTGAACAATTTATATTGAACAATACAATTCAGTGGAAGTAAAGTTCCTGGTATTTTTATGTAACGTTCCTTGGAATTCTAGGGTACCTCAGCTGCCCATTATTTCCAAGGAACATTCCCGGATTTCTTTAACAGCGAGGTAATTTTTATTAAAATTGCCTGTTTTTTAAGTGAATCGTGAGAATAATATTCATACAAGAACGGGCTAAAGTAAACATTAGTTTTCAGATGAGAATGTTAACTTTCTGTATGGTATTTGTGAGTCCAACTTTTCCATTACTCTCAAGGAATTTTCCAGAATTCTTTACAATGCACGTCTCTGTTTGTTTTGTTGACGCCTTTTGGTAGAGGTCCGTACAATCCTGATACAGTGATAACTAGTAGTTTTTTTTTACCTTTATGCTGGACATGCTAAAAATTTTGAATTCCTTGCGTAGGACAATATCACCAATATTCATGTTGGCGTTCAACTAATTCATTCATGGCAAGTAATCATAGCTACACGAAGAAAAAAAAATGTACCGCTCTCATCTAGAACGAATAGATGGTTGTTTTGTGTGTCCCAAACAAGAAGAATAGATCGTTAGATATATTCGTGTAGGTGATGCACACAACTGGTATTGACGAAATGGTCAATAATTTCTAGTATTCTGGCTAATCACAGCAGAATGACTAGTTTGTGTAACGAGAAATTATCGTTCGATTTTTGATGCATTAGAATTATCGTTTGTGAGTCTACCCGCTAACGGACGCAATGATTTATAGATATTTTCCTCTGGGTACAAGCTCCAGCTTATAGACGAGAGATCTAAAAATTCGATAAAAGGATTCAGAAGTGTCTTGTTTATGATCTTGTTTTTATAGGGAGTAGATAGACTCATAAATTCTAGCTCCACCAATTGTTTTCTGGGTGTCGGTAGCATTTTTTTCTACAGTGTGCACTTAGGCAATGTATTATCATTTATTACACTTGGAATCCGTAATATTTCCGTTATTGTCTTTTGACAGGAGCTCGGAAAAATCTTAAGTATCCAACATAATGCAGTTTAAGTTAGCTAACACCGAGATATTAAAAAAAGGATTAGCACACTAGAGTAATAATTTCAGAAGTCAAGTATTATGCAAATGAATGACAGTTCTTACACTTTTAATATAAACCAAGAAGTGACACAAGAAACCCATTTACATTGCAATGTAATGCAGCGAGTACTCTCTGAACGGGGCGTAGAAGTGTGAAAGTTAAAGGATTTATATGAGATTTACTTTGAAATTATTTTTGAAATCAGTTTTTGCTAGATATTTTAAAATAAGAATATCTTAAATTGTAAACAAAATAATACTTTTAAAAAACATGGCAATTTAGCAAGTAAGAATAATGGCGAACAAAGATTTCACGTTTCTACAAATTCAGTGCTGGAAATAACACATTTAAGTCAGTGAGAATGAAAGAAACGAAGGACAATGTTAATTCTTTTATGAACTCTACAAAAAAAAAGTTTTAATTTAACCAAATTTCATTCATGGACTAATATTTAAAATACGATTCAAATATGTCCTGTAAATAATAAATTATTTATGCAAATTTTGTAAGGAATGAACATCTGCGAATAAATCGAAAGTCTGATTTAATGTAGGATTAAATCCGGAATTGCTAGACAAATGTCTTTGAGAAATGCTTAATTTATTGCGTTCTCCAAACCAATTTCTTGATTAATATTTCATAACTCCTATTCTGCAATTCCTTTTATAAATACTTTAAGGTAAAGGTATATTTTATTAGAAAAGCTTAAAAGATTTGTTTATGAATGGCACCGCAAAACGATGTGTAAATTTTAAAGCTTTATTCTGAGTTATTGAATGCTTCCATGCTAGGAGAACATTAGGAAATTCAAAATAATAAATGTTTTGCTATAAGGGCTCATTAATAATAGAAAACAACATGGACTTAAGGTTTCGTTCGGGTAAATTTAAATTTTATTCATTAATAATACGAGTAGATTGCATGAATTTTACATTATGTAACTTTATATTTGCAGTAAGGGTTTCACTACTTTATTATGCATGCGTAGTTGGGAGTTATTCAGCAAATTTCAAGATTTAATCAATATTGTTTTGAAAGGTTCCAACTAGATGATTTAGAAAGTGTGTTATGGTAAAAGAGTAGTTGAGTACTTTGTTGTGATTAATTTGAAGAAAGTAACATAGATTAGTCGTGAAAGTGAATATTTAATCATGTAGCATATTTGTTCTCTATGTTTAGCAGTTTAATTTTTCCCCATTAATAGTAATGTACGATATTTAAAAAAATTATTTCCTTTGCTTTATAGTAAAGAAACATAATTTATTACTTTAATTGGCTGCTACAGAGCTTAAAAGAATCAAATCTTTTGTTCTTAAGACAGGTTTTATAAATAAATAAAAAAATGACCCTTTTGAAGTATGTTAGCAGCCAATTAAAATAATAAATTATGTTTACTTAATATAAAGCAAAGGAAATGCATCTATAAATATCATGCATTACTATTAACGGAGAAAAATTTAACTGTAATATACAGAAGTTCTTTTACAATCGTAAATCTCAGTAAATGCTGATCACATTATCCCCCTCAGAGAGCAAATTGTAAATCCAATAAAGTACATAAATTTTGTTTTATTTGTATGGTGAAATTTCAGTAAATAGTTCTGCAAAGCCATTAGCACTTAATACACCGTAACACAATGCATATATTGAGCTCAGTAAAAGTACGTTTAAAGCCGCATAAATTATGTTAAAAGAAAATGTATTGTATTAAAATCATTTACATGCAAAAGTTAAGCTGTCCAAGGTCATTTTCAATGTTATCACACAGGCAGTCAGTCGTACAGATAAATAAGTCGAAATAATTCAGTTCTTAGTAGCATATTGAATGCTTTTAAAATTTTAATATTGCAAACAAGGAATAATTAATGCTTCATATCACCTCATATTATGTATGCTATTCACGATTGCTCTTAACATCAGAAAGTAACCAGCTTAATGGCTCACGACAAATGTTTATGATACTTTAAATCGTAAGAATAGAGTACGTTGAATTCATTACAAAATTTTCTGAATAATAAGGTAGCAAAATATTTTCTGTCAAAGCTGCATTTGACCCCCCTTAAATTTATATATATGTCTCAGTAAAATTGTTAAAGGATCATTTTTACAAAATGATTAAGTTTCGTTTGTTTTCTGTATACAATTGCTTTCTCTAATACTATATTATTATCTTACTAAGCCTTTGATAGCTCTGAATACTATTAAATATATCTATGCAATTGTATAGATGTATTAAAAGATAAATTGCACCGTTAAGACATACACAAGGGAAAGGAATATGTTTGCGAATGTGTTTTAAAAAAAGTTTTAATTTTGAGATTTCTCCCTAATTACACTTGCATTAACCCCAAGGAAATAACATTGTTGTTAAACGTATAATTAAGCTTATTAGCTTCATATCAGCTTAAAGTCTTTTGGGACCAAAGACTATTTCAGACTATTATTCGACGTTCCCAAATGGAACAGGTCTCTTGATAACCGGCCGAAATATTATTTATTATTTCAGATAGAGGTAGTGCGACGTGGGTGTACGCGTTTTCGATGGTGAGACATAGAAGCTTAGCAGTTGTTTCATAGTGAATGTAAGTACATTTCACTGGATGAACCAGCTTACTTAAATTCTAAGAAAGTATGTGGACATAGTTCATTGGCTCCCTATTCTGTATAGAGCAAAATGATTCCAAGTAACTCATAGCTAAATTACATAATAGTATACATGTAGGCATATTAAAGCACGCTTAAGTATTTACCTAACTATCTTACGTAAAAAGTGAGAATTGTTCTTTTTTTTTTTTTTTTTTACACGTCAGTAATGATTTCCAACTACTTTGTAAGTAAGACACATTCCAATCTTTTATGCTACTGTACGAGTTTTTCGGACAAAATTAATAATTTATTATAATTATATAAAAACAATAGAACATGTATTAGAGGATATTTAATGAAGGATTATACTATAAATGTTATTTAAACTATCAATTTTTAAAACTTTAAAAATGCATTCATTATTTATAGTAGATTGTTATATTTAATATTAATAGAATTCATAATTATATTTAAAGGTTATGGTTTATGTATGTTCATACAAATTATTTCGTTTTATTTACAACAGATGTATTTATTTATTCAATGAAAATTGAACTATGAATTTTAAATAATATTAATATTTAATACTTCAAGTATATACATTCGTTTGATTAGAATAAATATTAATTTTGTTTTCACTTAATTAACTGAATTAAAATTTCCCAAGTCTCTAAATTTATATTAAACATGATAATAATCTGAACATTTTTGAATGAGCTTACCTCGCCCTGATAAACTCTTTTGTGTTGCAAAAGGTAATTATATTGCAATCTTCTGAAAATCGTGTTTCAAAATCCCATAATTCTCATGTTAATGAGCTGTAAGATAATTCATTTTACGATGCAATATTTATAAATACTACTATGCAACTTCTGAAATTTTCACATTATTGAAAAATTATCTTTTTAATTTTATCTCTTTTGCAGTTCAAACTTAATCACATTAAGCACATAATAGCCACTCATTAGAAAGTAAATCTTATTTAATTACAACTCTTTGTTATTATGGGTAATTTAAGTTTAATGGGAGAATTAATACGCATTAGAGTCTGTGTTTATAGCAACGATTTTTATCTTATGAGGTAATAGCATCAATTTGGTGTAGTCAAGGCATCTAAAAAAAGACTCCAAGGTTCAGGAAATTCATTGTCGATTCATATTTTGTTGAAAATTCTTACTAGAGGCAAAATGATTTCTATACACTTTCTTATCAGTTTTACCTCAGAAGTTTTCAGCCGTGTAAGAATAAAGGAAAATGCAATAATTTAGAAAGTGGTATGTATATCTTAAATAGAGTTATATATATATAATATTTCAATATATTTAAATCTATGAACGGCCATTGTCTAAAACGTGTTATAGCTTATTATATATGTCTCCAGTTCAAAATAGTGTATGTGACAAGAGTACAGGGTATCTAGTGTATGTACAGAAACTAATAAAAAAAAAACTGCGCATAGATTTGGATACGGTTTCATCAGCTTATATTTTGTATTTTGTAGTTTAAATTTCAATATGAACGTGCTTTTGTTTAAAGTTAGAAAGTTAGAAATTTTCTGTTTACTCCCATTGTACTTTTGCTAATACGATTTATTTAAATGATTTAAAAATTTTTATTCTCTGAATTTTATATAAATGTATCTTCGCTATATCTACAGAAGATTGTTTTTTTTTTTTCTTTGCTCTACGGATTCAACAGGATAATTCATAACTGCTACTTTTTGTTGGTTCTTTTTCAAACAAAAAAGGAAGGAAATTTGAAAATCATTTGTTGACTATATAGCGTCTCATCTGCAGATTGCTCTTTGGGCAGTATATAGATTCGTCTAAATGAACCGATAGGCTTCAACCGATATTTTTATCACTAAGCCTATCTAGTTAGGCAATGTCTAATTTTTCTCAACTCTGTGTCCTGATGAGTGAATGAAAGGGGTCCTGGCACGAAGTCATAGATATGTTTCATACATTTTTTGTGGCTTAGATTTCGGTGACTTTACGTACGGAAATATAAGGTCAATTTTGTCCATCTTTTGAGATCTGTTTTTATGGGCGGAAATTGCCAGAAAATTGAAAGAAAAGAATTCTCTTTACATTATCACTGTTAATATGAAAACAAAAATAAAAACATAAGCATATTTTTACATTCCATACAGCAGAGCTTCTCAGACTTGGACTTCCAAACAATTAAATATTCAGGACAAAATCCAATGATAAAATAACCCAGTTATGCAATATACAAACATAAATTTAAACAATATACTGTATAAGGTATTTTTTTAAACCTTTGTGTTGTGTATAATTCCAAAATAAATGTGTTTTGTTTTTCATTTATACATTTTTTCCATTCAAAAAAGGAAAGTCTTTCTTTTTACTTCCTAAAGTCTTAAAATCCAGGGATATGAATCCTTTCGAATCTGATCAACTGGAGCAAAATATGACTTCACACTTATACTTACTGCTTCAGCGACCAGCTGTCATCATAGACCTTGTAACACTGTGCTCATGGATAAATTTTTTTAGCTGGATGATACTTACTCTCCGGGAAAAATTAAATAGATCACTTATTCGTGAGTGAATGGATCCTTGGTATCGCAACGTTGTTTGCACCCTGCAAAGAATTCGAAATACACATTTACGGATTACTCTGCAACACACCTCCACACTGACAAAAATGGGCGTTATTAAACGTTTCAAACCATGTTAAAATCGTACCATTTTTTATGAAAAAATCTATTTTCAACGAAATGATATTAACTTGAATAAAAACCACTATCCTTTCAAGTCTAGACACAATGTTTTATAAATGAGATTATTTCTTTCACTTTTTCTCTTACTTTTGTGATTACGTTTGCGCTTTAATGAAACGAGCTTGCATTTACTTTGATCATTTCTAATTTGTGATAAAATTTTTTCATGTTCAGATTATTTACCTGCAAGTATTTTGCTTTGAATAGCATGCAAAGTATCTTTTGTTCAAAATGTCTCCTAAAATTAATAGATGTCTGGAAGATTACATAACTTCACTTTTCAAGGACAACATATGAACTCCCTACAAATTAATGTAAAAATCACATTTATTGCATTCCATATAGCAATATTAAAAGTTAATCAAATATAAAGGGAATTGAAATCTAGCAAAAGTAAAAATGGGAAACCTCATCCTAATATCATTTGAGTGCAGGTGTATCAAGGAAAATAAAGCTCTAATCCTGAAAGAAAATTTGACGTCTCAAAGATCAATTGCATCGAAACTAGCAGTGTACTGTTCTGTCACTGTAAGTAAAATCATTCCCTAGATATTTGACGTTGAAAAAGATGTTTAAACCTCAAGATCGTTGGACTTCCTATAAGACATTGGTGAAAGAATAATGATTTTTTGAAAATTAAATGAAAATCACCCAGCTGCTGGAAAATGTGAAATTTTCATGACCTGGGATCTAGGGATTGCAATCCGGAAAACCGGATCCGTTAATTCGGCGGATCTAGATCATTAGATGCCTTTTGGATGCGGAAAGTCCTAAAATAGGAAAAGAATACATATGGAAATGAAGGAGTTCGAGGACAATACTTGTCTTATATTCATGAATATTTGTTGACTATAAAACCGACATGTGTAGAATCTGAAATTGCATTTTCAGCCGCTTACTATACTTGTAAATCTCTGAGAAGTCGATTGGCAGACAGCACGAATAACACTATTTGTTTCCTACGATTTTTTTTTAAAACGAAACTTGATTTTTTTATAATCGATATACCCAAAACTAAGAATGTTTATTAAAAATACTTGATGTTATGTTAAATGTTCCATTCATTAAGCATATCTATGATTACATTTATCATTATTATAAGACTTCTTAGCGTGACGAAATTACATAATTATTGTGAACTCGTGTTGATTAAGTTAGATGTAGGTAATATAAGATAATGCGATGCAAGCTACAAGATAATTTTCATTGATGTCATTTGTAAACTCTATTCAGACTGAACTTAAACTAAATACTATACTAAATATTATATTTATAATATTTATAAGTATGTTAATATATAGTAAATAATAGCGCAACTACTATTTCATTGCTATCCATTATATTGTTTTGATTACAAATAAAATTTTCCTGTTATATTATATCCGATAATAATAATTATAATAATATTATATATAACATAATATATGTAAGAACCTAGATCTATATAGACTTATATAATATAAAGATTAAAATTTAACTAGTTATTCTAAATACAAGATTTTCATTGTCCATTTTATTCGTATTTGTTGCTTAATTGTAATGCAGTTGATAATAGGCTGATGCCCTACGAAATAAACGGTATTTTTCATAAACTTTATGATACACCCACTTAACATGTTTTATACAGTTCTTTTTGGAACGAAAGAGAAATCGTTTCGATGTGGCAAATCCGACCGCACTGAAATTGAGGACGGATTGCAATCTATAATTCGGTGTGTCATCTGCAAATTTCAGTGACAGTAACGAAAAATAACAATTTTAATGTATATTTTAATATCATTTCTATTGGAACAATTCAAGACAACTGATCGTCATGAAAAATAAATAAATCAAGAAAACTTTTGATGTCAGTATATCTATAAACTTAGGTCATTCCGAGCAACGCACTTGCACTCGTAAATCAAAATACGAAGAACAGGTCGTATGTGGAGATATGGCTATGTCAGGTCATGATCTTCCAGAATGCTTAAGAGAATTTCATAACATTTAATTATAACGTTCAAATGATAAAAGTGACCGTATCAAACGCCTTCATCATTATGCAAAAGAGTTCCCAAAGGGATCCTTGATTGTTTTAAATTTTAGTTTTAACGACAAATTAAAAATAAGTATCAAGTAAAGCCATCAAATTATTATTGAATCATTCGACTATCGGGAAAATATTTTAGAAGTTATTTCTGAAGAAGAAATTTCAGCCTTACGGAAATGATATTCCTCTAGTCACACCTTAAGTCAAATACTGATTACTTAGCAAAGAAAAAATATTAGAAAGAATGATCAGAAACAGGAACTATGGATATTACGCATAATGAAAAAGCAAACAGCGTAATAGTTACCCCACCTTCCGTTTTGGGATAGCCTCAAAATCTGTAAAAGTATCTTACGCTACCCCAGAGTAGTTTTGCGATTTCGATACGTTAGTTATGCGCTTTAGAAAAACGGCATAGCAGAATAATAAACGAACTTTAAAAAACGATTCATGTGGAATGGAGGAAAACCAATATTACATTACTAAGTTTACTTTTATAGAAAATTTGAAATAAAACCATTATGAAGATCCATGTATATCGGATGGAAGCAAATCACTTCAAAACATAAAGAATTCATCGTAAATGCTAATTATTATTATCGTTTCTACAAGATGGGAACAATCCATACGCTTATGATTTTATTGTTATATTTATTGCTAGCTTCAGTTATGACAAAAGTATTGTGTGCCGGTGTCCAATGAAGTTTCATTTAAAATACTATTTTAATGCATATTTAGATTTAAGAGCTAATTTTTTGAAAAATTTTTTTGTCCAAAAAGAATTCATTCTTACTTATGTGAAATATGTGAGAATTACTGCCTGCAGTTGTTATGTCTCAATTTTTTTAAGCTTTCACATGCTACAAAACTTCACAGAACTCATTTCATTTTGTTAACACTTTTTGAATATTTTCTTTAATCTTCAGTACTGAAATTTATGTCAAAATGAGCAGTATAATACATGGGCTATATAATTCAGTACACATTTTTAATTAAATTTAATGTTTGAGTTAGATACCACATTAAAATATCAAAAAATCTGTTTTTGTTCACCATGTAGTTTTAAAAATTAAAATTGTTCTTATAGAACACAAAAAAGAGATTTAATCCGAATTGAAATAATAAAATGTACAAAACTTTACTTTGAAAAAAAATAAATAAAAATTTGAAACTTTTTTTTTAGAAGCTGCACGGAACATCATTCCAAAACTAAGCAAAGCAGGATTCTGAAATTTCATAAGTACATTTCGGTATATATATATATTTTTTCTCCTACTTTTTCTTTTTTGTTAAATTTCGTCCACATTTCTAAGATTTTCTTTTTTCTATAGACGTGTATTTCTCTGAAGCATGTTTTTTAGATAAAACATAACAACAACTGAATGCAGAAAAAGTTTATTTGAAAAGAGTATAACCAAAAAATCAAAAACATAATTTATGGGAAAAAAAACAATGCAGATATTTATTTTACGACTGTAATAAAAAAACATAAAGAATGGAAAAAATGAATTACAAATTAAGTAATAGTGATTTTGAGCAAAATTACGTAATAGTGATTTTTAAGTGAATGCTTTTCTTTAATGTAATAAAGGGTGCGCAACTAAGTTCTCACTGTTTTTTTTTTCATGAAAATGTAACTTTATTGTGCAGAAATGCTTACAAATGATTCATTCAAAATATTGCCCATCGCTAGACATAACTTTTTCACATCGTTCGGACAGAGTTCGAATACCCTGACGGTAGAAGTGTTCGTCGAGGAAGGCTATCCACGAATCAAACCATTTTTTGATGACTTCATATGCGGCGAACTGCTGATCAGCCAGACCATATGCCATCGAACGTTACAGGTAATAATCGGACGGCGCAATGTCTGGAGACTATGGCGGGTGAGGTAGAACGTCCCATTTGAGCCTTGCCAAGTAGGTTTTCACAGGTTTGGCGAGTTGCGGCCGCGCGTTGTCAAGCAGGAGATTCACTTTGTCGTGGTTCTGCTCGTATTGTGGACGTTTTTCGCGCAGTGCACTTCTAACGCTGACGCAAGCTCTTGTATCGTTTAGCACGGATCCTCATCGACCAATTCCTCCAATTCTGAGTCTTCGAAGGTTTTTGGCCGTCCGTAAAATAATCACCGTCTTTAAAGGGATGAAACCAATCACGGCACGTTATTTCACTTAGGGCAGCATCACAGCAAAACAGGGTTGCCAGATGTGGCTAATTTCAGAAGCTGCTGGCTAAAAAGAAAAAAATTTGTTTAGCCACTCGTTTTTTGGCTAATTATGGCTAAATTCTGAGGCTGCTGGCTAAAAAGAAAAACAAAATTTTAACCACTCGTCTTTTAGCTAATTATGGCTTAATTCTGTAATTGTTAGCGAATATGAAAACAAACAAACAATATATATACAAATGGGATGGCTTTGTTTTGGTTTTAGTTCGAGTTTTGACGGGCTTTTTGTTCGATTTTGATTATTAGCGAAAGAGGGTTTTACGGAGTAGCTGAGCTGACTAGGGCACATTTATTTGTAGTGCGGTTTTTTTTTTTCTAATGGCCGGCCTCTGCCTTGAAGACTTTGGCCACAATAGGCCGGAATTGTTGGTCACTTTATTATGGAGGCACCTAGTAGGTGGACCAACGTCGCACCCTATGAAGGGACGGACACAATGACAGCCACGCCCAGTCGCGGATCGAACCCCGACCGCCGGGAGTTGAACCCGAAACCGGAGTACGGTGCTTTACCCACCATACAACTCGGTCGGCCATTGTTGTGCGGTTATACTAAGCATTGAATATGTTGATTCGAAGAGATGCTTCAAGAGTTAAGAGAGGCTAAGTTTTCTTTATATATTGATGAATCTACCGACATTTCCCCAACAAAGCATTTATGCCTGTGTGTAATATTTTTTTCCTCAAATAGTTATCGCTTGCGCCCTCTCAAACGTTGGAAAGTGTTTCCTAACCGATGCATTCAATTCGATTTATCATTCCGCAAAATTTCTAAGTAATAACGCTTTATTTTTGCGATCTACTAATCTTTAAACTATTATTATTGTTATTAATTTAATCTCAAAAATACGCTTGTGAATCACATCTATGCTACATTCTAGACTTTTTAAAAGTTTTCTTGAAAGTCCAAAAGATGGCGCTGCAATCAAAGTGGCTATTTTTGGGTAATTTTAAGAAGCTATTTGGCTATTTTCAAGAATTTTGATCTGGCAACCCTGCAGCAAAAGTGTCGGAGCTCTCGATACGCTGCAGCCGCCATTTTCTTCGAATGAAACAGGAAAATTAACACTTTGACACAACATCGCAAAAGACGATTTATTTGGCACGAATTCGGACATTTTCACACTCCCAAAAGTATTTGAAGGAAACACACAATCACGATTGCGACACAGAGGTTTGTTTACTATATGTCTCAGCTTTGTTCCTTCCGTTTTCGATCGGTCGCAATCGACCAGCGCTGACTGCTGGGGCCGACTATTGACAAACAGCGGGAACTTAGTTGTTCACATTATATTTTAATTTAAAAAACTTATACGACAGATCTACGGCAATGATTACAGCAGACAGAATACTAGAATCCCTGAAAGAGAATAAATTCAAGTCACCAAGGCATTATTGAAAACCTATAATGAAGAACCTAAAATGTAACCGATTTTATAGCTAAGTTGAAAGCATATCACTGAAGGTAATTTCTCACTGAATTTAATGGATGATTCAGGGTTTGTCAGAAAAAATAATTTTAGTTAATTAAACATTTATCAGT
The DNA here is from genome assembly GCA_038373885.1 of Cheiracanthium punctorium. NCBI lineage: Eukaryota > Metazoa > Arthropoda > Arachnida > Araneae > Cheiracanthiidae > Cheiracanthium > Cheiracanthium punctorium. Next base: position 571,732 of record JAWZYV010016501.1, on the reverse strand, counting down.
CCGATCTATACAACACATTGAAAGGTTTCATAGCAGGTTCTTATTGCGTCGATACATTGCTTCATCTGAGATTTCGACTTCACGGTTGATATTATTGAGAATGTCTTCTTAAACCTTGATGCAAGCCACATTAACTCTGCCAGCTGTCTTAAATGATGTCTTTTTATGGGCGAAGCAACTGTTTTACTATCCATCCTAGAGTCCTCATTTCGCTCCCTCAGATTTCTTTGTGTTCCTGAGCTTGGAAACATCATTAAGGGAGAAAGTGCTGTCTTGTAAATGCTGATGATGATGATCACCCATGTTTCCCAAACCTTTTATAGGAAAAAAATTACTAATTAAGTTTGATATTTTTGTATATCAAAAGAATATAATTTTATAAAATCTTTGAAAGTGTGGAAGATGGTGAATGCATTGCATTAAGTAATTTAATAAAAATGTCAATGTTTAAAATTTAGGCATAGACTCGAAACGAAAATCGACTTGTCCCTTCTCGCGAAATCCTTATTCACTCTCAGCAGAATTCGTCTTTATAGAATAATTTATGCCTCATTTTTCAATAAATAATTTTCGTAATTCTTGGAAACCTTGCATTTTCGTGAATTCTTCCCGAAAATCTGAAGACTAGGAAAAAAAAAAAAAAACATTGCTGAATTTAAAGAAGTTTCTTCAATTGACAGGCGAAAAAAGATTCTTCAAATATTACGACAGCACTGCTGACAGTAAAATTTCCGTGATTTAAAAAAATAGCTTTTGAAAGTGTTTAGTAATGATAAGGACGCCTGTATCTTTCCCCCAAACAACTGTGAACCTCTGTCACGTGTCTTCTCGCATTCCTGCCTATTATCGTTATACGTAAAAAAAAATACAAGGTTTGTCCGAAAAGTAATGTCTGCGAGTCGATTAAATCGACTTGTGTATCGACCCAAGAGGAGTCTATTTCGAAACCTCTAAATGTGTTTACCGATCGGATAGATCAATAATTTTTAATTGACGCACTTACATTACTTTTCGGATAAACCCCTTAGGCTGTTTTTTGTTACGCAATGTATTAAGCTTAATTAAAAGCCATTTTCCCATAAAGTTGAGGATAAAATTGTTAATAGATAGCAAAATGGAAAAAAAGCACTTTATCAAATGTTATTTCCTTCCTATCATGACTTACAAAATATCAAATCTGAAAAATTTGTTTAGGGTTGTTAGCAGAGCTTGATTACCAAATAGGCCCATAAGGCCCGGGCCTATAGTAAAAAAAGTCTAGGGGCCTCAAAACTACAATATTTGTTATTTATACTTGTGAAAGGGATCCTATGGGATAGGAGCAGGCTGGAGGAGGGCCTCGAAATGATAGCCGGCCTACGGTATTAGAAAGTGTTAATCAGGCCCTGGTTGTTAGACATATATAAATAATCAAATGTAAAAATAGCTTATGTTTATGTGATTTTCCTTTTAAGACTATATTGCAGGCATTGGCTGGCAAAAAATGTTCAGTAAAAAGTTTATTAGTTCCATTTGAAAATAAATTTTTGACCTCCTAACTCTATACACATTTTAATATACCACAATAAAATATAAATATTTTTAAAAAAGAACATTCATAGGAATGCACGTCAGAAGTGAAAACTTCTTGTCAAGCTTTCTAAAATTTATATATATGCAGTTAAACAGGTTTCATACTACAGGTATTGTATTTTTATTAACAAAACATGAACATTTATGAACGTTTATTCACATTTTTATACATATGAAATTCTTTGTAAAAATATTTTAAATGTCTTTTTAAGGCAGAAAGGTTATCGAACATTTATTTACGATAGTCTCACAATTTTGCATATTTTTGTACGTTTGTTTTTAATATAATAATAAATTTTAAAGCAATTCTCACTAGGCTAGCATTGGAAATTTCTGTTTTTTTTAATTTAATTACATTTCGAATTTCACGCTCTATTTGTGTGCACATTTCAAATTTAAAAGGAGAGAGGGAACGCGCACAGGTCGCAATGTGACACAGCTGTTATATGCTTACTGTAAACATTAGGAATACACATTTTTTACAAATGTTGGATTTTGCCGATTTAATTAACAATTATGCACATGAATTTATTAATTATCAATAACTATGTACTTAAGTTGTAATGAACAGTAATCCTATTTATTTGTAAGGAATGATGGATTCATAATTCAAATTCAAATGCACTGTAGTATAACACATATAATTCAAATAATGTACAGCATATAATTATTAACGCACTCTCCACCTTATCAAATTCACTTTATTGCGCAGTAACTAAAAAGCTATCCAAATTAAGTACAGTTTTCTTAAATGAATTATCAAAAATTATAGCACCTATCCAGTTAGAAAATATTTGCACTTTTTTGCAAAACATACAGATTGTACACAATGAATACATAAAAAGTGGATGTTTTGAATATTTTGAAAGTATATACTTGTGCAAATTATATGCAGTTTTTATGCATACCAAAACAAAAATTCTGGCAGTTTGAAACGATTTTCAGAAAAACCTCAAAATCTAATCCAAAAAAAATTTTTTTAATTCAATGCCTATAGTTTAAATTGAGTGCCCACCTATCATGTCACCAAATTTTATTTCATTCGCTTCAGTCAGTTTTCAGGGATGTGCTAATGAAAAATAGCGTCACTACGACAGACAGACAAACTTCTATTTTTTTACGGCCGTACACTGGGGTGCTTAAAACGGATAGAAATTGCGAAATGTTTTAATACCAAGCAGTGTATAGGCAAAGTCTAATTTTATTTATTTAGATACGTAAAAGTTCCCATTACGAAATTGAAATAGCAATCACTACAAACTTAGGCATTTCATCCCGAGTCGGGTGGTTACAACGCTCGCCTACCACTACTTGGGTCCACAGTTCGATACCAGTCGCAGAAGCTAGAAGGATGCTGTTAAAAAATAACTTAACGTTCTTACGCATGATAGTATATGACAGCGTTAAAATTCAAAGAAAGGAGGGAGAAATCCCAGCAGGCAAGGGACGGTGTAGTTATGACGTCCAAATCCACTTTTCCCATATGTATCAGAGCATGACGGTCACGAGAATACAGTGCTTTTACCACATCCCAAAAGTGCTCGACGCGCCTAAAGAAGTTTTCACTTCAAAAATATTTATTTATTTATTTATTTATTTATTACTTTGTGCTAATTAAGTCTATAGACAGTTTCGAAATTCAAGATAATAACATAACTTCTCAAAGTTCAGGAAATGTATTTATTTTTGGGGGACATAATAAGAGAACGTGGATTTAATAAGCACATACATGTTAGTATGGTCGCAAATGCAAATAACAAACTTTTAATGAGTGTAAATATTGCCAACTAATGTCTGAAAATGTAGCATAAAAATAAATAACATCAACAAAAAAAACAAGCTATTTATATTTTCTACCTCAGCCTACCGTTACGCTGCATCAAATATTAGCGTTTGAAAAATATAAAATATTATTTACATTATTCCTCATAGAAATATCTAACTTTATGTACTAAAAATAAATATTGTTGATATGGTACACAATTTATCCTACAAATTGCGGTGCATTATGTGAAATCAAGGGCATCAAATTAAATTCCATCTCTTGTCGAAAAGTTGTATACACAGTATAAGCTTTAATAATGTCAAAACTCGGTGTTTTATTCTCAAATAATATTATTCCAGATTTATAAATTATGCTTTAGTGTTAATTACGCATACACAAAGTGGAATGAGTTTGACAAACACGAAATTTTAAATTATGTATGAACTAAATTTGAAAATTTGAAATTTTAGAAACTGTTATGAAATGAATAATGCATATTTCAAAACACATGAATGAATTAAACGTTCATTACAGTATATTGTCTGTAGTATTATATGCTTTAATCGTATGCGGTCTAAAAATAAGTTTCTATTAAAATGCGTTAAATTACACGCACCTACATATGTTTGTCTGCTAAAAATTGTATTTCCGTGTGTGAGAAAAATTAATATAAGTACATTTACCACTGAAATGTAAACGATAGTAAGTTTACAAAAGTTCTGAATCTGTAGATTTTTGTTAATGCAGAAACATTTTAGTCATGTATATTGTTATTAAGAAATATTAAATTCTTCAAATAGTATGCTTCATGAATTTGTGGATTTAAAAACAGAGAAGGCTATTTTAAAGCTAATATACAATTTGCAACTATTGCGCCTAAGTTCAGCTCTAAAGCTAATCACTGTGTTTCTGAATAAATACTACCATGAGTTGAACTAGTTACAAAATAAATAACATAATGTGAGAGGAATTTCTACTATGCTTTCATTTTAAGTAATTTATACTTAAAATTAACGGAAATTTAAAAATACAGAGTTAGCAAGAAATAAGTTGCCCACTTCAGAGGGCTCTAGAATGTGTTCTATTGGTCCAAATGTGATAAAATTTGAACTGCGGGTAATTCAAATGACGAGTTTGACATTTATTCAATAAAAACCTTTAGTACAACAATACTCCAACAGGTGGCGCTGCAATAGACATAAACGTATTTCATATGCTTCATAAATATTAAATAATATAAAAATCTTTGAAACTGCTCAATATGTCCCCTTCACGTTCAATAATGTGCTCCAATCGTAGAACCATATTTTCCACAGCCGGAGTGACTCTGCACGAATATCAAGGCCTTTGACGGTGGATCTTGTCCTTTAGGAAACTCTTCAACCAAAAGTCGCAAGATATGATATCTGGCAAACGAGTAGGCCATGCTGTTGGAAAATAGCGGCTGATTACCCGTGCATCTGTGAAATGCTGTCTTAGCAAGTGCTGCACACGACAATCTATGTGAGGAGGTGCACCATCTTGCATGAGAATATTCTCCTGAAGGCATCCATGCTGTTGAAGTTATGGGATTGCAAGATTCCTCAGCATATCACGGTACTGTTATTCTGTTACTGGACATGTTTGGATTCCATTTGCAGTTATCTTCTAAAACAATACGGTCAAATGATAAATGTAGCCGTAAAACCACACCATACTATCACTTTTTCAGGATGTAAGGGCTGTTCCTGGATACCGGGTGGGTTTCCACTGCCAAAATTCGATAATTATGGGTATTAACACCCCCATAGAGGTAAAAATGAGCGCTGTCACTCCATAGAATGATCCATGTCCAAGTGACATCAACCATCTTACTATCAAGGAACTAAAGTGCAAAAGTTTTACGAATCTCAGAGTCCTCGTCCTGCAGTTGGTGCAGAGGCTTGATGTTATAGGGATAAACACGTAAAATCCTCCGTAAAATTTTCCATCAAGTGGAATACGCCATATCCACTCAGCGGTATACAACTGGTACACTCACACTATCATGCAGCGACTAACTGCTGGCTTCAACAACCGCTGTAGCCACATTTTCGACGCTAGAAGACGGGATTTGCTTTCGTCCTTTGCCAGGAAGAATGCCAAGTAGCCCAGTTGTTTGAAATTTTTGTATCATCTTCCGTAGAGCATATGGAGACATTGGACCTCTTCGTATCCGCTTCCTACTACGGAAATCTTTTAAAGCTGCAACTGAGTTCTGCTGTTTCTGGTAGAACAATTTTATCAGTAGCGCATTTTCTTGCAATGTGGGCATGGGTTTCAGAGAAGCAACTAATGCTCCTGCAGAATCCGCCGTATTTTTATCCAAAGTATAATATTGTATTATAGTGATCTATTGGTGAATTTTTGACCTAAAAGATTTTATTTAATAATTGTCAAAAGCGTCATTTGAATTATCCGTAGTTCAAATTTCAACTCATTTGGACCCATAGAACGCATTCTAGATCCCTCTGAAGTCGGCAGCTTATGTCTTGCTAACTCTGTATATAAACTGGTTGCCCGGACAAAAGTCATTTTTTCAACTTTCAGAAATTTTGAGGGTATGCTACTCATAGTACAACATAATTCTTCGAACTATATATAATTAGAATTATTTTTTATGCTATATTATACCAATAATTTAATTGAAAGGTGAAACTTCGAACTCTGAAGAGACTGAAGATATTTTTTGATATAATTTAAATTTTTGATTCTTTCTTAGGAAAGTAATGGTCCCCTTTTACTCGCTACTACATTTTCATTTTCACAAATTGGTGTTTTTCGGTCTTCGCTAAAATATATATTTGCTTTAGCAACACAACACGACTATTAAACCATTTTACTGAAGTATCTTCAGATATTCGAAATGTTCTCACCTGTGAGGTTTCATCCAATCAAAAAAATGCTAAAAAGGATTAGAGTCAAAATGAAAAATAAAATAAAAAGAAATATGCATACGGAAAACGAACAAAAAATAATTATTACAATGTAGACTGAATAAAGATTTACAGAGTGCATCGCCCTCCTCAGTTTAAGTAACGACATTAATACTGGCGGTAATAATCACTATATATTAGTAAAATCTAAAATTTGTTTTGCAAATATGAAGTAAGTTATCGCAAAAATCACTTAACTACTAATTTTATCCATACAGAACAATTTAGTGTATGTAATTTAATTTTCGGAGAATAAATGCAATATTTATAAAACTTAATTGGATAATTTGACTATGGCACATACTTAACTGCTTATCGGATTGTACACTAGTGCATGAAAATAACATTTCAAACCTCACATTATGTATAAAACATATTTTTTATTTAAATTCTTCTACCCCTGATATTTCGTTTTATATTTCAAGACTATACGTAAGAAGTGAGATAAATTCATAGATTATAATTTAATCGTATAGATATTTTCGAAATTCAGCAGGTATTGAGAATCTTACGACAAGACGCCAGACAAAACGTGCTTTTCTTTCCCACCTCACATAGCAATATTTTTATAACGGAACAGAAGGTTACTTCGCAGAAAGCACCAATGTTATTTCGTTTTACAAAAGGTTTAGCAACAATTCCTTTTCATCATCCAGCAGATATTGCATTGACCGAACAAAATGCTTCAGTACTCTCTCCATTCCTTCAGAAGGGAGCTCACGAAACTCACAATTATTGGAAACATATTAGATGATTCATGTTCACCAGAAAGGGAGGGGGGTCACTGGATGAGGTGATGCTGCACGAAATAATATTCCAAACCCCATGTAATTAAGTTTCATTTACTGCTTTACTTTGAAAGTACGCTGTCATATGTACAATATGACCGCCGTGCTCAGGACTATAATTCATGACAAGTACATTATACGTTAAAATGTAAGTTTTGAGAAAGTGAATGCAAAATTTTTTTAATTGCATTCTTTTTAAGTTAGCACGTATTACGAGTTAGAATTTAATAAAACATATTACATTTTAAATTTAACTTTCAGAATGTTATCTGAGATTTGTTATTTAAGCTAAATTTGTTTCAAAATGCATAGAACTTACGACCTCAAATTATGGAAAATACATTAGTTTTAAGTACGGATAAGTTTTTAAATAAGCAATGACTTTCTTAGCGAGGAAGCTCCTGGTTTTTTTGCAAAAGCCTACATTAAAGTTTTTGACAGATTATATTATATAAAGTTAAACATTGGCGAAACAGTCCACTACATTATAGTAAATAAATGACTCAATTTACCCGCTTTCTCTAAGTATACGCAGTTTGTCAGTTAGGATTGTTGAAATTCTTGAGGTAAGAAGTTTTATTCTCTTATGACTTTTTAGAAGCTTATAGAAGTTTGATAAATATTTTACAAAATAATTATTTATTTTATATCATATTTCTTTTACTGTAAATCTCTAAATTCTTAAGTCAGTTATAAACCGATATAACGCTTTATTGCAACATATTCACCCACTTGATTTCTTTTGTCTTTGTTTATAAAAGAAATTTAAGTTTATGGCAGTGGAGAGATAAGTAATTAAATAATGCTGCACGTTTATATGAATTTGTAACGTAATAAATAAATTATTCACATATTCAAAAACTATGCAAAGAATTGAGTTTTCGAATAGGAGCTAGAAAAGACAACAAAATATAACGTAATAACTTCTTATAATAGTTCTGAAAGCGAATTTTATCAAGTTATCAAACGTCATAAATTTTAAATGCACCAGATGCATAGTAGAAGATGACAAATACATAAAAGAAATTTCAGACACTTTTTTCTGTTGAAACTAAGCTGGATTTATTAGCGTAGAAACAATTATCATTGATTATTGTTTTTTACAACAACTTGAACAATCTACTTCCTCGAAATCGTTAAACTTGGCAAATTATTCATTTTATTCTTTTGCAATAGTCTAGGTATATTTTGCTATAATAAATCCCTATACTTTTACCTAAAACAATTAATTCCCATTCTGTTCCCACACGCAGACGATATTTTGATTAATATTGATGATTCAACAGTATCCAATCATTTTTAGGAAAGGCATTTCTCTCTATTGTTTAAACTGGAGAACCAAAACTATTTCACGCAGCCGAAACCCTCTAAGAGCAGGAATCATGCGGGGCCATCGTTAAGCAACGGGCCTGCTTATGAGTTGCCATCCCTAAAAATGAGTTTATCATTGAGGCCTGTTTTCCCCCAGTCACAGTATTCTATTTTATTATTCTAAGTATTATAAATGTTATATTATTTTATTATTTTAAAACATTTTTTTTATACTTTTGTCGTACTAAAGAACTTTAGATGTAGGTAATCGTTTTGTGAATCTTGCGCCATTTTCTTTCATGAAAATTTATCCTAAAATTCGAACATTTTGCTCTGAATGTAAATGTAAGTGAACGCTTATAATGTATTTAGAAATTCTAAAAATATGTATGTAAATCATGTTTAGTGAATAATTACTCATGTGTTATTCATAAATAAATTATTTTAATCAGAAATCGTATTATTTGAGTAGTTTTTATTCTTGTAAATAAGCATGACGTTGTGATACTATTTAGACAATTTAATTTTGCCAGTTGAAAATGTTATTTATCAGTTATATATGCCTTGATTATGTGATTAAGACTTACATCTGGTACAGTGCAGAAATACAGTAAATTATAAATTATTGATTTTTGCCCGTTTATACAGAAACTTCAAATGTAGTTAATATTTTGTACAAGCGTTCATTATGCTTGCTCAATTCCTAAGTTCGATTGAGAAAGCGACAAAAGAATAATATATACTACATGAAATGTCTTTATTAAAGAATAATTAATTCAGAGATCGCGCTATAGAGCGTATTTTATCAATTTTCCCCAATATACGGGATATCCCGAAAACACTGAAATGCGCTTTAATACATCATTTGTTAATGTTGAATTGTTTAAAATAACGTAGGAAATACGACTACGTTCATGAAATATTCATTATAAAAATGTCTTGTGTATTTAGTTATTTTAAAGTATACTAAATAACCACTTGTGAAACTAAAATAAGCAATCGTGAATCATGAGAGTAAGCGCTACTTTGTTTTTCCTTCAAATTATATGCATCTATTTTCTTTATGTCAATATGTATCATAGCAAACAAATTAATCTTGAGTTCGTACTTGAATTAGTAACACAATTACTACTTAAAACTACATTAAATAACGTTTGAAAGCACTGGGAAGCTTAAGAAATGCCGGATGTATACGTGAAGACTCGAGCATCCGTAGGCCTCTTTGGATGGCTCATCAAAATATACGTGCAGGCCCGTTACTAATTGCGAAGGCCCCGAATCATGATACTTTGAATGTCAGTTTTTTGTTAATATGTTCCAAAATAATTTGAATTTCGGAATTTAAATCAGCTGCCTAACATTCGTAAGTTTTTAATTTGTTTGGGTGCAATTATGTTTACATGAGGTCTGTTTCATGAGTAAATCGCACAAAAATATGTTTTAAATTAATTCTATAACTCGCAACGAATGAAGGTCCCGGGTTCAGGTCCCATCGCGCGGCTGTCGACCTAACCGTTCTGTGTTTTAGGTGGTTTTCTCCAAGGCCAAGCACACAAATCCGAAATACATGTTCACAAACAAACAAACCTACGTTAAAAACAAAACTTCGATATAAAAAATCTGTTGATTATATGCTTACATTTTAAAAGGAGAAAAATTACTTTAATAGATCACGTAGCAAGCAAATGAATTTAGTAGAAGTATTTCAACACTGTAGAAAATATCACATGTATGTCCCAACCAAACAACCACTTTTATAAAATATAATATACTACACACATTATAGCAAAGGGTCAGTTTATGCATTCAACGTATATATATGACTAAATATATACACAATTCTCTTTATTTTTTTTCAGCAGAGAGAAAACTTACAGAAATACATGTTATTTCGCTTCAGACTACGGAAGGTTTACAATAATAACATTTCACAACCGTGGCGATATTTCATTAACACAGTTAAACCGCTCTCGGCCATTATTCTTTCACAAAGCAGCTCAAAGTATTGGAAATATATTAGATGAGTCATACACGGAAGAACATTGGAGGGGTCGCACACCACTGAGGTGTTACTCCAAGAAATAATATTCAGAGACCCGTAAAAGCAAGTTGAATTCACTCTATGCACAGCATGAGTAGTGCATACAATGAATCCAACTTACTATGCACAATATGAATAGTGTTACTGACTGAGCATCTGGATGAGTCTCAGAATTAGACCAACACTGTAAGTGGATGTAAAAGTGAAATATTGCTTAAGTTTAACTAATTGTTAAAAAAAAGTGCATTAAATAAAGACGCAAATATTATACTACATAACTATATCGCTCAGTAAACATATTAGTGTACAGGGTGTCAAAAAAAAAAAAAACTTGAAACGTCCTGTAATTCTTTACCGGTTTAATACAATGCTAGTTTTCTTTACCAAGTGAAATGTTGCGTAATCATGAAAATAAGAGACAAGAAAGATACTGAGTGTAGAAATTGTTTAAATGAAAAATACGTCAAGTGTGTCAAATTATTTATTAGCTAAATATAATTAAAGTATTACACAGACAATGATTATACTAGGAAACGATCTATCTGGATTTAGTGACATATTAGATCATTAACATTCACTTCTATTTTATTTGTGAAAAGAAACTTCATTGATACATGTTCTCCATTTTCAAAGTTCAATTTTCTGATGATTTTGAACAAACTCTCTATTGAATCAATTTAATCTTTTTGGTATTAATATTGTTTAAATTCTTAGATTTCCACAAACTATTTTTTATATTTAAACTATTATTATATATATTTTAAAAACAAAAATTGGAGCAATTTTGTAGGAAAATATTGCTCGGTTAACCTTCTTTTTTTCCCCTTTCAAAACTAACTAAATAAATAAATAAAATAAATAAAAAAATGCTTCAAACGCTATTTTCGACCCAGAACTATTAATTTATACATATTAAGACTATTTTCTATGAAGCAATAAATAACTGATAAGCTCGATCGAAACATTTCATATCGAGTTTTTCCTTTAACAACCATAATTCACTGGAAACAACAAACACTGCATTTGTTTATGAACTCTGCTAAACTCAGAGTCAATAAAAAGAGAAATAAAGCTAGTTAAGTATGATGCAATGTAATGCTATAGTTACTACATTCTAAGAGAAACAAAATCTCAAGCAGTGGGGCCAGCCATAAAGTGTAAAACTACGCAACCCCACCCTTATTCACTACCACTCTAATTTATCTGAGTATTCTGTAGTCGAAATCATCATCAATTTTCTTAAATGGATGTACAAATTACAAAATCGGTGTGAATAGCACTTCTTTAACACAATTTATCGTTTTATAACAAATTTGTAAACTTGCAAGAATTAAAGACTCGTCTCGTCAGTACATGGGAATAGTAATTTAGATATTAAAAATATCCCTACATGTATATAGTTGACTTAACTTGTAATCTTGTACACCTTAATTTGCTACATTTTATTTGCGTAAACTTTATTTTCGTGCATATAGGGAGTTCCAAAGCGTTGGTGACACGTTCGAATTTTTTATCTATTAGAGATAAGTGCGTAATGTCAATTGAAAAAATGTAAAAAATATGATAAAAAAACCGACTGCGTTGAGGAAAATATCCTTTCCTTAATTTTCAAAAAGGTGCACTTTTTATATACGACCTGCGAACAGAAAAATTCCGAGTTAGTAATATATTCCCCATAAATTAATGAGGTGGCTGCACAAAATTTTAAAGCTATATCCAAAACAGTGTCAGAGGTATGAAGATAAATATACGGTGATTTAAACCGCTTTTTAGTGGGTTTAAAAAAGAAAAAAAAATAGGATCATGGCATGAGAGGTCGTACAGAAATTGTGAAAGATTTTTTTTTCTTTTTCTTTTCCTTTCTTTTTTTTCACTCTAGCAATAAAATTTTACTTTCAGATTTATGTATAGCCCCTGACTATCTATGTTTAAAGATACCTCTGAAATGTTTTGCGATAAAATCTTGACTTTTTGTCCATCTCCCCATTAGTGTATATGAACAAATTTTACTAACTCAATTTTTTAGTTCTCACGTCGCATACAAATTTAAAATGTGTAACTATTTAAAAATAAACGAGATGATTTTTAACGTATTTTTTTTTACAATTTACATAGTTCACTTATCTCTAATAAATGAAGGATGAAAGCTAGTGACCAACTTTCATTACAAATTATACACCCTGTTACAAATACACCTTGTATAACTTTTCCTTACGACGAACGTAGACCGAATAAAGAACAACTGGGCCTTTCTTTTCAGTGGCTGTACATAAAATGTATGTTCAGTTTTTGACTTTGTTGGAAAGTGTTCTCATTAAAATTACTTTAAATACCTGTGCATTTGCTCGTGGATTTTTGGATCCAACGTTATTCGATCATTTGATTGCTCACCTATAAAAAATATACCTTTAGATTGGCAAGCCGTAAGTTGAAAATGCTGTTTCCACCCGTAGCTATCCTGAAAACTTTCGCAGATAATTTAACTTTCAGAGACTTCAAAGTATATTACCGCGGAGTGAAGTTTTCGGAACAATTCCAGAAAACATACACTTAGGACTTTAAGGATACATTCCAGATTCCTGATACTCAGGCAACTTTCACTCCATTTACCTTTTGAGGTTTATAGTCCCTTTAACACGCTGCTTTTTGCTCAGAGGGTATGTACATTATTTCTGTATTTTGAAACTAAAACTCAACTGTTTTTAAATGCATTTTAACACTTTAAGCGTTATGTATCAAAGATATAAATATGTTAATGCTATTTTTATACATAATGGTAGAATTATATAAGGATTTATTAAAATAAATTTCATAAAAAAAGTATTTTCAGATTTATTTGCAAAGATTACTCAATGATATGAAATGTTTTTATCAGAGAAAGAGTCGCATTTCGTGGTGAATGCAATAAAATATGCAAATTTTAAATTGGAGTCTGTGATTTGATTAATGTTTTGTGTATTTGTACAGTATAGATATTAAAAACATGCAAATATAAACTTTTATAATATCACGGTCGTTTGTTTTATAAGTACTAATATGATTAAGATTTCCAATGTATTACCTTTGAATTCTCATTTTTTTCTTTTTTTTAATCAACTTTTACTAGCGAAGTTCGAAAAAAAAATTCAAATTTGTGAATTAATGCAGCCCGTTTCTCTTCGAATAAAGTTTAAAAGGTAATAAAGTATTCATCGTATTTTAATTGGAGTCCTCAACCATACTTCCATTTTACTTTGTATACCTCTTTTCCTTTGATCTAGAATGCATAAACATTCTAACACGCAACCTTCACCAACTATAAATGGAGCACCAGTTCTACACATACATGTTTTATCGCTCACATTCGCACTGCTTAATGTTTTTACCACTTACATATCGGCGGAGGTGATATGACTCAATATTGAGGGATAATTCTCTCTTCGCATTTATTCCCAAAGTAGAGAGAGAAAGAGAGAGAGAGAGACGGAGTGGAGTTGAGTGTGAAGGGGGGCTGCTTCTGATCCCATCTCTAGTTATTAATGTTGATTCATTCTCTCATCTGATCTAGCCGAATTTCTGTACATTATTCATAGGTTTACGTGCTTTTTGGGAAAAATATTTTAAATATTTATGTTAGTAAAGCTCAGAGAACCATGATTGCACTTTAATAAGACTTTAATGCAGAGTGGGCTTAATTTCACATTTTTCGAATGCAAAATATTGTGATCTTGCATTAATAATGCACAATGTGAAGTGCTCGGGAAACGGGATGGAGGAATTAAGTCTAAAAGAGCACGCATGGAAGGTTTAAATACTGACGTTGTGTATGTATGGAATATTTAGAAATTTGATAAGGATACATTTATTATGTTCAATCTAAAAAACGCACATTTTTCAACTTTTATTTAATCCTTACTGATTTCTAAAATGCTATAGATTAATTGTAATGAATCAAATTTATTTCCTATCAGACTTTTCTAACTTTTCAATTAATTTTCTACAGTTCGAAGAATCCAAAAACGTATGTTCAGCATTTACCGTTTATTGATCAGATATCGCTCCAAACACTCCTAGATTTTATAAAACACAGTAAGTTTACAGTCTCTATTTTTTTTAAGAATTAGCCTAAAACGAACATCATTATGCTATCTAATAGACAATTTAAAAAAAAAACACAAAGAAAACACTAGAAGTTGGATTAATCACATCTTGAGGTCATTCAAAAATTATATTTTATCTACAGCTATTTCTTTTTAATCTATCAGCACCATACATTTTTAAATGCATATTTACAATCAGTAGCACTATTTTTTTAACATATTTCAGACTTTATAAGAAATGTAAACACGCAATGTTCTAAAATTAATTTAAAAAATGCAGAATTTCGATAAATCATCCCTTTTCATGCTAAAATGTGCATCCTATTTTAAATGTATCTATCAATCATTATAACGCTAAGAAAAATAATAAATGAAATAAAATATTTATGAAGAAAGGTGTGCTTCACTTGCTAATATTTTTTTTCAAAATAAAACTGATTATCTATGTTGTACCTAATATGTGCAATGCATGTAAAATATTGGCTCTAAATATGTATTTGAGAGAGTGACAAAAAATGCTGTGACTTGAATCGCAATTTCAATATTTTATTTTTCATGTTTAAATAACCCATACTAAGTAAATGCTAAAATTCAAATCATGCTCATTTAATACTAATTACCAAATATCTATTAGAATATTTCTTAGATTCTCTTAAAAATTTCTTTTAGCCCTTTCTAATATTTAGAAGGGGCGAATTAACAATGGTATTAACGAGCAATTTTTCAATTTCTCGTTAAACAATATTCTACTTTCAAACGCATTCTACCCTTTTCGGAATCTTATCTAAGCTATTACTTATGTATGCACAACCCTCAGCTATTTCGTTATGTATGAGAACCTTTGAAAGACTCCAGAGATACTTAGTGGCTGATAGGTGATTCCTGATGCAATGAAAAATGCAAATGGATCCGTACACAAAGAAAATGCAAAGCGTCTCACTTCAAAAATATTCTCCAAGCCAAGATCACGGAAATCCAAATACCCCTTTAAAATTTAAAAGTAGCTTCGGCTTGCCAGAAGTGTTTTGACACGAACAATGAATACTGTTTCAGTTAGTAGTGCACCATGGTTTTGCATAGATAAAGGGATTGCTATCGTAAGTTTAAACTAGCATTTATGTTGGTTGCCTTATTCTTTTGTTTATGAAAACTGAATTTTAACTATGTGCGATCTATCACCGTTAGTTGAAATTATGGAGATATTCTTAGATATTTAAATTATATACAGTTTCCACAATAATTTAAGTGCAGATTACTCCAAACTCCACAGATGCTTATTATGTTCATTAGTTTACAATAAGGAGCACTGGAATGTCCTATAAACTCATGTAGGTAGAAAATCAAGTGAAATCGGCTAGAAAACACATGCAGGCATTTCATTGTCGATAATTCTGATGAAATATGTGTAATGAGATTAAAAAAAGAACTGTATCCAAAACTTATATGAATGCATAATTGATTAATTTACATTATGCACACCCATTAATGCCAGACAGAAGGCAGCAGGAACCTTATTGTAGCTGCGACTTGAAATATATAAAGAGCGTCTTTCCAGGTTTAAAAATTTATTTCTTTATTTCTCTTTTTTAATGGGAAGATGAAAGAAGGACAGCATTCTTAGTTCCCAATATCAAATTTAACAATTGCAAATAAGGCGCCATTAAGAAATTCGGAGTGTTACCGAATTTACGGACAATGGAAAGAAAGAGAAAAAGTTGTTTACGAGAGCGTTGTCGATGAGAATGAAGAGAATAAAACAGAATGCAGCTAAATAAATGGAAAAACTTGCCATACGTAAGAAGTTTTGATAAAGTGGTTTTTAAAGCTTTAGACATAGAAGTGCAGTCTCCGTCGCTTCGTTTGAATTCAAATCTTTGACGAGTATATAAGTACATAAATTTAACATTTCTGAAAACTAAATAAACTGCTTCCTAGAAATGTGTTGCTACATGCACCTATGAAATTAAAGACGTTAAAAAGTAAATTTCATGTGAAGACTAATTATAAGCAGCTTGTAGAATATAGTTGGATTTGTCTGGCCAAACATAAAATGGCAATTTATGTGTTTGTCGAAAGACCATCTTTAAGTCTGCGGCAATTTTTTTTCTATCACTGCAATATGTTTTCAACCTACGTACCGTATTTCCCGACCTATAAAACACACTGGTGCGTAATGATACATCGCGACTTTAAGGTTAAAATTTAAGCAAAATACTTGGATCAGATAGAAAAGAAACAAGTGCCTATTCTACTGATAACACTTTATACAACGAAAACAGCTCGAATATCTTAGACACAGGTTAACCTTACGTAACATTTTGGAGACAAGGAGTAAAAATGGGTCTGATGGACTGAGAAATACGGTACAATATAATTCCA
Source organism: Cheiracanthium punctorium (assembly GCA_038373885.1). Taxonomy (NCBI): domain Eukaryota; kingdom Metazoa; phylum Arthropoda; class Arachnida; order Araneae; family Cheiracanthiidae; genus Cheiracanthium; species Cheiracanthium punctorium. The sequence goes on along the minus strand of JAWZYV010016501.1, from coordinate 554,843 downwards.
ATATCTTTATTTTTATTTCATCATCAAGTTTTGCTTCAGAAACAAATTTTCAGAGTCTGTGTCGATAACTTACAATGAAAATAAAAGAAACTGACATAAAATCACAGCAGGGACATAATAAACTAAAAATTATATCAGAAGACTGCTGCTTAAAATTAAAAGTATAGGTCAAATTTTTATCACATTCACGAAAATTCAGTTACCTTCTTAGATTCTTTTAAATATACACCGTAAGAAGTAAGACACGAATTTTAAACATACTTTTTTCCTTACACAAATAGTAAAATAGGATATAATTCTTTTCAAAACCAAGTGTCGAAGTTTTGCGCCTTCTTTTTACAGTACAAAAAAGTCACCCAACACAGTTTGAAATTGAAAAATCGTTTTAGACTTTCAAATGTAAATCTAACTCGATTTAAAAGACTGAAAGTCACTGTTAGCCAAATTTTACAGAACTGAATTGTGTTTTAAAGAATTCTGCACGCGCATTCACCGATAAAGGAAAAAGGAACGGTTTTTGAAAAAAAATGCATGAAACTGCATTAAAGAGAGATACTCTAGTATTTTCTAAGCCACTAACGTTTATTTGTAACTCTATTTTTTTATAAATTTAAAAAAGTTTGTAAATTTACTAAATCTGTTCCAGACAATTTAATCTTATCCCTCTTTAATGACTTCATTTAACTTGTGACCAACTAAATGCATTTAAAACCTCCTACAAATACATTATGCATGTAAAAAATATATGCCTAAAATTTTTAATAGATTTATTTTTATTTTTATTTTTTTTAATAAAATGTAGAGGATACGGGTATGGGGTCAATTTTTAGATTTTCAAATCTAATTCTAAAAATATTTTAAAAACAGAACTAAGTAAAGCACTAAGTACCTGAACTAAGTAAGCAATGGTAGTTTCTAATTATACACTGCCCTCCAAAAATTAAGGTACAACCTGTTTTTTGTGAATAATATGGAAGCGAATGAACATAAAAGCAAAAAATTTTGGACTAACGGAGCACCAAATAGTTCTTTATTGAGTACGACATGGAAATTTACATAAATTCAACACAAATATGGTGTAAAAGCAAATGAACACTTTAGGTTGAAAAGTCCACTTTTGGAGAAAACAGTTTATCAAAGCTTTTTGTTAAAACATGTAGTGGAAACATTACAAAAATGAGTTCTAATAAGAAATGTGTCCACCCCTAACTGCAATGCACTGGCGGCATCGATTCTCCATGCTGCTAATGAAGTTGTCGTACACCTCAATAGAGAGCGAAGACCACGCACGGACTATCCTTGTTCCAGCTCATGCAACGATCTTGGAGGAGGACTTGAAGCAGCCACTTGTCTGCCAAGGTAGTCCCAAACATATTCTATCAGATCGAGGTCTTGGAGATTGAGCTGGCCATTCCATTCGCTCCAAACCATGACTCTCAAGATAATCCTCAACAAGCAAAGCTGAGCGAGGTCGGGCATTATCATAAATCAGAATGAAATCATTGCCAATTACACCATCATATGGGCGAGCACATGGATCTAGGATCTCATCCCGATATCTCACACCAGTCAGAGTTCTTCCCTGGAACGCATGCAGAGCAACGTGACCACCGAGTGGGAGCCCTGCCCAAACTAATATTCCGTCACCTCGGTAATTGTGTCTATACATATTTGGATTGAAGGTATATGGTGCTTTGTTCCCTCCAGATCAACAGACGTCCTGAATCGCTCTCCATTGTCTGTAAAGAGTACAGAAGCCCATCGCTGTTGGGTCCAGGAAACGTGCTCTCTTGATCAAGATAAGTTGACCCCTCTCTGTCGTCTGTTGAGGGGGACACACACAACTGGTCACCTTGCACAGAGAGATGCCTTGTGAAGACGCATTCGCACCGTACCAGCGGATATTCTTCTCTCTGATGCTACAGAGTGGTCTGCAACAAGTTGCGGCACAGAAATGCTTCTTCTTCTTCGGGTCGAAAGAGCTATAAAGCGGTCTTCTGCAGGTGTTGTAGCTCGTGGTCGTCCTGGAACATGTCTTTTGTACACAGAAGCTTCGGTTTGATATTGATTCCACAGACGGTGGACAACACTGCGAGACAGATTAAGACGCCTAGCAGCATCAGCCGGTGGCAACCACATTTCCATCCATCCGACCGCCCACCACCTTTAGGAATGGGGCAAACGGCTTCTCTCAGACATTGCGGACATCCCTACTGCCTATTGTCAACGAATCTGCTAACAAAAGTTGTAAATCAACAAAAGTTACATGCGTAATTACGGAAGCCTGATATTTGCATATTTTTCTCTCCCTCATATATGCCTGTTCTTTTCTATAAAGAAAAAAGTGGTAGCTATCATTTTTGCATGAATTTGCATTAAGTTCATTTTTATCATTTATATAAACTATAAATTTGATTGTTAGTGTCATTTTTTTTTATGCTGAGCTTCGAAAAGCATGTCGCTCCTTAACTTTTGGAGGCCAGTGTATTATGTTTTCTGATCTATTGGCTATCCTAATTAATTTTAATTCAATTAAGAAGAGTTTTTGTACAATAAAAAACCCTTATTCCTGTGTACTTTTTTTGACTCATTGTAGTCCATAAAGGGGCAACTGATCAATAAATGGGGTACGATGGGTCAGTTATCGAGAAACACGATATAAAAACTTTCTTTCACCCAATAGTGAGTAATTTTATTGCTTGATAATATTTAGCATTTAGTTAGATATTAAAGTAGTTCAAAGTTTATTAGGTAAAATGCTCATCTTATGGTACTAATATATACACACACACTAAATTTGTTAATAAAATTAATGTAAAAGATTTTACTTAGATAATATCACTTTGAGTCCTGATAAGTTTACAAAATTTTAGTTTTATAGTTATTTTTAAGACATTGAACAAAAAACTGCTATTTTACTATAACTGTCGGAAATTAACACAGGGTGTGTTACAATTCCCTCTCGAGTTTGGAAGGCTTATAAAAAAGTATATATTACCAAAACAGCAACAGAACTGATTTCATTGGAGACAGAAATGTTGCAAATTTTCATTCACAAAAGTCCAATCTGTGACTCTTTCGTTACAGCGACGGATTAATACAATTTTGTCGGGGGTGGGGGTGGGAGGAAGGCACTTCTTCACCAAGAAAGACGAAACTTGCGATGTTTCTTTCTGCAGTAAAGTCTTCTCCAAGAAAGAAACATTGCAAGTTTTGTCTCACAAATAACGGGCTTCCTCGTCTTTAGATTGGACGAGGTTCTTCCGGCGATAAACACCTCCTTCCGTGGCTACCTCGCTGGCCGGACCAAGTTTCAGGTGGCTTTTTTATGGGGTCACATAAAAGATCGTGTGTTCGTGACAAAGAAAAAACCTACGCCAAAGGACCACAGCTGCTTTGGTACCATTTTGAAACGTGTGTGTGAGTGTGGAAAGAATTTATCTTTAGACTTGATATCTGCCGCTTCACGAAACAAGGACGGATTATAGGGGAAGCTAAGAGGCTACCGCCCCAATTGAGAAAAAGGAAAATAATATAAAATAACTATCTTACTTCCCTAAAATGGATGCACATGTGAATCATCTAACTAACCGCCCAACCGACAAACTAACTGGCTTTCCACCATCCCCACCCGCGACAAAATGGCATTAATCCGTCGCTGTGAGAAATGTTCACATTTTGGTCTTTTGTGAAATAAAACTTGTAACATTTCTTTCTCCAATAAAGTCAACTTTGTTGCTATATTGGCAAATGTAAATTTTATAAGCCTTCCAAACCTGGGATGGAATTGTGGCACACATTGTATTACTGAAAATCTACAGCAAAAGTCAACTTTGCCACTGCTGCACTCTGGCTTAAACCAGTTTTCAATGGCTCTCTAAAGGATGTCACACTAAATTTGTTAATAAACGTCAGATGATCGCGCTTAAGGGGACGTACAGAAATTAAGGAAGGAAATACTTTTTCGCTTAAGGAGTCATACAGAAATTAAGAAGAAATTTTTCCACTCTAAGCAATAAACTTCTACATACACATTCATGTTTAACCCTGGACCATCTTTGTTATAGGCAGTCTCAGAGACGTTTTCTGGTGAAAGGCTGAAAGTTTGTAGATCTCTTCATTTTGCGGAACATTTTACTAATTAAGGATTTTTCTGTAGGGGGATCGTGTACAAATTTTGTAACTCCTTAAAAGTTAACGAGAAGAGTTTTTTATTTTTATTTTTTTATTAGCCAGAAGAATTTGGGACACTCTGCATAACGCACTAGACGTTTGGGGAACGCAAAACCGGAAGCAATTTTGAACTACCATTCTTCGTGTTTTGTCCGGACATGCTGACGTAAGGGACACGTAAACCCTGTACGGGATGGTAACGCACACTGATAGTACTTGTAATGGCTTTTGAACGAGCTTGTACTACTGGGATAATGGTTGGGTCATTAATTGACTCAAGAAAACAAAATCATGATTAGATTATTCGAAAAAAACTGTCACTAAATCAAAGATTTTAGAAGCTCATTATAACTCAGACAAAGTTCATATTACTGTGATCAGTCGTTTTTGCGTTGTAATTTGCAAATGCTTCTACTGGATAAAACATCATTATAAAACAAGTTGTGAAAACCAAAATCTAAGAGTAGACGTTACGCACACACACAAATTCCTTATCATTAATATAATTACAAAGTGTACTAAGCCGTATTTGATTGATATTTGAGAAATAAATTCAAAACAAATTTCTAAAAGTGTAATAATTGCAGCTTGCTGCGTGCCAGAATTCAATAACGTTCAAACAATCCTCAGGTTCATGAAAGTTTTTTTTTCAGAGAAGTATCACGCAACTACCTCCGTGACGAAGAATATTTAAACTTTGATACTTGCTAGGCCAGATCTTACTGCGGTTTATGTCTCATAGTTTTATTTTATTCTTCCTTAAAACTGTTTAATACAAGATTTATTGTTCTTTTATTGCACGTAAGGCAAACTTTCCACTAAGTTAGAATATCTGGATACAATGCATTATATATTTTGAATTAAAAAACTCATTTTGAGGATGACTGTTGTAATAGATAGCGTGTATTTATTTTACATTTCGTTTTGTATAAAACACACGAAATCAAAAATGTGATAAAATTCAAAAGTATTAAAATTTTTTTCGAATGCGTTGTTGAGAACAAAAGAAATTCGCTATCTAAAACTGCTTAGTTTCGCAATTTTACACAGTCCCTAGCAATTCCTTTGTAATCTTATAAACGGTCTCTGTGGCCTGTCTCACTGGCACCTTGAACGTCAAAACAATCCATCTAAAAAGTTAATGAAACGGCTTGCACAACCTGGTAAGCTTTTTTTTTTCGTGGCCGCAACTGATACAAGAATCCGTATATAATGACATTAAAATAAAGATGTAAAAGCCGCAAGACTTCCTTTCTTGGACCGAAGACAAGTTCAAGGCATGATATTTCTTACAAAAATCCTAATGAAGAAGATCATATGAACAAGTTGTACATGTATTAAATTTATAAATGTTTATTTTTATTACATGAAAATTAAAATTAACTTACTTGCAATTAAATTAATGTTAATTAATTTATTAAGTTTACATGAATTACCATGTGGCATTTAATATATATGAAATTGTTTTTATGTGCTATGACTTAAGATTCACACAAAACCTGGTACTTCTCTCCCGCCTAGACGCGGTCCATCTCTCTCGCTTATGGTATCACACTAAGATCCGTCCGACCAACTTTTCCTGCAGATCAACTCTCCGGCGGAGTTTCACCCGTCGTTGCCTTGACGACGACGATCTCCAACTTTGACCTTTTGGAACGAAAAAATCCGAGTCGGCCGAAATTGCGGCCAATCAGAGTACTTCTTCCTGCTACGTCATAAGCAATGGCGAGTAGTGACCACTTCTGTGTTCGAAGCTTGGCAGCTTGGCTCGATATCAGAATAGAATCGCAATCACGCACGTGCAAATAAAATTATGGCGGCATTCAAGTGGAGTTTGGATTTAGAAATGGATTTTACAGTTGTTTATATTACAAAATTATATCCAATTATTTTACATTATCATGTTGAATTGTGCCCATTTGTGTTGCAACTGATCTGGGTCATTCTATAAAAACAGATTTTCAAAGTTAACCCCCCTCCCCCTTTTTTTTAAAATGAAAATTTTGGACAGAAACAGATGATATATACAGGGTGGAAATAATTAAACTGCAAGTATTCAAGGGGTGCTGGAGAGAAAACTAACGAGAATATTCCGTTAGATTTGGTATCTACACGTTCCAGAACATGCGCAAGCCAAATATGAAAAAAAATCGTCATTTTCACCCGATAGATGGCGCTGTACCGTATTTCAAAGCTCACCGGTGGCATATACAACTTCCAAAACCGATAGACAGAGCATAGTGACATTCTAAGAGGCATATAAACAATAAAAACATCATTTACAGTTTATCAAAATTCCATACAATTCGCTTCCGTTAAATTTTTACAGTAACATGTAATCAAAAATTAACGTAAATTAAGATCACAAATTAAACAATTCATAGAGACGCTTTGGAAAACAATTAAACCATCGTTTATTCTCATTGACACTCATTGGACCTCTTCTTAATCGTTTCATAGGCCGGTATTCATTCAGGGTAGCTGAATAATTGCTACCATTCTAATAAAATATCTTCATTAACAATGCACGTTTCTTCTTATTCAGAGTCATGATTGACCATTACTCAATGTGGTTTTGTTTTTACACTGTTCGATGGGCTTAAAATTTGCATATATGACGTCCATAAGCATTGAAACACGGTATAGTGCCATCTATCTGTTGAAAATGGCGATTTTTTTTTTTTCATATTTGACTTCCGCATGTTCTGAAACGTGTAGATACCAAGTTTCACTGGAATATTCCTGATAGTTTTCTCTCCAGCACACCTTGAACTCTTGCAGTTTAATTATGACCAGTACACAGACAAATAAATAGTATAGTAACTAAATATATTACACCATTCAGCTACATAAATTTGTTTAGAATTAAAAAGTTATTTTTATTTCAAAATATCGTCCTGGCAACCAGCGAAAGAAAAAGAGAGAAGAGTCTTCGTTGCCATCCCCGCAAGCACCTTCATGGAATATACGTAAATAATTTAATTATTCTTAATTCATAGTTATTAATACAAAACTATTCGTAAATCTTATGTGAAAAATTGCCTGAATTTATTACAATTATCCTTTTGTAACTAACGTAAAGCTAAATGTATTTTCGAGTATATACTAAAACAATAAAGATTTTTCATGTATTTTATTGATCCATATGATGCGAATTTCAAAAGTGCATAAAAGTTTCAGCTTAGCCGAATAATTTAAACGAAAATGACACCCTTTTCAGTCATTCACAGTAAGAAAAAAGATCCAGTGACGTAACATGAAAATTCCATTTTTTTATTTTATTTTTTAAATAACGGCACTAGGTTGAATTCTATATTAACTACCTTATTCCGCCAAGTTGACGATAAATATTTAAATGTAGTTACCCTGACGATTTTTTTTTTTTTTTTTTTTTTAATGGGTCAAACGTTTATAATGAAACGATGTTCGAAACTCCCATGAAAAAATGTAACGATCGATTCCTAAATTGGGCTCGCAGCCGACATTCAAATTAATTTTGCAGATGATCAGCCATCAATTTAGTTTTCATTCACTGCAGTTGATGATTTCAACTCATTTATTTTATCATCGTATGGACAACTTTTAAAAGTTGCGGGCAGAACTTTACGATAGTGGCCTCCTGGGCCTGACTTCAGGATGTTAGCGAAATCGCGGGCCGTATAATTCGGATTTATATGGAAGTTTGAATGTTTTATATAGGTTTTATACAGCATTTTGACTTGTTCTGAGGGCTGGTCCAAAAGCCATGGCGGGCCCCATCCGGCCGCAGGCTGGGAGTTGTCCATATGTGGAAGCAGTAAATTGGGAGGCTGAAATCTGGTTACTAAGATTTTTTCTAATAAATTTTCAATTCTTATTTAGACGTGGATTAGACTGTTGTTTTGTGTTGTGTACTATCATTAAACTAAAGGATAAAACCCTTTGTGGAGAGAATTACAGCGGGCGATAGAATGTCTACACTCAGAATATTTAATATTTACCCACTTAAAATCAAATAACTTGATATTCAATTTTTATTATACATCGAAATTCGAATTGTATAATCTGCAGAAACATTTCGTATTCGAAACATTTCGTTTGGTATCAACATTCTCTCCTATATCCATGCTTAATGCATAGAAAACCGTTTTATTTTTGAAAAAAAAAGTTAAACTGTGTAGTAATTTAGAAAAGCTATCTTAAGCGAATTGGAATCGTAATTTTTCCTCCAAAGCCTGATAACCGTGACTTCAATGTAACGTCAGTGTCACTTGCAATAGATAATTCTGACACTCAAATGATTAGCTTTTTTTTATTCTCTTAAATGAAATAGAGCTTAAAAAAAAACGCTTAAAAATCAGGGAACGGGTGGATTTTTTTTTACATAATTATGATAATTTTCAGGCGGATCGTACCAACGAACCGTGTAAATTTGAAGTTATTAGACAATACATATTTAATCTGTTTGGATGGTAAAAGTTTTATTTTGAGTGATTGAACTGGAATTGTGACAGAGTCGGGGATCGGCGTAACTACATAGGAGCGATGGATTTTTGATTTATTCGAGGTAGAAGTCCATTTTCTTCAGTCCAACCGTTTGTTCTATTATTGTAAACGTTTAAGTAGTTGTTAGGGTTATTATAAAAGAATATTTTTGATCTATTCTGTTTTTGATTTCATGATTTCGAACTGTCCTTTTGTACTAATAATTTAAATTGCTTTACACTTTTTCTTTTCTTAAGCGTGGGTTTATAAAATAAAATTATGTTTAAAGCATATTTATGTAAGATTATACTTTTATGGCATCTATATTTATGTATCTATAAGATTGAATTTACGTTTGTAGAATTTGTTTATGCATGATGTATTTTCTTTGAATTAGAAAAAAATAAGTATTTTATGTTTGAATTGAAGCACTATAGAGAAATTTACAATTTCAATCGTAAAGAATTATCATCATAGATGTATTATAAAGACGTAAATGCATGAAAGTGTAGCTCAAAAACGAGCTGTGGAAACATATGATCACCGACAGCAGCACTTAGCCCAAATGTGTGAACGTGCAGTTCAAACACAAGCAGATGAAACAGATGATTAGTATTTGGAAGGAGAACGACAAGGAACAGCTAGACGTCGACAAATACTTCGGGTAAACAGTCTAAGTATCTACAAAGCTGCCACAAACGTGCGTACTTATTATCATAGTTTAAAACTTTTTAACATGGATTGCATTCACCCTAGAGCTTTGCATTTTTCTGAAGAGTAAAAACAAAAATTAACCGAAACCATTTTGGGGACTGTAAGATTGATGTAGGACATTCCGAATTTCCTAATGAATTGGTGTGGTTCTTTCTTCGATGTCACCCACATTTCAAAGAATTCGAAATTTGAAAGCATACTTTACAATGGCTTTGTTCACAGTATATGACGAGTAAAACTATTAACGATTTTGGTGTGTACTGCTACGTTGCGAACAGTGTAGGACTTGATGAATTTTTTTTTATAAACTCATTCATCTGACAGTTCAACCAACTCAAATTCTTGATGCTGAATTTGAACGTCTACGTTTGGACAGATATATTTCTGAAATAATGAAGACGCTGTTAGTGAATACATCGCCCAAGATCTTCGCTGATACCCTCGCTGATCTGCTACAGAAGGAAAGGCACCTTACGTTAAACTACTTTTTACTCAACTCTGATGGCACCGACCATCGAATATTTAGCATCCCTCTTCAAAACAAAGTATATGCCATTGTAACATTGAATGCCGACCAAAGCTTACCTGATAATGTATGGGTGATCCGACAGCGATGAAAATCTTTGGCAACCATGAAGATTATTGATACGTGCCAAGGCATTTACGTATTCATAAATTTTACACTTAACCCTTTGAGGCGCAACCCTTTCCCAATGCTGAAAAAAGGGCAGCCGTTGCCTTCGCTCGACTTAACTGCTAGTAAGATGGCAGACGATCGAAACGTTCATCGCGTGCCACAGATCCAGAGACCCTTTTTTGACGACAGCTGGCTGTGCCGGGCTCAACCAGCTGCGTCCAAAATGGGTCTCTGGATCTGTGGCACGCGATGAACGTTTCGATCGCCCGCCATCTTGCTGGTAGTTAAGTCGAGCGATGGCAACGGCTGCCCTTTTTTCAACATTGGGCAATCTATCCAGCTGTTCTCGCGTTCTTCCATTTTTCAGCAGATGTCAGTGCTGTTAAAAATAATCGTGACTATTTTTTTTAATGACGTGCTAAAAAGGAAAGAATTCTCGTGGAGCTATGTCACCCGCAACTATTTTTATAAAAATCGAATCTATTCTTCGTGACTGGCAACAGTCAAAACGTCAGAGTTGGGTGTTCCCAGAGTGGGATCACTGCGCATTAAAGGGTTAAGGAGCCTTTAGATTCTGAGCATGGCTCGGTAACCTGGTACTATACTTTTATGAAAGAAGTAATGAAATCATGATACCTTTTACAATCTTCATGATATCGTTTAGAATCTTTGCAGCTGAAGACTGGATGCTTTGTACCACTCAAAATGCCCATTCTGCACTATTTATTAATGTGTGTTTTAAATAATAGTTATTTGTAAAGTTAATAATATTATTAGGCTTTATTTGTTGTTTTGGTGATTCTTTGAATGTAATAAATGTAATATAATCTCAACTTTCAACCAACTATAAGGTTAACTTGACGCGAAATGCTGAGTCACGGTTAGTAAAATAATAACCTTCATGCCAAATCAGCGATGCGATGACTATTTGGCGTCGGAGACAGTTTGTTTACTTTTGCAACTCTTTAAGATAACCACCACGCCTTCAAGTCCGTCGGGAAAGTTGGTCCAGCTCGGAGTTGCTCGTATTTTCCCTTTAGTGAGGTACCAGCATTAGGCGTGGTCCATCTCTGCCGATCGTCCGTATGACAAGTACAACCCACCCTGACTCCACATTGTGGATTTCACGTCGCCATATTAAGTCATTTGGAAGACTACATGTTCCCCGAGATAACATAATCAAAACTAGATAGATTACATAAAATAAAACTTTTAATTGTAGAATTATAACCATATGAAAAAAATTATTTTACTCACCAACAGCAACAATGATAATTAGCTGAAAAATTATTAGGTGTTTTGAGTAGCAAATAGTAGCACTCCTTAGACAATCTCTTTAATTGTGTCTCAGATAGTTGCGCCATATATTGAGAGGCACATTAACTGAATATTTGGCTGGCCCATCTCACCCGGTGATCCATTTATCCTAGAATTGCCGTATATATATACAGGGTGTCCAGTGCTAACGCTGTCCAATGGCTATTTCCTAAACCGTTAGTCAGAGACATATAGTTCCAATTGCAAAAATGCTTTAAATTGTATAGTCTATTATATGAGAAACAATCAAAGTCAATAAATCAATTTCTATAAAAATTAAGAAATTTAAATTTTTATACGGTCCTATCGGTTATATTTAGAAAGATTTTCTTTATGCAATTTCATGCACAATAAAAAAAATTCGTCCTTCTACGACCAAAATTTATCGATTTACGAAGCAGCAAACATTGTGACTTAAGTCACTTTTTCACGTTTAAAAATGTCCCGTTATGGTAAACCGTTAAGGGATCATATAAATACTGAAATTTTAAATTATAGGTTTTAATTTCATTTTCTGGCGTAATGCGGAAAAAGAAGCAAAACTAATTTTAGAGTACTGATCTTCAAGCAGACAGGGCCTTATTATCGCATGGGCAAATCGGGACTTTGCCCAGGGCCCCCCAATTTCAAATGTTGTTCTGAAATATTCTTTTTTACATCAAAATTTTATAAAAATTGAAACAAATCTCATAGATCAGGGGCCCCCAATTCTATCAATGCCCGGGGGACCCTGTTGGTCATAATCGGGCCCTGCAAGCAGAGGGTTATAGTCAAGCTCTATTAAAATCTATCTGAGGTCAGACTTACTAAATCGTACATAGTGTTACGAATTTTCGGGGCAACCCGCTGTTCTGGGGCTTAAAATAGTTCAAAATTCGTATTTTACGCTTCAAATAGATAAACGTTTGCTTTTTGTTGCATCAAAATCTGTCAACTAGAACCGGAGATACCTAGGTTTCGGTTTCCCATTCAAATATATGGGGTTTCTAGAAAACTCGAGAAATATTGGTCCTAGGCCATCGATCTCTTCACTTTTGGGGACTTATTTTTGGCACCAAATTTGGCGATATTTTGGTCATTTGGCGCGATTTTCCCTATGGGGCCTGTAAAGTTGCTTTTGATGCATTAAAAACGCATAATAACCTATAATTTCTCTTCTATGACGTAATCAAAATTACCGCTCTATGTGGAATCCTCGAGAAATAGACTTTTCTGGAAGCTTCTTGTACCTTCTGCGTCGGCTATAAATTGAAGCGCTTCGGAAGCCCCAGTTCAGTGGGACTTGAACGCTCAGTGTGTGAAGTGAGTACGCTTGATAGAAGCGGTGTTTCGCGCTTCTTTTTGAAGCTGTTTTTAAAGTGCTGTGTGTAAATTCTTCACTGTTGAGTCTTGAGGGATTATTAGTGTTATCCCTCGTATATTTCCACTGAATTTTACCTGTGGAAGTGTTTTATTTTGTGTGAGAATTACAGCCTTTGTGAGAGCTTCTGATCTAAGCGGACTCTTAATAGCACATTACTGATTAAGTGTGCTTGTGAATTTTGTACAGCTGATTGTTCAACTAAGTTCTAGAAGCTATAAAGTTTGTGTTTCATCCTGACAAGTACTTTTTACTAGAACTTTCTACACCAACTGGACTTTAGAACGACGAACCCAGGAAACAAGAAGAAGATAGGTAGCACGTGCCAAAGATAGCATGAAGATGTGTAACATAAGAATGTGCTACGGAAAGTACAGAAAGAGTTTTCTGTACGAGTGCATATTCAGATTGCAGTCGAGGGAAGTTATTAATGCCAGTTCATTTAAAAAACCTGTTTTAAAAATTCTACTTTCAGCATAAGCTATATTTTTATGTTACTTTATTGGATACACATTGTTAAACGTTAATCTTCTTTATTTCATTCTATATTCATAAAATAGTTAATGAAATTGCTAATAAATATTACAAAGCTCAAACCATGTACATTAATTTGTTCTCAAATTCATTTTGTATACAACCCCTATTTCACAGCTCGAAAAGTGCTCTAACTTTAAACAGTTGTAACTCGGTGAATTTTGGTCGTAGAAAGACGAATTTTTTTTATTGTGCATGAAATTGCATAAAGAAAAATTTTCTAAATATAACCGATAGGACCGGGGGACCGTCTAAAATTTAAATTTCTTAATTTTTATAGAAATTGATTCATTGACTTTGATTATATCTGACATAATAGATTACACAATTTAAAGCATTTTTGCAATTGGAACTATGTGTCTCTGGCTAACGGTTTAGGAAAAAGCCATTGGACAGCGTTAGCACTGGACACCCTGTATATATATATATATATATATATATATATATCTTGCAAGTAAAATAATTTTTGAGAAACTTATCTTCTGGTTCCTTGTCTGCAATGCAAGGTACACTAAAAGTAACAAACAAAGTCTCTTTAATAACAATTAAAACAATAATTATACAATTCTTTATTAAGCGTCGTACTTTCTATGTAATGCTTGAAAAGCTCCGCAAGAACCTTTGACCTCCAGTTTGCACAGTTTCTCATTTCGAATAGAAACTCAACCCTACCACATAAAACACAATACAAAAAATAAACCGCTTGAATTCGAAGTAATAATCTTATAATAATAACCTTACTGATAGTAATAAATTGTTTGACCACATAAAAACAAGATGACGTTCACGCCACTGTAATCATACGTTAAGTTACAAAAATCAATTAATTAAGTCGTTTTAAACTCATGTCTAAATTTACGTCTTTATGCAAAGTTTCGCAGTATAAAGTCAATTTTTGCAAGCTATATAGTAACAGTTGACCACATTTATAATTTCAGAAAGATACCCTTCAAGTATTTGCTTGAAGGGTATCATTCTTGAAGTCGAAACACACATACATCATGAACAGACGATAAGAACGGCAGTAACGTTTTGTTATAAACTTACTAAGCATGAGTAATAATCAGAATAACCCTAATAGATAAATGTTTGTCAACGAAGGCGTACATTTCCCGTATACGTTTACGTTACGTCCCGTATACGTTTCTTGCTATTTAAAAAAAAGCCTTTCTTGTTAATATATCATGCATAAATTGCCTTAGCTTAGGTCATGAAAGAGTATTTCCAAGAAAAATCGCGCGGCTGTCGATCAAACGGTCTGGATTTTTGGTAGGTTTTCTCCAGATGTAACGTGAATACACGTTAGAACCCCTTAAAAGTCCTCTTACCAAGGTACCCCTCATCCTAGGCAGATACACTGCGTGCAGGTTTGCCTTAAAATACAAACACCCAAACACACTCCAACAAAATTCATTCAAATTCTGCTTATGATAATGGCTCAATAATTACTCTATATTAATAAGTGCAATCCATTGTACCGTATCTTACACACATGTTGATACAGTTTACTTAACAGAGACAGAAGTATTTCAGAAAGTGTTTAAGGTATGTTATGATTACAAACAGTGTTTAAGGTCACTTTTCCTAAATCATAATGCCGTTCATTATCTACTAAAATTCCACGATGGTAGCAGCCTGTGAAAGATTCAGAATAACAAAAAGACTGCCATCAAAATGCGTTTTGTAGCATTTACCATTCCATTTGCTTGAGTACATCGGCCTTTAGTCCCTCAAAAGAAGGCTGATAAATTAAGTCAACAGGACAATCTGAATATTATCTTTATGTTATTCGTTTAATTAAATGAGTCTAAATTCTTTTGGAAATTTTAAATTCATTCCTTTCTAGATTTGAAACATCTAACTAATACACGAAAACTTATATTCCCATGAAAGCAAAAATAAAAAAAATCCGTTAAAGAGGAATTTTATCCAAGAGTGATGAAGGTAAATATTAATTTAATGGAATTCAGTTTTTTTAAGCATTTCATACATTTTACAAACAAAACGCCACTTAAAAACAAATATCTTAAAATAAGCCAATATTTTGCTTGTGAAACACATTTTTTAACAACTAGTTACATAAAAATTCTTTTGTCACTCTGATGTAAGTATTTTAATTTCTCTTTTGGATATAAATATAAGTACGGAACATCTGACTTTAAACAGGAGATTTGAGAAAAATCGCTAAAAAGCAACTAAAATACTCCAAGTGAATTTCAATACGATAATAAAATTATATTAAATATATTTTGCCATAAATATACAGAGAGATATTTACTAAACAGTTTTTAGAAACAACACATATAACCATAAAGTATTATCTTAAATGCAGACAAAAATATTTATGAAGGAGCAGAGAAAACTTATAAAACAATTTTTGATGCAATACATTTTTCTTTCTTTCTAATGAATATTTTTCTCTACACGAATATCTCATACTAAAAACTATTCTTGGAGAAGGAATACACTTTCGGAGTTCTTTTACATCCATGCCTGGCGCACAGAGCAATTTTCCGTATGCAAAAATATCCAAAGAAGGATTTGGGAGTTTGACACCCTCGTTTCCAAGCCTTCTTTTTCAGAATAGAAGACGATAGAACCCAATGTCGAGGGAACGAAAACAATTGTACTATCTGTATATTTTATGAAGAAACAATTTTAGAAGTTGTAAGAGGAATGCATCGAAATTCCTTTGGGAGAAAATCACTTTGCAGCGCATCATGTAAATGTTCTTTGGAACAAGCACAAATGGAAAAGACAACAGTGGATAAAAGCTTACATATAAAGTCCTTGTAACATCCTTAGAAAGTTTAGGTAAATTATGCGTGTCTGCAGATTTAGAAGAGAAGCCAGTGTCTTTTGGCTTACAGGCATGACGAAATCTCTTTAAGAAATAAATTTTACTGGGAGAGTGTAGATACTTGAAAAATTTTTAAGAATGCAATTTTAAATAAGATACTTTTATCGCTAAACAAACGTCTTTCAAAAATAAATATTTGACCGGAACAAGTAAAGAACATATCAGTCGTGTAAATGTAATAGGTTTCATGATTATTTGCTTACATTTATGAAATTTAGCAATCAGAGTGGTGTAGCGGCTAACGAACCACTTTATCACACCTTGATACCGTGTTCGATTCCCGCCTTGGGTATAGGAGTTAACTCGTCCGTCCTTTGATAGTGGGTAACATTGGCCGCCCCACTAATGATATGCATAATAGTCCGAGCATCTGTTGTGACGAATGTCCTATCTGCAAGTTCTCACGCTTTAAAAAAATATGAAATGTTATTATAAGTTTAAAAATGCTGTAAATGTTTATTCTTTAAATCTTGAAATCACACAACTACTGAAATCACCGAAGATTCCTTCCCATGCTATTAACACTTTATCGGTTATAATGTTATAGCTTACCGATAAGTAAGTCTTGCCTATGTCAAAAAAATTATGATTTGTTCATAATCCCTTTTGATCTTGTAAACCCCATTTCTCCCTTGATTTGTTCGTTGTGTGCTCCGGCAACCAATAGGAAAATACTGCCAAACCTTATTCGAAAATACTTTTCTGGGGAAAAAGGATTGATGCCGTGTAAGACCTTTTTCATTAAGAATATCTTTCTATATTAAAAGTAATGGTCAGTGACCAGAAGATTAACAGAAAAAATAAGTAGAAAAAATTCGGTACATTTTTAGAACTATGATTTTCTGATACCCTTACTTTCTTGTTATTATTGGCTTTGGAGACATGCGTAAGAACTGACACAGATCTAAGCAACCGAGATGGGAATAAGCACAATATCTTGTGCAAGCATGATTTGGTCGAAAAGTTTACTCAGCAGCTGATTTCTCTTGTCGTTCTTTAAGATAAAGAGTTATTTAAGGCACCAATGTTCCATAACAAATCTAATTACGTCAAATGAGTCAAATTAAGTATTGCAGTGTCTTAGAAGACAACCTACTATTTAACCCTTTCGGTACGGAGTAGCTGTTTGCGGTTATATATTCGTGGTACGAGGAAGTGTTTCACTAAAGTGGTTAAACCGTACAGAAGCGTAAGCCGCGTAAACGAGTTCTGCGGCATCCATCGAAATATCAAAAATTCTATTTAACACAAAGTGGTTAATTATTTTCCGAAATATTTGGCAGCTATGGTAATCATACCCACATAACTTTCCGTGAATGCAGATTTTAGTGGAGCGGCGGTAGTACTTAGAGTACGTTCATGCATGCCGAAATTGGACGGTGGTAGTTCCTAGAGAACGTTTCGTAGCTGCAGTCATTAGGCGTCAGTAGTGCCAAAAGGGTTAAAGAATCAGAATCCTTGACACTGTTAGAAATAAATATATACAGGTTGTTCACATAATTAAAGTTTTCCCATCTACAGCTGTGTATAGTGAAGACTATATTTTTCAAAATGCTACTAACTTTACAGGAATCTATAAAGAAAACGGGGAAAAATTTAATTCGAAAAATCACCACCGGATGCAACTTTCCAATGCCCTAGTTGCCGATGCCCCATTTCTCAAGCCACGCAGCGGTATAAAGCATCTGCTTGACAACCTGATCATTGTTGGTGTCAACTCTTATACCGAAACAGCGATACTGCATTTGTGGCTTTCCGTCGATGTCGGACCTTTAAACTAATTCAAAAAAGTACAGGGACAGCTATGGGGCTGCGAAAAAGTATGGCAAAATATGAAAACGTAGGATCGGACCAGAATGCGTTTATGGTTAGGTAGCTCCTTGTACACCTTGTATACATTGTGATCATCTGTTCTAAGGTTTCAGATGATGGTTTGCAAAATCGGCAACCACATTGAATGTTTTGCACCAATTTCACTACAAAGTACTTACACTCGAAACTTGCAAAACGTCATCTACTGCCGCGCTACATTTTCCCCATATAAATATCTCTCCCATGATTTCATTAAGATTTTCTGCACATTTCGTTATATTCTTCCCAGTAATCTCGATGTAGAATGTCCTGAACAGGAAAACTTTCACCGCGAGCACCCCCCCCCCCAATATTCATAGTTCTTCAAAACATTAAAATGTATAAGTATGGCAAAGCATTACATGCTTATCACTGGTTAAAACAGCTTTACTCTACTGCAATTAGGACTCAAGATAAGATGTATTTAATTTTTTGGGAGTACTTACACATTTTAAAAATACTATTCCGTTTTCATATAACCATAAGAACTTTAAAACAAACAGGATTGGAATAATACATCACGTCTGCAACACAAAAAGCAGATAACTGTAAATATTTTAACTTTTGCTTCACCTGCATGGAGAGAAATCCGCATCTGAAAATGAGAAAAATCATGTTTGTTTAATATTAAGATTTCAAATTCTGATAGTGTATTTCGTTTCAATTTTTTTTATCATTCTTTACGAGTTTTATAGCTCGAAATATGTAGGAAACTCTTCTTTCCCTAAACGAAAAAGGCGTAGTTTGACTTTTATTCTTTGTACAGGTATCGCATTACAAACATATTTCCTACTAAAGAACGTTTATTTGGATTTACTGTGTATGCTTTCTGTGGTATAAACTTCAATTTCCTTTTTTTATGGGGCAGTGGGAAAAATCCTTTTTCTAGTATAAATCTTTTAACTTGAATCAATATTTTTTTCGTGAATATTTGAGTGTTTGAGAATCGCAAACATTGTTAGATTTTCAAATGCTTCTTGATTTATTAAATCCGTAAAAAATAAATAAATTTTGCATCTTAATACTAAACGAAGTGTTCTGTTATACTGGCAACAACGTTTTTTCCTGCCCATTAATTGTGCATTATGTTTACAATGTAATTAAAAAATACGTAATACATTCATAAATCAGTATCTTAAAATTTTAGAATTTCGTAATCGTAAATAATTGGACTCATGTCAAATAGGCTTGGGCTTATGTCAGTATTCCTTTCTGAGACAAGTACTCATAATTTCCTTCTTAATATGTGAAAAATTTATATTTTGATACATAATAACATACGATCTTGAGAAAACACAAAAATAATATAAAGAATGAATTTGAAGTTGTTTAACGTTTTAATAATATTTATCCTCTCTGAGATAAAACAGGGGATGCTCTCTTGATATTTGATTTGCTTGTTCCATACAATATCTTTTTTAAGCTGTTTACTGTAATGAAGATCACATATTCTATATTAATTATCCCGTGTTTTCAATTTCTTGAATTTAATATACTTAAATCAGGCATTTTAACATTAATTACTCTTGTTAAAATTTTAATTTACTTTCAAAATATTGCATTACATATTGTTTCATACACTTATTATGTTGCAATTAACTGCTTATCTATCCGATTTTCATGCTTGAATTATTCTTTTATCAGTTTCTCTATAAGTCGGTCACATTTTCGCTTTTCTAACTATTAAGAAACACCTGCTTCTCGAGCAATGCATTTACACTGAATTAATATGCATCTTGATCTAACGGTCTTCTTTTAAGCGTGCGATACTTTATTTATTACATTACCTAATATAGACTCACATCAGTTAAAGTTCTGATTAACTAATTTTCTATTACGCGGGTTTACTGTAATTTCGCTAGGTTTTTTTTGAATAACTGGGCGCCCTGCTCTTTGTTATGTCTTGCCATCTCTCTGTCGACTAAAAATATCCTGCGGTTTTTCGGCGTCTTTAATAAAGAACGTACATTTGGCTCTCGTTTATCCGTTCTTTTAATACGCCAAGTTTAACTTTTTGCCAACCTCCTGTTCATGGTTCGATTGAATTTGACTTCTTATTAATCAAACCCTTTGTGACCATGATAGCAAACGGTCTCCCAGCTACCACCATCTCGTGTTTATAATAAAGGTTTGGTTCTCCTACAATTTTTCTCTTGTAATAGTTTCGCGAAGTGACAAAACCCGGCTTATTGCACTTTACCTCAACGATACCACTATATGAAATGACTTTAAAAAGTAAACCTACAATAGTGTTTTAAACATCCCTAAACAGGTAAATTCTCCTTCATATATACTGTAGAATTATTCTTACTGCATTCTCTAGAAATACATGTAAACAGATAAGATTTGTGCATTTTCATTTTTAAGTATCAGTTTTTACAGATGAGATAAAATGATGACACGTTTCCTGCCGATTTTATTTTATTCTAAAAATATTCTTTAAGTCATTTTGCACACATCTTTATTAATTAATGATTTACAAATGTCATCATTTCTGTTGATAAAAACGCGAAAAGCACCAAGTAAAACTAAGTAAATGAAAACGTAAAACTACTAATACTTAACTTATAGACAGTACAATTGTCAAAACTCTGCGTTATGGTTCATATCAGCCACACAGTTAAGTAAAGTTACAAAATAAGTAAAATAAGTAGACTTAAGTCAACTAAAATTATAGCTTTCAAGGAAAAATAACACATTTTGCTACATATTTTCGTTTACATTCAGCAATACTTTAGATGGGTGTGCCATCTTTCATATGTGCACCAGAAACAATAGCATAGCAATATTAAAGTCATTAATCAGCACACATAATTTAGTAGTATCCACCATGTTACATAGTAAGAATGCAATTTGTCGAAATTTAAAAACGACACTATTATTTTAACTTATAACACCAAATAAAGTTTTTTCTAATAAACCTGAAAATCTCTTAATCAAATTCTTTTCAAAAAATCTTTATTTTACCAGCATTTTACAACAATTTACCTTACTCAACAGAATGAAACTAAAATTATGTTACAATTTTTGCTTTGTACTCAGAGGGACATGATTAGCTGAAAAAGAGGTAGATCGCAAAGTTGTGTCAACTAGAGATTTTATAGATAGAACTTTTCTGTTTAGTCAGTTTAAAAGTTTATTTAGAATGTAGCATGAATCTGGATTCTTAAAGTCAATAATAGACAAGCTTCTGTGAGATGTTAACCTTTATTTTTGTGCATCCCTGTTTAGGGTCTTGGTCAATGGTTCAACCGAATTGATGCCAATTGGAAGCTACATCGTGTCAAAGAATCTAGCCATGCCCGCTTTGTTATCAACAATGCTCATTAAAAATTCAGGAAAAAAATCTAGGGTACTTTCCAAGATTAGAAAATTCGTTACCCAAGTAATTCGGTACCCAAGGACGTTATTTTAAAGAATAGCAATTGTTGACGTCAATACACTTACTCCCCCAAATTTCGTCTTATTGCTGCTTTTACTTCGACATAATCCTATTCGAACACTTTCATTTACCACAAATATTAAAAATTTCGTGTCATTTTATTTACAACAATATTCTCTTAAATCAGTAGATGTTTTCATGGTCTTTACTTAAAAGTATTTAAGGAAGTGCATAAGTAAAGTGAGGCTCAGAGCAGGGTTGCCAGATCAAAATTCTTGAAAATAGCCAAATATGGCTTTTTAAAATTAGCCAAAAATAGCCACTTTGATTGCAGCGCCATCTTTTGGATTTTCGAGAAAACTTTTAAAAAGTCTAGAATATAGCATAGATGTGATTCACAAGCGTATTTTTGTGATTAAATTAATAACAATAATAATAGTTTAAAGATTAGTAGATCGCAAAAATAAAGAGTCATTACTTAGAAATTTTGCGGAATGATAAATCGAATTGAATGCATTGGTTAGGAAATACTTTCCAACGTTTGAGAGGACGCAAGCGATTACTATTTGAGTTGGAAAAAATCTTACACACAGGCATAAATGCTTTGTTGTGGATGTCGGTAGATTCATCCATATATAAAGAAAACTTAGCCTCTCTTAACTCTTGAATCATCTCTTCGAATAACGATAGGCTTATGATATTCCTAATGAGGCATGCACACTTTGTTTGGGGTTTCAGATCCTCTAGTGCACTACCTTTTGAATACTTTTTCACTATTTCACCTAGGTGATCAACGGATTTAATACTGCAGTGGCACTCAATAGCTACACTAAATTTTATATCAAATTCTATCAATGATGTATTTACAGCTGATTTTTTTTATAAACAGTGAACAGTGCAATTAATTTAGAGGATTTCAAGTCTTTCTCTTTATTCTTATGTTTGGCTAATTTTTCATGAGTCACTAAATTATGCTTTTTAAGCTGGGATATTGAGCAAAGACACAACTTGCAAAAATACGCATTGTCTTTCAGCATTAACCATGGATGCTCAATCTCCCATTCTTTATTATATTTTCTACTCATTGTAGGCTAGCGTTTAATAACTGCAACTTAATAATTACTCAAGATTACTGTAACCACGGCAACATATTCAATGCTTAGTACAACCGCACAACAAGGGCCGACCGAATTGTATGGTGGGTAAAGCACCATACTCCAGTTTCGGGTTCAACTCCCGGCGGTCGGGGTTCGATCCCCGACTGGGCGTGGCTGTCATTGTGTCCGTCCCTTCTTAGGGGGGCGACGTTGGTCCACCTACTAGGTGTCCCCATAATAAAGTGAGCAACAATTCCGGCCTGTTGTGGCCAAAGTCTTCAAGGCAGAGGCCGGCCATTAGAAAAAAAAAAACCGTATTACAAATAAATGTGCCCTAGTCAGCTCAGCAACTCCGTAAAACCCTCTTTCGCTAAGAATCGAAATCGAACAAAAAACCCGTCGAAACTCGAACTAACATCAAAACAAAGCCACCCTATTTGTTCGGAAAGAGGACAAAATGCCGGGTGATAGACACTGCTATACGAATTGTGACGTCCCCCGCAGCCTAGACAAGAAACAAGTAGCTATACATATATATATATTGTTTGTTTGTTTTCATATTCGCCAACAATTACAGAATTAAGCCTTAATTAGCTAAAAGACGAGTGGCTAAAATTTTGTTTTTCTTTTTAGCCAGCAGCCTCAGAATCAAGGGCGCCGGCAGGATCATTTCCAGGGGGGTGCACCCAAGATACACACACACACACACACACACACACACACACACACACACACACACATATATATATATATATATATATAGTAAAAAGCATAACTTACGAATCAACGTAACATCCACTTGGTAAATACAAATATATATATATATACATATACAGCGTGTTCCTGTATTCATAGGCCAAACTTTAAGAATAAAATGCATATAAAGAAGCATTTTTTGTATAGCAGATTAGCAGTGTGGGGTTAGAAATAAAAAGTGTAGATGGAAATATAGCAAATGCAAAAGAAATGAAAGAGCTTTACTGTAAATGCTCAAATGTGCTGGTAGCGTCTAGAAAGTGATTGGCGTACCCTTTCGAAGATGCCAGGTGTTCCACGAACGGTTGCAGCGGTTACTAAAGTTTTGCAATGAGGCCCTCATCTGTGTCAACTGGAGTCTCGTAGACGAGTGCCTTGAGATGTCCCCAAAAGCGAAATTCGATACTTGATTCATCTGATGAACGCGCTGGCCAAGCGACTAGTTGAACTTGTCCAAACGATCGGGGGTCAAAGATGACGATGGGGTAATTACGCACATCATTTGCGAAATAGTCTGAAGCCCTATCGTGCTGAAACTATCTACAGTTTTCATTTCGGACCAAACGTTGCAATGCAGAAAAATGCTTCTTTGTATGTATTTTAACTACCTTTAGGGACACCCTGTATACATACATATAAAAAATTAGACTATCTGGCGTTTGAAGGAAGAAGAACCTTGACTGGAAAATGGAGCATCAATATGTGAAATAAACATCGTCATAGTTATTTTGTCTCAGCTGAAAAGTGCAAAATCTTAAACTATTAATTTGGCCCAATTAATAATATCTCAATGTAAGTATACTAATAATTAATTATTTAAATTATATGCAATTTTGATAACATTGTTTTATATTTAAACAGACGAATTTTCTCAGAAAAGCTGAAGCGAAATATATTTTCTCTAGCATTGATGTATATAGCAATTTTTGGTTTTGGGGTCCCCGCCATGTCAAGTGCTTAAAATGGTAGATGGTTGAAAAGTGAAGATCAATAGTTCTGGCCTGCCGCGCTGCTGTCAATCTAACGGTTTTGAGTTTCGGCCGGTTTTCTCTACATGGTACGTGAATACGTGTTAGAACCCCTTAAAAAGTCCTCTGCCCAAGGCAACCCACCCCTTCCATGGCAGATACCCCACGTGCAGGCTTGCCTATAGTGCACTTGGCAAGGATATCCACATATTAAAACAGAGCCCAAGTTTCGAAAGTGACGCAGTGATGCCTTCACTTGATACTTGAAAAATCACCATGTCAAAAAACTCATAATACAAATTTTCATCTAATAGTTTTTGAGTTTAAATATCTGAAAAATTAACTCTGTAATGTTAAAAGAAATGTTAAACTTCCTAAAATAATTGCATTTAATCATATTCATAGTAGAGTCTCGATTGTTCCAGTTTTCCATACTTCTCAGTTAGTGAAAAAATCAGTTTAGCTCCCAAATAATGACCAACACCAATAAAACGGGCGATTTTTTTTTTTTTTTTTTGCAGGACAAAAATTCAAATACTTGGTGCACCCGGAAGCCCCAACAGAAATCCCTCTCATAAAAAAGTGGGTGCATTTTTTTCTGTAGATGTCCTCATAGACATTTCTGTGCAGTGTTGACATGCTGCTTTGGCAATGGCGCGATACTGCTGTACGGAAACGAGTCAACGTGTCAATGCAGAACAATTGACTATTATTTTCCGATATTATTAACCTGCTCTAATCAGAAATGTGATAATATGTAACTACATTTTTCATTTAAATATGCACTCAAATCACAAAAAATTGCTTTATTTCCATTTATCTGTTTATTAATTTAATGATTTCGATAGTTCGAAACAAGCCCGGTCCCGTCTACCTCGAATATTAAGGAGACTATTTCAAAATATTTTTTCCCAATTGCGGGCAGATTCTCGTGAGGCATTCAACTCTACTACGACAGTAAGCGTTGGTCAATACATTATGAGGGCTCATGTGCATTATCCCAAAATGAAAATGTGGATGACTTCTCAAAAGTTAAAAATTTATGTACAATGGTAGAAATATTAAGCCATAAACACACGTCTAAACAGCTAATTTAATGCGACAGTTACACGTAGAATACAAAATATCACACACACACATTCAGGCTCTTTTTTTTTCTGTCCTAAGGGTAAAACAAATTACTTACATTTTCAAGTTAGTTATACTTTTTTCAAACTCCAGGGGGGTGCAAGTGCACCCCCTTGCACCCCCTTCCCGGCGCCCATGCTCAGAATTTAGCCATAATTAGCCAAAAAACGAGTGGCTAAACAAAAATTTTTCTTTTTAGCCAGCAGCTTCTGAATTTAGCCAAAATGGCTAAAATTAGCCACATCTGGCAACCCTGGCTCAGAGTACAAAATAACACATCAGCAGTTAAGCTAACTGAACTTGGCAATGTTAGGCCGTTTTATTTGTGTTCAAACATTTATGCGAGATTCAGCCTTACTGTGCACGAAACTACAGGATCATACATTGATCGATGGGGGTCCTAGAGGGGGGGTCGAGAATCAATAAAAACGCGCTCCGATGGATAGTTTCCGAGATATACGTTAATTAATTATGGTAATTAGACTAATTAACCATGATTGAGGCTTAAAAGGACTGCAAACATGTAGAAATTGGCTCTGGGATGGTTTCCAGACTTTGGAGTTGCCGCCGGAGGAGGCTAGTGTTTAAAATGCCCAAATTGAAAATATAGGGGAGCTTCGTATGACCCCCTGGGCCTGTAAGATTAAAAGGTTAAGTTTGGTGTCAAAGCATTCGAAATTTTAAGTATCGGTGGGGTGTTGAGTCTAGGGGGGGTCGAGAATCAATAAAAACGCGCTCCGGTGGATAGGTTCCGAGATATACGTTAATTAATTATGGTAATTAGACTAATAAACCATGGAGCTGTTTTTTCTGCGATGAGAGAAGAAGAAGCTTTCCGAGAGAAAGCAGTAGCAAAAGCATCACAAGCTGGTATTGATCTCAGGATTTTCTTATCGCCGGCCTCAGAGGCGTAGCCAAGGGGGGGGTTAGGGGGGTCATAACCCCCCCATGAGGAATTTTTTGCCATACAAAATGTATATTCTTCACTACTTTATCATACACACGTATACATATATATGAGTTGCAGTAGTCATAACCCCCCCCCATAAAAAAATTCTGGCTACGCCCCTGGCCGGCCTGTATTTTTGCCCTTTATCGAATTCGAGATTTCACTGAAATGAAAATGGGAATATCGGATATTTGATGTTGAAATAAAACCGATATGTCGATTTTTGGCCCAGTCCTACTGAGGGGCTGCTGCCCCCCCCCAAAAAAAATGGGACCCTTTACTTAGCTTACAATTGAACTTTATCTTTAAATTTGATACCCAGCCCACCCCGAAATAAAATCCTGGCTACGCCACTGTCAATAACACTAACTACGCCACTGCTTTAGGCCCTATTTTGTATTTCTCTGAATTACGAAAGAAAATAAAATCATTCCCCTTAAACGCTTGACGAGACATTGTGGCGTTCTAACTGTTTAACGAACGTGCTGCGCGTGCAGGAGAATATGCTTTGTTGTAATGCCACATACTGAACGTCAATTTAATTATGCTGAAATAACGGTAACTTGCATCTAACACTATTGTTATGCAATTTAGTAATTTTTGTTTTACAAATTGCAAAGGAAAAACTATGTAGATGTATTAAAATATAATCTACATTTCAATACTAATCTTGTTAGATAATCGTTTGAAATATATATGTATCACGTTTGTAAAGTTGGTACATTTTATGCATCTTTAAAATATAGAAAAGAGGCCGTAAAAATATTTTTAAAATTAGTTTTGTTTCATGCTTAAATAACGAAAACATGTGAAAAGAAAGCATATCATACACTGATGATACTTATCTATAAGTTTATCACATTTGTAACATTCACATTTAGTAAATCCTTCCGAAATAATTCGCACCGAAGCAATGTTTTGAGTTCTATTTATACCGGAGATAAATTATCAGAAATATGTTTTACTATCTTAACGTAAATGTTCCTTTTTGTGGGGCTATGTACTTATTTATTTTTTTTCACTTTGAAATTTCCATTAGATACCATTATTTTTTATTATCTTATTTTAATTTATTAGGGCATTTTTATACCAGATATAAAATGGTAAAAGCAAATCATCACATTAGCAATTAGGCACTGCGAGGGTATTTAGATTTTCTGCTAGGAAGTTGAACATTAAAATGAACACGGAATGATAGAGTACAACTTATGGTCCCTTAAGAACATAAGTTGTACTCAATCAACAGCAACATAATTCAGCAACATATTCATAATCAGCAACATAAAGGGATATTTTCAAACTATTAATCCAAGTACAAGCAAATTTGTTTTGTAGGATTCTAAAATAAGCTGATTTTATTTATAAAAATATGTATGTTGTTATTTAAGAAGTTTTAAACATACGACTCAATATAAATCCATGCAAAAGTCGTAAAATGCATTCTGGTTACCTTTATTTTTATAAATAATTTTTTAAAATAAAGTGCTTCAAAATAGACCGAATATTTTAACATTTGAACGGTAATTTTTCAATTATTAGTAATTTAAACATTGTAAATTAAGGATTTTTCTTTTTACTTGGTGTAATCAAATATGGAGTTAAAAAGACAAGAGCAACTTTAACCTATCAAAATTTCATTTCATTTTTAACACGCTTTTATTAGTTTCACCTATATGTATGTTTGTAACCGATTCCTTTGAACTTGATTTGGACCCACTTTAAACGGTCAGATTTAATTTAAACTTTGTAGATATATTAAGGATCGATGACAATACAATAATTTGATAAGTTCATCCCATTATCCTGATTTTAACACTCTTTTTAACACGCTTTTATTAGCTTCACCTGCATGTATGCTTATATGTTTGTAACCGACTCCTTTAGACTCGATTTTGACCAACTTTAAACGGGCAAATTTAATTCAAACTTTGTACATTTATCGAGAACTGGTGACAATACAATAATTTTATAAGTTTATCTCATTATCCTGACCAGGATCGCCAGGATTAAATAATTTCCTCATTTCTTATCCTGATTGAAAGTAGAACACTTCCAAATATTACAACCTTAAGAAAACCCTTTCTCACTTTGGCCATGATCGTATAGTGGTTAGTACATTGCGTTGTGGCCGCAATAACCTAGGTTCGAATTCTGGTGAAGGCAATATTTTTATTTTTACAAAATATCGTCATCCATCACATTATGGAAGAGTTGAGTACAAGAACATCTTAAGGCCATTCTTTTTAACATGCTTTTATTTGTTGATTAGAGAGCTATTTTTCCTTTTTAGCGAGGAAGGTAGCATTTAACTGCAGGTTGCTTAATACTTTGGTGCACAGCAGAGGCGCAGCCAGAGGGGGGGGGGGTCAGGGGGCTAAATGGGACCCTTTACTTAGCTTACAATTTGATTTAGCTTACAATTGAACTTTAGCTTTAAATTTGATACCCAGCCCAAGCGAAATAAAATCCTGGCTACGCCACTGGTGCACAGTGTAAATAAATTATCCCTTTGTGCTACTTTCCAACATAGTGCTCCTTAGTGTCTTATGAGAGATATCGAAAATTAAAAATAAATTTTAAATACATTCAGTTTAAAAAAAAAAAACTAAAAAACACTGCTTTTATAGCAAATCGAACTAAAAAGTGAAAAATAAATATATAGTTTAAAAAACCAAAAAACACACTTTAGTGATAAATTGAACTAACTTAAAAGCGAAAAATAATTCTTAATATAGAAATAAATTAATGAACGAAAAATAGTATTATTGTGAAAAAAGCGTGGGGTGCTTCCCTATATCTGTTCTTGAGAATATTCGATCGGTACGATTAGTACAAAAATGATACAAAAAATATAGCATAAAGCACCCCACGCTTTTTCACAATAATACTCTTTTTCGTTAATTATTTTAATTCTATATTAAGAATTATTTTTCACCTTTTAGATAGTTCAATTTATTACTAAATCGTGTTTTTTAGTTTTTTAAAATATATATTTATTAAAGGTAGATTACACTTCACGGCTAAATTACTTTATACAATATTAGAGATCACTTTCCGCGCGAAATGATAGGTTTTCGTTTTATTTACGAAAATTGGAACAGAAAATTTTATTTGTTCTTAATTTTTATTTTTTTTATACTTGATAGAGGGGTGTACTTCAAAAAATTGCTGTAAATATAAATTTTAAATAGCGTACCATCTGACCTTTATCCAGTGGTAGGTATTAAATAATATGGGGTTACAGGATAATCCTGTTTATTAAAAGAATATCTCTGTGGTATGAAAGAAATAAAATGGTGTTTAAAAAATTATTTTTATTGCTCATTATTATTTTAATTGCTCAGAAAACTTAGGAAATGTGCAGCACTACTTGGAACCTATATTTTCCTATTAAATGCCATAGATTAGAAACTTACACTGAATTTAAATGGAATCAGAGGTTTCTTTAAGTAAACCAGATGGTTGCCGGATAATCACTAAAGCATGAGAAAAAATAAAATAAAATAAAATAAATTATTGTAATTTCGAAAACATAATTGTATCGGTAAAGAGATTTATTAACATTTTAACAAAACCACTTATACGTCAGTAAACTTATTTATATGCACAATCTGTAGCTCCAAGAATGTAAATATTGTAGTCCAACTCTTTCCACGTACAATATTCCGGCAATCACACAAGACACAGCATCTATTATCCTAACTTTGAAGTTAGTATCTCCAGCTTTTGCTGCAAACAGCTTGTCTTTCATGCAACTCTAAAGAAAGAAAAAAGAAGAGCCAATAGTTTGAGCATTCAGACCATTGTGTTCATAAATATCTCCCAATCCATTTGCAAGAAAGTTTGTCCAACTTAATTCACTTGAGACAATGAGAGGAAATCTGCCAATGGTGGTATCCATTGTTAACTAACATTATTCCAAATCAGTCTGACCACAGATACAAAATACGGGATAAGGCAATTCGACAATTTTGATCCCTATATAGAGTTCCTATATCAATATAAAAAAAGACATTTCCAAAAATTTCAAAGACATAATTTTTACTTGATCACAGTTTTAAGCAGATTACAGCCGATGAAATGCGATCTATTTTAGCTAACTTTTCAGGTGGTAGGATAACATCACAAAATTAACAAATTTATGTCCATTTTAAAGGCATTTAGAAAACTTAGCACATATATATGAATAACTAATACAGTTACATGTTCTAATGTTACATGTACACAAAGGAATAATTTATTTACAAAGACATGACACTATTATTTTGATATTTTGGTACATAAATTTAAAATTTTGCACGTTCTGATTTTTAAAGAATTAAACTGTGGAACATCATATTTTGAAATTAATTAACGAAGCAAATATTTTGATGCATTATAAATTTAATACCAATATACTTTAAACATTATAAAAGTTTTGTAAAACTTAAGACTTCGAAATCGTACACTGAAAATAATACCATTACGCAATCTTAACATTTCTAAAATCTTAAGATATGGACTCAATTAAAGTTTACGTAATTATAAAGGGAAAATTCTGGGAATAACACACGATGTTCATTGTTTATGAATGAACCTTCCCATTGTATTACAGATCTCATACTTATCAATTTTCATATCTTCCATTATTTTGAAAGTAATTACTTTCAGGCGATTCCATAGTGTGTTTAAAAATTTTCAGGAAATAAACTGACTTTAAATTCTTATTACGTAACCATGTTGTGTATGAAGTTTTAATAATTCATTACATCAAACGAACTTTTAATTACCCCAAAACTCCTTGCATTTTCTGATTCACGGCAAAATTGCATTCTTTGAATCAACTTTAATTGATCAGGTTTCATAGCTCTCTATTTATGAATTAATGTACATATACTTTAAAATGCAGAGGTTTAGATATAATTAAAATTATACAATTGCAACGACATTTGAGCAATTACAGTCAATTTCAGTAGAACGTAAATATGTTATAACTGGTTTCATTTTAAAATTACTTGATCTTCAAGAACTACTCCTGCGCTTTCATGTTAAAAGACGTCTTAAATATTATCTCCACAGATAAATTGTTTAAGCGCTTACAAGTTTTACTAAAATCTAGGAGCTCTAATGAAGTATTTTTAGCTGAGCCATGCCCTTTGTTGTCACAACAGATATTTGGGTTTATTTTATTTAAAAAAAAACATTTATTTTTGCATATTTTTTAAAAAATCCTATCAATCATCTTTACGTGCTTTTGAAACTGCTAACTTAAATTTGAATTTAAATCGTAGCACCACATTTATAGAATTGTGACCTGGCAATAACGAATAATGCAAACAAAGCGAATTGGCTTTCATCTTCCGCAATGACTATACTTTCCGTTTTCTTTGATTTGCGAAGAAATTTTGCAGGTGAATTGTGAGAGTTTGGTGTGAAATGTGTGTGATGGCAAGGATCACATCAAAGTAATTCCTGATGACGTGACATAATTGCGACGTACCTGCGATATTTTTATGACCATAGAGAAATGTTTGAGAATTTTTTCGAAGTTCAGAATGTACATCAAAGAAATCAGCAGAAACCCCCGTCCTATACTTCTATGCTTTCGCACGAATTTCTGTTTTAGATCATCGTACAAGAACCCGATTAGTCATTCCACGTAAACAATTATACATATATGTATAACGATATACATGTTTTTTTCATTTTTTGCATATTTCTACCTTTAAAAACCAATATTAATTAAAATAAATCGGACGCAAATTATTTGTTTTAAAATGGAATCAACATGATTAGGCCTCACACCAATGCAGGAATGCCAGGAAAAATAATCTTTAACCGAACATAAAATAATCACTCTAAAAAACCGCGTTGAAATATAAATAAAATATTGAACAATGCATTTCTGAAATTTGAAGGATTATTTTCAAAAACTTCTTAATTTAAAGTGATAATTAAAAACTGTACTTCCTTTTGAATTCTGAAATTGTTTGTAGTATTTGTAATAAGACTTAATAAAAATAAATTAACAATTCTACATCTTTTAGAAAGTAATTGTTAACCAACGAAGATAAACAACGATTTTTGAATCTCTATCATCTTGACTTTCTATACCGCTACAGTCGTGCTAGAAATTTTTGAAAATCTGTGCGTTCATGTTTCCAGAACATTTCCACTTGTAATTTAATTTAAATGAAATATCGTTAAACCAGAATTATTTTCTAAAATGATACATTCATTTGTAACTTTGTCTGGCTATATAAAATGTCGGTCATTAAGCCTCATAAATAAGTAGGGCAACAAAGAACAGTATCCCTTAAGTTGCTAAGAGTCTGTAACAAGTAAACGATGCTTGTATTGGAAATTCAAGTTTGCTTATATTTCAAAGTAATGCCCTAGCATAGACAAAAAAAAGGACAAATAGACAAATAGTGTGTGTTAGCAAGTTTTCATTCAATTTCCATTTATTTACACCTACAGAATGCCCGGAATATTCGAAGTTGACGATCATCTAGTATAACAAATTATTTGGTAATGTTAAAGGTTCAATAATATTCAATAATAAAAAAAAATGTTTTCAACTAAATAACAGTGAAAATAATTCAATTAGTATGCGACTAAAATACACACACAAATCGGCTTATAAGTGAATAATTTGGGCAAGACAGGAAAGAAGAAGCTGTATCTAAAATGAAAAAATAAGAGAGAATCTAGAAAATCTTGAAAAAACTAAAGTACTTAGTAATACCAAACTTTTGTTTTATATATGCATTACTTCATCTGTTACTTTCTCCGTTACTCTACTATTATAATACCTACGTTATTATACATTTTAGTTTACAATTAAAAATACCATATTAAGTATCAAGCAAGATTTATTACCTGTGTTTTACTATTTGAAGTATAATTCGAAAACTTTCCAGGCACGGGCACATTTTCTAATTTGAAAAGTTCAGACGAAACTATTTGCTGTCAAAAATATTTTGCTTTTATTTTTAAAAAATGCTAGTTTGTAGATAAAGGTATTGGAAATACCCTCAAACTAGATAAAAATACAAAATACAAAAATTAAATTAAAGAAAATAGGTAAATGTGCTCCATTCTGCCTTAATTCAATCATTTTATTCCAGAGTTTTCATATTTTCAATCACGACGTAAAATCAATTAAATGTTATACAAGTTTATATTTACAACACAGTGATTAATGTATATTAATGAAACTTATAAGTAAAGCAAAATATATTACATGGAATAAGTGTTTTCTATCTCATACTAAATTGAAACATGCTATTTTAAACATGATAATGACATATATAAACAGAAATTTAGATTTATTTCTGTATCCCCCCAAAACAGCCTGAAATACATTCAAGCACAATATTTTAAAAAGCGAATTTGGCGGCAACAGAAGTCCAAAAATGCATTCCAACTTCAAACCCATAAAAATATTCTGAAAAGTGTTAAAAGCAATCGACAAATAAATCTGTTCGAAGATGTATAAATCTAAGACACAGATGTCTTAATTTGATAGGAATTTCTTACTACTTTGATCAGCAATGTCAAAAGACTCTCAATGCAGCATGTTAAAAAAATGTGCGACAAAAATTATACAATTTCAAAAAAATCCATCCAGGTAAAAGTCTTATTTATTTTAACACACTAAGAGTTATTTTAACCAACCATATTTTGATTCCACTGAGGTGGCCGATGTGATTGATCAAGACTCTATACATTATTTCATTTGTGAGACGACTGATTGGAATAGAGGGTCCGCGAGTATAATCAAGATTTATTGCGCGTAACTCTATCGCAAACTTGACTCATACATATTCCCTTGTGAATATAAAGTCATGCATAAAGTATGAAGAGGAAAACTTTCCTCTGCATACAATTTTTCGAGCAAGAAAAAATTTTGTAGAGCAATGCATGACATCGGAGGAAAACGAGAGCTTATAGAGTTGCAAATTCATTAACAACAAATTGTATTAAAAAAATAATTTTTAACTAGAATTATCGTTGTTAATTGAAAAAAAAAAAGGTTTATTTTCTTTTAAGAACTGAAAAATGAAGCTAGGATACATTAGTTTGGTTAATGACAAAACCACACGATTATTATCTGACAAACGGTGAATGGCCTAGGTGAAGGACATTTTAACCCTTTCATGCCTGATTGAATTAATTTATCTTTGAACTAAATAATTTTTCTTTTGATAATAGAGATTAAAATTGTAATTAAAAGAATTCAATTAAAAATCCAGATTATTAAATGTGCAAGGAATTTTTTAAGGGCACGATTTAAGATATCGTCCTGTAGACTAGTATAGGGGATTTGTGTGTCCTCATCGTGGACACAGGGTCTAAAAGGGTTAAGTGAATCTATAGCTTATTCACGTTACTTCTGGAGGAAACCGCCAAAACTCGAGATTATTATATCGACATACTAGGCATGAAGCTAATGCATTTTTCATTATATATATGTTCCATTATTAATATTAAGTATTTTTAGCATAGTAACCTATAAAAAACAAACAGTGTGCAAGATTTGCAATATACAGATTTGGCTGTTCGGTATTTAAAGTCTTTTGGCGCTAAAAGAAAATTCTTTAGGCAAGTTAATTCACGTAAAAAAGTATGCTGGTAATGTATTTAAAACCTTCTGACAGGCTTTTATTTTTCCTAATATAATTAAATGATTTTTAATCCATGTTTATAATTACAACACAGTGTTTTAAAAAGTGGACGTAATTACGACCATGTATAAAAACACAGTAGAAAAAGCTATCCTGACCTAAAAAAGAACATACACACGTCTTATATCACCTATAAATTAAAATATTTCATTTATTTGTTTTTCTTATCTTAAAGTAAATTATATAGGGTGCTTTCTCAAAGTAATGCGCATGATTTTATTGTGACACGACTGTCCATCGCAGCGCGCTCGGATTGGTCGAAAAATGTGGTGAGGGATTTGAAATTCCAAACGCGTTCGGTCTAAGTTCGCGTGGTAGGACGTGTCTTCGCGCAAAGTCTTTTTTCCACTGTATCGCGCAATGCAGTGTTCGCCGGAACAGTTTTACGCGATAAAGTTTAGTGTGCGGCTTGGGAAGAATTCGAGATCTCAATGTGAAAGGTGGCACAAGGCCTTCAAGGAGGGCCGGGAGAAGGTCGCCCACAAGCCCGTTCTGGACGCCCAACAACAGCCCGAACCGATAAAAACGTCCAGCGTGTGCGCGAAGTTTTGAAGTCAGACCGTCGGTTAATCATCCAGGCAATCGCCAACACCCTGAATTTGTCAAAATGTGTGATACATGGAATTGTGACGGAAGATTTGCGAATGCGAAAGGTCTGCGCGAAGCTTGTGCCGAAGGTGTTGACGGAGGAGCAGAAAGAACTTCGAGTTTTGAGCAGTGAAGAATTGTTAGAATTGATTAGAAATGATCCAGTCCTGAATTGGCTCCGTGTACATTTTTTTCCCGAATCGACTGAAGAGAGAGCTGAAGGGAAAGCACTGGGAGTCGGTGGAGAACATCCAAGCTCATGTTATAAGGTTCCTGCAAGGCATTCCAGTCGAGGAGTTCTAGGGTGCCCTGGCGTCGCAGAATCGTCTCCGCAAGTGTATTGATGCACAAGGGGACTATTTTAAAGAACTTTAACCATTTGTATCAATAGGATCATTGAAGCTATTTTTCCCTGAAAATGCGCATTATTTTCAGAACGCTCCCTGTAAAGCAGAAATATTGCCAGTGATCATTCTTAAAAATTTCAAGTGCTTAAAACTTACATGGCCTGTGAACAAAGTCAGAAGTACATTTCAAGATATTAAAATTGTACCAGATAAATGAACTTAATACACATAATAATAATACTAATGGAACACGTAAATACAAAAAATTAACTTAGACCTTGGACATGTCTTTCAAACAAATTATTTTATTTTATTTTGTTCTTAAAAGCTCAAGAAAACATCACTTAACACAATTCCTTTAAATTGTCTACAGTCTAATTTTTTTCCTTTTGACTTTCAACACATCTAGTCAGCAAGATGCCATTTTGAATGAAAAAATAGAAAATATAAGCTTATAATTAAATTTCTCCCAATTGTTACCACATCTGTCTAATTTTAATCACTAAAAAAAGCAAGAATAGTGGTCTCTATTGATACAATAAAAGTTGTAAGCATAAGTATGAAAAGAAATCAAGTGGTTATTAACTAATCCAATGGTGGTCGTAATTACCTTATTTTTTTAATTTTGTGGTTTTGATTGAGTAATTATGACCACGGACTTAAGTTTTAAGCAAAAAATTAAAAGTTATTGGACGTTTAAAACAGCAAAAGTGATCCAAAATAGCATTTACTGTATGGGTAAAAGGAAGAAGCAATATTACTTTCATATTTCTAACGTCAGCAAAAATTGTGTTTGTAGAACTTAAATGGTGACCTAGAATTAGCATTAAACTTTACATGAGTGAAAGAAATAAAACAAATGAACTAAACAGAAAAATGTTTGAAATTTCTATAACTAAAAGACTCTGTGTACATATTTTCACTGTTCTTGAGAATTAGAGTTTGGAAAATAATTACGTTTCAAATGGTGAACAAACAGCTTCCATAGGTGCAATAGTTATTTTATTGATGAAGCCTCACAAATATTTAAAATCTTCAAGCAAAAAAAATGCTCCAATAAAATATCTGAAACCGGGAAACAACTTTTCAGGTGGCGACGTACGAAAACGGCAATTCATTTTGTAAACACAACTTTATGCGAATGAAAATTAATTTTCCAACTTAAACTTTTAAGCTTATAGTGAGAACACAGATACGAATGATAAATTTGAAATGTCTCATAAAAGTTTTTGGTACGGTTGGTTTTCAAAGAAAATAATTTTAAAAAATTGCATTTCGTATTATTTCATAATAATTTCGTATCTCAAAATCCGAACAAATCCGAAACAGAATTGTGTTTCAGGAATTGCACAGGAAGGAGGGGGAAGGAATAACGTCCTGGGCCCAAATCCAAAATCATTTAAATTAACTGCTATTTAAATCTCATAGAATTTTACACTCTGGAAGGGAAAGTAGAGGAATGCTGATAACATTTAAAACTAAGTAATTAATTTTCCCCCGATTTCCAGCCGTAAACAGCCAGCTTGTCGGAACAACTTTTCCCTACGAATAATTTCCGCTTCCGAAAAATCAATATTCTGTAAGGATGCTTTGTTTACATCATATCTTTGCTCTTGAAGTACACGATATCCTGTTTCTATACTTCCTAGATAAGGTTTTACTTTTGTTTTCCACTGTTTAAGGGAATAAGACAATGCCCTGAAAGTTTTTATAAGTATTCTTAAAAATAGAACTCTATCAAAAACACAATAGAATTGATCAGTATAGTGAAAGTTGTGAAAAATTACAAATAGTTTATTTTAGATTTTGGATATGCTTTTTATGATAAATACCTGGTAATTAGAGTAATGAAAACTGACAGTATTAAAAATGACTTTAGTTTGGAAAGTAAACGACCGTTTCATTTTACATTGCATTCTAAACGGATAAACTGTTTAATGCAAACGTTTTTCATTTTATTTATTTTTAATTTTGTAAAGAGTCTATAGTTTTAAAACATTCACATGAAAACTGCTAAAACGTTTTGCATCAACTTAAAATGGCATATTAAACAGCCCCCTCAACCCTCTCCCGAAAGAAAAACAATCATATTCTTTATTTAAAGCAGATTTTATAATACACTCAAAAACTTTTATGTTACGTATGACTCTGTAAAATCCAAATTTCAGTTTACAGACTTTCGTAAATACGTATGAACTGCTGTGAAATTGAAATGTGTTATTAAAGTACATTAGAATATCCGTACTCGAAAGTTGTGTACATTGCATTTTTCTGTAAGGGTGCACAAAACTTTTCCTTGCAGTTGAATTGTTCTGTATGATACATGACCTACATGAATGAGTTTTCTTGAAAACATGATTGAATGGAATCTTATTAGGCTACTAAAAAACCCTGTACTGCAAGGAGAAAGATATGCATGTTAATTAATAACTTTATTAAGAAATTAGGGAGTATTAAGGATTATTAAGAAATCGCTCATCTTTATCATTTTCATTAAAATTATTTATATGCATGCTGTATTACATGTTCATAAACATACATTTGTGCTCAAAAGTTTTCCATAATTGATTCGTTTTGTTTGATTGACTTGAACATTGATTTCCTTAACAAATTTATATACTCTATGGCTATGTATTTATTTAATGTGTTTCTGAATGATTACCATTGTTTGGACAGTGGTATAACGAACTACCCATTAAGATTAGAAAACTCAGGTTATTAATCATTATTTAACTGATTATTCATTATCCTTGACTTTTAAAGATACATTTTGCAAGCATTTAAAACTAATTTCCAAATCTGTCGCTATTCAAATAATTTAGAATCATGCTCCGTAAGCGTTATAATACAAGAAACTTGTTCGTACGGCTTTAATAAATACATATTTTATGTAAAATATATACAAAAGTTCCCCAAGACATTGCGACTTGCAATAGAAAAGTCGCATACTGCGTTTTAAAAATAGTATTAAGATACTTACTGACGTGATAGAGTATAACATTTTAGGGAAAGGACGTTTCTTAGAATTAACAGCCATGTGAGTAAAATGAATCACTCCGCTTAACTAATCTTCACGGCTTTAGATTTGATTGTCCAAAAAGGTCATATACGCAATTTTTCATTCCTTTTCTAGAAAACATGATTGTCTATTAATTAGATACCTGTCTAATAAACGGACAGTAGGCTTCCATTAGCAGTTATTTGACCATTCTTTCGAATTTAAGACTAATTACTTGATTTTCGAATAAAAACAAAATATATTTCAAAATATAAGTTTTTAGTTTTATGAATTCAGTGTTTGTAATGTGTTCCATGAATAAAATCTGCCCTTACACTCAATAAATCCCATATAAATTTACAAGAGTTACCTTTTATTCTTTCCTTTGGGTACGCCAATCTTTCAGTAATATTTTAACAAATTGTAAAACAAGAATGACGATAATAATAAAAATATTACTAAAAATAATTTACTTTTAATGTTTTGAAATTAAATAATTTTTATTATATTTTCAGCCGTTAAAAATAAAATTCGTCTGAATTTTTATAAAAATTAGCTCAAATTAAGAGACTAAATGAATGTGAAAATAATAAAAAATAGCAAATATGAGTACACATTTCAATGGAAAAGATTTTTTTTAAACATTAAAAAATTTAAACCGAAACTCTTGTGTTAAACATACACATGTTTATTCATTCTTAAAAGCAACCATGTATTTAAATTAATTAGTTTGCAGTAAAATATGTCGTCTTTTACTTAAAAAAAATACAAAAAATCCCCGCTTTACATTTGTGTAATAAATGGATTATAAAGACAAGCTCAGAAAATAATTTTTTCTTAAAAATGCGCTAATATGAGGGATGCAGGAAGTATGATAATTAACATACATCCTGTAATGTCCCTTCATTAAAACAGATGCTTGTTTTCTAACGACTCGCTAGGGACATATAATTTTAGAAACGCTGTGAAATTTTAAGAAATAGTCTGGTGAAAACAATGCCCATGTATTATATTGTCAGATTTTATGGTACATTTGTTTCACAGCAGATGTTCTTAACTTTGCTTTTAAGTTGGGGAAATTTATTTTTTTCTCTAAGAAAGAAGGGGAAAAATATCAATTCTAAGAACTAAGGGTAACACATTCTGAAAAGTTTATTTAAATGCATTTTTTTTTTAGAATATATTAAAGAATTTTTGCTAATGTGTATGCAGATATATTTATTTTCAGCGTTGATTAAATTTGCATATGAATTTAAAAAGCGCTTATTCGTGAATTAGCCACCTGTAAAATGTGTTGTTAAAAACAAGAATTTTAGGAAATAAGAAATTCTGTAATATTTTAGTCACATAATTTGGCGCACATTTTTTTAAAAATACCTCCTAAAATAGAAACATTTTAATGATTTTTTGAAAACATATTTAGTCTTTAGAATTAAAACTTAGAGAGCAACAAGGAAAAAACTTTTAATAATGAATTCTGAACATTTCTATTTTTGAAACGTATGCAAATATATACAGACATTATTAACCTAAAATTGAGAATTTAGGAGAATTTAAGTGAATATAAATTATGTGAATTAATAGCAATACATGTTATGCAGATTAATAAGTGCCAATGTTCAGCTTTCAAGTTGATTTTTTGTTTTGTTTTTTTTTAATTTTCGCATCTGACTTTTCAAAATTCTGCGAAACTACATTATGAAATGCATGTCAGCATTTATTTTATGCCATTAATACATGTTTATGCCATGGATAAGATA
Source organism: Cheiracanthium punctorium (assembly GCA_038373885.1). Lineage (NCBI taxonomy): Eukaryota > Metazoa > Arthropoda > Arachnida > Araneae > Cheiracanthiidae > Cheiracanthium > Cheiracanthium punctorium. Next base: position 514,291 of record JAWZYV010016501.1, on the reverse strand, counting down.
TCTTAAAATTCTATCTTCCTATTATTAATATTATGTTTAGCTTCATGGCGAAATAACAGTATTATTTCATTCAACTGTTGTTATTTTAAACAATTTTTCTGTAAATCGCGAAACGTATTAGTTCATAAAGAATAAATATTCTGTGAGAATTTTTTTTTTGCTTTATAGAACTGAAGAATGCGTCTATATTTTAAAAACGCATGTAGAATACACTGCAAAAAAAAGTCTGTCAAATTTACAGAAAAAAACTGTCAGCCTGGACGCCAGTTTATTTCCGTATATTTAACAGAAATTTTCTGTAATTTTTTACAGATTCTCCGTTTATTTTACAGAAATCTTCTGTATGTTTTACAGAAGTCTTCCATAATTTTTACAGATTCTCTGTTTATTTTACAGAAAACTTCTGTGTGTTTTACAGAAGTCTTCTGTAGTTTTTTACAGATTCTCCGTTTATTTTACAGAAATCTTCTGTATGTTTTACAGAAGTCTTCCGTAATTTTTTACAGATTCTCTGTTTATTTTACATAAATCTTCTGTATGTTTTACAGAAGTCTTCCGTAATTTTTTACAGATTCTCCATCAATCTTACAGAAATCCTCTGTAATTTTTTACAGATTCTTCATCAATTTTACAGAAATATTCTGTGTGTTTTACAGAAGTCTTCCGTAATTTTTTACAGAGTCTCTGTTTCTTTTACAGAAATCTTCTATGCGTTTTACTGATTTCTTCTGTATTTTTTTTAATTTTTACAGATTCTCCGTTCATTTTATAGAAATGTTTTGTATTTTTTTTTTTTAGATACTCCATTTAATTTACAGAAATCTGTAATTTTTCCAGATTCCCCGTGTTTTGTCCCCGTGTATATTTCTGTCAATGTAGCAGACTTTAAGCATTTTTTTACAGCTTGATTTAAGGAATTTACAGAAAAAAACAGTTTATTTATGAAATATATTTTGTATTTATAACAACTTTCTTTTGTTTTTAATAATTCAATACCTTACTTAAAATTACTTAAAAAATTCAGTAATTTTATGATATACTAGCTTCTTTCGACGACCTTGGCCCTGTTATGTGGTAAAAAAATTCTGCTACGAAATGTTAATGAAAATAAATTCTTGAGTATGTTTTGAAATCATAGGTGACATTAATTATTTTCAATCAATTCCATCCAAGGTCATACTTTAAAATTAAGTAACTGTACAAAATAAAATATTAATGTTGAAAAAAGAAAGATTTATAAGAACGATTGCTATCAATCAAGTAAAACAGTAATCAAAGAAGCTGATTTCAAATGAATCAATGCATTTCAAAGCACGAAAATTTATACACAAATCAATGGATCAGGGTGGGAGTGTTGATGTTCCAAGCATAAAATTTAAAGTTTATTTTTTAATGCTTTCAAAATTATTTCTTGATATTATCCATCAAGTATCCATCAATTTCTATGTTCATGGGGAGGGAAGCGTATCAGTTTGTCATGTCAATTGTCCCTAAATAAATGGTTGAGGTATTTGTAGTAAATGAAGTTAGTGGAAGTATTTACTGTAACATTTATTTTTTAGGTGATTGTAGAGCCTCATTGTAGTTAAAATAATATATATGTTTGCTTCTAAACTATTGATTAATGTAGTGATGGCGTCGTTCAAGTAAATACTACATATATAGAGTGAAACCTCTGAAAAACAGCTACGTTTGGTCCCATAAAATAATGGCCATTTTATGAGACAACCGTTCTTTGGAGGTTCACAATAATGTTAATTCAATAGTCTCAATTCAATTCTGTAAACTTCTAACAGTGTCTGTTTTAAGAGATGACCAGTCTTCGGAGGTGACCGTTAGTAGAGGTTTTAATGTATATACATATATGCATTTTATTTTTCAGAAATAGTTTTTAGGAGTTTAAAATTACTCTTGCATGATATATCTATGCTTAGATTTTTGTAATATCCATTAATAATCAAAGAAATACGTCAAGAAAAATTGTGAAAAATTAGATTTATTTTAAGAAAAAAAATACAGTATTTATAAAGTATTTACAAAGTACAAACAAAGGAATATTTACAAAGTTTATTGTTTATAATTTTATAGATTAGCTCTCCAGTATTCATGGGTATTTCTTAATATATAAATAGTGGTCAATTAGCTCATATGCCGACATTTTATTAAGTAAATTGAGAATTTTCATATTAACGGCCTCACGTTTTTTCACATCAGGATTCTTCTTGCATCATCTGTTAGGCTTTATTCCAAGCAAACACCTAGAAACAAAATAATTTACTCCAGTGAATTAAATACATTTAAAAAATCACATTTTACTTTTGACTCATTTATAAACTGAAATTTGTTAGCACAAGGGAGCTAGGAGCATAATAATTTTACTTTTCAGCAGCACTTGTTCTAATTCCCCCTCGACAAGCACGTAGCCAGGGAAGGGGACCCTTGAGGAGCTACACCCCCCCCCCCCGAAAGTTCAAATATGTATGTTTGTATACAGGCGCGGATTTAGGGAAACAGGCTCTGCAGCCCCGCGTCCTCTACAAGAGAGGGGCCCCATTACCACAATCCACCCAGTATTCTAGGGAAGGCTTATATTCTAGAGAAGACCCTTATTCTAGAGAAGGCTTATTTCAGTATTTCAGACAATTCAGTACTAAAATACAAAAAGTTTCAGTATATTTTAAAAATGATCACTATGCCTTGCCTATGTCGGAGGGTGGGGGGCTCTTTCTTGCACCTTTCATAGGACCCCATGATAACTATGTTTAAGTTATGGTATTTGAATATTTGAGCCTCCCCGAATAAAAATCCTGACCATGGGCCTGCCCTTCCAAATTAAAATGTCAAAATTACCATCTTGTTTTAAAATAGAAGACTGTATGCATCATTGCTCTTGAACATACGAAATAAATTTACATGATAAAATATTTTTACTACATTTAACAATATGCTTCATTTTCGTCAAATCTTTTTGAAAAAATAATGAATAAGAAAAAAGAATCAAATTTTCAACTTTTTAAAAGGGGAAAGCTCAAATTTTTAAGCATTCCTCTCTTTTTAAATGTAAAACTTTTATAAAGAACAGAGCGATCAGATCTGCGCTAATTTTTAATTACTCTCTTACATATTTCAACTTCGAAAAGTGAATAAAAAATTTCTATTTATGTTTAGTGTTCCTGATTCAGGATATTGGCCAATGACTACACTTATGATTCGAGATTTTGAAATTTAAAACATTGACTATCAGACTGTATAATAAGCAAAATATTAATAAAATACTTTTATAACTAGGCACTGATATGAAATGGATTTAAAATTTATGCATTAAGATAAATAAACAATTTATCTTGCACAAACCCTCACCATGGCACAGTGGTTATTTCACTGAAAATGGTAGACGGCCGAAGTGTGAAGGTCCCGGGTTCGGGTTCCATCGCACATCCGTCGACCTAACCGTTCGGTGTTTTTCGTAGTTTTCTCCGAAACTTAGGGTAAATACGGGTTAGGACCCCTTACAAAGACCCCACGGAGGGTAACTGCCTAGTTTGGTCATTCGGACGAGGATTTACAAGTGGACTTCGAGCCAAGCACACAAATCCGATATACATGTTCACAACAGCAGCAGCTAGTCACTATAGCGCAAGCGGGTTGCAGAGATGTGTGCTTCGAATGCATATACGCAGGTTCATATACACAATATGAATTCAGTTATCACGAGCAGGCACGTATTCAGGATACATATTGGGAGGGGGGGGGAGTCCAAACCGTAAAAAAGGCAGAATTTTTCACAAAAAGACTATCATTATAGTGACAAAAATCAAAATTTCAGGGGGGGGGGAGTGTCCGAACTCCCAGGACCCCCACCTCTCCCCCTCTCCTCGTTAAATACGTCATATGAGTTTGCAGATAGTTTTGGATTATGTGCACAGATAGCTTTTTCTTTTACCTGACTATGGTTGTTAGTAAACTGAAATTGTATTTATTTAAAAAAAAAGAAACGGGGTTTGAGGGGGTGGAGCCCCGCCTCACAGAGTAAATGTTAACTTAAAATATAGTGAATAAGAATTATAAAAAAATCTATACATCCCTGTTTAAGAATTTAAAAAATGAATACATAATATTTAAATAAAATATTAATGCCATTGAAAATTTCACAAAGACTGCCAATAATGACCAATACTAAAGCTGTTCCGATCACCAGAAGCCAAAACTACCATGTTTACTCACGTAATAGTCGCCCTTTTTTGCCAATTTTTCATGTTGAAATTCCAGGTGCGACTATTATGCGGGTAAAATCTACTATATAATATTGTAACTCTAAAGAGCTATTTTTTCTGCTTCAAAACGGGGGTGCGACTATTACGCGAGTAAACACGGTATTCTGCATCAAATGACGATAAACATTGTAAAGAATTTTAAATCTCCCTGATTTAGAAGAGATTTTTTGCAGAATTCCCTGACTTTTCCAGACATAAAATTTCCCAAATCCCTGAATTCCAAGTCGCCCCTGAATATACAAAAAACTAGAAAATCCCCACTGTAAAATTACTTCAAATCAAAATCTAGCTGTTTATCTCATACAAATGAAATATTACTTTTAAAACTGAAGAAAATGATTATTGTTTTTGATAATGACATAATTTGTAGAAAAAAGAAAATCACAATGTTATGAAGCTAGAAATATTTCTTTGATAGGATATACTACTCGATATAAATTGCTGCACTGTGTGTAGCATGTCACCTTCTTGGTGTTGCTATTTTAATTACCAGTTGTGTATTAATAAAATAAAAAAAACAGTTACATGCTATATACATATAAATTTCATACTTTTTAAAAGATTGCTATGGTTTGATTTATTTATATGTTTACAAAATTGTAGTTAAAAGTGTTTCATTAACTTTGAAAAAAAAGTGTATAACTATGCTTCTTTGATTCATTTTTTACTAGGATTAAGAAATAATAGTATGCAATATGCAAAAAGAATTGCAAAGTGTGTACATATTTAAAACTACACAACAAATATTACAAGGAAATTATAAATAATTTGTAGATACAATTCTTCTGTTCTTTTATAGGTTAAAAGGTGAAATATATCATTTCTTTAATTTGGTTTACCTCATAAACTTGATTAAGATATATCCACTGATTTAAATTATTGACGAAACTTACACGTTAGGAAAATTTAAGATACTCCTAGAAAATCAGAATTCTTATTGTAAGTATATAAGATAGAAATTTATAAGTCTGGGAAGTGTATATATTATATTTGCTGTGAAATCCCCCAGAGCACGCATGCACACTAAAAACATCATAAATTGTTCGGTGTTAGACGACTATTCAAGTACAAACACTGAAAATAAACAATATATTTATCACAGTGCCACGATGTTCAGCGATATTCTTTCACTTACTGGAGCACTGCAAACAAAATGATTGCGAACAAAAACACTCATTCCAAAATATTTAACATATCGATCGATAACTATATAAAAAGAAATGCTAACTACAGTTCTAGGACCAATCAGCAAGTGCAATGAATATAAACAAACACTATAATAAGGAAATAACTTATGAGAAACAGTTTATGAGTAGTATTTAACTTGTTACATGAAGTTGCTATTGTTCATTTCCCCCAAAACCAAGAACATCTACGGTACGTAGTTGTTGTGAACAAGTATATCGGATTTGTGTGGTTGGCTCGAAACCCGCGTATAAATCCTCGTCAGAAGGACAACACAAACAAGGAAACCTCCCCGAAGCTCACTCACCAATCGTAACGAATTTAATCCAGTCATAAGTACACACTTAAAGAAACCTAATGTGTAAAAATTAGTTGCTATCTCCTCAAATTAAAGCTAAAATTAATTAATAAAAAATGAGTATGAGCCTGTATCACTACTTGGCGCTTTTTATTTTCTTTTATAAATGCTTTTACAAAAAGATGCTTATTGGACTATATTCCGTATACGGTGCCTTGTTTACATGTCAATGGTTTGTTTACAAATCATTGGCGAACAATCTGACGCGAGAGTGAGCGATGCACCGCCAACTGCCGGTGGTAGTTGTGACTGGCAACCATAAAGAATACGTGTTTCGTCAGGTTTGGGAATTTGAAATTGTTTGCGTTATTGATGGAAGGGAATGAAAGTGTTATGTTAATATAAGAAAAGAATTTGTGGGTGTTTGTTAGAAATATAGTACGTTATAAGCCGGTGGGTGTTGGGAATATTTCTGAGCGGTTATTTACCAAAAAAATAGAGGTAAGTGTTCTTTTTTAACGAATCTTTCGATGTTTAAGGTTTTTAATGTGAATTTTAAATTGATATTTGAAGTGTTTATGTTTTCGTAAGTGCTATTTACGTGCTATTCTAATCATACTGACTTTATAAGAGGTGTACAACTAGGTTGTTTAATCCACCGATGTTTTTTTGAGTTGAAAACGGGCCAGTGTTTGCCCAGTTTACATTAGCTGTACAACTAGGTTGCTTAGTTCACTGTTGTTGTTTTTTTTTAGTTAAAAACGGTCCACTGGTTGCGTAGTTTACATAGCTGTACAACTAGGTTGCTGAATCCACTGAGGTTTTTTTAGTTAAAAACGGGCCACTGGTTGCCTAGTTTAGATAGCTGTACAGCTAGGTTGCTGAATCCACTGAGGTTTTTTTAGTTAAAAACGGGCCACTGGTTGCCTAGTTTAGATAGCTGTACAGCTAGGTTGCTGAATCCACTGAGGTTTTTTTAGTTAAAAACGGGCCACTGGTTGCCTAGTTTAGATAGCTGTACAGCTAGGTTGCTGAATCCACTGAGGTTTTTTTAGTTAAAAACGGACCACTGGTTGCCTAGTTTAGATAGCTGTACAACTAGGTTGCTGAATCCACTGAGGTTTTTTTAGTTAAAAACGGACCACTGGTTGCTTAGTTTAGATAGCTGTACAACTAGGTTGCTGAATCCACTGGGGTTTTTTTAGTTAAAAACGGACCACTGGTTGCCTAGAATGACTAGTAAACATGGCGACAGTCGCTGGAGCTTGGCGGTCGCCAAGCTCCAGCGACTGTCGCCATGTTTACATGGGGTGGGCACCGGCTTGTATGATTTTACCGCTTATTTAATAAGCATTTATATAAGCACAGGTCAGGATTCATCTACAGCAATGATTCACTGGATATCCCGCAGAACATCTTGTGGCGAAAAAATCAGGCCGGTAACTGGTTCCGTTTTAGAGAGGGGGGGGGGTGGAGGAAATTGGCCAAAAATATTTTTTAAACATAAAATCTATGCATGCAAAGGAGGTTAAATGTAGCTTTTTAGAAGAAGCTTAGCTTTTTAGCGACATAAGAATTGAAATAAACAATGGCATTAAAAAAATAATTTAAAAAATTGTAAGGTAATTTTTTTTGGAGGGGAGGGGTTCACCCTATATTTCCCTCCCCCACCCCTTTGATTTGACCCTGAAAGAAATATATTATTAAGTTGTTAACACAATGTTAGAAAACTGCTGCACTTAATTTTTTCCGAATTTCCCAGTTTTTTCGGGATGTTCAATATGTAATGGCTATAACAATCTATTGTTTTTACTTAAAATCGGCATTGTAGTGTAAGAATATGTCACTGCATTTTGTGATTGAATCTCACTTTCTACTTGCTTCGATCCTCTATGTTCCAGGGTTCGTCTAGAAGGATTTCTAAATTAAACCCTGACTGATCAGCATAAAAATTCGATCATCTTTTAACAACGAATCCTTTAGAAAGACATTTACATCATTTACGAACGCCTGCGTTAATTTCTTAATGATTTCCTTTGACCGAGAGTTTTTCAGCAAAACAAATTTTGTAACTTTCCTGCTCACAATCTTATTCTTTTTTTAAAAATCTGTACTGCCATCTTTTAGATGCGCGAAATTTCAGTCCTAATTCGAATGCCTTTTCTGAAGCCCAAGTTTGTAAATCACAATCATGTACATTTTTCTGTAATTTTCTTGTGTGTTAGAAATGTTAAAACGTATATTTTTTAATTTGATTTAGTTTATATTTATAATCGCCATTCTTCTGAATTTGCTTTGAACACAGATATAATTGCCTTTTATTTGTAACAAATTAAAAATAATTTTGAACACTCTGTAAACTCCGGGATTTTGCGGATTATACCACTATTGTATCCCGCCAGAATTTTACTGCAGTCTCCTTATCTTTTCAAGAAATAAATTGCTTATTTTGCATGATGTCCTCACTGGACATGAAGCCAATGCTTTCGTTTTCTAAACTAGAAAATATAGGATCTTCAGGGGTATCGAGTAATAAGCATTGCTCATTTGCTACCAAATCTGTTGTATTTACTTTCTGATAATTTTGCAAACTTTCAACAATTTGATTTTGCAGACTTTTTCTTTGTCTGTGTATGGAGACAATGTCATATTTTTCGAAGAAAATTCCGCGTAAAGCATAAAAACAACATTAAGTATATTTGCTCCATAGTATCATCATGTGGATAAAAAGAATAGAATTAAAATAAGTGCCTCACTTATGCGTAAACTGAATTTGCAGCTTGCAATGTGTTAATACAAATAAAAAGAAATTACTTTCTTCAGGGACTTTCATAACTAAATTAAAAAGATTATAGGACTTCAGCTTAACTAGTAGAAAACGAAATTAAGCTACTTAAAAACTCAGTACGTTGAAATATAACACGGTATAGCAAACACTGATTTATAAATATTTCGAGTACGTACTCGCCTGAGCGTTTCCACTTTTCGACCAATTATCCCTGTCGCCAAATACTAGCTAAAGGGTTACAATTGGAGCGATTTTTAACTAATTTTTAACCTTTAATTTCTCAAATTATATGAGGAGAGAGCAGCTAATTTCCACACAGTACGTTCCTTTTAGTGTGTACTTGTGATTGTGTGAAATTCGTTCCATTTCGTGAGAGTGAGCTTTGGGGAGGTTTCCTTGAAAGAGGGGAGTCCTCCGTGTGGGTCTTTCGAAGGGGTCCCAATCCATATTTACGCTATCTTCCGGAGAAAACCACGGAAAACTCTGAACGGTTAACGGTCGACGGACGCGCGATGGAACCCGCGCGCGAACCCGGACTTTCACACTTCGCCCGTCTACCATTTCCAGCGACATAAACGCTGTGCCATGCTGAGGTGAACGGTACGTATCGTTCGTTAGCCGACCCAGATCGTCACCTCCGATCAGTGTTGCCAGAAACGTTTGCACATAAATCGCAAGTAGCTGAAGAAAGAGTCGCTAAGGTGACGTCATAGTATGACGTCAGATCAAGTGATGCCGTACACTGCTTAAAATCATTATGCCGATTTGTCTGGTTGGTCCATTTATTTGGATGCGTAGTTTTACACATAAAAGTCCCCCCCCTCCCCTCACCCGCAAGTCTAAAATAAATATATCAAAATTCACAGGTGATTTTTTTCGTTTCTTTTTGTAGGTAAAAAGTCTCGAATTCACATTCCATAATCACATTCAAGTTCCATAATTGTTTTCTTTTCCATCATTCAACGCCAAGGACGGATTAAAAGGGAAGACGGAGGGGTAACTGCCCCCCCCCCCAAAAAAAAAAGAGATTTCAATCTTTTTGGAAATATTTTCTACAAAAGAAACCATTTTCCCCCTCCCCTCAATGTTACATGCCACTTTTTACCAAAGAAGGCCGATATTGTTGCTTACAATGAGAGTAAATGCTCCGCTCTGGCAAAGCATCTTGCAGCCAACACTGAGGAGACTCAGTCACTAAGATTCCTCTTCTGAGTCCGGTGTTGCTACTCACACTAAGAGTAAATGACCCGCTGTGGTGCAGCATCTAGCAGTCAACATTGAGGAGACACAACAGTGACTGAGATTCCTCTTTTGTGTCCAGTGTTACTATATATGTGTCACCATTTAGTTGTCAAACGTGATATCTTCATGTTTATTCAAGTTAAAAAAAAGGTGATTAGTTAAAAAAATATTAATTATACATTGTAATTAAATCATTAATTTTGTTTTTATTGAAAGACTACTGGAGTTCAACAAAACATAATAATATATTTAGTTAATTTACTACAATGTTTTTTGATAGAAATTATTAAATTTTTACTATTAAGTATTCATCTCTTTTGCAAGTCCATTTAATAACATTATGTATATTCAGGGTGTTTTCTGGATTTTTAACAAACTTAAATAAATCAATTAATAATCAATTAATCTGTCTAATTATTTATTGCTTTAACATTAATTATCCTAATTAATCATGTGGCGTGAATATTATTCACAAACACTAAAGTCCTTAAAAATTTTCTAAGTTATTTTAAATGTCCATTTTATGGAAATAATATAAGAATTCTTACATTTTTTCATGTATCTCCTTTTATTCTTGTGGTGGGGGTTTCCCTCCCAGTTAAATATTACTGTATTGATAATTAATTAATAGTTATCAATCTAATTAATTAACGTATTTCTTTATATCTCGCTAATTACTTATTGATTTAACATTAATTATGTCAATTAATTAATCTAATTAATTACGCGGCGTCAACATTATCGACAAACACTAAAGTACTTAAAAATGTTCTAAGTCCTAACGACCGGCTTACGCCAGCGCGCCTAGTGAACAAAATTCGTACATAACATCAAACACTCACCTGAACCTACGTATGCAGTTGTAACTAAATATACCGTCCCTTTTCTCCAGCTCCAGCTAACGACACGAAGTACAATGTCTTGCCGTTTTAATTGTGCCGGAGGCGAAATGAGCCTCGCAGGTTGAGCAATGACGTCTTCGTCTAGTACGCATGTGCGGGTGTAGATAAAACAGAAAAAAACTGTTTTTTCTTACGAACAGACTTATTCTGTAAATAATACGAGTAATTTCTGTACGTTTTACAGACTTTTTTTTGCAGTGTATTAAAAGATGATGTTCGTATCAAATAAGTCAAAGTGTATGGTTCTAGCTATCCACAACTGGAATAGATTTCTTACGGTGAAGTAGTGTCACTATTTTTCGTTAATTTTAGGAATTTAACAACCAAATCATTCATCGCGGGACATCTAACTCTTTTGTACATGATGGTACAGGTGACTTTTTTTATTATCATGTACGATTGGATAAAAAAAATAAGCACAATAAACAACATCAGTTACAAACATTAAGAGTGTCTGAACTCTATATAAAGTACAAACATTTGCAAGTGAAAGTGTTTTTTAATTACGAATATTTAAATATAAATCTCACGTATCTAATACTTTCGCGTAGTTCTTCAAATTTTAATTGTAATAATTTACAATGAAGAGTTTATCAACCTTGAAAATACGTGTGAAAAAAAATCAACAGAATTCTACGCATTCAGAAAAATTTTGGTGGATGTACTTTTAAAGAAAGAATTTAGTTCAAACAAGAAAATAATGTATTTTATTGAGTTACTAAAACTCTGCTGGATCAACATTTTGTTGTTTCATCAAAATTACTAGGCTAGAATATTATTAGGAAAACGCTGTTCATCTCATAATTTTCATTCGTTGCCTGATACTTCAGAAATAAATACAGTCTTTTAAAGTTGTTAATTTTTAATTATTCGTAGATAGACTGCATGACAAGACGCCATAAAATTACACTCCTGGTTAATGTTATGCTTATTTGTCATAAAGTTTTGTTTAGTTTGTGAAATTAAATCATAAGAGATAAGTTTAAACTCGAGGTACCCTTTTTTATCATTTTTATGAAGGATTTTCACCTCATTATAGGAATTGCTAACCATTGTACAGCTAATGGACCAAACAATATATCCGTAATTGTAAAACTGAACACTTTTACATGGTATAGATTGTGCAAAGAAAAACGTTCCACGTTTTCGAAAATGCGACCACTTAAAAGACCTGGCAACAAAAGCCATTTTCTTTAAAGTATAACAGAAAAAAATGATCTAAAAGAAAGAAAATCTTGCAACATGGACAAACGAATTATGAAAAGAATTAAGTACAAGATTATGCCAGAAAACAATTATTGACAGCTTTATGTTTAATTTATTGCTCAAGTGACTGAGAATAGTTTTCACTGTGCATTCTTAGGAATTATTATAATTACTATCATTATTACTGTCATTATTATTTAATTTTTTCAGCAAGTTCACTCCAAACAGTGCGCGACCATTTGGTATTCATTTAAGATGCCGTGCAAACAGAACAGCTAAGTCACAGCTATAGAAGTAAACTGTGTAATTCTACATTAAGACAAGCTTCCTTCTGAAATGTCACGTGAGACTATTGCAGTGTAAGTACTAATGTCGTATGCATTTCATGGCGATCGAAATCTTTTACATTTCAGGAAACTGAAAAATTTTGGTGTATCCTCACTTATTCCTTTGTCACTTATTCCTTCCTGATTTCATTCTCAGGATACATCTTTCCATTATCGAATCCCCGCTTAACGGATACTGTCAGTACAACAAATGCATCAACAAGTAAATTGGAAGGGACGAAACTAGGGAATATACGAACTTTCATAAAAGCTACTCTTTATTCATTGAATAAGAATTATTCTTTCTTTTTATATGCAAAGTACACAACTTGTTCATGTACATTCCGGAATATTCTATTTTAAATATTTATCTACATAAATTTTAACTGAAATAAAGGAAAGTTTTAAGAAGAGAAACGTTATTTATTAAACAAACTCATTTTACCTATAGTCTTTGGGAAAAGCCATTCTTCAAGTATTTTTTTCCGGATAAGAGGGAAACATCCACCTTCATTATCATTTATTTGAAGACATATCAAGGTACTCTTAGTTCCCACAACAGATAAAATATCTGTTTATTCTTTCGTAACAATGTATAAAACCGTCTCACCGGTGCTTTTACGTCAATGTAATCACTTTATAGCATTGGTTACGATTTTGGCTCACTGGAAACATAATAGATGGCCCCAATTAAACGCTGTTTGATGTTCGTGGTTTCCTCTCAAACTCCGGGCTTGATACATGAATGATTTTATTACCTTATTACTTTATTTATTGAGCAGAACAATAAATGTTCCACATTAATGAGCCATTCCGGCCATGTTGCGTCCGTAACTCATTCAGAATTAGTTAAGGTTAAATAGATTCCTCGTGTTATACTACACGCTGCATTTTGTGGATTCAAAGAAAGGGAAATGCGCTTCAAAGGCATGATTCAATTTGGAAATGTGCGAAATTGTTTGGGAAAAATATCCTTTTCCGGGTTTATTGAATAACGGGCGAGAATAAATTTTATTTAAATAATGTGCTTCAAATTATGTTTAGTAAAATTCGCAAGGATGGCGGAAAATTTTATGATGTTAGAAAATTTATTTAACTTGAAGTGTGTGTTGTATAGCTTTGAAAGCATTTTTTCAATTATATTTATAAAAGATGTGTAAGAAAAAAAGGGTATTTATTTTTTAAAACATACTAATCAACACACCTCAAATTGCTTTATAGCTTGTAGAACCTGAAATTATCAGTGTAAAAGAGCCATTACATACCAAACAACTACATAAAATCTCTGTTTTCCCGAGATTTGTGCAAGTGACAGCATAATTAAGAATTAAGAGAAAAAGCAGTAATCTTAATCTCAAGATTAGAGTATTGTAAGAAAAAAATTATAAAAGTACCTAGAGAAAATTCAATTTTGAGTCAATCGGAGGATCATACAAAACTTTTGCAGGTACTGATGAATGTTCAGAAAGCTTGAAGTTTTGCTGCACCTAAGAGGAAAAAGAGAAAAATGAAAAGTAAGAAGATAAAGAAAGATGCAAGTTATATCGAAAACAAGGAAAGGCTGGATCACACATGTGGTGCAGACATTCTTAGCAGAGAATGTTGAGAATATTATTCTAAAAGTAAGAGAAAGTGTGATTGTCATCATTGCATCATCTCAATCATATGTAGCTGCAGCAAGATTGTGCTGTTTTCGACATTTAAAACTAGATTGCCATCGAAGCGGGTTTATTAACAAATAAAACTATGTAAATATTATTTTACCTTTTTTTCCTTTCTCTCTAATACATTGCTGTTATATTGTTGTCGAAGTAACAACTAAAATTCAAACCAATAAAAAATTAAAATCTTAGTAGTGAACAAAGAAAATATACTAATATTGATTTGAGCCTACTAAGTACATTTCTTTATACTCATGAAGTTTCTTTTTGTTATTTTATTGGTAGTTATAGCCCAGATAAAATAGTTGGTTGCATATTTTTATTTATAATTTCATTCTGTTTTTATGACAAGTGCAACGCCGCATTCTCAATGTAGTAGTGACTCGCCATAATGTAATGTTTTAGATTTTTTTCCCTGAAGTACACATGTTGTACATTTAGCATAAAACAGCCAAACAGTACTTATATATTTTATTTTATGTGCACCATGTGAATTTATACACAAATTCCCCAAAAATGCATATATTGCGCTTTATAATATTTATTTATTTCAAAGGAGGACTTCCAAAACAGCAAAACTCAGTAAGCATTTTAAAAACAATGTTGCATTTAGTAAGGTCAATAGAACTCAACCGTATCAATTACTGAATGAGAATTTTGATCGGTGTAATTTTTAAACATACCATTTTTTCTAAAATAATTATTAAATTAACAATTAAAAATTGATATTGTCAAAAGATACTTTATTGACATTAAAAACTGAATTTAAAAATCCAATTTCCTTCATGAAATAAACATATTTTTACCAATGATGTTCATTAAAACAATCTTATAAAAACGGGTCACAATTTCATCCGACTTTTTTTTAAATCCAAAAATGCTTCAAAGAAATTCCGATGTTAAGAAAAGAAAAGAAAAAAAAATTTTAATAAGAATAAATGATACTTTAATTGGGTCTCGATTGTAAAAAAAGGGGGATGATAAAAAGGAATACACAGAAGGAGATTACTCATTAGTCCAACATTATTTTTTATTTAATAGATTCTGTCATTATGTTTCAAGCATTATACTCCTTCTTTTAAGCGCACTGCCTATTAGAATTCATCTGTACAAGAGCCGGGTATCAGTTCATCCTATTAGGACTTAGACTGCAATAATGAGTCCCTTGCATTATTCTTAAGGTGAGTCTGTATTGAATGAAAGGCGTTTTTTATTTAAAAGATTTATTAATTTATCATAAAAGATAATTATATTTTTAAAACATCGGAGAAAGAATGAGAGTACATATGTAAAGTATTACCTTTAATTTTGAAAAATGATTTGAAATTATCAAGAAACATATGCACGATATATAAGTAAAAAAATCTGCAATTTGTATTTAATTTTTTTTAATTTCTTATTTTGTACTTCATTAAACCATTTTGCCAGCCCTAAATTTTGAACAAAATAACGTGTAAAAATACCTAGACAGTAATTAGTTACCTGGATAGCAATCTAATCATTTCAGCAATTCTTGCATTTTATGAATTTTTGATGAATATTATACTTTGAATGTGTCTATGGCAGTGTAAATGAAGAAACTGAGTATCTCAGTAATACGATATCAGAAAAGTTTTCATTAGAAGATTTGCTAATAGTTTTTATCAAATTTTACTTCTGGCAAACAAAATTTTCTAATACACAGAAATCAATGGTTGTGTGTTTTTTTACATTCACATTCACATTCCATGTTTCGCCTATAAACATGAAATTATGTTGTAAGGGTGTGCTATTTCATTTTATTTTTTAATTTTACAGAAACTTTGGCCTTAAGTTCTATTTTATACTTTTTGTCGAAACACCATCAGACCAGCACATATGTTTCTTGCTTTCAAAATTGCACTTATTTTTATTTTAAATAAATACTTGAAGCGATAATTTTATATCAGATTAAAAAGAACAATAGCACGGCATTTCAGACTTCGCTTTGTTTACAACAACTGAAATGAAAAGTTTTTTTTATTTTTTATTTTTTTATTTCTTTTTAGCCTCATAAGTTTTACGGGCTGTTATGAATCTTTTACCGAGTCTGCTTGTGTTCTTTGATGAGTCATCCAAAGAGGCCTACAGAAGTTTCTTGTTGGTTAGATTCGTCTGTTACATGAGTACTGGAACCAATAAGTGAGCATCCGTACACTGTTAATAAAAGTAGTTAACATTTCATCATAAAATGGTGCTGAATTAGCTACAACATTTCCATGGAGAAACGTTGTATAATGGTTTGGCGCTTAAATTGATCAGTGGAACCCAATCATGGTCAAACGTTTCGCTGTAGGAAGGATGCAGCTAATTTAGCTACGATGTATGTTGAAACAATCTTCTTCGTAGAAAAGAATTCTGAATAATAATATTTTAATAAATAAGCGAGATGTACAAAGAACATGTGCTGGAATACACGAGAGAATGAGACCTCTTATGTGGAAATTGAATAAAAGGTTGTGTGTGTATTCTAAAATTTTAGTTACATATAAGATCTGAATTAAATTGCCTGCCTTGTAGTGCTGGCTTAGAAATTCGTGTTTGTTCTGTTTATATTAAAGGTTCTATTTTTATTTCAAGAATATTTTACTGGTGTTCAGGGTCTTGTGGATCGACAAAATAAAGATGACTTTTGGATCAGGAGGATAGAGGATTTTATTTTTTCAAAATCTCAAAATTTATTATTTTTAAAAAATGACGCTTAAAATTTAAGTTAAGTGGTCATCTATCATGTCACCAAATTTCATTTCATTTGCTACAGTCATTCTAACGTGATGCGCGAACAAATATAATGTCACGGACAGAATAACTGAGTGATAAACTTGTTTTGACGGACGTACCCTGTTCCCAGGTACTTGAAGCGGATAGAAATAGCAAACTTTTTGAATTCCAAGTAATGTAAAGACAAAAATCTTAATTTATTTATTTGACTACTATATTCTGAAACAGTGTTCCTTTCTTTTACAGTAGCACTCAAAAGATTTCTAGTGCACTGCGCTCTGTGAGAAGTCATTGTTTGAATTGTTTAATGAAATGATGTTAATCGAAAAGAGTGTATGTAACATTTATAACTGTTTCATGGGAGTCCACAGAAAGACTACAGTCATTAGTCCAAAGCATTACAGTCGATATAATTTTTTATAGATTAATTGAATGCAAGCATAATATAAGGAGATTGACACTCATGAAAGCTTACTTCTCCATCGAAAGGAAAATACATAGCATCTGTAGCTCTTTTGGTGCTTTCAAAAAATTACAAAAGCTGTAATAAAGCTCTTTTAATCTTTTTTTCAATATTTCTCCAAATGTCTGACGACCAAAATAATAAATAGCCATAAAGCCACATAAAGTCTTCAAAACTTTGATTTACAGCCGAGATGCAATTTTTGGCTCAAATAAGCTATTAATTTTTAATAGCAGATCAAGCGGCATATATGTAACAATAAATTACGCTCAAATGACTGTTATTGAACGTTAGTGAGATTGTTTTCGACTTTTTCTTATGCAGTTTTAAATGTACATAAAATATGCCGTTGTTGGAAAGCGTTTTGTAATTGATGCGTTTGCCTTCATTTATCTTCTTTTTCTTTTAAATAAAACTTTCTTCACTACAAATTTAAAAAATGTTAAATATTTTGAGTTTTATTAGCAAACATGAAATTAAAACTTTAGAAATTCAAAAGACGTGCTTTTCTAAATTAAAAAAAGGTGAAGCAATAAAATTAAATGTTTTATCTTTTGTTTTACTTTTACCGTTGTGTTTAGTTTTGAGTATAAAATACATGTGTTTCAAACTTTTACTATGATATTATTATATAGAAAACTTGATGCGTGCCGGTTCTTCGCACTGTAGGAAACGAATATTTTGCTAAAATATAATCGTACCTGTGCAAAAATAAAATCTAATTAAAAAAGAGTTCATGTAGTCCCTTTGTTGAAACTACCGCGAGATATATTAACGAAACATAGGTTTATAGTTTAATTAGTTGTAAGTCGATCTCGCTCTAAAAAAATGATGATACAACACTTTTAATTTCACGAAATATTTGTTAACGTGATATACTGTGCTTTAATCTATATTAGCCTAACAAATCTACTATTACTACTTATTAATTATATTAATATTATCTATCTTCGTTTCTCCTTCTTTAATTCTCAATCTAAAGAAACAGATTAGATATTTTAAACCAATGGTGCCTTTCTACTCTTTGATGATTCTTTAGAATTTATGCATTGCCATTTAAACAGCTCTCCATATATTTCTAAGCATATTCTTGTCAGATTGATGTATTTAGCACCGCAAAATATTTCATCTCGACGTGGTGGAAAATATCCAACCTGTCCCAGTTTAAATATTTACTTCCATGGCTATCTCGTGTAAAATATCAAATTGTATACCCTTGCGGAACTATTTAGAACCGCTAAAATTGCGAATAGGACGCTAAATTGTGTTGCAGAGTTTACAAATTTGACGCAACTTTTAATTTATGACATCACGTTCTGACCCCGAGTAGTTGAGTCTGGTTATTTCTAACAGTAGTTTTCAAACGGAGCAATATTGAACCATACGACGTTGAAAAACTCTTGCAACAGAACTTATTAAAGTTAATTTGACAGATGTTGGCTTTACTCCTAGCTAAGCGGTGTTTTAAATATTTTCCGGAGCTATTTTGCTAATGATGCAACTTTTGTGCGAGAGCTTGCTACGTTCCTGGAATTCAACAAAAAAAAAAGTATATCTAATATTTATAAATATATATATATATATCGCCAAAAGTCATCCAAACTTGGCGACATTGTGCACGCTTTTTGGGAATACATACGACGACCGTCGTCAAACCGATAGCGAATACAATGGTTATGTTAATTAAAATTTTCCACCTTTAGGCGACATTCGAATTTCCCACAATTTTAAAACACGCAAGCTTCCTTTCGTTATTCCGGTGGAGAAAAACCATAGTATTCAAAAATCGCCAAGGGTAGCTCGCGCATTAAACAAAATACTTTGGTTTTTTATAATAGTAAATTTTTACGTCAAAGCCTTTTAACTAAGGCTGGGATACAGACTCTGTTTGCCGTTATAGAAACCAGTTTATTGACCGATTCTAGTTTTATTATTGGTTTATATAAGAACTGGAATCGTCAATAAAACTGGTTTATAATGACGGTCAATAGAGGCCTGCATCCCAGCCCGAATTAGATTTCGAACTCATTTTTAAACTCATGACGTCAAAAGACATCATTCTCAGTTGCGGTATCTAACATGAATTAGTAAATGAAGGAAAAAAAAAACACTTCTGCATCATCTGATAAGGTGGAAATTTATTACTTCGATCGTGGTATAATTTTGACATCAAAATGACGTCAATCTCACTTGAATTATTGAAGGTAATGAATAAATAAATCTATGTCAACTGTGCTCACTAATATGCTCAAATCGCGCATTTGAGTAGCTTTCTACCCTGAAAATTGTGAAAAATCGTTAAAAATTAGGGAACAAGTAGATTTCCAGAATTTTTAAGTTGACTATGGACTATGTCGTTTTTCTATTTGTTTCTATGTCGTTTTACATATTTGTGCAAAATTTCAACCCGATCGGTCGGAAGGTTTGGGAAGAGTTCCCGACAAACAAGCAACAAACAAGCAGACAAACTTTCCCGTT
Organism: Cheiracanthium punctorium; assembly: GCA_038373885.1. Classification (NCBI taxonomy): domain Eukaryota; kingdom Metazoa; phylum Arthropoda; class Arachnida; order Araneae; family Cheiracanthiidae; genus Cheiracanthium; species Cheiracanthium punctorium. The sequence continues at coordinate 494,729 of JAWZYV010016501.1, read as the reverse complement.
TATATAATAGATAATGCATTTCTCCCTGTACCTGAAATGGAAAATACTTTCAATTTTTATATGAATATTAATTTTTGATATTTCTGTCTTTTTATGTACATATCCATGGCTCTGCTGTTTAATCCTTAGCGAGCAATCCCAAAAGAGCTCTGTTAAAAGCCTTGCAAAAAAAAAAAATAATAAATATCATGCCTAGATATTACCTAGGAATTGCACTCCATGCCGTGAAAAATCGCATTAAAGGATATACCTCAACAATCAATGATTTAAAAAAAATGGCTCACCCAATACAAAAATAATGACTCAAAAGAATCCCGTACGGAATTAAAGCTGAAATACCGCTTGTCTGAGGTACTTCAAGTTGCAGCATGTCGTTCCCGAGAAAAAAAAAAGAAAGGAAAAAGAAGACTGATGCATGTTGATTAAGAATAGAGGTAGTTTCTGAAAACAACTCAAGCAAGAATTAAAATATGCAATCATTATATTTCCTCTCCCCTCCTCCCATATGCAGTTCTTTTGCGGAGTAACTCAATTAAGGTATTTTTTTATTCCGAGTGATGAAAATTCCTTAACTTTTTTGCCTTTAATAAGTTAAAATCTCTGTAGTAAGAAACGGAACTGCTTTAATGAAGCATTTTTAATTGCAGAAGTATTTATGCGAATTTTATAAAGCTGAACTGTAGTGTCACTTTTTCGGCAATTAAATGAATTTGATACAGTCGTGTAATGTTGGAAATTTTTTTTTCGAGAATGAAAATAAAAGTATACTGCAAAAAATATTCAGTTCAATTTTCTAAGATGTATAAAATATTCCTGAGGTTCCAATAAATTTTATTAAAAAAAACTATTTAAAAATATTTTAAATTAACAATAAAACATTGTAAGTTATAAATGTTTTATTGTTAAATTTATCATACAGTATATAGTATTGATTTAAATGTCATTCACATTCATTTTTATTTAAAAAAAACGTTTGCTATTAATTTGACATTAGCAATTTTTAAAATTTTTTGCTTTGAAGTACTACTTTTTAAAAGACGATGATTTAATATAAATACTTAATGAAATTTTAATATTTTATTTTGAAAATCCTTCATATAATACCTATTTTCTTTTCTCTCTCTGTAAAAAACTTCTAGTTCCAAATTTAATTTTGATTTCTCGCATATTATTTATTTTATTTTATTGTATATTAAAATGTTTTGTAAACGGTTTTTAAAATATTACCAAATCTGTAGTTAAGTTTTATGGTTTTTGAAATGCAAGTACTGAAATTAATTTCAAAAACTCTGTTTTATCTTTACAAGATTATTATTTTACACTTTTTAAATTTCTTAAAGTTTTCCTCTTCATTAAGTTCCTAACTCTTCCAAAACAACCTTACTTTTAAACATATTTTTTTAATTCATAAACTTTTTGAAAATTAAATTGGCTTAACTATCAATTTAATTTTACTAACTAAAACTAACTTCACTAACTAAGTTACATAGTGGAAAGTACTGTAAGCAAACTTAAAACTACATTTTATACACGAAGCTTCATCAAATTTTTAAAGCTTCAAAAAATATTTATATTTGATAAGCACATCTTATTGACACTGATATCGTTTATCGACAGACACATTTCCTAAGTTTTTTCATTTTTAAATATGATTACGGCCTCTATTTATGTAAGAAGATATAGCATCAAAAAGATTATTAAAAATGACATTGCTTAAGTATCTTAAAAAGATACTCTTTCATAAAATATCATATCATTTTAAATTGCAAATGATTCTTTTCAGAGCATTATCATGTACAAATTCTCTGTACCTAATATTTATGTAGCACTTGTAATAAGCCAGGGAATAAAAGTAGCAATTAATCTTATACTTACATGATTTCCGTTAAAGATTTATTCCCTGAACCAATTAACTCAACCGGGATTCTTCTAGCTCCCCAATTAAAGTAACTGTTGCTTGATTGAAGTTGCCAAGGGAGCTAGAAGTCTCCTAGAAATGCACCTAATTCTCGTCAAAATTAATCTTCCTAGGAAAAATAAATCATTAAAATACAAAAAATGAAATCTATTTGAAGTATTTTATTGAAATAAAGGATGTAAAAACCCTTGAATTTAAAGGGAAAAATATATTGTTCGACAATAGGATTAAGTATGTTCACATCATTAAAAATGTTGCTCACAGACAAGACAGATGGGAATCATATATCAATGTTTCAAGATCTTCATATGCAATTTTATAATCAAATAAATATATTCCAATGTTTTTTCACATCAAATTTCGTATTTATATGTGAGAATTAATGAATATGTATCTAATCTAATACCATTAAGTATTATGCTATATTTTAGAATTCATGAGAGTATTTTTTAAATATTAGTTACAAAACCGTGATTGGTCCGTAAACTAACATCTATCGCCACATTTATTGACAAATATCTATACAAATTTGCCGGCCTGTAATGTTGAACATAATTTTCTACTTATAATTTCAGTTGCATGATATTTAATTAACAATGAAATGCATGAATATTTTCAATAAAAAGTCAGTAACCTTCTTTGTCCGTCAACGTATGGATATGTAACATCTGTTGCAGATATGTTTCATGGTGCTGTATAAGTTTGCTGCTAAGTAACAGATACTACAAAAGTGTCAAATTTCGAGAATATGTTTCGATAATGTACCCGAAATGTCCAGTTATTATGCTATATAAATGAACGATTGCAACTATTCTAAAATATACACTGAACATTTTGTATTGTACGATTATGTTGCCAATACATGCTTCATAGAAATTCTAAAGATCTTGTTTATGAGAATGTATAAGCAAAATCAATTTTTATAATCAGAAACACTTAAGCTGACCTAGTGTTTCAGTAGTTTGACGAGAAACCAGGAGTTTGATTCGTCAACTAACCACTGAAAACCATCATATATATGTACCACAATGTATACTAAATCCGTGGTTCCGAAAGTTGAAAAAAATCGTCAAATAAAGTTTAAAGTCCTAATATATATTTATAGAGCTTTGTGACTCACTAACTTACTCCCAATTCCGGTTCAACCACTCAAAACAAAACGTCTACCACTGTTACTGCAAAAAGGTTAATATGCTAATGGTTCGAAAACGTAAAAACATTTACACCATTGGATGGATCAGCTTAAAATTTTTCATATTTATGTAAAAATATATAGAAAATAATCTGCGCTACTTTAAAAATCTGAAAATCCACTTTTTAATGATATTTAGCAATTTTTCTGCCATTTTTGTGTACAGAAAATTGACTTACTCATTTAAAAAGTTAAAAATCTGTCGTATCAACGCCATACTTTATTTCCAAACGTACTCATTCCCAAATTACTACGATTTACGAAAAGTTACTGAAAAAAACGTAATAAAATTCACCCCACTGGGCCGATCGAACTTCAAATTTGCAGAAATACATTAAATATCTGGAGTGACACCACACGACTTTCCGAAAATTTGATCATTACCAAGCGCTTGAATAAATTTCATTCAACTCAATCGGATGCAGTGTTCAGACACTAGTGCACTTAAAATGATTTGAGTGTTTAGGCCGCAATGTATAAGAACACTTTTTTGTAGCCCTGTAAAAAAATGTAAGCCTTACACGTACTAAAACTTATGCGGTGTGTAAGACAGTGACCTATAACATGGATACGTAATTTGAGCTCAATTGAAAGCAACATTTAGACCCTAGCTTACTTTAAATAATTTGTGTCCGTAGACTGTATTTTATAAGAATTATTTTTTGATACTATGCTGAAAAACTATCAGCTTTACACACCAAAATCTATGATGGCATGTGATCGTGACCTATAATATATCTGTCCAAGTATCATTAGACGCGAGAGCACTTCCAGGATTTCCCACCCATAGGCCATAATGTAGCAGAATTCTTCTTTGTTTCCCTGTAAAAGAAGTCTTACACACACGAAGATCTATACAGGTTGTGTCACGGTGACCTATAATATTCATACACGATTTGAACTCAATTGAATGCACCGTTTAGACGCTATCGCACTTTCAAGAATTTCCGTCCATAGGCCATTATGCGAAAGAAATGCTTTTTTCAGCCCTGTAAAAAAATAAAGTGCTGTATACACTAAAATCAGTACCGTTTGACGGTGGTCTATAATATATATACCGAATTTCAACTCATCGAATGTACCGTTTACGATCTATCGTGTTGACTCACATACACACACGCAACCACGAATACAGACATACATCTCGTAAAAATAGCATAAATTAATTCAGAAGACCTAAAAACGTATAAATACTTCATAATCTCAAAGTCGATTTTTTTTATGATTACAATACTTCAAATAAATGATACATGTAAAAATACGAAAATTCTCTTTAAATGATTTTCAAATTCAGGAAATTGTTTCTCAAAATAGTTTATTTGGAAAAGCTACTCGAAATTATACAGATTATTGTCTGCATGAAGCCTTGCTTTTAGAATTAATTTAACAACTTAAATGGCAACATTGTTATGTAGTTATATTAATAAAAGTACAATATGAAGTCATTTATTTTAAGTGGGCTAGGATTGAGTGTATAGAGTATAAACATTTTTTCGTCAATGGTTTTTCCTATAACCCGTTGTACCACCACAACGGGCTTTATGTTCTAGTAAATGATAATTATTTAATAGTTTGCACTTAAGTTAAAATAAGTTTCGATATAAAATGAAGCTCATGAGTTTGCTTTGTTATTATTCTGACATTGTTTCATAATCCAACAATTTATAATTTTACATAATTTGGTTTCATTTTTTCTTTCAGTTTCTGTAACGAGGTAGGAGCAAAAAACTCGGAAGACTTTTTTTAAAAAATGAATTGTTGCAATATATACAAATCGAATTTACATGGGAAAATTGAAATAATTCAAACTTTTTAAATCGAAATAGCGATTAAGGTAATGCTGAACTGAAGTGCTTTTTTCATATGGTGTTATGTGGTATTATGTTACATGTGTACGATGATCTGGTTGGTTTTAACTGTATTAGCACAGTTTTATCAAGCCTGCGTGTTTTACCACTTCAGAAGTAATGTAAAAATGGTGAAATGAGAAGGAGTTTGTAAAAGAATTAGGGTAATGTTGCAACTAAATCGACATTGCTACTCTTGGATTAATGCACCTAGAGAAACGCTGTAGCATATGAACAATCCAGAGCTACCAGCATTTGTATGAACATTTTAAATTATAAAAAAACAATTATTTTCTCACTACAGATTGCTTAATAAAAACGAAAGTTTTAAATGATAAAAAGAAAAATACAATCCAGTCTCAAATTTAAAATCCCAACTGGAATACCTGCTTTATTAAATTTTAAAGAAAAACTATTTTTATTTCAATCGCAAGGAATTCAAATAAAGTAATTTTGAATCCACACGAAAAATGACTCAAATTAATGTACAAAAGTTCTTATTCGCGCAATCACGTCACATAAACGCAGCCCAATCGATTATGTCATTTTTAAAATTAACGTGCGATAAAAATTCATTAATTTCGTCACATTGGAGTTCTGACGTTTCTTTAAAATTTTCATAATATTACTCCCACCCCTCCATTTTTCGAGTAACTGTCTAACACGAAAGAGGGATATTTCCCATTTTGGTAATTAATCTTTCATTTTCCGTGGAATGCATTAAACATTTACGATCAATTAACACAGTCAGCATTCTTTCTGCAGCTAAAGAGACTTCTCTGACAGAAGTTGCCACAGGCATCAAATGGTATGTGGTGCGTCCACTTTATTACAAAATTAGAGTTTCGGGGTGCGGGGGCTGACTGACGGGGTTGCTCATGAGAAGGGGTTGGAATCCTAATTGGGATACTTAATGAAGCTCTTATCTGCGAATCATTTCCTAAAATGTTCATTTTGTGAGAGTGAAGGAACCAAAAATTAGATGGTGAGCTGCAGATTTTTGAAACATAAATCTTGTTGATGTAATTAAAGGATCTCAAAATTTCAGGAATATATATTAAGATATATTGAGATTATATATTATAATAGAAGAAATAGATTATAATAGATTAAGAAATAAAGATTTTTAAATTATAATAAATGATTATAATTAAATAATATAATTAAAGGATCTCAGAATTTTATGAATATTCAGGGTGATCAGAAAGTGAATACATTTCAAAAAATAAGATTACACGGAATGTACTGTTCTGTAGCAGAGAGGTAAAAACTGGCACATATGCAATGACATGAGGTGTTATTACAACCAAAAAAAAAAGAAAGAAAAAGTTCCGAAAATGGCCAACAGATGACGCTGCACAGCGAAATGTCAGTGACGCTGCATGAGAATCGTGCATAAAAGGAGCTGTAATGAGAGAGGAAATCAGATGCATCTGCACTTGCAGCATCTTGACGTTACTAAAAAAAAAACACTGTTGTTGAAGCTGTATTATCAAAATGTGGAATCTGATACTTCAGCTTTACGATCCTATCGACATAAGAAGAGTATTTCGAACGGGTAAAAGTCCTATGCCAGGTTCAGCTGTGACGAGAATGGTTAGGAAGTTCGAAGCCACGGGTTGTTTACTTGACGGGCCCTGTAGCGGCTGACCGATAACAAGTGCTAATGCTGCTCAGACAGTTCAGGAAGAACTGGAGATTGTTGTACAGTGCTATTCACAACATTGTCCCTCGACTACAGCTGTTGTTGAGAAATGACGGTCGACATGTGAGCATTTGTTCTGAAGAACATCATCTTTGCTTAATTTTTTATGCTAATGATTACTTTTCTTATCACATGAAGTGCGAAAATTTTTGAGTACCACCTCCACCAATCTGAGACAGCAGAAAAATTTCTTTCACTGAATCCAAACTTCTATCGCAAGATTACGATTTTCGATCATGAAAATGAACATCATACATCAGCTTGATCTCTGTATTTGCCCAAAACGAAAAATGTTTCTGCGCATTAGTGAATAAGTGATCAAAAAGAGCAGAGAAATCATTAAATCCTCTAGATAAGAGTTGTAAATGTCTTGAGTGCTTCATTAAAAAAAAAGAAGATCGAATTTAAAATAAAATGTTTTGTAGATGTGACCCGGACAACTCAGTTTTCGAAGTCACATAAATCCGATACCGTGAATTCTGACTGTTTTAAGAAAAAATAATATGGAAAAATCAATGAGCTACATAGAGAACCTCTTCGCGTTTTACGAAAATTAATGGAAAACTAAAAGCTCCGAATGCACATCAAAAAACGGCGAGCACCAACCTCAACGTCCACAACTAAAATGCTAACTAAATGAGATGGTCTGGAAAAAAATTTAGTTGTCTTTGGATGAAGATGAGGCGTTTCGGTCATCTGTTTATAGGTAATGCCTTTGGGTTAAATCTAAATAACACCATACCATGTATTCTGTACCAGAGACGAGAATTTTATGTGTGCTAGTATAGCGATAAGCTATCAGGTTTTCTGGAATTGCGATTCCTTATGTGCCATTCAGTATAATTTTCTAAAACACTTTTCACGAAAAGCTATGGTAAATAAAATTGAAAAATATATAAAAGTGCAACAGATTCAGCCTTTACTTAATAAATTTTTTTATAATTTCTGTACATATTTTATCGGTTTTCTGCAATGGTAAAATACAAAAAGCTGAATTTGATAACATTGTTATCTTTTTTTTAATGTCTCTAATTATTTCATTTATCATCTTATTACATTTTGTGTTGCAAGAATATTCCTTTTCTAAGACCTTTGAAATCACTATTTTAGATTGACAAAATTCTTCCTTAAACAAGAGATATGAGAAAATTTATTCCCGTGAGAAAACAGATACACATTAGCGAGTAATTTAATAGTGGGAATTTACATTGCAGTTGAGCACACAATGAATATGTAATTACTTTGATGGAGAGCTTAAATTTGTTCTTGAAAACCTAATAAATACCTCATACATTCTTTGGAAATTTTATTTTATTTATCACATTACTTTCATTTTGACAGATTTTGTTTGCTGACGGTTTTGAAAATCCTATGCATGTAATAGAGAATCACAAAACGCTTGGTGACTTAACCCTTTTTTATCTTAATAACTTAAATTTTTGAAATTTTTTACTGGAATGTGCAGAAATAGATTATGAACATACTGAAAGCTTTTATTTTCCAGTTTTCTAATTCATGCTAAAATAATGACCAAAATGTTTTTGTTTAGAGTTGAATAAAACGGTTATTTTTTGTATTACTTGAAAATGTTATGTTTAATGTACCAAAATGTTACTGGAGTGTTTCTGAACAGTTTGAGCTGAAAACCATTTATAAAATCCTTTGCATTCATTTATAGTTGACCTAAAAAAAAAAATAACAAAATTCTATGTGCTAAAATAACCAATACTGCTGAATGACAAAATATTGTTTCGTGTTACAATATTAATTAAATATCAAAAACTTTTCAGATTTCTTTATAATATTTTTTTTCTCATGCTATTAAAAAAAGTCATTCAAACATTTTTAATACACCATGATTAATTTATATTGCTTAAATTAGTATGTTTCAGAATTTTGCAACAAACTCAGTAATCTCATTTTATTTGATGTTGGTTTAATCGTAACATTTAGTTTGAACGTTTGTTGTATCATAATTTTGGACGAACAAATAATAAGTGTAACAAACTCTAGTTAAAATTTAAAACCTTCCAATTGAATTCCATCCACAGAAACTCGTTAGAAAATTTAGTTGCAATCAATCATTATTAGTACTGCTTTTAATTGGTAATTGGTTGTATGTCTCTTATTGCGTGGAGGAATTAAAATTAGGTAATTGCTCTACACTCAAATTAAATTTTAAACGAAAGATTGATCAATACTTAGTATCTTCTGATAATACTCATGAAATTCGACAGAAAAGAAAGTTAAAATAATGAATGATGATAGTTCTTAAAAATATTGTAATGATTCGGGCCCTACAGGGGCGTAGCCAAAGGGGGGGAGGGTTAGGGGGTCATAACCCCCCCCCATGAGGAATTTTTTGCCGCACAAAATGTATATTCTTCACTCCCTTATCACACACATATGTGTGCATATATGTGAGTTGCAGTAGTCGTAATCCCCCCCCCCCATGAAAAATTTCTGGCTACGCCCCTGGGGCCCTATCTTGGTCATATTTTAAATATTACGATTAGTAGTATTAGATGTACAACATTTTCTTCCGCTGTTTCGAGGTTTTCTTTCTGGTATATATTTATGATTAAAAGATATAAAATGCTTGCTGAGTCACTCCCAATGATCTAACGCTTCTGGACTTTGACACGGTTCTAACTTCTTCAAAAACCTTCTTTTTTCCACCGCTGTGCTGGTCTTCGACGTGAAAGTCACCATATTTCTTACTTTAAAACCACTCTTGACACGTTCTTTCACTAACAGCGGTCTCACGATAAGCATTTAAGAGCACTCGGTGATCCACAGCCGCAGACTTTTTTTATTGAAGCAGAAAATTAAAGCCTCCCGCACATGACCCGAATTTGGCTCGTATGTTACGTTCAATTCAGAATAACTTTGCAGACACGGATTGCCTAGTGCTTTTATGGGGCTACGTTGGGAATTGCCGAAGTTCGTTGTATGACATCAATGGTCTATTTATTTTGAGCAGTATTTCCGCTGAATCCATGTATAGGAAATGGCGAACGCAAAGTGTATACTAGGAATTACCGAATTGTGGCACTTGCACCAAACTTGAGGCATTGCATCCTATCTACTTATTGTTTTTAGGTAGATTGGAAATTTTGAAAATTATTATTTTTTCATAACTTATGATGCTACGTCAAAAGGAACCATTTGTACATTCCAAACTATATTGTCACCAAAATTGGGGCAATCTCTGATCCCCTATCAAATATGCGAAAAATTAATATTTGAATTCTCTTTCTCAGAACAATAATTTCGATCTCATGTTCACACACTCTTACTTTTCCTCCCGTAAACTAAAGCCTACACTATTCATATTTTCCAACTCTACCCGTGAACACAAAGAAATAAAATGGACCCTTGAGTTATACGGCGCTTGTGAACTCGTCTGTGAAAGAGACTGACGCATGATATGGCGCCTGCATCAAATATTTGGAATTTACCAATAATTTCAAAACCTTTGGGTATTCTTTTCATAGCCAGCCATTTTTGAATTCCCAGTCAATGAACACAGGGGAACATTTCTACAATCTCGTACCGCTTACGGCTATTGTAGGGGATGGGAAGACAGTGATTATGAAACAACACCCCAGGACACTAAAAATGAATTCATCTGGAGTGGACTGCTCAACGGTAACGCAGGAAAGGGTTGTGAAAATAGCAGGAAATAGGAGGAAGTAATCCTTTTGTACCAAGTGTATGACCCGAGGCATTCAAAGATAGGAAAGGGAGTTGAAAGTGCTGCATATCAAGTGAGCAGTTAAGATAATCTGAAAGGGGCTCTGTATGGAGAGGGAGTAACTGCTCCTCTATTTTTGAAGCAACAATGATCATTTCCTGGATGCATAAGTGTACGCACGGGAATGATGTACACATTACTTTAGGCAAAGAACATAAACAATTTTTCTGTGATATATAGCATTAGGATTTAACGGAGTGTATCAATTGTATATCTACATATATTAAAATTATTTTTTTAATATAACTGTTCTCCTTTGTGAAAATGTGTTTCGATTTCTTTACATTATCAAGTTAAACATAGCTTAGTGTGTGGTTTCTATTTATTTTTTTTCAATAGTTGTAATTTAAAATTTATGTAGTTAGCACTCAACGAATAGGAAAATTTTTGAGTAATCCAAGTTATGAAGATAATATAAACATTTTTCATTCGTGTGAATCATTTATTGTAATTTAAAAGTTTAGTTTTAATCATTTGCAAAGTTTACTTTTAAATACAAGGAAGAAATTTTTAAAGATATGCCGAACGTAATTTTGTGATAGTTTAGGTTTTTTACAGCTGTCTTTAAAAGTTTTCAAATTTAAGCAATATGTGTGGGCACTATATATATATATATATAATAATATTATATATCAGTTTCTAGTCGTGTCGAGTTTAGGCAGGGATATATGAAAGCGTCTTGAGAAACAACAATTCTTTATTCACTTTTTTCCGCAGACCGTTACAATCGCCAAGTCATGAAGGATCTGAGAACATCGGATGGTCTGCTACAGTCTTCTCACGTTGTACACTGTATCGCTGTTCCAGAAATAGCTCCCTTTCCTACGAGTTTTCTGTTAAATAGCCCTGTTTCCGTCGTTTTCCGCTAGAGGGAGAAGGGTGGCACATTAATTTTAATTGGCTTAAACTTTGATTGACTGTTTCTCCTGTCCATTGACTAAACATAATCCATGTGATATCGAAAAGAAACTTGGCAATTGGGTAGTAGCTACAATTTCTGACAATTTATTCTTTTTAATAGAGAATGTTTTTTTTTTTTTTTTTCAATAAGATAAATGGAAATATTTAATGAACACTAATAGAACTAAAATAAGTTTTTAAAATTATTTTATGTATTATATGTGAAAAGATTCATTATCTATACAGCTGTACTTTTCATATTGACTGTTGCATTTTCATATTGACTGTTGTGAATAATTGGTAGTAAAAATAAATAAATTAAGACAACTGATTTGAAGCACCCAACGCTTTTTTTAACGTTAAAGCTAATTATTTTGTCAATCACTTTATTCTTATTTTAATATTAATTCAAAATGGGAAATTACATTAAGTTGTAGGACATCATAGTGCTGTTGAACAAAATCTTTAAAGATTATTTTTTACTTTTCAGTTTATGTTACCTAAAATGTGTGTTTCTTTATTGTTTTAAATTATAATATATTGCGACATATCATCATCAAACTTGGGAAACAAAAAGACTGAATTACTATATACCTAATTATACGAGACCATGCAAAAAAGCTTTAAATAGTATATCTGTACATTAAATAATAATGATTAAGCCTTCATAAAGGTTAATAAATGCATTTATTGTGTAGTGCTTGAAATATACGAATATTTTAGATCGTAATGCATCGGAAATTTTTTAAATCATCCCCTAAAAAAATCATAAGTGCTAACATACATTTTTTTTCTGTAAAAGACCTTACTTTATAATCTTTCATAGCCTATTCCAATTTTCCATCGCTTTAAATAGATTAATGTCTCTAAAGGTTTGCCTTTAGGAATGACTGGCTGCCCATAGATCGTAATGTTTTGGAAATCTTTTGTGTGATCCTCTCGAAAAACTATAAATGCTATGTGCATCATCTTCAGCACTATTGTATTGTCGTCAGTTCTTTATGTGTCTGCAAAATTTCAAGTTGACTGGGTGCTTTGAAGAGGGTGAAAATTGAATTACATTACATTGGTAAATACAGATGAAAGCAATAAAAGTGTGTTAATAAAAATTAGCTCTGCGAACGGTCAACAAAAGTGCGATCGGTGCATCCGAAGGAAATTTGCATATGACGTAATCAAGAAGTAAATCACACAACGCTATTTGCCCAATTTTCGGATTATATAACTGATAAAAAGCGGGATGAGAATGTGAATTCTCCAATCAGGAGCTCGAAAATGCTGACGAAATTATTTTGGCAGCAAAACGTCTTAGTATTCTTTCAAAAAGAACGAATAAATGCAGAAACATAAAAAAGAGGCGCAGGCTATATACATTAATCTTCGAGGGAGGTGGCCCAAAATGATCCTAGGTGGCAAAATGATCCACATATGTTTTTTTAGATACAGGCAGCTACCAGGAAACAAATAAACAAGTTGTTGAAGTCAAGAAGCAATCCCAACTAGCAATTATGCTCGGGCCTTCACCGGCCACGTAGCCTTGAGCCGATGAGAAGAAATCGAGCCGTCCACTGTGAAAGTGCTCGGATACACGCAGTTCATGTCCCCTCGGACGTGGAAACGTCCGAAGTAGTCTAACCGATGAGTTTTCATCGGGTTGAACACGGATTTAAGGAACTGGCCCGTTCGCTTTATGCGTGAGGTTGGCCAATCACCAGGGTGAGTATCACTTTTCGATAAGTTCGTATGTGATGTTGACATGCATTTAACCCTTTCCGTCCCTACGATGCAATCCGAATGATAACATTCACAAGTGTTTTACAGATTTCTTTTATATTTGAAATGTATTTGTAATCGCATTTTTCTTATATGGTAATGCAATGCAGAAGCAAAACCGTATAGAAGAAATACACTTTTACTACGTGACGCATATGCATGCATGTAGGTACGTCGTATACTCCATCTATTTACATATATAGTCGTACTATATACGTAACTGTACTATACGTTAACGTACTATAGTCGTATACTCCATCTAAGTATGAAATAATATACGTATGTTACATGTTCGATAGTCCCGCAGTGGTCTGGGCGCTAAACTCCGTTCCCATAAGAACACGGTAAGTGAAGCAGCATCCGGCTTGGCCAGTGCTTGGGAGGGTCATCTCCCTCTCGGCTCGTCCGCTATGGAACCGTGTACGCTCATGGGAGCTGGTGCACATAAAATCCGTCGTGGCTCCAATGTCCTCGAAGTTATTAAACGATACCTCTGGGGGTGCCGATTTCAGGTGGTGGTTGGTCCCTCATCTGGAATCGGTTCAAAATTAGGGACCAATAAGTAGAAGTCCAACCCCCTCGGGGGCACTGGCACCCCTCTTTCCATGGATAGCGTCGTCTATCATGGACACGACAACAACAACAACAACATGTTCGATTTGTTTTAACTAGTCCGAGCGCATAGCGCTCTGAACTGGAAGACGGAAGGTATCTGGTTCAAAATCAGATCGCGTCCGCCGACCTAACCGTTCGGAGTTTTCCGTGGTTTCTAGCGAAATTTAGCGTAAATACGGGTTAGGACACCTTAGAAAGACCCCCGACGGAGGGCACCCCATCCACAGGCCTAGGTTCTTCGTGTAGATAATTGGCCTTAATCCCAGAACTCGCTGTAACTAGTATTTTGGTAATGTCTGTACGTATGCATGTTGCATTTTCGATCTAGTTTGATTAAATTTGAGGGACGTCTGCTCGTATGCATGTATTGATGTACGTATGTTCTTGTGTAATTCAATTAACTCAAAGAGGAATACCCAAGGAAATTTCAAATTTAGGATTGCCTTAAAACATAGTTGTACGTGTCCCTTTTTGATTCCAATTGGCTGAGTAGTTTATTTACAGAGTTATATGAAAGACTTTCGATGCATTAAAGTCGATGGACATGCCTTTCCCATTAAAAATCCCTGAACTATCTCTGTTTAGCTCATACTCAAAATATTGCCAACTGTCCCCAAGCTTGGTAAATTTAGGGGCAATAATACAAATTTTGGCACTAAAAATAAGTACGTATCTCTAATAAAAATAAAAACTATTAGACATAGAATATTGAAATTTTGTATTTAAGACTGCCGTAATATTTGGTTCTGCACTTTTATTTTTGATTACAATCCACAGGCTACACGCTTAAACCCAAAGGGCGAGAAAAACGATGCATTGCGGAGCGATCCGTTTCCATGGAAACCTACCGATATTTCAGCAAAAGTGCTCTTTGAGTGGTCTTTTTTCAGAGAATTCCCGTCCTCGCTTCCTCTTTTTTCTGAGAACTCCCCTCCTCGCTTATTGTTATACACTCATGTCCATAAATTAAGGATAATGAAGTTCAGGCAAAGAAAGAGAAAGAAGCAAAACAAATTTGACTTATTTGTAAAGTCTATTTATTAAACAAAAAGTAAAGAGCAAAAAAGATGCTATATGTTTGACATAATTAATAAAAATTGCAAGTTTTACTCCCTTGACCAAATTTCAAAAAAGAACCTATTTACAAAAAACAGTATAACATGATTAGTAGGATGGTTAATACGGAGTATGTCTCCCGGACGATGCAATACAGGCCTGACAACGCCTAGGCATGCTGAGTATCAAGTGATCAATCTGATCTTGGGGAATATTACACCACTCATCAAGCAATGCACTCCGAAGTTCCGGTAGACAGGTGGGAGGGGGTCGACGGGCTGCAATTCGTCGGCCAAGCATATTCCACACATGCTCTATTGGATTCAAGTCCGGTGAGTATGCTGGCCAATGCATACGGGTGATATCCTCCGATTGAAGGCATTCGTCTACAATGTTTGCACGGTGAGGACGGGCGTTGTCATCCATAAACACAAATTCAGCACCCATGGCGCCCCGAAACAAACGTACATGTTGTTCCAGAATGACATCCCGATAGATGTGGCCTGTCATCGTTACACTCTGAACATGCAGGTCAGTTCTGGAACCAAGAATAATTCCTCCCCAAACGAGCCATCCTGCACCACCGTAACGGTGTCTTTCAATGGTGTTCTCTTGGTGGTAACGGGTATCTGGCGCTCTCCAGATGAATGTCCAGCGAGAATCAGACTCCAAACTAAACCTGGACTCGTCGGAAAACATCACACAAGACCACTGATGCGGTGTCCACAATGCATGCTCTCTACTCCAGGTTAATCGAAGGCGAGAGTGAGTTGCGGTAAGTGGAACACATCTGACAGGCCTACTAGCATATAGACCAATGTGCCCTAAGCGTCTGTACACGGTCTGCCTTGAAACTGTCGTACCGGTAGCTGAAGAGAGCTGACGAGACAGGTCTGATGCTGTACTCCGTCTGTTTCCTTTGGCAGTAACTGCCAAATAGCGGTCCTCATTCGGCGTTTTAACTCGGGGGCGACCTGTGCTGTAACGTCTACTCACATTACCATAATCTTGGAATCGTTGCCAAAGCCTGGAGATGACACTCTGGGCGATTCCAAGTTCCTCGGATACTTCCAGCTGGGTACGTCCACATTCCAGTCGTCCGATAATTCTGCCACGTAAAACATCATCCAAATGCCTCCTTTGTGCCATAACTATGCGGTTTTTGCACTGAAAGGCTTTCACAGCGCTTGTGAACAATTTTACTTCTTTGCCACCATTCCTTATATACCCCTCTCTTACACTCTCATCATTGTGACGTACCGTCCACGCCATCTGTTGGTTTCCTGTAATTTGCATATTCTTCTTCAAGATGTGTGTGATCATTCCACAGGTGAAATTTTTATTTTAGAGATCAATTTCTGTGTGATTCTGAATTATCCTTAATTTATGGACATGAGTGTATTTCGCTCCGCTCTTGTGATCGAAAAACGCTCCTAAAGAAGAAGCGCAATTTTGAAAACTGGCCTAAAAGTCGCTCCGACTGATCGAATTTTGCTCGTTCGGTTTAAGCGTGTAGGGTCATGCTTAAAATCTTGCCGTTTGTCGCCAAGCTCACGAAGGAAAGAAAAATGCCAATTTTTCAGCAAGGAATAAGTTTTCAATGCTGAAATCTCATCCTGGTGATATCTCTTACGCTTATCAAGATACTAAAAGTATCGCATTTCAGTTTCCAATATATTTAAATAGAGTGCATCAAGAATGCGTAAAGTTTAACATCCATACAAGAAAATTGTGTAGTTCACATCAGGACTGTTTTTTGTGATAGGAAATCGACTTTCCGAACTTTCTTGAATTAGCTTACATTTTAAAAAAGATTATTGACCACTGGAACCTATGGAACCTAGCTTACAGTTTTGTAAAATATGTTTTTTTTAAAGCATAGACCATAAGACATAAGATCGCTATAATAATTTTTAAAATAAAGTAAATTCCAAAAATTTTTATTGAAATTATTCTACACAAAATATATCATATACATAATTTACAAAAGAAGTATTTTCTTTGAGTTTTCCAGCAGCATCTTCAAGCATCTTATTTTATGAGCAGCTTCTAGGAGAAAAAAAAAGAAAATTTTTAGAACTTAATTTACACAAGAATAGGAAATGCAGAGTAAGTCTGCTTCATTTGTTTTTTTTACATAATTTCTATATCAGGGATTTCCAACCTTTATATTACTTCAACTCTCTGGAAAACGTTTTTTTCTGAATAGACCCCTACGTTTTCCCCAACACATCGGTATCTCGAAAAATTTTCCCAATGCACTCACAAAAACAGCAAAACAAGCCAAACAGCAAAGAAATTTTTCATGTGTCTGGCAGTAGAACAGTTGGTTAAGCTCGGTTCCCATTGGAACTCCGAAAGGGAAGCAGCACCTGCTTGGCCAGTGCCTAGAAGGGTAAACTCCTTTCTCGACTGAGGCTGATGTAAACTGTGTACGCTGTAGGGAATTAATGCACGAAAAATGTGTTATGACTTCAATGTTTTCCATGTTCAATCCATATCTCTCTTTGGGGTACCAATCCAGCTCTTAGGTCATCCAGCTGTCATCTGAAATTGGTTCAAAATTTAGGAGGGAGACCCGGGATAAGTCGGTATTCCCCTCACTGGGGATCAGCAAAAAGGAAGCTGCCCAATTAAGGCCATTTTCGTTTTGTATAAAGGATCTGATCCCGCTCTGCAGTTGGCCAGAGTGTTTCGAAGCAACAATAACAATTTTCATTTTCTGCGTTTGCAGAATTTACCATGATTCAGACTGCGGGATGCAGAAAATGACCCCAAAGACGGATTTTTACATATCCCTTCTTTTTTCAACTTTTGAAACCTCTGAAGTCTTATTTCATGTCAGTTTGTTTGTTTGTGTTGTGATGGCAACGGGGTATAAGGGTGGGCGATCAGCCTAGGATGAGGGGTTATCTTAAAATGTAATTTTTAAAAATATAATTCCCAAATTTTGTCCATCACCTCATTAATGTATGGGAATGCTTTTGTACGAGGGTCATATAAAAACGTAGAAAGTGTAGCTTTTTGAAAGTCTTACTTCCGACCTCATTTTGAACACTTTTCTCAATTTACGCTGTCCACTTATCTCTAATAGATAAAGAATTAAAGCCCGTTACCACCTTTTTGGGACACCCTGTATCAGTCTGGTTTATAGTATCCACAGGTTCTGAAATCATCATTAACCAGTGTTCTACTTCAAAAAAAAAAAAAAAAAAAAAAAAAAAAAAAAAAAAAAAAAAAAAAACGTGGTCTGCTTTAAAAAAGAAAAAAAAATCACTGTATTTACGTATACTATTTCTAAGCTAATCTAAATTCATCAACGCGGGTTTCGAAGTTTATAAAGCGAAACAAAACAGTCGTTTGAATATCAAATCAATACTGTACAGCTTCTCATTTCCATAACCATAAGAATCTGCGCTTTATGCCTTTGGAAACTATCTTGGCGAGTAATCGCATCGTTTGTGTTTTTTCTTCTTTTTTTATGGTCAACGGATGCAAATAATCGGTACTCATTTTACCGTCGATAATTCACGCCAACAAATTTTTTCGCCAAAGGATTGCAATGCACTACATTGTAACAATGAATCTGACGTATTCCACACGCACACGGAATCGCTCTTTTTGGCTGACTGACTGTAAAATACATAAGTGCCAAATAAGCTTGTTTTGGTCGGAAGTATGATTTTTTTATTAGATTCAATGAAGAATTTACCCGTATATTTTAAAACTAAAAAGCGATTAACTGTGTGAACTAGTGTAATTACACATTGTACGCCGTGTAAAGATAGGAAATAGATACTAATAAAAAATAGTGTTATTCCATTAGTGTTATGCAACAGTATCAAGAGAAAAAAATAATTACAGAGATGTGAACTTATACTTTACTTATATTAGACTAATACTATATTAAAAATGTCAAAAATTTGTTACAAATGATAGTTATACGTACCAATATAGACTAATCACCACCAAAAAACTTCTTCAGTTTTTTTCGTCTCCTATTCTTATGAAAACAAACATGGCGCCTGCCGGTAGATACTCGGATGTTGCCATCGCTCGACTGTTGCATGAACAGAGCGCATGCGCCAATTTTCTTCGGCTGAATGCCGCTCGGCCGTTATGCGGGCCGAAATTTCTTTTCAGTTCAGCGTATTTTGATCAAATTTAGGCATATGGCCCGATAACTCAGGCCGGATATCGTTCTGAGCATCGTTTTATGGGTACCGGACCGATCAGTGTCTGCCGCACACATAACAATCATCGTTTTTAGATGGAATTCCGTGTCTGGGCCGAGTACCAAATTTCGGTGAGCGAGGGAGTTGCGATGAATGCCGGTGGTTGGCCGAGCAGAAACTGGGAATTGTTGCTTGTAGGGATGGCGGTATTTAAGTGATAGGTGTATGACATGTCTGAGTCGATTCTTTAAAAAAAACTGGGTTTTAATATATCGCTTATAAGGTTAGCATTAACTTTCCTATTTATTTAGAAATACAGTCTTTCACGAGCAGAAATATGACTTGCTTTACTGAAAGAGTATGTTTTTAGATGTGAATTACACTTACTAAAATTGTTATGTTTCTTGACGTGCTCCAGTAATATGACCTAAAGTGGAAAGCTATATTTCCGGGTAAAATGATTCCTAGACTGAAGAAACTCCAGTACCGGGTCGCAGGCGTCATGGCAGCCCTTCAACCGTTCTCAAAATGTGTGACTGCCATTTATATTATTTAATTTATTTCTGCGTTTATTTTAGGCCATAATTTTTTTATTATAATTTAAACTTTTTCTATTTTGTTTTTTGTGATCCTTTTTTATTTTAAAATTTCCATAAAATAAACCAGATATACTATATAATCGTAAAATTTATTTTATTTCATTGTGTATAGTCATAATTACTTTTTTATTTTTTATTTTGAAGATAAAAAAATTTAAATTATTTCCAAATGAAGGCTCATTTTGCCCTTGGGTTGAGAGTAAAATGGTCCTCCCAGCACTTTCTAAAAATTACATATATATACAGGGTTGTCCAAATTAAACTTCCCCAACTCAGAGGACTGTGCATGATGTTGTATGTGTCATAATGTGATGAAATTTTGAAAACAGACACTTCAGATCACGCGCTCGTGATTTATTAAAAAAATATATTAGTACAAGAAGTTGCCGATAGGTGGCGCTGTAACACTAGTAATTTGCATATTGCAACAACGTGATTGCAGAAATAAAGCTTCTGCGCCACGTATCCAAATGACGAGCCCTACAAAAGTGGAAGACAGGCGCTGCACAGGCAGTTGTTTCCAGCTCGCTGATGCACAATGACGACTTCGGAAGACAAAGCTCTGTTAGTGAAACTTTTCTACCAGAATGACAAGAACTCCTGTGCTGCGATAAGAGCATTACGTCGGCTGAAGAACTTACGCCGAGGACCAATGACACCACGCGCTTTACGAGACACGGTGAAGAAGTTCGAAAGAACCGGACAGCTGGGAATTTCACCAAGTAGAGGAAGACATGCTGAGGATTGTGCACGCATACAAGACATTGCTTTGGCGGTCGTGGACGCCACTAGCCAATCGCTACATGGTGTTGTCAGTGTGCCAACTGTTTCTCGTGCTGCTGATATGCCCTATTCGACCACGGCACACATATTGAACACCTGTAGAACGTCTTGTTGATCTGCAGCGCCACATATCGGCAACTTCTTGTACTTATATATATATATTTTAATAAATCACGAGCGCGTGATCTGAAGTGTCTATTTTCAAAATTTCATCACATTATGACACATACAACATCATGAACAGGCCTCTGAGTTGGGTAAGTTTAATTTGGACAACCCTGTATATATATATTTTTTAGTTACTCATGTACGTAACCATTTTCAACTTAAAAATCATTAGTAATTAGTTTGTAATATTCGTTAGTGTCTGCTCTAAAAGGGTTAATAATTTTAAAGTGCCATGGGATTTTCATTTATTTTTATTCTGTTCTAGTAGAAAAATTTTCATACGATTTGAAGCACATGAATTTTCAAATCTCAAAGAATTCAATAAAATATACTTTCATTTTTTGAAGTTTTATAGATTGCAAATCCCTTGAGATAAATATTTAATCAACTTGCTGTAAATACGAAGTTGAAGTACGTGAAACGTGACAAATTAAAAGTTATTCGAAGCCTTTTATTCACGTTCTGCTAACAACTTGCAAATGAGTATAGTTCTCGTCTTACACAGGAATGGGAAGCTTCGGACATAGCAAATATGTCATTTAATATTAAAAATACATGCTAAATTTACTACAGTCGAATGAATTTCCTTAAACAAAAATTTAAGTGGGATGTTACCTTTCTTTGAATTTGCTGATTAGATGAACTGTATAAAAATGACAGTTTAATTATTTTCTGAATAATTTAATATTTTCAGATTCTTTGTGGATAAAAATAATAAACAAAAAATAGGCATTAAAAATAGTAGCATAACAATTCTGAAATGTGTACAATGAAGTAAATTAGTGAAACTAATCAAATCATACATTTAACCACCATTCTTCAAAAGAGTAGTTTTAAGTTGAGTGTCCTTCCCATGTTTCATTGGTAATTAATAGTTGTGTTACAAAGAAACATAAATGAATTAAATATAACACCATAGTTTATTTTAATGCTTTTAGGAGAACTGGTATTTATTTGTAAATCATTCATGATATATAATGAAGTGTTGCAGGGAAGTACTTTTGTAAGAATTTATTGAAAAGAAAATCATGAATAGTCCAGTAAAATAGGAAAATGGATTTCTTTTATTTCATAAACGGAGTGTGAAATAAACAACTTACTTGAGTTCAGAAAGCTGAAGTAATGACAACAGAAAGCCCCTCAGCGGATAGCATATTTTTCTGAAATCTAGTTGATTTTCTCATATTGTACTGGTATATTAATAGTCTTAGTTTGTATTACGCCCTTACGTACAGAAATAAACAGTTTTTTAATTCTTTCAAGCTACATGAATAACAGAAACAGTTGACTTTGTTTCCTTTACGATGCATCTTTTTTTTGCTATTAATGCATTACATGTAGACTGTACTTAGGCACAGTCACACAATATGCTGTTATAGTCAAATTTCATTACACTTGACAGAAACTTTTCCTTATAGAAAGAGCATTTTAGAAACTACTTATTAGCGAACACAGAACAGGACGAATTCCTTTTCTCTTCCCAACTGAAAATTCCAGAATATCTCCATTCGTATTCTTTTTTTCTTGCGCCCTTAAATGGTTATTTGTCAAATTAATAAAATAATACTAATTTTGTAAAATACACACATAAAAGGTACTTATGAAAGTGTTTCAATCGAAAAAAATTCGATAGTCATCAGCACTAGTAGATGCCCACACACAGACTGGAACTGGGAACAGAAAGAATGCGTATTTCTGTTCGCGGAACTTTCACTTTCAGCCATCTACCATGTTCTGTGCCAGTGGCGAGCTGCTACTGGCACAGAACATGGTAGATGGCTGAACAGAATATGATAGATGGCTGCTCGCCTTCTGTGCCAGTGGTTTCAATGGTGGGGCCCGAAAAAAAAAGGTAGTGCCAATTCCCCTAGCCAATTCTCCAGGGCCCTCTGGCCCCTAATGTCGAGCCGCCACTGTTTAGTGCCTTAATCACTCGGCCATGGTGGGGCCTCAGTCCCTTTTTAAATAAAAGCTTGTTAACCATTTTTTACAATTCTTATTAATTGCCATTGCAAATATCACAATTCTAAAAAAAAAACGGAGTAATACACTTTATAATATTTGTATGAAATTTAGCGCGTGCGTTTCGCAATTTACAACAGTATCTTTTGATAATTATAGTTCATTTTCATACTTTTTAAAAATTCTGGGAAATGCAGGTAACTAACTCATAGATGAAATGGAATTGTGTGGGCATGCCGTACGCAAACTTTGTGCACTAATTAATCTCCTTGTAAAAAGTATAGAATTAACTGTCAATTTCAATCATCGATTGCAAAAAGTTAATTGCGTTTGATAAATAAAACTGACAAAAATTCCTACTCTACAAAGAATATTTGATTTGTATGATGAAGTACTGGGAGAATAAACCCAAATTTGGCGAAGACAGTTTGACGAGTATTTCAACACTATTTCAACGAAATGATTAAACTGTGCAAGACATCGAAGTTCATAATGACATATCGCCTTGTAATTCCGATTTATCTTCTAATAACCAAAGTCTCCAAGAAATATGTATGTGTGGCAATAAATCATAATATTTGTTCGCTTCACAAAATTGTGATTTATTTTATTGTACTACTAGCCGCTAGAGATGAGACGGGCTCAGCCCGAGCCCGAAAGCCCGAGCCCGAGCCCGGGCCCGATCGGGCTCGGAGTCGTGAAAAATTTCTTCGTTGTTGAACATACTCCTTGAAACAGATTTTAAAAAGTGATTCATGGGATAAATAGGCGTACTTATTTCAAAAAATAGCGGCACGGGGGACTAGAAGGTGTGTGAAGCTCCAAAATTTATTGTATCCTCTTAATGAAATAGTTAATTTTATTTGTCTTTAGCTTAAATTTCGGGCTCGGGCTCCAACTTTAATAATATTGCTCTGGCTCGGGCGGGCTCGGATTAAAAGTCTTCGGGCTCGGGCTTCATAAAATGAGCCCGAACTCATCTCTACTAGCCGCCTCCGGCGACCAGTTGGTTCGCCATCTTAATAAATCTTGTTCGGAGAGAATCCTGTTCTTCACCGGCTTCCTTGGCACTCAAATCTCTCAGATTCTGAATGGAATTTAAAATTAAGATGGTTACAAACAGGGGCAGCCCTACGGTAAGTGTCGTCTCTGCTAATGTAAAAAAGACGCCCCCTTTTATGCTACTTAGTTTTTGAGTTCGAAATGACGCCCCTTCGAAGCCGGCGCCCAGATGCGTTGCTTACTGTGTCGGGCCGCCCCTGATTACAAAAATAAGATGGTTAAATGATAAAAACCTGCAAAAAGGAACAAATTATTTTCGTCCTATATTAATTCTCAAGAGCTTCATGATGTATTGGCCTTTATCAAAAATGGAAAGGAAAAAAAAGCTAAGAAAATCTCAAACATTTTCAGATTTTAAATACGCACTAAAGCGCTATGTATTATTAAAAGCGTATTATAATCCATGGGTCTTCCCTATTTTCTTTCCTTATCCCATTAAGTTGGAAAGTATAACATTATTCATGAGTGTGATTAAAGACAACTAAAATTGATATTTCTATCCTTTTTCTCGATGTAATACATTAGAAATAGATGGGAAAAGCTGTGCAGAAAAATGCACAATTCGAACTGAAATAAAGTTTAAAAACTCATTAAGTGTATTCATAATTCAAGTAGCAGAAGCAGACGATAAATAGCGCTTGGCGCTAGAATCACATCTCAAATCGTATATCAACCATTTTATTTGTTGCCGAATTAAAAAGTTGCACGTTTTAGTCTCGGAAAATTTCCAAATCCTATTTTTCTTTTGAGTATAAAACATTTCATTCCTGCTCTGATGTCACATGCACACGATGTTTTAATTAAAAAATAACCTTACAAATAATGTAAAAAAAAAAAAAAAAAATCGTTATTCCTTTATTTTTACTTCAAGAGTCTGAATAATTTAATAAACTCGCCAAACATGGCAACCAAGATAGCTAAACTCTCACTCTTCCCACTGCAGGGTTACAATTGCGAAATGACGAGAACAAAAATGATCATTTTGCGACACGTTTTTTATCGATATCTCATAAAATAATTCGAATTTCGAAAAAATCGCTTGGAGGTGTGTCGAGACCCGTCTTGGAGAATTTCCGTACAAAACTTGGTAGGTCTACGATCACCCGTTTCGGAGCTACGCGAGACACAGACAGACAAACGGACAGTTTACATCTTGTTTTATTTATGTAGATTCACACGTATAGTTACCGTGTATTCTGTTATTTCTATAAAATTTCACTAAAAGTTATTTAACTTTCAAATAATTTTATTTTAAACTAGCTGAAGTACCCGTTCTTCGCACGGGAATGAATGGACTTTTTGATATTACGATTTGTGGTGATTACTATTCATTGTAATAAACAGATATAGCAAAGTGGATATCGCGTTATATTGTGTCCAATAATCATGCATACCGAATTGCAAGGCAATCGTTTGTACGGTGCAGAAGGCCATGCGGCGTAGCGCAATCTAGTGGCGAGTTTTAGCAAAACGGATACGGCGAAAATATTTTTCGCATTCAGATATCGATGTATACGAATTTTCATGACTATCGGCTGGACAGTCCTGAAGTTCATGTGTTGACGCGACATCTAGTGGCAAGTTATAGGAAAATGGATGGCGCCAAACTCTTTCCCGTGTTCAAATATCTATGTATACCTATTTTCATAGCGATTATTTGCACAGTCAAGAAGTGATAAACTGCAGGGCCATCTAGTGGTTCAATAAAGTAATGATTTGCTACAGCGCCGTCAAGTGGCGAGTTATAGCAAAATGGATAACGCCAAAATTTTCTCATTGTTCAAATAGCTATGTATACTGATTTTCATAGCGACCGTGTTCAACTATCCATGTATACCAATTTTCATAACGATCATTTGCACAGTCAAGAAGTGATACACTGCAGGGCCATCTAGTAGTTAATTAAAGTAATGATTTGCTACAGCGCCGTCAAGTGGCGAGTTATAGCAAAATGGATAACGCCAAAATATTCTCATTGTTCAAATAGCTATGTATACTGATTTTCATAGCGACCGTTTGAATGGTCAAGAATTTGGCCTGCTGCAGCGTCATCTAGTGGCGAGTTAAAATAATAATGCATTGCAGTGTCATCTAGTGGTGAGTAACATCAAAAGGAACGCAATTAGAATATATTCTTCGTGCTCAAATGTGTAAGTATAAAAAATTTTATGCCGATCGGTCGAACGGTATAGAAGTTGATGCTTTGCAGCGCCATTTAGCGGCAAGTTACAGCAAAATGGATAGTGAAAAATATTCTCCGTGTTCTAATATTCGCGTGTACCAAATTTCATCGAAATCGGTTGGACGATATTCGCATAGCAAACGGCTAAACGGAATAGAATTCAACGTTGTGCTGCGGCACCAAGTGGCAAGTTAAGGAAAACGGATAGCATAAAAACCTTCTCCATCATAAAAGACTTAGGTGAACCAAATTTCATCGTGCAACGGTGCTCAACGGTGCTGGAGTTTTTCAACCTCATAAACACATACCAACATTCATTTTTATCTATAACCAATGTTATTATATATACCAGTCTCAAATAAATCCAGTTTCAGATCTAAGCCTCGCCAAAGTGCCAACATACGCCATTTTGCAAGAGTTTTTTCAGGGAATCATTCGAAGCATTGACTTAGCAGCAATCAAAATGGGAAATGGTTCAATTGCCAAAAAGTAAAGCACATTTATTTGAAAAGTGGAATCCCTTAATACAGCCGAATTTTTTAAAATTATCAACTATAACGTGTTTTATTCATCGTTACTCCGGTGTACTAAATGAGAAGATTTCAATTATCTGAAATTTGGCGGAATTCCCCCAACTTAAATCAATGTACTCAATTGGCGAGAATTCTGAAGTTAGATCGCTTGAAATCCCTTAATAACTGCATTATTTCTTCACGGATCATTAAAATTTAACGCTGTATTCTAATAAAACCTTTGCACTTGTTTTCAAAAATCTATTTCCTTAAGCTCTCAATAAATTGCGCCAAGCAAACCGCTAGAACTCACTTACTCAAAATCCATATTTCAGCCATTTTATTTTTTCGCCAAACTAAAAAAATTTACACATTAGCCTCGGAAATCTTCAATTCTTATTGTTTTGTGTGTAAAGCATTACATTCCTGCTCTGATTTCCCATGCACACGATATTATAATTTCGAAATAAAATACACTTGCGCCAGTTACACGGCTTCAGATCATTAGAACTTGCAACCTAAGCTCTTTTCTAAACAAAAATATACTTCCTAAGTCCCCTAAAAGCATAGACATTCACTATTGGGAAAATGCTCACACTGTTTCCACCCCACAATATTTCGGATTACACCCCAGGCCTGTGTAATTGGTGATGATTCACATCGGAGGAATGAGGAAGTAATGGGGTGAATAATATTACAAAGGTGAAATTTAGAGCGGGGGAAAGTGGGGTCCGAGGGAGGAATTCGTGGGAGGAACTTGTCGATTCTAATTTTAAACGTACGGTGAATGTTGGAAACGGGGCGGGGGGGGAGATTAAAGATTTATACGGACACTATTAGTTGAAGTAGATTAGAAGAGTAAATGAGAGGGGGACTTCACATTTTTGCTTGACTCATGTTGTTATAAATCTTGCGCAGTAAATAAAGTGAACCGTTTAATTTATGTGTTTGTTCAAAGTAAATGTGGCATTCTGAAGTTGGATCTAGATCTAAGGATGCAGAAAACCGTCTACATAAATAGTTATTTCACTAACAAGAAAGATAAATTAGGCCAAAACGTGGCGATTATAAAACGTTTTCCAACATATTCTGATTTTTGCTTATACTACTGCTTAACCCTTTAACGTGCAGTGTTCCCGCTCTGGGAACACCAAACTCTGTCGTTTTGACTGTTGCCAGTCACGAAGAATAGATTTGATTTCTGTAAAAATAGTTGCGGGTGACATAGATCCACGAGAATCCTTTACTTTTTAGCACGTTAGTTCCCGTAAAAAAAATTGTCACGATTCTTTTTAACAGCACTGACATCTGCTGAAAAATGGAAGAACGCGAGAACAGCTGGATCGATTGCCCAATGCTGAAAAAAGGGCAGACGTTGCCATCGCCCGACTTAACTACCAGAAACATGGCGGACGATCGAAACGTTCATCGCGTGCCACAGATCTAGAGACCCTTATTTTGTCGACAGCTGGCTGTGCGGCACAGCCAGCTGTCGTCAAAAAAGGATCTCTAGATCTGTGGCAGGCGATGAACGTTTCGATCGGCGCAATCTTGCTGGTAGTTAAGTCGGGCGATGGCAACGGCTGCCCTTTTTTCAGCATTGGGAAAGGGTTGCGCCTCAAAGGGTTAATAAATAGTTAAAGCAATTAATACACATTATGATCTGTTGATTGCTTTCATTTGTTCCCTGTCACCATTGTGCCCTTCTGAGCCCATCGTTGCTTCCTGGAAGGAATACAAAGCATTACGCCTCAATAGGGCATAAAAAAGTAAGCTATCTTATGGAAATATTTAATTATTTTACGAATGCATGATAACTATATATTATTTAGCTCTAAAAGAATCCTTAATTTTCCTTTATACACAACACCATTTTTTACCAAGTGTTTCATTAATAAACTGTTAAGAAATTATAAATTTCTTAAAACAAAAACTTGTTATCTCTCAAACAACCTTATTCTTCTATAGCTCTAGAAGTAATTCTTTAAAAAATTCTATATCTATTTATAGAAAAGGCATTTAAAGTAAAGGTATAGCTATAGATCACTAAATCTCCAAACAATATGTTCGCTAGCGAAAACACGCTGTCAGAGTTATCTGAGGTAGAAAAAAAACGAACTTCCATGAACTTACTGAACGAACTCTTTCATCGGAATAATTAATTTTTAACGAGTAAATCAATATCCCACGCGTTATTTACTTCTAGAATTTAATTCTCCTTCTTACCCAATACACAAACTTTTTTTAATTTATTCTTCAGTTTAACTAAAACTTGAACATTGGCCAGAAGTAAGATGTATAAATTTCAATTTATGCAGAGTATCGTCCTTGGAGACGGTGGAGGAGTGTTTAGTAACGAAAATTAATGGTTTTCGAACGACCGTGCCCGATCTCTTGCATTGCTTATGCTTAATTTAATGGCATTAATAAATAACCAGTGAAGAGCTCCAAGTAAACAGCCAGCAAAAGACCGGCCGAGAGAACGGTGTTTAAAGGGGCTACGGAGAATGAAGAAAAAAAATATTTAATAAGAATATGTAACAAAGTATTTTTAATATTCCTAACAAAGTGTTTCTAATTTTGCCTCTTCATTATTTACAAGGGGAAAAAAATGTAAAAGAAAAAGATGGAAGAGTAAGAAAAAAAAGGTTACTTTCGAAATTTTCTGATGAATTATGAAGATCTTGATTTATAATAGATGCTTTTTCTCTCCAGTTGAATTTCTCTGAAGCGAAACGAAACACAACATGAAGCGTTTGAAATTTTCAATTATTTTCTTGGAAACATTACAAAAGCAGCATTATAGAAAATATTTTATAAACTTTAATGCAATAAGCAGTTTTAAAATAAATTTATGTTAAGTAAGGAGAATTTATTAAGACACTGTTTGGTGGACTGCCAAGCGGTAGGTCAGAATCCTAAACCTTCACACTTTGCCATCTACCAATGTTTAGTGCCTTGTCCACTCAGCGACTGGTTGTTCCTTTGCAGTCAATGGTGCATATAAAAATTTCTCTTTCAGAGAGTCTATCCTATACAGCTGTGACAACAATCACCTGAAAAAAAGCGGAACATTTTCTTGTGGCCAACTTCAGTGTACTTGTATGTTTTTGAATTATATTTTTATTTACTTATCCTAACTGCTAAAAATAATAATTTGAAAAAGTCTTAATGTTTAAAAAACTAATTGTTATGACATGACATTATGATATGACAAAACAAACTTGATAACTCTTTTGGGAATAATCCAGACCTCCTGGTCCCCTACCTTGTCGCTCCGCTGTTTGCAGTTATTGAAGCCCCACACCTGAGGTACAGTGCAGAGCATGCTATGTGAAGAATTAGCAGCTTTTCTTTCTTGTTTAGGGTTGCTGGGTCAAATAGTTCTTTTTTTGTGTGTGGAATTCATGATTCGGGAAGCTCCACACTAATACATTCTTAGCTGAGATACCTGCAGTAATATAAGCCCAATTTGGGATGTTTCTTTAAAAAGGGGGAACGTCAGGCTAAGATTCGATAGTCTTCGTCTAGCAATTTATTACAGTAAAACAACCTAAACAGTAGCAGTTTTATTATAATAATGGTAATTATTTTCATAAATCATCATTATTATTTGTCACTAAAAGTTATCTAACATCACCGCTACATTTCATTTTAAGTCTGTCTGCATGGCTAACAGTTATAAAAATTTAATATGCACTCTTTCAGAGTTTATCAACCGAGTTTTCAACTACAGAATGAAAAAAAATTACTTTTACCCTTTGTTCTGTGCTTACAAAATGCATTCTTCTGTCGTTATAAGTAATTGCAGCACAGCAAGCTGGAAAAATAGCACATTTTTATTTTTATTTTAATTTTATTTATTTAAATATTTTTGGTGCAAACTAAATAAAGATCATATCTTTTTTTTAAATTTCGTTCATTTATTCTTGCTTGTTGTGGATTTTCAGAAATTTACACAAAGTTTGATTAAATATGCACTGGACAAAAATTCATTCGTACAATCAGACTCACCGGGCTCCAAGACATGTTAAAAAATCATGGAATTCCGTGGGCATTGCACTTTTTCACAGCAATTCTCGTCTCTTCCTGGAATACTGATGGCCACATCTTTTACTGACATCGAAGTATAATTTGTTTCCACCATCTGCAGATTTCAATTCAAATAAGACGTGTATCATCAAATTCCTTAATGATTTTCTCTAAAACCTTAGCACCACACTTTTTTCATATATTTTACTGTCCGGAATTCCGTCAGAGAAACTGGCACAAAGTCATCATTCTTGTGAAAGAGCTTCACTAGCAGAGCGTGATCATTCATTGACAGAGTCATGACAAGTTTCACAGGCCCAATATGAAGAAATCTCCATGTACCCCGCGATTTTATAAGAAATCCAATGTGTGGTGTGCATGGTGTAGTGTGACAATGGCCCGCACACGAAGAAGAATAAAAGCTGCAAAAAGGTTTACGATGTTCCGACATAGTGGTGCCAAGTGATGACACCAAAAGACAGCCGAAATTGTCCCATAATAAATTAAAAGAAATTTATAGGGAGCAGCTGGTGGCGACAATTGCAAGAAGGGAGTAAATAAAGGAGGCGGTTAAAAAAAAATGGAAAAGAACTACTTAGGTGAAAGAACCAATCAGAAGAAATATAGAGCAACGAAAATTATGATGAAGTAATTTTATGGTTTAATTGGTATTTGAAATAGGTTAAGTTTGCTAGTAGTTAATTAATGAATTACTTTGGCCAGATCGTAAGTGGTTGTATATTACCCGCAATAATCCAAAATCCTACCTCTGAAAAATCCATCAAACATACACTCCTAAAATAAAATTTTTCTTCTAATGATTCCTGAAACAAATTACAGATACCGGCAAAATAAAAGAAACAGATTTTAAAACATTTTATTTTAATAATTAATTTCTAATTTCCAAATATACAATACTTACTATAACAATTTAATCTTCCTATTTTTTACTTTTTAACATACTTAATACTTGGAACTGCGACATATTTTTTTTTTCATTAAATATCAACTTGAGGGATAGCGGAGAGATATAGTGCGGCCCAAATTATCTATTAATCAATAAGAGGTTATTTTAACTTCTTTCATGATGCGATGATCAGGCATTTTTTACTGAAGGAAACGTTGACTTGCGGATTGGGATGCAATTTTATCAACATCGGTGAGTACGTCGCGTCGGTGGAGGGGTTCGGCAGGGCGGCTACTTTATCAGCATTCGGTGATTCCATCACTCCAGCATACCTCTCAAATGTCGGTGGACTGATTCGGTGGGGCTACCGCCAAGGATTCAGGCATTCTCCTTACGGTCTCGATGCTCTTTTTTTTACATCAATTCAACTTCTTGGCCGTCACACTTTCTCCACCGCTCTCTATGTGTCTCTTTTCGTCCTCTTCTCTCGACACTCTCTTGACGACCACACTCTGCAGACCACTCTTGGACAGCACCCTCCTTTTCTTCTTTTTTGCTTCTTTTTTCTTACGATAAAACAATCCGGGAGTCCTTTCGTTCATCGTCCCCTTTTCTTGCATAATTTTCGTTGCTCTATATGTCTAATGATTTGTTCTTTCACCTAAGTGGTTCTTTTCCATTTTTTTTTAACCGCCTCCTTTATATACGCCCTTCTTGCAATTGTCGCCACCAGCTGCTCCCTATAAATTTCTTTTAATTTATTATGGGGCAATTTCGGCTGTTTCATCGTGACATCACTTGGCACCACTATGTCTGAACATCGTAAATCTTTTTGCATCTTTTATACTTCTTCGTGTGCGGGCCATTGTCACACTACACATGGCACGTCTTTCATTTTGCATATTATGACACCTAAAATGAGATCTATTTTAGGCGTCATAATATGCATAAATGATCATAATATCCATAATATTGCTAAAATTTGGAAATATATATATTACCATACAATTTTCTCCGTCTTGGAGTATAATCATTTTCAATTTTAGGTCAATTTTAGATCATTCCTTTTCAGCTTTTTTAAAGATTCGTCAGATTCAGAATACAAACCATTCGTTCAATGTTAAATCCATCCAAAGTATATAACATGCGAAGAATAAATGTGTTGAGGAAAATATTTTAAAATACGAAATTTCGGAAATATATAAATTAGAACAGAGATTCATCCTCAGAAATCAAACATTTTACTAGAGGCTCTTCTGAAGTGTATTCCTAGATTCCATTTTGATAACTAACATCTATTATGGAATCCGAGAGTTTCTAAATAAACACAGATTATTCTGCGAGAGCAATCAAAATTATTTATAGTCTGCAACTGCACTTTAGGAATATGGGTTGGTAAATATAGAATGCAGTGAACGTGCTATACTTCAGAAAGCTTTATTGCGGTGGAAATGGAGTTTTGTTTAATCTGCTGCGCACAGCGATTAGATGAAAGCAATAAAAACAGTTTCCAGACATCTAAAAGAAGAACACATTTTTAATGCATAATCAATATTTCATTTGTTTTCAATTAGAGAAGCATTCAAAGTTTTTGCATTACCCATGACTTCTAAATTCTATGTATGTTTTGTTGATAATACTTTGATGTATGTGAATTCCACTCTGGTGTGATTTTAGTAAATAGAAAATTCAGTTTTAATTGTAAATAATAATTTACGGCAAAATAATATATAGTGTAACAATTTTAGTCATAAATAATAATGACGATTTATGATAAAATTAACAGTATTATAATAAATTTTCTCTCGTTTGCAATGCTTTAAAATAATAGACATTCTGACAATTTCCTTCTCTGAAATCATAGCATATATTTTCCAAAGTTATTGAGATAGCTAGAGCACTATTGTTAATCCATCTTCTAATAAAATATTTATAACAGGCTGGATTACTCATCCTGAATAATCTAACATTTTTTTTTTTTTTTTAAATCGAATAAGGGGATTGGTTACGGGCACATACAACTCTACGTCTATGAGTGGACTGTGACATCATAGCTACACTGTTGCAGATAAAGTTCAGTGTTTTAATGAAAATATACTGCCAGTTTAGCTGTAACTAATATTTAAAAAAAAAATGGCGTTGTTTTCTTAAAATGGGGTTAAATGGTGCAAATAATAAATCTTCTATAATATCTTCTATAAGTAAGAATTTACTTACTTATAGAAGATATATAATTCACAAATGGTTGAGAGCTATGTCCCTGGCAAAATAGCCATTCTATATTTACGATGAAGATGAATGTGCGCATATTCACGCTTATTAACCTTTTGAGATGCAACCTTTTTTCAGCATTGGGCAATCCATCCAGTTGTTCTCGCATCCTTCCATTTTTCAGAAGATGTCAGTGCTGTTAAAAACAATTTTTTCACGGGAAATGACGTGCTGTGCTAAAAAGTAAAGGATTCTCGTGGAGCTATGTCATCCGCAACTATTTTTATAGAAATCCAATCTATTCTTCGTAACTGGCAACAATCAAAACATCAGAGTTTGGTGTTCCCAGAGAGGGAACACTGCGCCTTAAGGGGTTAACAATGAACAGGCGCTAGGAATCTCGCTGATTCTTCCATAATTTTCCCAGACAGAATGTTCTGCTGAGCATTAATAAAAGAGTGATAATGTATTACATGAAATGGACTTAAATCGAATTTATGCAATAAAGAGAGCAATTCGGTATGTGCGCAGACAGCGAAAAAATAATATTAAATTAAGTTAAAGACTGTCAAAAGATTTCATAGAAGATAAAGGTCTCATGAAAATGAAGATGTTGTATTTTCGTTTACACTTTTTAAAGTTTACATGGAAAATGCATTGAAGATTTGAATGAAAATGCAGGGACATGGGGATTAATGTGTGTGAATGCAACATCAATTTTTACAACAAAGTTATAATTTTAAAAAGTAAAAAAGAAAAAAGGATTTCGGGAAAATGGCGATAAAAATCAACGAAGAATGTGAAAAAGGGACTTTAGACGACCGTCAGAAAGACCACATACCTATGCACTGGAGGAAATGAGACGGTTCTAAATCTAAATAATTATTTGAAAATAGAAATCTGTTCAATTATAGGTACCTTGTAGTGGACATTAATAGAGGAGGCACAGACACACAGAAATTAAGAGCACATTCTGTGAAAAAATAGAGACTGTTAAACTATATTTGTTAGAGTGCGAAACTATCCAGAAAAGGAGGGTAAAACACTTGCAATTCCATTGTAAAGAGCATATTGCTTTGTGGAGCAGAAGAATGGAAAATTATAGAGGCAGAAAAAAGGAATTAATGATTGTGAAAGTGACTGCCCTGAGAAAACTATTAAGAGTTGAGAAAAAAATGATATGAAAAATTCAAAGAAATAACGAAATTAAAGGGAACCATATTAGACGATCTTAAAAAAGCAAATAATTTGGTATGGTCATATTAAAAGAATGAGTGGTGAAATATTACACGAAATTGCCTTTAGGCATTAAAACCAACAAGGAAAAATAAATGGGGTAGTTCGCAGAAGAAATGAATGGATGATATTGAAAACGACGATGAGAAATAAAGGTTTGAAGGAGGAATGAACCCATGACAAGAAGAACTGCGAGTAACTTCTGTAGATATTTTACAAAGTGCGCCAGAAAACGTCAAGTATCGAAAATACATACATATCAGAGTGTCATATAGTCTCACTATTACAGACAGAGTTTAAAAATTTTATCAGTAAAGGTTCATAACTCAGTTTTCTCACTCATAATGATGGTGATTTTTCGAAAGATCCCTTTAATTTCGGATATCTAGAGGGATATCCGAGAGAGAGAAAAATTTAGAGAAATTTTTAAGAGAGTGCAAAACATGGAGCAAATTTCTGTGGAAAGAAAATTGAAACACATATATAAGGTTTCAGAAAGAGAGAAATCTAAAATAAGCAAATCGATAAATCTGCAAAGGAAACCTTTTTCGAAACAGTAAATATAAATCAGTATAGCTTCTGAGAAATCCAACATTTAACTACAGACTCCTGAATTTGGTTTTGATAGCTAATGTCTATTATGTTGTGCAAGAGTTTCTGAATAAACTCGGATTACTCGTCGACTATATTTGAAATTATTTATCGTCTAGAGTTGCACTTTAGAAATATGAGTTGGTAAACACAGTGAATATGATGTACTTCAGAAATATTATTGTGATGTAAATGGATTTGTGTTTAAGCTACTTGCCAAAGCAACTAGAGCAAAAAATTAGAAACGTTCGGTACCAAAAAAAAAAACAGTGGAGAAATATTTCAATTTATTGTAAATTCATTGTTACTCAAATATGAGAAACTTTAAATGTTGCTTTTCTACTATTCGCAATTGTTTTATATAGAAAATGTGTTTTGTAAAGCTTCCGTTGATGCCATCTTAAAAACGTTTCCTATTTTGAGAGTTATAAATATATTTAAAGTATGAAAAAAAAACTGTATGTTTGTCACCCAGATTTGTTGGTCGCTTAGATGACCAACAAAGTTGAACGTATGCACACGACTCTGGCTATAGTGACCAGGAACTTTCAGCGTATATATATGCCTCGCTGATATAGTAGGGGAGCCCAATGTGTTTTTGGGGATTTACTCGAGCGCGGCAGATGAACATAGGGGGTAACTTGCATCATGTTGAGTACCTCCACCATATATAAGTCCTGTATGTAGGGCCGTGCATCTAGGGCAGCTCATCAGATTAGTAAAAAAAAAAAAATTGATCTTCAGAAATATTGAAGCGCGTCAGATTAAGATAAGGTGGGTTAATTACTAGCTAAAAAGTGTGCATTCAGAAAATCTGACAATTTGAGTGTCACTTAAGGGAGTGGGAGGGTTACAAAGTTGCAAAAGAAATAACGTTGTCTTGACATTCTCGAGAGCAGTTGAATTTTTTTTATTTTGAAGAAAATAATGCAAGAATCACGAAAAAAATATAATCTGCCGATTTCCGCTAGCCGAAGTAATAAAAATACGAGCCAAAGCAAGAAAAATCGTCAATGAAGATTAGAGCGTGCAAAGATAGCTCGATCAATAAGGAGCACGCTCTTCGAGTTAGTGTAGCTGACAAGGAACTCTACATGTCTGGTCCTAAATAAACTAGAACAACAAATTTTCAGAAAGAATTGAAAATATCAAATTCAAAGAATTTTTGTCAAGTTTTTAATTCATCATTGAGCTGATCAGGAGATGGCTCAATTATTAGTAACAGAACAATATATCTAAGGACGAGATTCAAGTGAAACACAATTCGAACGTTTTCCGCGTCGAACAGGGGAAACCTCGAAATATATCAATGTTTCTTATTCAACTGAAACAAACCAATGGTGTTTTGATCACGTGACAGCGCGATAGGTTTGTTCATTAGAAGCATTCTGCCAAAACGTTCGATTCAAACTCGATCGTCGCGTTTCACTTGAATCTCGCCCTTAATCATGATATGTGTTATGTATATTCAGTTACCGATAATAAAGTTACCTGAACATTCGACCATGAACCCTCATGTCTTGATCATGAAGAAGCAGATACAAAAATTGTATTTTTGGCGTCAAATAAAAGAAGATTCCACAGTTACACTCAGAACTTCAGACAAAGATATTGTTGTCATCATGTTGGTCAATATGGAACATCTCCAAGCTTCTGTTAAAATATGGATGGATCTTGGAGTTAACAATGTACGCTATTATATTGAAGTATCTGCTCTCTATGCTAAGCTCGGCCCAATAATTTCGCTAGCGCTACCAGCTCTATACGCGCTAACAGGATGCGATTACAATCCGGCACTTTACAGACGAAGCAAAAAAACCCTCTGCAAATTTTTGTGGGTTCAAATGTTTTTCGGAAGACATTTGCAAATGTAGGCTCAGAGGATCATAATACAGAAGATTCTTTTGACATTTTACAATCTTCTATGTGTCATTTGTATGGCTTGGAAAAATCAGCTATGTCAACCTAGCAAAAATAGAAATCTTTCATAAGACCTACATTCATAAGTGTCAGATACGTCGCAGCACTTCTCATTGAACGTCCGTAATTACGATGCTTGTTGCTTGCCTCCTTGCCACTCTGAGCTACGACAGCACTTATTGCGAACGAAGTATACTGCGTGCTCTTGGAGGAATGCACACAATAAAACTATGATTAACATGTCACCAACAGATTACGAGTGGACAAATGTCGATGGAAAATTTGAAATGACTTGGTTTGTTGGCAATCAGTTACCTGGTGCATACGAAGATGTCGTCATAACACCAGTTATTTACGAAATTTCAGATTTAGGTATATTTCTTTTTAATACTTTGATAACATGTTATTCATGAAATCAATAAAATTTTGTTAACGGTTATAACGATTTGTTGTTACAGTTACGAAAACTGCAGACAATATTGAAGATCCAATTGAATTATTAGATTTATGGAGTATGATAATTCTTCGGATGACGACGAAGATTGAAACAACTTTTTTCAACAGATGTATTTTATTTTTATATTATTTTCTAAAAAAAATTAAAGTCTAAATATTTAAATAATTTTACGTGATTTTATTCGCCGAATTTTACGGTCATTGAAAAAAAAAATCATAATTTTTTTCTAGCCGTCAGATTAATGATACCCCTTAAGATAATCGTCAAATTTTAGGCTACCATGACTGGAACATCATGCTAATTCTTCTGTATAAAAACCTGATACGCTCGAGTATTTCAATACTGCATTTTTTTTTTTTTTTTTTGCATTTTCAAAAATTCGCTACGAGCTTGCGTCGCTTCCGAAACGTCAGTCTTTTGAATGGGAGCATTTTTAGGGTTCACTTAACATCCCCTCTGAATACCTGACGTGCTCGAAAAAAAATTATTTTTCTATTTTCTACCCTTCCGGATGGCCACCCCCCCCCCACGCAAGTCGGCAGATGAACATACCCTTGGTATCAAAGGCACGTTGGGGCATCTAAACTATCAATATCTGACGAGCTGAAGTATCTCCATGTAACTGTTTTTTTTTTTGTTTTTTTTTTTATACATATTTGAAGGTCTGTAGACGCTTCCCCCACCACTGAAAGGGGAAACATTATATAACCTTTTATTCTTCTTATTATCTAAACTACAAAATCATATAGGTCCTCACGACTCTCGAGTAAATCCTCAGTAAGCATCATGGCTCACCTACTATCACGCTCACATCAGTTCGTTTTAGCAATATGATAAGTTTTTCTACGGCCCTTACAGATGTGAATTCCTTTTAGTGCTGTAACAGCCAACTGTTTTCCCCTATTTTGTAAGTTTCTCTAGTCAAATTTAACTTATAGGCATCTTTTTCTCTTTGTCTATCATTTTTTGTTAAACTAAGTTTAGAAAATATACTTTAGAGATTGTTATCATATTAAATGAAATTTTTCCATGCACTCCATAGCATAATTTGAAAATGGAAAATTTAATTATACTCCACCAGTATTGAAGGCGCTGATAGCAGTCAACCTCACAACCTGACAAATAATAATTTTGCAGCAAAGAGAACTTTGCAAGTGGGTTTCATTCTGAGATTCGTGCCATGCCTACCACCGCTGATTTTTACCCCATTAGAGTGGCAAAGATCCGAAAATACCAAAATCTTTAAAGGTCACTTCCATTTTTTTATGTATTATATTTTAGGTAAAGAAATGAGTTATAGTTAAAAATTGCGGACTTTTGCCCCCACCTACCCTATGACTTTATAGCTTCTCGTATCCGTATTTTGCTTTTACTATCGATTCATAATCAATTACAGGGAAGTTTATGGCAAGTAGGATAACATGTTTGTATTCAAACACTTCTCAAACAAATTTTCCTACAAAACAAAATATTGAATGATTGCTTCAAACAATGGAGTTAAGCCTTCTAATAGCAATGTCTGAATATCGTGCAGCGACAGTTACGATTATCTTTCAGCTATAGATAATTTTTCCATACTTTCTAATAGTAACAATAGTTAGTATTTTCGTAAACTAAGTAACCATTTTTTATACGGAAAAAGCAGACATTTATTTAACACACTTATTTCTAGTTAATCCTATTAACTTAACTTTCAAAACAGCAAAATCCTTCGCTGACAACATAACATTCATAACACACATTCTAGCACTAACGTGTCGTTAAAGTTTCATAAACAATATGACAGTGGCGTCTTTTTGTCATGTAATTTTAATGACTAATTAAGTAGACTATAATTCTACAAATACTCAATTTAAATATGTCTGGAAGCTTTCTCACAATGTTAAAAAGTACTTGTTGCATAGTCATCATCATTACTGGAACAATAATCTGCGGCAAATTTAACGACTTGACGTAAAATATTTGTAATCTCACTTAGAGTTTAAAATTCAGCGTCTAAAGGATATCGAGATCTTCAATCTATGTCTATGATTTATGCGGAAAAAGCACTGTCGTTCTTAAACCTTTTTCTTTTCTTTTAGGTCTCGTGAAAAAGTTTCTTCAATCTTGGTAATCTCAACGAACTATTTTATGCTAGCTGATAGAGCTAGCTTTCATCAGAGATTATTAATTTTACTTGATATTTACACTTTAAATTTTAAGAAATTAGTCTCACACAATTCATGGTTGATCACTATCTTTACATCATCCGAAGTCTAGGAAACTTTCTGCTGATGAAAACTGCCAGTTCACATGAAATATATAAGACAAAATATTTCTATTTCATATTTCGAAAAACTTCCTTAAAAGTGTTTTAAGATTTGCCCCATAAAAGTGTTTATAATAAATCAGGTAGGACTGGTGTAACCCATTTAATTGGCGTGCGACGAACAGACGCATACACATTTTATACCACTTTTTTTCAATACGGACACTTATTTTAATCCATATGCTAAAACTAACAATATAAACTAGTTAGGATACTCTTAGTATACTGCCTATAAGAGAAAAGTTATTTTCATTCGTTTAATTTATTTGAGCAATTCTTGGAATTCGTAACATGTACGAGATATATTTTAAAATATACTATTGTATATGCAATATTTTAAAAACGTTGAATTTTTTTGTCTTTTTTTTCTTATTTTAACCAAAAGAGATTGATGTAGCTTATAGGGGTATATTGTTCTCAAATTTTGAAACTAATATTGCCAGTCTTTATTGTCATTCTTTGAATATTAAAACGCTCAACATATTCTTCATACGTTCAGTGAAAGATATAATAACACATCCGTGATACATTTTTACATTTTTTTTCTTTTCTTTTTTTTTTTTGGCGGTGGTAGGAGGGGGGGGGGTCTTACTCGAATACAAATTTTTGAAAAATATACTTCACTCAATTTTTTCATACAAAAACACATAAGTAAGGACAATATTCATAATTTTAGGAGAAGGTATCGCAGTAGAAATTTTTGTAGACTTCATATTAGGTTTAGGACTGTCTGGGAGATATGTGGCAGAATCTAATTTAAAAACAAATCTTGCAGTAAATCGCTTTTCAACAACTATCGATGTTCTAGATTATAAAGCTGAATTTTGCATTGTAGTGCTTTAAATAAGCTGAAACAGAAGCACGTGAAGAATTTTTTGAATACTATCAGGAAGAATTTACAAATGTACCCTAGTCTGCTCTGCTTTTATATAGTATTAATTGATTCTTTAAGAATTATTCTGCACATTTTAGTTTCCAAAACTCAGATGAGAATATTTAAGAAGTACTCGTAAAAGTGCCCCATACTTTAAATGTATCAGCAAATAATTCCTTATAGTTACTTGGGTATAAGTTTCAAATATATGTTACACAATGTAGAAAAAAGGGTAATCCAAGTGGAAATTTAGAGAAGAAAATTATGGTTTTAAAGGAGAAAATGCTTTAAATTATGAAAAGTGGCAGCATGTTAAAACAAGTACATAGAATTTCAGATAACGCACCTTAAAGCTCTCTTAAAATGATAAGAAAAATTAATTTTTAGATTGAAAATTGATAGAACACAATAAATGACAAAGACGTTTTGATGTAATAAAAAATGTTGTCATACAAAAATAATTTCGAAAACTGTTACTAATTTAATTTACAAGGCCTGCATGTGCGCAAATTATAAATAATCTATTTAAACCACCATTATTATTGGGATAATTCATTTATGTAACATACGTATCAGTAAATGAATTATTATGTTACATTACTCAGAACATATAATACACATTTTCTTGACAGCTTTTATTATTCCATATGCAAATTCCTTTTACCTTTATTGATAGAATTTCTCCCTATATCCAATTATCATTCTCATTTGAAAACTCTCGTAATCTATTTATGGATAAATAACCGAGATAATTTATTTAACCTTTTCCACTGAAAGCTGCATAAAATGGAAAAGGGAGTTATTTTATACAGCCTGCACAGGGAATAAATTTGTTAACATTATTTGCGTTCTCATGCAGTGAATAAATATTTTCAGTGAAGAAAAAGTTATACATAAATGCACCCCACTGTTAAAAGCATTAACCATTATAAATGAATATAAAGGGTGCCCAGCAATCAAAAATTTGAATCGTCCAGTAAAAATGTTTGAGAAGAGATAAAAGACAAATATTTACTTCACGTATAAGTACACTTATTCCGATTTACTGCACCAGAGTTTTTGAGTGCTTCCCATTTCTTGCAACAATATGGCGAAGCCTAAGATCAAAGCTGTCCAAAACTGAATGAATAGTTCGCAGTGTGATGGCCAAAATTTCAGCAGAAAAGGAAAAATCCTGTGTTCGATGGTCAATTTCGGCATTTTTTTACTACAAACTGCTTCAAAAGACGCGAACTTTTACTGAAAACTGCTTGCGACTTCGTGTCTGTCTAGAGCTGCGTCATAGCACAAAATGGAAACTTGTATTGAATCAAGCTCGTTCAAACTCGTTTCATAAATTGTAAACCGCGTAGTGGTGCGTCACCAAATGTTACGTCAGTATGACGTCCCAATGAATAGCTATTGCAGTTTCAAATTTTCTGTTAATTACTGGGCATTCTGTATTACGCCATAGAATTGCATTCACCCCAATGCATGAATCGGCAAATGGTTTTAGTTTAAAACTAATAAAATATGAAAACGAAACATTTTGACATATATTTGGTGTCTCGTAGCAATACAGTATTTTTCAGTTATAGCAATGGAAACTAGATGTAAAAATTTCTGTTTTAACATACTATATTGCACTTCTATTAAATGAAAATATGAGAAATATTGGCGCTATGTTTCGTTCACTGAAATACATTTACAGTTTAGTTTTGCATA
The DNA here is from genome assembly GCA_038373885.1 of Cheiracanthium punctorium. NCBI lineage: Eukaryota > Metazoa > Arthropoda > Arachnida > Araneae > Cheiracanthiidae > Cheiracanthium > Cheiracanthium punctorium. The sequence goes on along the minus strand of JAWZYV010016501.1, from coordinate 452,283 downwards.
TTAGCTAACTGAATATGGAAAGTAAATGTTATTTATTAAGTTTCTAATATTTCAAATAATTCAATAAGATTTATAATAAAGCAATATGATCTAAATAGCTACAGATTATACATTTGTTCAATATGGCACTGGAATTCTTCTAAATTACTGCCTTTAAAATTTAATGTATGGGGGTTTTTCAATTTCTCTCGTTTAAAAAGCTATTAATATTTCATTGACTATTTTCAACAGAAACAGATCTTTTACACAAATATGGATAATTTATATAAATTAATTTATATAAAATAAGTGAACTTCACTCACAAATGCAAATATAAATAATGACTACCCGTAGACCTCAATGTAAATAAATGACTCCAGTAAATTACTATTATTGTTACGCACTCTACTTTTAACAAAAGTAAACGGCACAGCACACATACAACGAATTTTATACCAAACATAAAATTCGTTTAACGTACATTTATTTGATACAGTTATAGCTTGAGTGCGAAATACACAGTATAACTGAAACGATTCAACATTTTTCAACATTGAAATAGTAAGCTTCTTCATTTTGTTAGAAAGTGTTAATAAAATAAATAAATTGTAACACATTCTGAAAATTACACTGCATGAACCACGTGCTGGGGTATTTCCGAAAATATGAGAGAAAATTGAATTTAAAATAGTGAAACAAAAAATTTACTTTTTTCTTTTCAAATTCATATAATTTAATTTTGGGAATGTTTTAAACATTCTTAAAATTTATTACAGAAAACTTGGTCGGTAAAATGGGAGAACATATAGAAAAATGTGCAAGCGTCTCACGATATACTTCCACTAAACGTATAGATGTTATATTAGTTCCAAGTAGGAAATTTAAACGCCAACAGAGAGCCATATATATACATAACGTTGCCCTTTCTGGCACATTTTGTATCCCAGGATAGAACGGGGAACAGTGGATAAAATACTAAACCTTAATAAGAAGGCCGTATTGTGAAAGTAGCATTAACCTTTTCTGAGAAAATAAATGTATGATGGGATATTTAGGTTCCATATACGTGCATTTAATGATGCTGTAAATATAAATGTTCTAACGGAATAGTAAATTTAAGTTAGATTTGTGGAAAAGGTAAATTTAAATGACAAATAGGAACTAAGAAAGGTTCAATTTCTCCAAATTTTGTTTAAAACGTAGTGCAGGATAATATATCTTTTCATGCATGTATGTATGTATTAATATATTTCAAAATACATTAAGTGCAAATTATTTATGTATTCATACGATATTGCGAGATCCCCATAATTTTATATTAATTCAATCAAAATATGCAGCTAAAGATGTAATGTATGAGAAGAATGTCATATAGAGGGTCTCCAAGATCATTATGGGTTTTATTCCTTGACTATACGCATGCATATTAAAATACAAAGTTTCATAAACAAATGTACAAAAATTTATAAAATCGATATAAATTTTCAGTTGATTGAATAAATACAAAATTTAAGTTTTTATACAGTCCAAATAAAAAAAAAACTACCAAAGAGTAAAACATGCTTCATACATTAATTAGATGAACGTACCAAATTTCAGTCTTTTATTATAAAAAGAAGAAGTCTCATAGATATTTTTAAACAAAGTTGGTCAGGGGCTATACATGAATTTAAATGCAAAACATTACAGCTTACATGCAATTGTTTTATCTCTGCATCGCCAGAAACATGATCACCCGACGTATTTTTTTTTTTTTATTTTCATATCTCTAACATTTTTTTAGGATAAAATGTCATAATCTCATTATTCTATATGGGACACATTTTACTATTTGGGACTTCTTTTGCACGGGGGCTGTATTAAAATTTAATCTTTTTATTCACTCAAATTTAATTCACTGAAAATTTGAATTGAATACGTAAATTCTGAATATTTTACCACGGAACTCAGAAAGTTATAGTCTATATTTTATCATCAATATTTAAGTTATAAAGGTTAGGTCAGTGTGTTTCGGAACACCCTGTGCACTAGGGTGGTGCGAAAAACAATTTTGTTTTAAATTTGAAACGACGCCATGTGCAATAATTGCGATTTTGATAGTAAAATTAAACCCTGAAATTTGGATGAAATTGTTTAATATCTTAGGCCTCCTCAAGATCCACGAATTTTGGAAATTGTAGGAAAAAATGCTTTGAAATCAACTGCTCTTTTCATTTAAAAAAAATAAAAATATGAAATGTTACCAGGTTATTTATTTGCACTTTTGTATATAAACATTTGTAAAAAGCTAACCGATGTAAAATCAATTCTTAGGCCTCTCCAAATTCCTTGAAGTTGAACGATTTTCACTGAAAATGGTAAGCAAAGATATTTAAATAGAGAAGATACTAGTCTTACCTTCTCATGTAAGGCGTAGGTTATTTCACTCGGAAATCAGACTTTTTTTCAAAACATGGCAATAGCTTCCTATGGAATGTTTTTGCTCGGATGAATCCATCTCTTGCATGGACGCCAAACTCATGAAGAGCAGATTCTGTCACAATCCTAATCATCCTCTCAACTGCTTGGGGATGGCAGGGTATTTTTATAAATTTATAGCAAGAACTTGTATGTTTATACGACTTCAATAATTCCTGTAACACACTATTTGTCCATTTCTTTGGGATGGGAGGCTCAGTCACAACACATTCTTGCCAATGGATAAGGTCAATGTAGTCACTTCTTTCGAAATTCAACTTTAGAATCTGGAAACCTTCTAATGCTCGTTGTTTGTTCTGCAGACTTTCTGGCCTTTCTGATACGCAGAATGGCCAGCTGACGAACAGATATTCTGTCGCTAAATAACATTGCAGCGAGTACATTTTCTGCATGAGCAAAATACGAGTTCTTTTGAACAACGTTTTTTATTATACCCTTTAAATTATCTGGTAGACACTGAAATCGAGATATAAAATATTGTTAACTCTTTAGGCCATCCTGAAAGGTACTGTTACACTTGATTCTGAACCATGTCGGCGCGTATACTTTCATTACGAATGTGGCTAATACAATAAGTTGTGGTGTTGGATAAGATGTTCCAACATATAAACGCAAAATGCGATTTGCGAACGTTAGCCAGCGAGAATGGGAAAGTTTTCCAGGGTCTCTATTTGCTAGATCTTGTGGGCAATAACCTGAGGAAACAGCCTTACAAATTTCCCACAAATAACGTTGATCCGTGCTAAGATCTCCAAAGTCAATATCGTACTCAAACGAAAATTCAATTTCCTGGAACGTAATCATAGGAAGGTTAGTGCACGTTTTCAGGGACTTACCAATAAATCCACTGAATACGCTTGATCCTGATGTTTTCCCGTCGACAGCTTCTGTAAGGTGGCGTAAAGGCAGTTCGTTAAAATGAAATTGACATATTGTCCAATGCACGGGAGAATTGAGCTTTTCTTCAAGGCGTCTAATTACACCTGCATTTACACCGGTATTAGTCACTTCCCCACCACTTGCAATAAAGGCTAATTCTGATAAATCAGAAGCTTTCTCATTTATTAAGCTGAAGATACCATCGGAAATGCCCTTTGAACTCTTGCTCTTCTCTGCAAAATGTCCTAAATAGACAGAACCGGGTTTTTCACCTAGTGTAATATGCTCCTCCCATATTTTTCTCTTGTGCCACTTATTATCATCCATTTTCGTAATTGTAGGAGTTTCATCCCTTCTTTCGTCAAAAAAGAAAGCTATGATAGTGTGACCAGACGTATTTAACTCATCTTGAATTGCATGACGTGCCTTTATCCTTTCTCGCCGAATTTTATACCGATCAATAACAGGTGTACTGCTATCTTTCGTCTGTTCTTGTATATGTTCTCTTACATCAAGAAACAAAGCTGACGCAAGATCAGCTGCAGCTCGATCTCTGACGCTTCGCCTGTCACACTTTCTGGAAAACACAGATAATTTTATTTGAGACTTAGGTTTCGAAATTAGCTGAGAGTGCTGTGGAATGAAATCAGGATCTTTCTCTGTGGTCAATAAGTGACTTGGACCTGGCTCGTCTGGTTTTATTTAAAATTCGGATTTATATCCTCTTCCAAAGTACTGTCATCTTCAAATTGAAGGGCCGCTTTTGTTGGCGCATTTTCCATTAATTTCTTGTGGATATGCTGTTGCCTATCACGAGCTAATTTTTTCTACAGTACATTGGTGGTTTTAGCGTCAATTCCACCTAGTCTCATTTCTCTGGGCGTTCTTTGGTCTTTTAGAAAATCTCTTCCTTTCACAGGTACTTTATTCATAGAACTACATTTGGAAGTATTCAAGCATTTGCATTTACACGAGCATATGCCAAAGATACGTTTGTAATCCGTACGAAATTGCTCAATCTTCTTTTAATAGGTTTCACCCGTTCTTTGTGCTTTCTTTTCAGCTTTTGGATTTCATTGTTGTATACCATAATGCGCTTTACAACAGATTTGTGCAGCGATGTCGGAGGAGATGTTTCTTTCCATATACTCAGTACTTTGTCAGCAACAATACGTGCTATTTCTGAGGCAGTAGGCTCTTAATTTGCACCTTCCTGCCTAAGAGTGTTTCTCACAAAGTAGTAATGGCGCATTAAATTTTCGTACGTAGGCAAAACATTGTCATGGATCTCCATATAACTCCCATGAATAGGGCTATCACTTTTATTTCTTGTTCCAGACAACATAAATTATTGAACGACGAAATGAAATTAACAGTACAATTCGCTTAAATCAGAATCACAGGGAGTGAAATAATGTATAACATCCTTAAAACACAACACATGGCTCCAGAAATATTTCTAATCAGATGCTTCAGCAGTGCTCAAGTTCGGTTGTCGTGGGAGATGGGGTAGAATGACGAGGGGTGGGGGGGGGGTAATAATTTAAAGAAGAATGCAAGCTGAAAATCAGGACGATGCTTACAAAAAGTATGTGAGAAGGTGAGATTTGTTAATATCGAGCTCACGCTGGTAATGAAGTGGATGTAGACGAGCTTGTTTATCCAATTTATCGGTGTTTTTTTTTTTCCCGAGTAAAAATGGCAAACTTTAAAAGATTTTGGGAGGCCTAAGAATTAATTTTGCATTGGCTAGCTTTCACAAATGTTTATATACTAGAAAATGCAAATAAATAACCTGGGTGACATTTCATTTTTCTTCTTATGAAAAGAACAGTTGCCAAATAAAACGAAATCACGCACTTCGAGAAAAAGACATTTTTAATTTATTTTGTGACACTTTTTTATTTTAAAACTTTCATAAAATAATTTTGTGTGCTATTTTATTGTAAAAATTATTTTATTTCATTATGTACAATCATAATTACTTTTATATATTTTATTTCCGGATAATATATATACATATATATATATATTTACAGTTATTTTCAATTGAAAGATCATTTTGCCATTTGGTGAGAATAAAATGATCTTTTGGACACTTTTTCAAAATTGCGCATTTTTCATTATTCAGTGTGGGTTTCAAATATTATTAAAATATGTTTATAGCGCAAAATATAGTGTAAAACATACTAGAAAAGGGCCTATTACAATATTTACACTCTAAAAACTCTAAAACTGAAAATATTTAAAACATATACAAAAGTGGCATTTCTTAATTTCCTCTTTCATAAAATGTGTCACTATATGCAATTATTCTTTTTGAGATACCACTAAATATTGTTCAATTGTGCCGGTATATTTCATATTTTTTCCCTTCTTAAATAATAAACAGTAACACTCCATATCGCATGTTAATACCTCAAAAATAAACTTCACCCTATAGATTATGAGATAACCCCAAAAGTTTGTTACACTTAAGCATTAGTACTCATGTACAATAAATGGAATTCAGTACCATAGGGAGAATTATAAAGGGTTACTGCCCTGTCACAGGGCATAATGCAAGGAAATATATCTCATGCAATAGGTACATGGTTTCACCATCTGGTTTCTGTTACAAGGTTCTGAAATGGATTTAAATCAAACCGCCTGTCTTCCGTTATTTACCATAATAGTAACCAGATGTATTAAAGTATGATTTACCGTTACGCTAAAGTAATGGTTTCAGTTCAAAGAAATAAACAATGTAACCACATTTTCTAATAATATATTGTTAATCGGGTTATACATAGTCTGGAAATGAATAAGTTTTAATAAGAAACATATCCGAGAACCATAACTGTTCAGTGTAAAAATATACTACAAGAGGTTTTGCGTGTAACGTAAAATTCGATGTTCTCTTCTTTAAGGTGAATTAGATTTTTCGAGGATAAATTTACACAAAAAAATGAAAATATGAAATTTAAATTATGAAGTGATATTTTTTTTCTTACAGACTTACTTTTAACTTCAAAAGAATCGTGCTCGTGTTAGAAGAAAATAATATTTATACATACATTGCGTCTATCTATGTGAACAGTTGAAAAATTAAAAGAGTTTCTTAGAAAAGACTTTTAGATTGTTCATTTTTGAGAGGTCGCGCTGTCGATCGCGAACGTTGCAAATTGCGATAACAAAATTAGTTTGGGGAAAGAAAATACGATTAGGCAAAATATTGGCAATTGCACTTCTTAATGATGTCCGGCAAAATCTAATTTGACGAAAATATTGGCGAAACTTTAAAAAAAGTTATATTTTCTAGTTTATTAAATTTATTTAATAAACTTTAAGTTAGTTAAAGTTATTTTCTAATTTTAAACAGGATTCACTCTATTCTAAAAAAAAAAAAAAAAAAAAATAGGGAAAGGCGGATGCCTCAAGCGCAGCCGCCTTGTATACCAGAACAAAAGTTTGTTTTGGTATCTACTCCGAAAACGTGGGAATTTGAGTTTCGACGAAGGTGTCCACGGATTCGAAAAATTCGAGGGAAGCAGATCAGATGACTTAAATTTCGAAATTCTGATTACTTTAGAAGATATTAATTACAAAACCTGAATGAATAATTATAATGGTTGCCAGCTTTGCAATTTTTGCCAGCATAAAATCATTTATGCCTTTGCGTCAAAACAATCCCTGCATGAAATTAACAAAAATGAAGTAGAATTACAGCACTTCTTCGCCAAATTAAGAAGTATGTGAAATAATTAAGTCAAAGTGTGTACTCCTGCAAGCTTGCTGCAAGCTTAAATTGAATTGAACTGTCAAGCTTGTATTAATACTTCAAATTAAAAGAAATTTCAGGCTTGATTTAAGCTTATATGCTGTCTGGGCTATCAGATCCAATCTTTGGGTTTTGTCAATTATGCTTTTTTTAGGAATAAGCCTTATTAGGGGCCGAATGCCTAATACGAAAAGCGAGCTTAGGAAGTTTAAGGGCTTTGATCCCTAGTACGTTTAAAAAATAGCACATGTTAAAATTATTTGCCCAAAACTATTGTATAAAATCATTTGTAAGAATGTAATAAACTGTTATATGGATTTTAGAGGTATTATTTCCCTTGTTAAGGTTTCTCTCTATTCTAAGAAAAAGTAAAGGCCATTGGCGCTGTCAAAGCTTGTTGGCCTATCTCCTCCTAAACCGTCGGGATTTGAGTTTCGACTAAGGTGCCCACAGATTCGAAAAATTCCGAGAAACCTGCTAAGCTGACTTAAATTTCGAAAATCGAATTATTTTAGAAGATATTAATAAAAAACTGAAAAAATAAACATAATGGTTGCCAGATTTGGCATAAAATCATTCATTCTTTTGCAACAAAGCGTTTCCAAGTATCTAGAATCGCGTGAAATTTACAAACATGAGTTAGAATTACGCTCATTTTACGCCAAAATAAAAACTATATGAAATAAGTAACTCAAAATGTGTTACACAAAGATGACAATTTTCAAATAGTAAGTTCGCTTAGACAACACCAGTTTGGAATTAGCGATTACTCGTTTTTCCAAAACAGAATAACAAATATCTTTAAAATGAAAAATAATTAAAATGCAGATAATTTTAAAGCCGGTTCGGTCCAGCTGGATTATTTGCTACCAGTAGAAATATTTGGCTGCGTTAACTATGCCATTATAGCAGTTATGGCATAGTTAACGCAGCTTTGGAACGCTTTAAGTGCACTTTGGATATTTGCTAGCGCAACCAGATGGTATAATTCGTGGTGCTAAGTACGTCAATCTGCAAACGATTATGTAAATGAAAATATGGATAACGGTTTTCCGGTATCCTTAAATGAACAGTAATTATATGTTGTGAGCATGTGTAAATCGCCAAATAATGAAAAGTCTCCATTGGTGGCAAGCTATCCTATCTGTTCCGTAGCTTTTATTAACTTTACATGTACGCAAGTCGCCAAATAATGAAAAATCGCCATGGGTGGCAAATTCGCAAGGTGTCCAATAGGTTTTACATTATTAAAAATACAGCTGAAACATATGTTCTTATTTTATTACGCTTTAGCTCCTAATTAGTATAACCTTTGAATGGCAAGATTAAATATCATTGTGTTTCTGAGGAGTGCAAATAATTTTTCCAGCGATTATAAGCGGAGTCTGCACTCCATGTGGAGTATAGCTCAGGACCCGTACAACGCGGATTCCCATAACAAAATATCTTCCGTGTTATGAGGGGGAAGGGGGTCTACTGTAGTGTGAAGTTTAAATATTTATGTACCTATGAACATGCAAGAACCAAGCAATGTGTAGCTCAGTAACATTCTATCTGATTCAATCTTTGGGTTTTGTCTGTTGAAATTATGTCTTTTTACGAATAAGCCTTATTAGGGGCGAGTCTGGGGGCCTTGGCCCCTGGTTATTAAAAGTTATAAAATTCTGAATTAATTTGAGTATTATTTTTTAAGCTTCACCTAACGTTTTAAGAGTAAAAGTAAAACATTTAGCATTAAAATAAAACATTTTCCTACATTTTTACAGATTTTTTTTTTCTTTTCTAAGAAAGCATATTCTTCAAATCACAATTCTAAAAAATAATTTTCATTATATTTGTAAAGAAAAAAGGAAAATAATTATACCCAAGTTCTCCAATTACACTAACTTAGGTAACTCTCACTCCTGATATTTTATATAAAACAGATATTTGTTTTTTATTCTGTTATCATAAATTATTGCAATGATTAAACTTCCTTCGCTTAAAATTTAAAATTATAAGAAATGTATCATGCATTTTGTCATCTTTTCATATTTTAATAACAGAAAGAACATTTAAACTTTTCTAACTCTGGGAAAATGTTTTAGTCCTTGATGTTATTTCTTAATTTAAAAGAATATTTTCTTTCTCTTCTTCTTATTTATTTTGTCCCATTAAACTATGTATTCTTATGAAGTTCGAGAGATAAAAGGAGTCTTTATTTTATAAATCAGCTTAACTCAAACAAATTCTAAAAAAAAATGTATAAAATTCAGCTCTCTATAAATAATTTTAATTATTAGATAACAACCCAGTTTTCCAATAAGAACAGGTATTCGACTGGTAAACAATAAAATAAAAGTAATATGCAGCTGTAGAGAAATAACTGATGTTTATTTGTACAATTGCGGAATATCAAATGCACAACTAAATAATTGTTACAAATGATACAGATTCGCAAAAATATACCACATCTATGATTACATACTCGTAACTCCCAGTTTCGAGCTTTTTCACTGTAATTTGTTATGCAAGGAATAACGGATGGAATAGTTATTTGCGTTTGTTATTTATATAAAAATGAGATATGCGATGTCGAAATAATTCCAAACAGTAATTCATAGTTTCATACGTTTGACAGTATCGTATGTCATTTGTTGGCTTTTAGATGTAGCTTTTCGAAATGTTTGAAATGTTAGCATTGGTATTAAATATGGCATATTCATTTGTTATTCGTTTTCATTTGAAATTTAGTTACATCTTGTACTTATTTGAACCATATTTTTCATAGATATTTATGTAAATATTCTAAAACTTGCTAATAATGCTCATTTGAATACTGTAAATATCGCGTTGTGCGATAATAATGAATCAAACTAAAATAAATAAAGTGCGAATTTGAAAAAAAAATTAGAAGACTTATAAAAAATAAATAAATAAACCTAAAAATTTGCTGACTAAGTTTACTAAAGCTATTTTTTAGTATACAAGTTTTAAAACTAAACTATTTTGATAATAACGATATTGGTTGCCACTATTTTTAATACATAGCACATACAACGAGCATCGTGTTATTTAAAAGCTATATTACAGGAATGCAATTTAAATATTCTAATTTATGATGGTTTGCTCTGTGTATATTAAGAAAGTCCACACATAAATATGCTGTATAGCGAGTAACTCACTTCCTTCTCTACCTAGGCATGAAAAAAAAAAATGTGTAAAAGAAGAGGAAAGAAATTATATCGCTTATATATAAAAAAGTCACTACAGTTAATGGCCAATATATTTGTAATGTTTAGCAACATGGACGCCGGCAGCATAGGGCAAGGGGAGGCAATGCCCCCCCCCCTAGATTTTTGTATGCAGTGTTTTTCCTTGCTTTTTTGCTCTTTCCAACACGGTAACCATACGTTAAAGTAGTCCTTGCCCCCCTTTGAGTAGTCTTTATCCCCCATGGAGTAGTGTTTGCCCCCCCTCCCCTGAGAAATATTCTGCCGGCCCCCATGTTTAGCAATGAATTGGAATATACGATGTGGCGTACTATTTACCACTCTTTTTAGTACTACCCCCCTTCTTGGAGGGTAGTAACATCAACACTATCCACCGTTTTAATGATGGCGGCCTTCAATTCTGTCACACTCTGAAGCTGTCTGGCATTCTCAGATCCATCCGTACTGAGAATATCCCACGCATTTCCTTGGGCATTAAGATCAAATAGAAAGGGAGGGACACTGCATGACATCATAATATTATCGAAAAACCATTTTAAAGGATTCTGCTACTTGAAAGGAGACGTTGTCCTGTCGAAAATTCAATTTTCAGCCACCGTTTTCCCTGTTTCCCGCATTTCTCCTTTTAATCTGCAGCTTTTGTACGGCCATACGATTGAAAAGCTGGGATAAGATTCTCTCGTGTCAAGCAAGTACAGCGTTAAGCTATCTGGACCAATAAAATTCAATTTTCCTAATCTGAGGCTATGACACGATGGCACTGGTCCTTCCAGATTTCGTGATATTTGGCCAAATCTACTCTTTTTTGATTGCGGATAGTTTTAAACATGATCAGTTATTTCATCTGCAAAAGACGAGAAAATGGCTCTTTATATTTTGTAAAAAGCCTTAGAAAGTTACTTAACCTGGTTTTTCCCTCAGGCTATGAAAGCTACCAATTACTGAGAAATGCTAAAAACTCCTTTACTGTCATTTGAAGGGAGAATGGTGGCTGAAGTTTGATTTTCCAACACGTCTCCACTTTGAAGAATCCCTCTAGGAATGCATTTTCCATAAAGGTTTGTACGTTATGAAATGTGTTGCCCTTTGTGTTTGTGTTTGTGTTTGTTTTAGTTTTAGATTTAATCTTACGAAGAATGGGTTACCGACCTGGACGGTTTAAAATATGGAAAAATCAACACATACACATTATTATCTAGACCAAGCCAAAAGAGTCGGCTAGACAGCAGTAGACGATGTTTAATATCCCTGCTTAATTTGTCGAATTCCCCATTTTCTTTGATCGCTTTATTTCTTGTAGAATATTCACTTGGAAAGGCACAGATAGACCAGACTTCTATCTAATCTTCAGAGTCTCGTCCTGAAAAACACCACTCAATCCAATGAATAGTGGTGGGTTTCAATCCCCAAGAAAATGTATGGGATAACCTTAGTAGGGATAGATATCAAACAGGATGTTCAGACTGTGGCAGAATTGAAAGCCCCCATCTTTAAACACTAGGATAATATCGATATTACTGTCCTCCAGGGATGATAAATTATATGCAGCATCGTGCATTCCAAGTCATGTGCAAGCATGGTGAATAAATTGGCTATTAACAGTATTGGCTTCATTTTTGTGGTTATTTTTTCCCCTCTTCTCTTACACTTTTTTTTTGCCTATCTTAGTAGAGCAGTGAGTTAGTTATTCCTTGAAAATGCATATTTGGATTCAGACTTACTTAGTATGTATGTTTTATTCTTATCGGGCTGTTTTGTTCCCACTTACGACACACAATCGCTTTGGTTTTTGTCTCTGGGACACACTGTATATTTGCTTAATACTTTCACAGAATTATGATACGTTTGACAAAATATGCTCTCGCACCATACAAATTCAGATGAAGTTAATGAATTGCCTGATGCGTACTTTGAGTACACAGGGTGTCCTGGAACTTCGCCATTAAACTTGGAGGGAAGGTAGACAACATCGTTAGGAACCACAATTACAGAGGAAAGCGTTAGATGGTGCAGCTTGCTAGTTCCCATGTTCCGCATATGTGGCTTCCTCATTGTCATTGCTACCAAGTTTTACACCCTTTTCCTACCAAAATTTTAGTTTCTGTAGTTTGATGTTTAATAAATGCGAATTTTTAATGCAAAATAAAACTCTTTGAAAGTTCATAAAAAATTCGAAAAAATTCGAAACTTCGCTTTTTAGTTCCGCTCTAACAGGCACACTTCCGTTTTACCAAGGTAAATTGAAGGTGATCCTTTAGAGCATTATCATGACTATCAGTATTATGATACTATAGCTGTTTTCTTTGGCAGAGGTGAGGCTTTTTAGATAAACCAAGCTGGCACAAGCCCCTCTTTCTGCCCCAAAGTTATCAGTTACGAACTTCTGTATTCGGTTAGCACAGGTGTTTGCGTATCCATACTGTCATTTCAAAAATATGTAAAAGGAACATAAATTATGCCACGGTAGGATGTTCATGAAACGTTATTGCACTAAAAAAATGGAGGTTTGCTCTGATCTTTATATTTAGGAGCTCTAGGCAGAGGTGAACTTATACGTTTTCGAACGTGTATATTTTACAGTGAAGCTATTACCAAAGCATAGTTATCAATTGTGCATGGACATGATTACCTTGAATCATGTCTTCACATATAGTCTGTTCGCCGAGTCGAGAGAACGAAACTAAATAATGGCACATGTAAACTGGCGAAGAGTAAGCACCTGGCATTTTGCCAAAGCACCAAACACAGTATGAATTTCTGCTTTCTTCCATTTACGCTGTTAGGCGCATTTAACCTTTCTTAACTCCAAACTAGAGATTGGTGAAAAAATATGTAATTCTTTGGTAACCCGTTTGTTTACTTTCGTTCTCTCGTTTCCGCGAACAGACTATAGTGTTTCAAGACATTTTCGATTGTTTTTTATCTTTATTGCTTTTGACCTTCATAGCACTATGAGAACCCGATTCTTGAAAACTGACAGTACATTTAAAAATTGACATTTTTAAAAGCTCGTCAAGTAATATTATTCACCTCCAATGGTTACTTCAGACAGCAAAGCATTTATTTATGACATTTATTAATTAAAGCGTTAGTTAAAATAATAATGATGTATTAAAAATTATATTAATGGATTTTCACAAATTGTATCATTACAAAAAAGTATATCCATATGTTATTTCAAAATTGCTGAAATTAAAAGGACAGAAATTTTGAAAGTAAACAAACCAATTTCTGAGCTTACTAAATCTTAAGTAATTCTGATTATATTTCATTACTGCAGCAGCTGCTCAAATAAGGGTCCCGGGTGTACAAAAACAGAAATTGGACTTTCAAATAAGCTATGCAAATTATTAAATTTAATTGAATTTCAGACGTAATTTCATTTTTTGTCTCTTGTGAATAAACAAAAAAATATCTGCACATTTGTCTCGAGCAATTAATTAATTTGCATTCATATGAAACGACAAAAATCATTTTTATTTCTCAATTCCCAGTGAAATATTTCGATGCGTAATTTTTTCATTAGTGCAATTTAATTAAATGCAAATAACAGGAAAGAGAAAAGTGTGTATGCACGATTTACCACCGTTTATAACGAAATAAATGTAATGAAAGGGCACTTTTTTTCTACATTGGTGTGCTTAATAACGTAGAAAGAGTTTGACTTTTAAAAATTTTCGTAATAATGTACGTTCTGTTGGAAATTTTGCACTTAAATACCATCGCAAAAATAAAACGTTAAATTATTTTTTTCTTTTGATCATTCCGGATCGACCGTTTTTGTTAAAATTTGAAATATTTTTCTAGATATGCATTTTGCAGATGAAAAATTTAAAACAAATCAAATGATAAGTCTGGCTGTCCCATCTCGACAAACAATTCAACTCTAAATTACAGTTTGAAAAATACTGAGCCGTTTACATTTGCTATTTCATAGGTATAGCATTGCAAAATTCCATGTATTTTTTTTTTTTTTTTACTTTACCACGTGAAAGGAAGAAACATTACTAGAAACTCTCTAGTTGCAATCATCAAGACATTCTTCAAAAAGCAAATTATATTAATATAAATCCATATCCCTCCCTCCCTAAAAATATTAAATGATAGATCCAAGAGAGATAAATGGGATAATGTTGATACGGAATGTAATATATTTTAATTTACTAATTACACATAAAAAAGATTCCTTTTAGTCCGAACTAAAAGTAATTCAGAACTTTTTTACATTGTTTAAAGTAGAATATGTTTCTAAAACAGTGATGTAAATAAAGAATTTATCAATTCAAATTATGATAAAATTTATAATAATCACATTTTGAACACTTAAATTCTATTCACATTACATTTTTATTTGTCTAATATTTTTCTTCAAACTCAAAATCCAACTACATAATTCCTATGTCTATTTTAGTAAATGTAGCCAATTTACTAAAACGCATTTATGACGGGATTTAATGTTGGAAAATCTAAGACTTTCCATCATAATTTCGTTAATTATTAACCAATTGGTGAAATGAAATTGGTATTCAAAATAAATTATTTTGAATTCAAACACTTTGTATTAAAATTATGTCAAATATATGATACGGCGTATGTTGGGCTTCAAAGGCAGACTTAAGTAACAAAAGATAACCCATTGAAATGGAAAGATCGTCCTTCATGTTAAAGACGGAACTTCGCCGTGCAATTGATAATTAGTCACAATGTGACGTTACTTTGTGAAAATTACGGCCAACCTTCATGGCGGCTTGAGCACTCAGTGAAGTTTCTCAGAATAGTAGAGTCATTTGCAATTGTACTCGATTAACGACTGGTCACGAATCATTGCACGGTTGATCTCTAATCGAGTGGAAAATCACATGAGTCTAGTAGTCTAAGAAACATCATTGAGTGGCCAGACCCGTATGAGAATTGGTCATAGTGACAAACATTTTGCGTTGAAGAAGACTTCCATTATGGTTACTATGTGATGTCAGAGAACTTATCCCAATCTGCCATTTGTCTGTCGTCAACTCCTTCTTCGACTTACAGATACTGCATCAGTAAGTCCCAAATTCATAGTGTGATATACGCACAAAGTTGACATCATAACATCTTTTGACGTCATAGCGCATGGAATATTTGAGAATGGTTCAAAAAGTAAACTAAGAGTCGTTAAACCAAAAAATTTTATTCATGAAATCCAAGAGACACACAGACATAGCAAGACATTTGGCACACGTTATTTTTCAACATGGTCGCCATGGGTCTCAAAGAATTTTTTTACTATATGTATACCAATCTATGGGCATTGAAAAAAAATCACTGCCATGGTCGCCGAGCCACTAAACGGCAACTTATTGAACTGCAGCATCCGCTGCCAGGTGCTTCTTCAACTTCCTGAAGAGATGAAAATCACTGGTTGCGATCTCTGTGCTGCATATTAACATTCTGCCATTGATTTCGAAGCACAGGAGCGCGTATCTCGCTTTTCAAATATCGCATCGTTTTCATATATCGCAATCGAGCATCCACTTTTCGTTAGTTTCAGGCCAAGTGAGGGTGTCACAGTTGTTTACTTGTATTTTGAGAGATTAAAAATTTCAAGCAGTTTAAATACTATTTTAGGATCTGAAAATCAAAGTAAACAACTGTGACACCCTCACTTGGCCTGAAATTAGCGCGAGATACCCGCTCCTGTGCTTCGAAATCTATGGCAAAATGTTAGTATGCCTCCAGGTTGCAGGCAGGATGTTCCGATACATTTCATCGGTTGCCTTGTACTCAATCATGGAAACCGAGGACATATGAGGGCGGTCGTTGTCATGCAGCACGATGACAATTCCACTAGCTGGACCACGGGTTTCTGCATCGGAGGTTTTCTTTAGCCACAAAAATCGTATTACACTTCGCCCTTCAATAGCTGATAAAGTATGTCTGTCAACGTTTTTTATCTTTTCTATCTGAAATTTCGTATTTTTTACGGTGCTACTAGCCGTATCTTGTGGCAAATGCTTTCTGTGATCGTCTGTTGTTACCTAGCCGTGGAATTTCACTTGCTTTGGCAATATGGGCAACCTTGAGAGTTCTTGTATCCTAACTTTTTAAATCACCTACGTAGTTAAATGGTGCATTAATAATGTAAACTGCTTGAATATCAATTATTTTTCCTTATTTTATAAAATTACGCTTTTAGAAACAAGCAAAACTCAGTTTGAAGCATGAACAATTTCACAAACGCTTTAGATATAGTTTACTGGCATTCATTATCTGTTTACTCCCCAAATACTGCAAAGACATTAAACATTACTTCAGCAAAATTTTCTCAACCCTGTAACTTTACCATGTTTCTAGAAACTGTTAAAATGTCATTTAATAACACTACATCTCACAAAATACGGTAACAGAATGACTCCCAAATACCCTTTCAAGTCTGCTTTGTCTAGTTCCATCGAAGTACTATTCACTCTATAGTTACAAAGGCTTATACAGATCCAGACTTAGTGATAAGAAAATCTCTTCTGTTATAGTAACAGAAGTGTTAGGTATTTTAAGCGCGTATCTTACGTCACAAGAAAGGATTCCTTAATTCCCAGGATATTTTAAAGGGTCTGTTTTGGAAAATTGTGTAAAAGAACACAAAAATTAAGAAATAAGATCGTTCGTTATTATTTATCCTTTATTTGTTTATTGTTTTACAAAGCGAGGAATGCTTTGAATATATCGAAGTTCATAGTCTGTATTAGTTATTTAAATAAATAGTTAGTGTTCTAATCCGTAAAAAAAAGTTATGAAATGTTCTTAAAACCTTTAAAAATTCTATTTTCTTTCTAAAAGATATAAATAAACGACACGTTTTATGATATTAATCAGTTTTAATCAAAAAATACATTTTTAGTCAATGTTTTTTGATTAAAAATTATTAATATCATAAACCACGTAAAATATTCTGAAGTAGTTGTTAATGTTGTCATAATTAGGGAAATAAGCCATTATAAAACAAGGAATAACAATATGGGGTCATGAAATTTATTATTACCTTTATGTTCTAACAAAACTTTTAACACATACCAATCTCCATAGCGGCTTGGAGATTCAATGGCGTCATCCAGACTGGTACAGTCAGGTGACTTTCAACGCCATTACAGATTGGCTGTGCAACGATTCATCTCCAGATGCAACCAAAAGTGCTTGCCATCCCTACTGAACGCTAAAATATATTTTTTACTTTGTGCGAAAAGTGAAATTTCATGTACGTAAAATATGTCAATTCAATTAAAAATATTTTTAAAAATTAAATGAGAAAATAAATAGATGGTTTATTTAAAATCAGTGTGCAATTCCATTATTAATTTACGCTGAAGAGCCAAAACATTATGACCACCTACTCAATAACGCGTTGCGCTCCTGTGGCCTTCAAAACAGGTGAGCCTTTCCTGGGCATGGTTGCAACGAGCTCTTGGTAGATAACTAAAATATTTAATCAGCGGTCATGCAATGTCGATATAATGGAAAATGTTGCTGTTTGAGCTCTAAGCTGCCCGGGAAGAGGGGAGCACCTGTTCTCCTGGAAGACGGCGCACCTGATCACGACCACCGATGTAATGAAAGAGAAACCGGGATAACTCTCTTTCACATATCCATGGTCCAGTCTCGACATTCCCGTGCTCACTGTAGGAGTACTTGACAATGACGCTTGGTAAGCAGAGACACCCGAGTGGGAAGTTTGCTCCGCAGTCCCATATCCGTGTCCGCTGAATTGTGTGTTCCGAAACACTTGTACTTGGACTTGCATTGTATTGGGCTGTCAGCTGAGCCACTGTCTGCCGCCGATTTTGCTGTACTAGGCGGGACAATCTTCGGCGTCCTCTTTCTTTCATGATGCGTGAACGCCCAACATCTTGGCGTCTATTGCTGGTTTTAGCCGTCATTAATTCACTTTTTATAAATACTAACAACGGCAGATAGTGAACAATCGTCTAGTCGTGTATTTTTAGAGATATTCGTTCAGAGTCTTCGGGCCATTACAATCTACCCTCTATCAAATTCGCTTAAATCAATAGTCTTTCCCATCATTCGCAAGCGTAAATGCAAGAATAATTACTCACCTTCTGCAGCAACAGTTAAATACCATTATCGCTTAATTACGTGCCCTCCATGTCATCCAGACGAGTTCATTGAAAAATATGCGGGTAGTCATAAGGTTTTGGCTCGTCAATGTATATCTATAAATCATTCATTCTTTATTACTGTTAAGACCATCGACGTGATGAATGAGAAACCGGGATTCATCTGACCAGGCAACTTTCTTCCGCATATCCATATTGCAGTCCATGGCCGTCCCTCGATTAGAGGAAAATTATAAATGAATATGTTGAAAAGTTGCAAGCATTAAAATTCAATTTCGATCGCAGAATTCCATTTTTCATACTACCGTTAAGAAAAATTTACTAATCTATAAAAATTTTTTGAAAATATGAATACTACACAAGAAATTCTCAGATCCGGATCCGGATTATATAGAAACCTTATAATATGAATTAGAAAATTTCCTAATAATCAAGTAAAAGTGTCAATAAAGACCCCTGTAACATGAATTATACAAAACCGTAGTAAAATAACGTTGTCAAAAAAGGGGGCTTACATTTCTTGAAAGGAGACAAGTTATAAATTAAAATTAAATTGCATTTATTGAAAAAATATACAGAACTTTTGTTTTTTAATATACCTAAGGAAGTCTCAAAACACATTTTCTTTTGAATATCAATTTATTATTATTGTTGTTATCTTAGGACCTAATTTCGTCCATATTTTAGAGTCGGAAGTCCGAATTAATGGAGTTCTGTTGCATAAATAAAATTATATTGTGTAATTTTCACAAGAATTATTTTGATTGTATAAAAGTTTTATGATAGGAATAGCTTTCTCGTTTAAAACATTATTACGAGTGAAAATAAATATATCTTCACCCTTAATGGTTTCGAAATAAAAATTTAAACAATTCTTATGAAAAGGGGATTTATCTACTGACGTCGGTGAAAATTGAAAAGGCAATTCACATTTTGTACAAAATATCGCACACAGAATGATTACAATAAAAGTATCATATTTCTGCCGACAATGTTATAATATACAACATTTTAGCGTGTGCAGTTGCTATATTTCCTTTTAAAAGATTTATTAATCAATAACATTTGTGTATCATACGAGAAAAGGAAAATGTGTTCTTATGCTCAAAATTGTCCTCATTTTATTTGAATATATATTTAAAAACGTGTAGCGGATTTAGAATGTTAGAAAATGCATAGGTCCGTCCAAAATGTGATCATATAAATCCTGGACACACAACTCTGTTAAACGGGCTGCATAAGATGTAAGAATTATTGTGTATGCATAGCATTACATGCAATCTATAACGCTTTGAAATGGATAGTATTCCCTTTAATAATTTTTCTGGTGAGGTTTAATGTTTTTAAACTTCTTTCAAATCTCTTCAACACTTTGTTTAAACAGACGGTATTCATAATAGAATAGTTACGATTTCCAACAGTCTCAAGTACTCCTGGATTTCGTTTAGAAATCCTTGTTCTCTCCAAACATTATTCAATGGAAATTCTGCAACTTTATTGCGATAAGCAAAGGCTTTCATTATTGTGAGGGCTGAACAGCGGATTTTGTTAAACATACTGGAAACACAAGGAAATATCTGAATTCAATTAGCTGTGTTGAAAAGAAAGGATACTTGAACACATACTTATTTGTGTAATTAGAAATAACATATATATATATATATATATACGTATTTAATTTTTTTGCATTTAAAGTATTTAAGAATGTTTAAATGTGTTTCTTTTTTACGAAAGTACAAAGAACTTATGTCATAAAATTAAGAAAAAATAACAAACACTAGCTGACATTTTTAAAAAGAAAATATGGAAGGCAAGGATAAAATGTAAAAAAAAGGAAAAAAAAAAAGATGAAATTTAATGCAGTACGGTTCCGAAACGAAATTGTACAAAACTTTATAAGTAAATGTTTACAAGTTGTTTTGAGAATTGATGCTAAATGCCAAGTTAAGCATTTCAAACAAATTGAATTTTATCAGAATGAATTAGGCGAGACTGTGGCACGTTATCCAACTCGCTTTAGTTTTGAAATGCGTAGCTGAATGACGCGAGGAGCAAACTGCCTTAATACACAGATGGTCACAAAAGAAATGCGGTGACGTCACAGAGGGTCCCAGTTTCCACAGAATAGACTTGTTCCACATGACGTCACACTTCCTCTTGGATGGCATAACTAACCAATGGACTTATTCTACGGGGCGACTGGTTGTCATAAGTAACCAATAGAGTTACTCTACGTGACGTCATTGAGCTAAATGTTTTTAAACATGGAACAAGTCTATTGTCTCAAACTAGTCACATTGTAACTTTTGAGAGTTGCCACTCCACTGTGTACGGTTGTTTCGAAACTGTACTGCATTACCTTTGAATGTTAATTCCGTTGGATGTATGATTGTTATTCCCTGTAAGTTAAAACATAGCACTAATAACAACAGACGCTTTACTTCTGATCAGTAACCAGGTGCTGTCACTGTGAAGTCATCTTGTGACTGCAGTGTGACTGCTTTATGACTACTTGTTGTTTTGATTTCAAAATAGCGTTACAATGCCCGTTTGTTGCGACTTTGTGAACAAACTTATGTTTGCCAGCATTATTTTAGTAATCCCATTAGTCAAGCATTTAATGAGTAAATCCAAAATTGATAACGAGAAATTCGGTAAAATATCGCGGTTGCGAAGTATCATAATTTATTTGAATTTATTATTTAAATTTTATTTATTTTAAATGAAGTAATTGTATTTTTTTAATATATAATTCCGAAAATACTTAGTAGAGAATTAACCGCAATCTGAGTTTCTCAGGGACACAGCCAGGGAGTGCTGATGAAGCTGCAGCCAACACCCCGAAACCAGTAAACTGAAGAAATGGAGAAAATTGCGTATTTGTGGATCTGTTTGAAAATACCCATTCATTATTTTTTTTATCTATCTATTTTCTGCTTTTAAATTAATTTTCTTATACAAATATTAAGCAAAAAATTGAAAAAATCTTTCCTTTCTCAATAAAAAGAAAAGAAAAATCTGTATCTTTTTCATAATCTACAACATTGCATTTTAGTTTTGAAGCTCTCCGCTACCCCCCCCCCCCTACCCGTGAAAAAGCAATTTGGTTATGCAACTGTTTTTGTAACTTTAGTTGTAGACGAAATGCATATGTAATGCATCAAACCTTGTAATCGCATTCTATAAGTTTATTTCTTAATAACAGGGACAATGTTCAATCAATCATTAGCCCTTTTTTAATGAATGAATAAACAGTGTACCCCAAAAAAGGGGTTACGCGCTTTAATTCCTCATCTATTAGAGATAAATGCGCAGTGTACATTGCAAAAAATGTTCAAAAATAGGGTCGTAAATAAGAATCAGCTAAGAAAAGTTTCCTCTAGCTAATTCTCAAAAAGTTTTATTAAATTTTTATACGACCCCCGTACAAAAAAAATCTTCAATTGGGAAAATTTTTATTTTCCATCCAAGATCAATAGAAAAAACCTCATAACCGTATCTCTAAAACTAAGTGAATTATGATGCAGAAAAAAACTGGACTTATACCATTTTTCCGTGTAATTTTTTATCACACGAAAGGCTGTTTTCTCAGTGAAAATAGGGGGCGTATACAAATTGATAACGCGAAATTTAAATCAAAAGTATGATATTGCAACTTGGGCTGTGTTTCGAATTAAGCATCTTGAGTAAGAAATATTTCACAATTTTTTGGCAAACAACTAAATCTGAAGTTGATTTAAAACCTTATAAATTAATTACAGATTCGACGAGATAAACGGAAAGCTAAATACTATGCAAAATTTGTGAGCCTTGTTACGTACACATTTTTTTTCTTACTTATACTTTAGCGTGTTACTAATACTTATATTTATGAAACGTTTCACTGGAAAAATATACATTAAATTTACAAGCAATAACATTAATGTAAATACATGTAATTTTAATTTTAAAACATTTTTCGAAAATGAATATGTACCTATTACTATTGCTAAATGTTTAATTTTATAAACCATTTAGAGGGTACCACTCATATAAAAAAGCAAATTTCATTAAAAAAGCTAAAAATGCAAATCAAGAAAATGCAATTTACAAAGCATTATGTTTTCCATCAACTCCAATATATAACTGAGCTCTTCTAATAATCCTTCTTTAAATATTTTGGAGTTCTTCAGTAATTTTGTTGCATGCATTGATTATCTTTTGTTTTCGATCAGTTGCATTTAGGAGCATTACGAACTAGTGTTCGAAGCCGACCCCAAAAATAAGAATCGAGCGGCTTTAGATCAGGGGATCTGTTGGGCCATTCTGTTACTCCTTTCAAACCGATCCACTGTTTATCAAAGTTAACATTGAGCCAGTTTGTTACACTTACAGCCTAGTGTGAAAATGCTCCATCTTGTTGAAAATACATACATTTTACATACGATAATGTATACAAAATGAATGCCAATTATGTTTTTCAAGAATTCTATCAATTGATGTTCTAGGTAGTCCCAGAGTCGCGTTCGCTTTTCGAATACTTGTACGTGGGTCGGCAGAAAATATCCGTTTCTTTGTTTTCACAGTACAAGCGATTTCTCCCAGGGCCAGGTTTGGATGAAAAGACCGGTAGTTCTCAATCGTCCCGTCGTCCGGAAAACAAACCTGCGAGAAATTTCAGGTGAATTCGGATATCGTAGTACGAATTCTCGAGCAGTTTCTGTATTATTTCTATTGCACTTAGAATAAATCATTGTTAATTCAAACTGCTCATCATTTGTTAAAAAAACGTTATGCAGTACTAATTATATGTTGTATGTACTAAATATCTGTTTCTCCGTTTTCACCGAACAAAGCGATTTTCCCCAGGGCCAGGTTTGGATGAAAAGACCGGTAGTTCTCAATCGCCCCTTCGTCCAGTAAACAAACCTGCGAGAAATTTCAGGTAAATTCGGATATCGTAGTACGAATTCTCGCGCAAGTTTCTGCATTACTTCTATTGCACTTAGAATAAATCATTGTTAATGCAAACTGCTCATCATTTGTTAAAAAAAACGTTATGCAGTACTAATTATATGTTGTTATTTCGAAAATGGAAGATAAAATCTCAGTTTGTGTGATAAGTATCCATATTACGTATGATGACTTCTGGTGTGCTCTTAACTGGAACGGATGATAAAGCCCCTCCAATCCCCGTGCATTGAAATATTTTATTTCTATGTCTATTTGTCTCTCCATCCAAAATTGGTTTGCATTGCTATCAATTTCTCTGTTAAAAGTGTTGCAGACATATCTGTTTTTATTTAGAAAATAGTTTCTTTTTATTCTTCATATTAATTTTTGACTATGAAATAGCATGAATTACTATCGAAACTTGCCTCTTACAATATGATAAGAAATGATGTTTAACCCACATGCGAGCACGATTCTGTGCGCTGTACTCCAAACTCATGAGTAGCCCCCACCATTTTTTTCTTACATTGCGAACAAAGGAAAGAATGCACGACACTATACCGGGTGATTCAAAAGTCAGGACAAACTTTAAAAATTAATAATTCGAAAACGAATCAAGATACAAAGATACGTTTTCACCAAACGGATGGAAAAGAAACCGGGTTTTGTGTTGCAACGAAACGAAAATAGTTCTCTTGGTGTCCAACAGATGGCGCTATAGTGGTTTATTCCACCAAAAGATGATTTACAAATGAAAAAATGTTAACAACTTACAAGTCAGCTTAATTACAGTTAATTTGTACTACAGTAAATTTTCAGTGTGCTGCCCATCATTCAGAAGTACAGTTGTGAGACGAGTCACCACACCGTTCACAGCATTTAGTAGCATTTCTTGCGTTACGGCAGAGACATTTTGGCGGATGGCATCTTTCAGTGCTGCTAGTGATGCCGGTTGGTCGCGGTACACTTTTGACTTCAACAATCCCCACAGCCAAAAGTCACAGGGCGTAAGATTGGGAGACTTTGGAGGCCATGATTGATTAAAGCAGCGACTGATAATGCGATCCTCCCCAAATGTTGAGCGTAGCAGATGTTTCACAGGTAAAGCAATATGAGGTGGCCCTTCATCTTGCATAAAGGTGACTGTTTGAAGTGCCTGTCGCGCTTGCAGTTCAGGAATAATGTTGTTCTGTAACAGTGCTGCGTATCGATGACCAGTGACAAAAACTGTTTTGAAACCCGTCTATGTGACTTCCTCGAAAAAAAATGGACCAATTATGAAATCAGCAGTGAAGCCACACCAGACTGTCACTTTAGGCTGTTGCAAGGGTACCCCAACAAATGCATGTGGATTTTCTGTGGCCCACACTCGACAAGTGTGGGTGCTAACAGTGCCAGAAAGTGTGAAATGCGCCTCGTCTGTCCAAAGCACAGTGTGAAGCCAGTCGTGCTCCTCTTCCATTTTATTGAATACCCAATTGGCAAAATCTCGACGAGACTCGAAGTCAGGAGGTTTCAGTTCTTGGTTATGTTGCAACTGATAGGGATATCGTTTCACAGTTATTCGCAGTGCTCTCCACACACTTCCGTACGACACTCTTGTCTGCCTCGAAACTTCTCGGGCACTGCTCCCCCCATGTGCAGAAATCGCCGACATGGGTTGCACCGTCTGCTCCACTGTCGTGACAACTGCAGCGGCTGTTGAGGGACGACCACTTCTTGCACGCGACGCCAAAGATCCGGTAGCTTCAAATTTCTTCATCATTTTGATCAATGCAGAAGGCCTTATTGGTCCTTTTCTGCGTCGCATGCCCTTCATGTAGCGATATGCTCGCAATGCCGCTGTCGCACTTTCCGCATTCTTATAATAAAGTTTGACTAAGAGGGCTTTCTCAACTATGGACAGCATTTCCATGCGTATAAGTTTCGACTACCATTACCTGCTCCAGTTGCTCCCTTTTAAATAGCTTGTCGCTTTGCATAATCCTATATCAGAAATCCGACAGCGCCATCTGTTGGAAACCAACAGAACTATTTTCGTTTCGTTGCCACACAAAACCCGGTTTCCTTTCCATCCGTTTGGTGCAAAAAGTATCTTCGTATCTTGATTCGTTTCCGAATTATTATTTTTTTAAGTTTGTCCTGACTTTTGGATCACTCAGTATTTTAAAAATTAATTAATATAGCATGTAGGGTTTGATATAGTTAACTACCAAGCAAATACTATTCTTTTAAAAATAATATTAGCTTTTTAAACGTCCACTTACAGTATTAAGATCAAAGTAATATATCATAAATCTACATCGTTTTAATGATTTTAATACACAACGAAAAAATGTTTAGAAAACAATCCAAAATGGACTATCACCCCATTTTTAAAGTAATCTCACGCATGTTTTCGCTTAACAGTAAGTCACCCCCTTTCGAAACGTTTTCTGACAGAAATCCCATTCTGTCAAATTGTTTCCGAAGTGAAATTGATCGAATCCAGAATTTAGCGAAAAGTATCAAACTGTTCATCTCGCTGAACATCGGACAGAGTTTTTGAAGTTTTTCAATTTTCTTCCTCCTTTTCTTCTTTATGAAAATTTTTCGTATAAATCTTTTTCCCTCCCCCTTTCCACCCGTCTCTATTTTTTTTTCCTTATGTTTATTTATTTTCCCAACTTTGTAACTTCTTCGCGCGTGAGGAAAATATGTTTTTCTTCTTGCTTTTGATATGATTTGAGCTGATGTACTGTGCATTTTGTAGTTTGAAGATTTAGCGTTTTCGGAGTCAAATGTTACTATTAAAAATTTTTTTTGCCCTATTTATTTAATATATTTATTATTAAACATTTTTTTTTCAAATTGCTTTTTAAATACGACTGTATAAAATACAATTTTCTGAGAAAATAAATTATATTTAGAAATTAAAATAAGAAAAGAAATGTTATTAAAGTTCATTAAAATCTTAAACATAGAAAAAGTATAATTTGAACATTTGAAATATATAACGGAAATATGTATAAATCAGGAATTTATTATTAAATAGATTGAATAAAACAAGTTTCAAATCTTCGTAATTTATGTCTGCAAGTATTTTGTACCACACAATTCTAAAACAACTCTGCTATTAAAAATGAGTTTACTTCAATACAGAAAAATAGTTTCCTTATTTGTATCCTGTACGTTTTTACTGTTTTTATCATTCTGTCTTCCGTGGTTGAAAACAAGAGGTCTACACGAAAAATATTCTTTACTTTCAACCACTTTTAGCATTATGCTTAAAATTTAGAAGAAACGTATGATAAAAAATATTGAGACTGTCTAGACAAGATTTCTAGAAAAGTTATATTTACTTTCAAATCGTGGAATTTTATAGACAACTAAAAACAAACAATTAACTTTATAATAAAGCGGCTATTTAGTTTAATATTTCGGATCATTAACAACAATTATGTTAACAAGATCAACATTTTCCTAACCTTTCATAAGGATTGTTTTTCAGTTAAATAAATATATATCATCATCATCATCATCAAAGACGTCTCGACAGCCTCATGTGAGCCAATGTCTTCCTTTGAAAATTTCTCCTCACTGACCTCGCTTTTTAATGTTTTGTCTCTAGTCAGGGGCGTAGCCAGAAATTTTTCATGGTGGGAGGGGGTTACGACTACTACAACTCATATATATGTATGTGTGTGTAATAATTTAGTGAAGAATATACATCTTGTATGGCAAAAAATTTCTCATGGAGGGGGGGTTATGACCGCCCCTAACCCCCCCCCTTGGCTACGCCCCTGTACTCTAGTTCTTTTCACCAATGACCAAGAAGTCTGATTCTACTGAATCAGCCCATCTCAGTCTCGGTCGCCCGTGCCCACGTGTTCCGATGGCTTTAAACTTGAATACTTCTTTATAGCATTGCAATTGGTTCAACGAATCAAGTGGACCATCCAATTCATTCTATTTATTTTTATGTATTTTATGATATCCGGATCTTTATAAATGTGGTATAATTCATAATTGTATCCCCTTACCCAATGTTATTTTCATTTATACCACCAAGTACATTCAGTAAAATTTTTCTTTCAAAAACAGCAATACCGTTTTCATCCAGTTAAGTTATCATCCAGGTCACCGAGGTATTAAGTCAAAACATGGCTAATAAACGTTTTATAAATTAAAAGTTTTGTCTTTTTTGAAAGAAATCTAGATCTGGTAAACCTTCTTAGTCCATAACATGATGTATTTGCTCAAAATAGTTGATTCTGGAATTCAGATTACTGTTATCAGAAGTAAAGTGATCCCAAATAATTAAAATTCCTTGTTGTTTGAAATTCCTAAGAATATATTTCAAGATTGGAATCTGGAACTAAAATTTGGTTGGCGGTATTTCAACCGAATAATTGTGTTTTTAAAAAAATAATTTCCTGAATTAACAAACACTTTGTTGAATGAATGAAATTATTTCGTTGAAATAGCTCGAACCAAATATTTGTTGAATCAACAAAATATTTATTTTCAGTACACTATACTATTTTAAGGTACAGATATGCAATAAATTCGTAAATGTATTGCCATTATTGTTTTTTTCTCTGTGACAGTTGAATATATGGATTGTAGTACGCGAAATTGGCAATTTATATTGGTCGAATAAAACTAAATTAAAAGGTTAAAAGTGTAGACCTAAATCATGTTTGGCACTTTTTAAGTGCCAAACATGATTTTAAGTGCCCTCGTTTTTTAAACGAGTTATAAAATAAATTTTTGGGAAAGTTCTTCAAAGTATTGGATATATCGTCTGCCTAGTAGATAATTAATTTCCAGATGAAGATTTCAGAAAGGACTCTCTTTAATTTGCATTTTATTACATTACATCTGATGGTGTTTACAGTGAATTTAATTCCTCAAACATCCCATGAATGATTTTTTACAAAAATGGCACATATCCAGTGTTCACAAGGAAAATAAATACTTTGAAAATTTATCATTACAATGTGAAAGACAATGCCATTTTATTCGATCCCATTTTTCTACCTTTGTTCCAAGTTGTAAACGAGAAATCAAAGCACGAACAGCTGAAAAACCAATGCAAATATCCCACTTGGATAAAATCAACATCCAGTGTAACTTAGGTCCTATTCCAGATTTTTTTTCAGTTATTTGTGAAAGTGTGTGTTCTTTTTCTCTCTCTCTTCCTCGCCTCTCTGTGTTTGAAAATTTTATTTTTCCACTCCTCGTGGGAAACATCTATTTATTTTTTCCTTCAAATTTTCGCTTCTTCCACCTGGTTCCTAAGAGGGGGGGGGGATACAAGTATTAGAAATGTCACAAGATGCATGAACGATCGTCGGTGCTTGAAAGGGATGGGTTTATTTAGTGCATATAAAATGGTTTTTGATCTGCTTTGAGACACAAGCCCGTGTATTGCATTTTTGCGTCATACCTTTTTCATCTGAGTAAATCTGATTATTGGCACACAATTTTACGTTTTTATTAGCGTGTATTTTAGAAATGTAATTGATCCGTAATGACGGGAACATAATTAAATATTTAGATATGTTATAACCCGTTATTTACTGACGGTATTTAAAGTTTTAAAATCATAAAATTCTTTAAAAAATACGTTTCTTAATCACTGTTTCAACCGGCTAATTTAGTTGATTTTTTTAAGTCAACTAAGCATTTTTTTCAGTGTAGTGTTTGTTTCCTTCCATGTTATATATTTCACATTTTATTAAATGGGAAGTAACATCCATCGAATTTTACAAGAGAGAAGATTTAGTTTTCGGTTTATGGATTATGTTTTTCGAAAATTTTAATTTCATAGATATATAAAAAAATACTTTGTTCGTGATTGCAGAATATTTGTCATTTTCCTATCATAGAATGTAGTCATTTTTCCCCTTGCTCTACCCAAAATAATGTCGAATTCCACAAACCTAGATTTAATGAAGTTTCGATAAATCATATCACTAAAAAAAAAAAAAAAAATTGTACTTGGTATATATCGAGCTACATGTACTATCTCAACATCTTACTCTGTTAATAAAATCAGGTACCGTTTCATCATAAAATGGTCCTGAATTAGCTACAATCTTTCTATGGAGAAACGGTGAACCATGATTGGTTCTTAAACTGTTCAAGGGAACCAAATCATTGTGAAACGTTTCTCCATATAAGGACGCAGCTAATTTAGCTCCATTCTATGATGAAACGTTGAATTACTTCTACTAATGGTGCAAAAAAGGCCCGATCATCACAATATTGGGCCCTGGGCAAACACAAATTTTTGGGCCTTTGCACCGGACCATAAATATTTTACGGGAAATTGCACGAAAACAGTATTATGCATGTAAGTTATTTTAGATACATATAGCTACTTAAATATACTGTTTGTTTAGACACTAAATATAAATACAGTGCGCACCAGTTATAACGGACCTGGGATATAACGTACTATCGGTTATAACGTACCCAGAAGCTAGGTCCCGATTGAAGTCCTATATTTATAATGTTATTTAACTTTGTATAAAACATACTTAACAATAGTACATACTACGGCTATAACGTACTTTTTATACCAAAGCCAAAAATAAAATTTTGCTTCTCTTAAGAATTTTATTTCCTTGTTCTCGGAAATTTCAGTACCTTCAAAAACGCTCATTGTCAGTTTTCGGAGATGAATAGTGTATAAATGAAGGGTGCGATATTATCTTTTTCGCCTGCTAGGTAGGTTAAGAACAAGACCATGTTTTTTATTTGTATTTCATCAATGTAAATGCCTCCTGAAAAGCCCTATCTGTTATGATTCTGATAATAGTGAAGAAGAAACAGAGGAGACTATACCACGCATATCCGACGCATTAAATGCTGCAAAAACATTATCACGATTTTTTGAATGCCGCAGTGATGATGCTGAGACTCTACATAGGTCTATTATGGATATTCAAAACAGTATTTTTAAAGTAGCATCTGCCCATTTAAAACAAAAGAAAATTACAGATTATTTATCTCAATAAAAATTGTAAGTAATAAAGAATTTTCGACATATTTTTCGATACAAATTTTTTAAAATAATATAAATTTTTTAACAAATGAAAATTTTTTATCAAATATAAAATTGTTGAAAAATACAACATTTTTGAGCCCTTGAAATTGGTGGGCCCACGGCAAATGCCCCGGTTGCCCTGCCGATAAACGGGCCCTGGGTGCAAACAACATGTAAGAGTGTATTCAGTTGCTGAAACTAGGATAATGAACTTATTTCATGGATGCACACATACAAATATAATAGAACTGGATGTTAGTTGACAGAATTGCACTACCTTCTGTAAAGAAGGTATTTGGTTGGGCTGATTTAAATTTAAAGACTGCGTTGTGATACATGATAATCCAGGTTCGAATGCACTTATGTTGCAATAATATAAAAGGACGTTAAATACTGAAAAAACTATTTTATTAAACATATACTATTGAAATATTATTATAACGGCGGTGGTGGCTCAGCGAAAATAAAATGACGTCCTATATGGACAGTGAAATTAAGGTGGAATGATTTAAAAATTACGCCAGCACCGAATTACACATTGGCGAGAACAATAACTTGGCTGAGATTAATAGCGCCAATTCCAGAGCAACCCTAACAGTTAATCCAATAAAATTACAATGACGTAATCGCGAGCAAATAATTTTAAAGTCGTCGCAGGGGAACAACAAAAAAACTTACGCCAGCAGGATGCCAAGAGGAAACTCAAAAGGCCGTTGATTTTGCAAACGGGCGCAATATAATCTATTTTTAGCACACCGGTCTGGAGAGACGAAACAATTAAGAACAAAAAGGAAAAGAATAGTGCATACGGGAAAAGTAAATATACAGATTTAAAAACCGAAATGGCAGTAAAATGAAAAACAGAAGTGATTTAGAATTCTTGAATTTTGGATAGATTGCATTAAAGAAAACCAAATTAAATGATAATTAAATTAGATATGTGATCTTCATCACATATATACTCCCCTCAACCAGGAAAAAAAATTTGAAGAAATTTTTTTTAAAATTAGTTACAATTAATGTCTTTAAACAATTTTAATTAAATGCTCTGTTTGGCTGGCTTAAACAATTAAGAAAATCATAAACATATTCAGACAAAATTATACAATTGGAAAATTACTGCTGACCACCACCTAATAAATGTTTTGAGAAGAAAAAAAAATGTCATGACACAGTAAAAATAATAACTGCTAGCAATACAAAGTAAATGTCGACAAAATAAAAAGGAGCATTTTGCTCACAATACAAAGGGGCATTTTAGCTCACCTTTTTTTTTTTTTTTTTTTTTATAAATAAGGGGCATTTCAGCACACCCTTTTCTCTTTAATTGAGCATCTCAAGCTCATGTGCACATCAAAGATATACTGCTTAAACTTGCAGTGAATACTCAAAATTATAATTATAAGCCAGCGCTGTTGAATGGTTTGCATATATATATATCAATAAGGCCTTTAAATATCAGAATTGTGCATCAAAAATACTTCACTCAATTGACAAAATAAAACAATATATTTAAATTATAATATGATACTCAAAAAATTTTTGTTTGTTTGATGGTAATTTTTCACAGTTCTGTACCATCAGAATTGTAATAATGTTGTAAATAGTACATGACATAACAGTATCTTGACATGCATATCTGTATATCATAAGAAAAATAAGCACGTTCAGTTGAAAAAATTATACTTGCACAAAATGACAATGAAAAAATTTAAGGAAATTGAATATCAATCTGTACAATACCATCAACGAACATCAATCTAAGTACAATTAAAAAAAGATCTCAGTAAAAGGTTTAAGTGTTATTGGACACTCACATATTTATTTATTTTAAATTTTCAAGTTAGAGATAATACTAAATGAATCATTTTATTTTATTACAAATTATTATTTTATGTCTGTGTAATTATTTACTTTAGAAGTGATAATTTATTAAGTGTTAAGTTTTAACTTTAAAAAACAAAGATATATTAACAGACAGCAAAAATTCCTCATACACATGTGATAGCTGCTGGTCCAGCCAGACAGTACACAGAAACAAACAGACATCCAAGTAAGTGCGGCCGTCACAAACTTAGGAAGTAAACATACAACACAAGCATACACTAATATATCAGTGTCTGACAAGGAAGTTTTTACGTATGTGAAAGTTGGAAAAGTAAAATGAAATTAATCTCAAAAATAGCAGGACAGTTAATTTTGAAGTGTATAATCTTAAAATATAGCTCAAAATTGAAGGTATTTGAGGTCATATGGTGGAAAAATCAACTAAATTATTTTTGAAAAATTGAAGAAAAGAATGTGTCATTTAAGTCACCACATTAAAATTTTTTTTAAAGTGAACAAATTGTGAAAGAAAAACACAAAAGTACCAATAAAATGCACTAAAATGAAATTACAAAACAACACAATATACCCTAAAATTTCACTTATTAAATGTCTTAAGTGTTAATCTGATCAATACATAAACATTTTATTAATAAAATATATGAAGAAACAACAGTTCACAAAAATAACTACAAATAAGCATATAACTAAGTAATCAGATAAATGTAAATACTCTGAAAATATATTTCAACTAATGTGGTATTTTATAACACTGTGAATACTTGTCAATTAAAGATGTATTAATTTACAGAAAGGTACACAAGAGATGTAAATAGTTCACATTGTAGAAAGTGAAAAAAAAATGAGATATCAAAATAAGATGTTATGTTTGTGTATGTAAATAAAAGAGGGACAAGAGACAAATACAATCTGTTCAAAAAATTGTAATGTACTACAGTACATCATAGTGAAAATGTTTGAGCAAAAAGCAAAAAATATTCAAAAATTTTGTGTGTAACAAATGTGGAAGGATACGCACACTGAACTCAATGAGCAGAACATCATTGTGAACATGTTTGTGTATGTGTGTAACATAAGACATAAACACAAGTGTGATGAAAAGAAAATCAAGTATGTGAAAAGGTTGAGAGTAAGTGAGTGTAAGCAATGTAAATTAAAAAAATGGAAAATGCAAGTAAATGCGAAAAGGAGTGTAATTGTGGACAAACACAAACTTCAAAGATCAGTGACTATTCAAGTACTTATTTGAAGTACAACAAACAATGTGTCATATTGTGTATTTTTGAAAAGAAAAAAAAGGTAATCAAATGAATACCACTATACTCTTCCAAAGAATGCATGTATAAACAGAGGCATTACAATGGCAGGGGAAAAAAACAGTGTATCAAAAAAAGTAAAAATGTGAACAGTACAACTTATGGTAAACATGTAAAATTGTATTAAAAAAGGCCAAAAATGGAGCGAAACACAAAAACATAAAGTACTCTTTAAAAAGTATTTAAAACAAATAATGTGTAAAAAATCAGTCAACATGAGGACTGTAAATAATAGCATGTTCAAAGAAAAAAAAATGTGTAAGAATATATGATAAAAATAGAAACAGTCTATTGTGAGGTACGAAAAAAAACTGAAAGAATATGTATGCTGTGCCATGGACTTTAATATGCAAAATTGCAGTGTGTAAGAGTGAGTAAAAAGTGTGTGCCTTAGAAAGGCCTTGCCATGGACTTAATCATTGCAGACTGTCATGATTATAATAAAAAGAGTAAAGAAAAATATAACGATCTATGTGTACCTCATAGAGGCTGAAAAATAAAAAATGTAAAATACAATGTGAGCAAAAGCGCAAACATAATTTAAAATCACAAGAATGAATATGTAAGCAAATAGAAAATTAAACACATAAAAAGGTCTGTACACAAAAGTAAACATATAAAGCAATGAGTAATAATGATATTTATCGTGAGTGAACGAAACCCAATGCATAAAGAAGAAAAAAATTAAGAAGTGTATTAAAATAATTAAATATGTGTGAATTGCAATCCAACAATTGTATTAAACAATAAAATATTAACGATCATATATACTATATAAAAGGAGTAATTTAGATTTAAACTAATTTATAAACATGGTTGAAAAACAATAATAATTATTTTTTTTATAACTCCTTAGAAGCAGTAATATAATAAAGAAAAAAATTCAGCATATTAAATATTTTCCTTGACACGTTATGTCTAAAAAACTTTTCTGAGCATGTGCTATTTGCATACTAAAAAA
Source organism: Cheiracanthium punctorium (assembly GCA_038373885.1). Lineage (NCBI taxonomy): Eukaryota > Metazoa > Arthropoda > Arachnida > Araneae > Cheiracanthiidae > Cheiracanthium > Cheiracanthium punctorium. The sequence continues at coordinate 417,773 of JAWZYV010016501.1, read as the reverse complement.
AAAGGATGCCAAGACAATATGAACATGATTATTATTATTATTATCATACTAGTTTTTAAAAAAACTGCATTTATAAATGACTTACCACATTTCCCAAGAATAAAACTTCAGTCATTCAGTAAATAAAAATTTTAGCAAGAACTTTTCATTAGTCATACTTAAAATATAATGTCCATTAAATACCAGTTCAAACGGCATTGCATAGTATGAACTGTCGATGTATCAGGGGCGCGCACATTTAAAAACAAAACCAATTGCCATCACAGGAGGGAAAAAAAAAACAGTCTTCGCCAAGTTCAGTTAATGGCATACCTAGTGACGCACGAAAAAACTACTGTAGACTGCAGACATCCGGAAACAAAGTGCCAAATTTGCGGTGATCGGACGGCTTTTCGCACAGTTCAGCATTAGTTGTAAGTTTCACGCGTAAAGAAAGGCAGGAAAACATAACATACTCCATAGACCGCGCTGCAGGAAGCCGACACAAAAGTCTCCAAATAGTCATAGGAACGTGTAGAACGTCATAGAACTCACATAAGATTCGTCTGAGGGTGGTGTGTAGTAAGATCATCGATAATCCCTATATGAATTGAGGAGACGATCGGAAACTCATCATTAATGAATAGCCAGTCCATCAAGGAGCTCCGTGTTCCGTAAAAACGAAAGTCACATCACTAGAGTAATACATCACACATGTTCCATAAAACGAAAGTCACATCACTAGAATAAATAGCATTGCCGGGGCCGGAATGTGCATCCACAATGCAAGCAGACGGACTGGAGTGAAGAAGTGTCCTGAAAGGGGTTGATTCCGCCATTTTGCTAAGCCACCACCAGAATAAATGCAACATAAGTGCCTGGGTAGGCACCAATTTATGTAAAGAAGGTATTTGGTTGGGCTGATTTAAATTTAAAGACTGCGTTGTGATACATGATAATCCAGGTTCGAATGCACTTATGTTGCAATAAAATAAAAGGACGTTAAATACTGAAAAAACTATTTTATTAAACATATACTATTGAAATATTATTATAACGGCGGTGGTGGCTCAGCGAAAATAAAATGACGTCCTATATGGACAGTGAAATTAAGGTGGAATGATTTAAAAATTACGCCAGCACCGAATTACACATTGGCGAGAACAATAACTTGGCTGAGATTAATAGCGCCAATTCCAGAGCAACCCTAACAGTTAATCCAATAAAATTACAATGACGTAATCGCGAGCAAATAATTTTAAAGTCGTCGCAGGGGAACAACAAAAAAACTTACGCCAGCAGGATGCCAAGAGGAAACTCAAAAAGGCCGTTGATTTTGCAAACGGACGCAATATAATCTATTTTTAGCACACCGGTCTGGAGAGACGAAACAATTAAGAACAAAAGGGAAAAGAATAGTGCATACGGGAAAAGTAAATATACAGATTTAAAAACCGAAATGGCAGTAAAATGAAAAACAGAAGTGATTTAGAATTCTTGAATTTTGGATAGATTGCATTAAAGAAAACCAAATTAAATGATAATTGAATTAGATATGTGATCTTCATCACACCTTCATAAATGCGAAAGGATGTCTGTGAGTAACTCCTTGGGAATAGATTTTTTCAAGGAGCGGTTGTGTTAAAAAAAATACTTTAATTAAACTAACTAGGCAACAAAAGAAAGGCGAGGGTGTTATTACAAATAATAAAGCAGCATGCTAATAATTTATGAAAATGTGAGATCTTAGTTATCCTGCAATAGAAAACATAATTCAGTTAAATTGAGCAACAATATAGGCTTGAAAAACATTAGATGAATTTAATTTTTGTTTGATTCTGCATTAAAGCAGTAACCTAAACACGTTGTAAAAAATATGCGATAAACACAACAATTAGCAAGATTTGTTTAATAGTTCTTAATTATATATTTTTAAACTAAACATGATGAACTATGATTTCAATTTCGACAGATTTTATGATTCAGATAATTTTAGATCAATAGTCTGCATACTCTAGAAAGACACTTTACAAATTAAAAACATATGTAAAGATAACAACTGTTTTTAAATTTGTCTCTTTTTTAAGAAACAAACATCACGCCCTGTATTTCAGAAATTTATCAAGCGGTATTAAATTAAAATTTTACGATTAAAGCTTCTACCACGCACACATTTTAAAAACAATTGAAAAATTTCCTTTTTAAAATCCTAACAAATCTACAGTCAAATGGATTAATGTAATAAGTTTTAAGCAAAGAAAAAAAAAGAAAAAATCAGTAAACGCAGCATTTTCTAGAAGTTATTTTGAAATTATAAAATCTTTCATGATTGCCTAATAAAAGAAAACAACTGAGTTGTTTCCATGAGAGTTTCCAAATTATTAATTTTGAAGTTACTTGGGTTTAAACACTTTTTAATCAAAGTTATGTAACTATTTCCTATTTCTTACTACTGAGGACTAAAAATGCATAATTAAGATACCACTTTTTGTGTCAAAATATCTTTTTCGTTATTTTTATGTGAAAGTTGCACGAAAACGAAGCTTTACTCGGAAATTTTAATTTTTATAATATTGTGATGAAAATGTCCTACATATACAAAACAGATGCAGCACACGTTTTTCATATTGCTAAATGTAGCAGATTAAAATTAATAAATGTTCGAATTGTCTCATATTGAAAATTATATTATTCCTTGGTAAAATTGCAGAAGATCCCCCTTATATTTACTGATGTGCAATATCTATTCTTCCTTACGTACGAAACTTTTTAGCGCCTCTTATTGGATCTGTAAAAATCAAATCACGAACGCTAGAAAATCAAAGCTAATATCACACTCAGTTTAAATCAACATCCCCGGACGTAATTGAGCTTTTTCGTGATTTTTTTTGTGCCATCTTATTTCTTCTCACTGTGTTTCAAAGCCTTATTTTTCTTTCCTAGAGGGACACTGATATTTGTGTTTGCCCCAGAAAGCTGTGTTCTTCCACCTGCTTCCACCAGGGGAAATGATAAATATTGGAAATGTCACTATGACTTTGAATGCTGTACGAGGCTAATGCATATTTAGAGAAAATTATTTAATGACTAGCTGTGCTAGTAATATAATTTTTAATTTACAAATGTACATATTGTATTGCATAATGTGCACAGAAAATATTCTATTATAATTGATAACTTATGAAAGGCATTTTATTTTATAAAATTCTAACAAACAGTAATTTTTTAAGCTTTTTTTACGTTAATACTTAAGTAATTACTGTATAAATTTGAGTATTTTTGCAATCTGTTCTCTAATATATGTAAATATGAAAGAATATATTGTATATGTAGATATATCACATAATGTACTGAGAAATATCAGAAGTGAAACTAAATTTATAGTATTAACAAGATAATACTCTACTGGAGTTAATAAAACAATTCCTACATATTACGATATACGCAAGTAATTGTCTGAGATGTTCAGTTGACGTTTTTTACTTAAAATGCTTACCATCTCTTTTTTTTTTATAAAACGTAAATGCAGTTAATACAGTACTAGGAAAGCATTTGTGTTACAAAATTTTTATAACAGGTTAAGATTGGCATACATTATTAATTCTTTTAAAATAAAGTACCTGTTGTGAAGATGGTATTCAGCGTCCCACAAATGGCTGATTGATTTGTACATTCAATTTTTAAAAGCGGAAATATGATAGAAGGCTGCATTCTTCCTGGCAATCAGACAGTTTTACCTCATCAATTTCCAAATTTAGGTCTGAAAGTTCGTGTGATAGATACACAATTACAACTAGCATTGCTTAAACTTGGAATGAGAGCGGAACGAAAATAAACATGCTACAAGAAATGAAAAACAATGTTTGAAAAATATATCTTTTGAAGTTTACAGTTACTTACAGAAGCCTTGGAGGTACCTCAAGCTCTATCGCAAGGTCTATCTCTAAAATCCAGAAGCATTTGTTGAACTAGAATATTAACCGGCTAAATCTGCCACACGCCCCTATGCTGGTTACATGCTCTACAGTGTTACAAAATTTGGGATCTCCTGTATAATAAAAAATAAGTGGCTGAATGATTGGAATAATAAAACCAAAAATAAACTGCATGCAGTCCATCCATCCATAACTGACTGGTCCTCTCAATCCTACCGCAATTGGGATGTCATTTTCAAATGCCTTCTTGGTGAGGCTGCCCCTTTGTGTATACTCATTGCGAAACTCATCTTGCCATTAGTCATATTTTAACGTCTTGTAAAGCTTTTTAACAATTTTTATCACACTTATTTTAATTGTTCTCAAGCCAAACTGGACGATATATTGGATGAAACCCACCACTATAATTTGTTTAATGTTCTTCAACGTATTAATATTCTTTTGCTGTTATAAAGTGTGTGCTAAGTTCTCTCTCTGACCGGTATGTGGATAGGAGCCGGTTTTATGTCTGGCCGTTAATTTGTAGAAATATTTCTGCTATTATTACACACTGTCTGGCGCACTAAATGCCCTTTGGATGTTGTGCCATTAAACACCAAACAAACAAACAACTAGAATATTAAATTCTGTTGAAAATACAGTTCCGGATGAATGCTTTGGGTGTTCACCGATTACAGCAGAAAGTTGTCGACAGAGAAAGAAGAAAGAATGAAAGAAAGAAAAAGAAAAGAAAATGTTAATTTTAAACTCCTTTTATTTATTCAAATCTCAAAGCCAAATTAATAGTTTGGTTTCCTCATTCAGAAGTGCCATCTATTTGTAGAAATCTGAATTTATTTTTATAATCGGTTGGATAAAATTTCGGGATCTTTCCAGCATGATACAGAAAACGGTACATCCATCGCTTTTCATTTTAAAATCTTTTTTCAAATTAATCCGTCATTTTTGGAACATCTGGTGTTACTCATGTTTTTCATAAATTTTATGTCCATAAACGAGAAAACGACATAGAAATACCTTTAAAAAATAAAGAAACAAAATTAACACACATTTCTATGTAAAAATAGCGTACGAAATCCCAAAAGAAATCACAATGAAATTGCTTATTCCATCAATATTTTTCAAACGAAGGTGACATTTTAAAAAGAATTTAAAATACTTCTTACGTCTGTCTTTCCTTGAAAATCATTTCACGTGTATATGTTTAAACTTGCGTTCACGTATAAAAAGTTTTTTGTGTCCTGTAATTTTAGCATGGCATTCTTATGCTATGCTGAAATTACAATATTAAAAAAAACGTTCACGCATTTGTACAGGATGCCTTAAAAATATGGTAGCATAGTTTAATATTTTAGTCATTAGCGATAAATGGGCAGTGTAAATTGCAAAATTATTCAAAATAAAATGAGAAAAAAGGACTGCGAAAAATATAGTAGTTAATTTTGAAAAAAAAAATAATTTGTATACGATTACTTCTCAAAAAAGTTCCCATTTAGTAAAATGTACCCTATACACGCTTTTGTACATCACCCTAATGATGTGATGTACAAAAATTCAGCTTTTCACCATTAAATGTCTCAGAACTTACAAACAAAGATAGTCAAAGGCTTTTTATGAATTTGAATAAAAACGTTTATTGGTAGAGTGCAGAATATTATTTCCTTTCATAACTCGGTCATCTGATGTGAATTTTTCCTTAGAAGAACCTCTAAAAAGTGATTTAAGCCACTATATATTTGTCTTCATATCTTTATCTTTGCGATATATTCTAAAATTTGTTACATAACATCATTAGTATGTCAGGCACATTTTATTAATTGGAAATTTGTTTGTATGGTATCCGTATGCAAATTTAAAAAGTGTCACTTTTTGAAAACAGCCAGAAAATAATTTTCTTAACGTAGGCTTTTATCTACCTTACTTCGAACACTTCTTTTAAAATGTGCATTGTCCATTTTCCTCTAATGAATAAAAAATTAAAACGTGCCACCATCTTTCTGGGACAATCTGTACACAGACATCTGTACACATAAATTAGCAATAGTGATACAATAGGCATTGCGTGCATGATAATATTAATGTACCAAACTTTATCCCCCCCCCCCAAAAAAAAAACCAAGCTAGACCACGTGGAGTCATGTTAGGTTTCAAAACTAAGGTAAATTTGAGGAATGCAATATCGTGTACGAAAAGGTTTGACTCTTCAATCCTGACATCTTTTCTTCTTATCCCGAGGAAATATTGGCACCTCTACTTTCAAAAACAATTACCCATTTCAAAACAGTACAGTTGACTTCAAATACCTGCTATCCGCGGTTGAACTGTCTCCATGAGACCATAGACTACGGAACAAATATACGCTCTTGGGGAAAATGAATTCACTGAATATTTCTAACTTTGGTGTTGTTTTCAGAGATATCTTTTTGTCAATGTAACAATTTATTTTTTATTTTATTTTACTTTTTAATTGTTTCACCGAAATATCCAAAATGTCCACTTACTGCCACCGGATACAAGGTGGTTATAATTAAATTTCCGCCATAAGCAAGGTTGTACAGCTAAAACGGGTGTACGGACTAATCAATTGTTTATACATGAAATGAAATCAATGAAATTTGCAATTAAATTTAGTTCGGATAATGTCCACTAACGCTTGTGGCGCTTTTCATAATAAAAAAACAGCAAATATAGCAATGGACATGGCTAATTCGAAATGTACAAATAATTTTAACATTTATTCAATAGTTTTTCAGCATTTATTAACTAGTTTGAGCCATTTTGGGGTTAATTTACTCGTGCAAATCGCCACCTAGTGGATATTTTTTGAGTTCCACTGTTAGAAAACTTCCTTGAGTGTATCTCGTGTACAATCCATATGCCAAATCTGGTGGCAATGTGCTCTTTCATTTCAACTGCAGAATGCTGTTTATATAAAAGTTGAACTATAACCACCGTGTATTGTTATTATTATTATTATTATTATTATTATTATTGTAGAAAATAAAATAATAATTATAATGGTAATGCATGTAATGTGGCCGATAACAAGTATCATAAATGAAATTATGAAATACTTATTAATATATATATAATCTTGAAATTACTTATTAATATATATCGATCAGTACATTTTTCCTTGACGAAAAAAGGGAGAATATCATTTTACAAAATTAATTTATTGTGCTCCTAGTTGATAGATTTTTAACAACGTATATATGCCTCATGCATCTCAATATAAAAGTTAAAACATAATTTGAGATAAACTTTCGGTAACAGAGTGAACAAAACACATTTATCTTGGGGTTTACTCATTTCGTTTGTTCTATTTTATATTATTTCAAGTTCCATAAAGATTTAATGAAATTTAATCTTAATGGCATAACAATTTATAACATTAAGAATGCAATTTTTATGCACATTTTTAAATTGGTTTTTATGTTAAGTGAATAAGCAATAATTTTCAAGTGAAAATAATAAGTACCGTTTTCTAAAATAATTCTTATATTTATGGAATGTAAATAGAAATTCAACACACATATTTTACACATGCTTTGAGCGAAAATCAGTTTTGTAAGGATAAAAAATTGTATGCACTGATATTTTTTCACACATTCCACATGCTACTAATTCGTAAAATATTCCAATATTTCATATAATAGTGAAAAGACTGAAGATAAAGGATAAATACGAATTTTTTGCTGGTGTAGCCCACAGCCTCAAATATTTATCTCTAGAAGTATGTTATAAATATTAATGAGCATCAATCTTAGTGTTCTTTCTCGGAGTACATCAAATATATGTAACAAGGAACGCATGTAACCAGAAATCTCTAAAAGTATTGACAGCTCAAATGTATTTCCTTCTGGGTCTTCCAACAGGTGTGTGTAAATGAAAGAAATGTGTCTAATTCTTTTACTAAAAATAAGTGGGCATCTTAGATTCTGATAATATTTGGCTGAAAATAAACTATAGTTAGAGAAATATTACATTTCACAGAGGATTAAATGTTACATTCAGCTCAGAAAAATTATTAAAAATAAATGCTAATTTATAGTAAAAAAATCAGTTCATAGAGGTATTACTTTAAAAAAATAGATTAACTTAAATTGCACCAAATGATTAACTTAAATTGCAAAATTCTTTAACAAAGATATCCTTCATTTTATTAAATCACTCAACTAGATTCACAGAAATGTGATTAAAATTTTAACTGCAATTACTTTTTGTGAGTTTTCTTCTCTCTGCATCCATTGTGAATTGTTGATGTGTAAATAAAACTGATACAACCAAAAATCATGCGTCTGAACGTTTTACCTATCATATTAACAATTTATTACTTAACTGGTTGTTTCAAGTGAATTCTGCTTTTTAAAGTTCAGACTATTTAAGGCAAAAAAATGATGCTAATTGCTAATATAATTAATCAGCATGGATTAAATTCTGCCTTTCCTTACTGCGTAAAAAATCTGACCAGGAATATTTTGAACCTGAAACCCATTTCGGAAGTTATGTCAAATACGTTATACATTACGAACACTTGTCAAAGTACATGCGTTTTGAAACCCTTTTAATATTATTTAATCAATTCAGTAAATGGGAATTGACTTTTTTTCACAACATGCAGTTACGTGGAATCATTACAAAACGACAGAGGCTGCAAAGGCCTAGAAATAAAATACCCTCCTTTTCACTTGGCGCAAATCCATGCGACTTTTATTTTGCCCATAAACTGAAGGTAGCCGGGAATAGGCAATGGGGCCAGGGCCCTGGGCCCCTTAAGAATAATGGATTTTAATAATTCGATGTCAGTATAGTGAATCATTTTTCTAAAATGTTCTATCGCTTCTGTTTTTGGGCCCTCCCCTAATTTCTGTTTTCCGGCTTCGTGCCTAAAAGGCATCGTTGAGTGAAAGGAATTTCAGAAACAAGGAGGCTGGGTGTTCTTAAAACAAGATTATTATCAAGAATCTGGGGCGTAGCCAAGGGGGGGATAGGGGTATCGCCCCCCCCCATGAAGAATTTTTTGACACACAAAATGCACATTCTTCACTCCCTTATCACACACATGTATACATATATGTGAGTTGAAGTCGTCGTAACCCTCCCCCCCCCCATGAAGAATTTCTGGCAATGCCATTGTCAAGAATATATATATATGCAGGGAAACTTGCCTAATGTGACCACCTTCAGGAACACCAAACTTGGTTACCTTATAAAGTTGGTCACCTTACAAAAGCAGTAAAGTGTGCTGGTTGTAAAATGAAAATGTACAAAAGTGGTCACTTCAGACAGGTGATCTCTTTACCAAGGTGATCACTTTAGCAGGTCCACAAGCACGTACTTTTATAGGAACCGGAAATTGATAAGGCCAGAAGTATCGGTCACTTATGGACCACTAATTAGATGGATAAACATTGCGCCCCATAAAGGACGGACAAAATGGCATCCAAGCCCACGCCGGGAATCGAACCCGGTTCCTTGGTGGATAATACTGTTATTTATCCACTACACAACAACTTAAGACGTGCAAAAATATTTGTGATCTAATTGTCGCACAGTTTAACTTGGCAACGGGATGCAGCCCTATAAATGGCCAACGTGCTTATCGAAGTTTTATTGTAGAGATCTGACTCCAAAAACAAATACTCTAGATAATATTGAACATAAACATTCCTGGCAATGAATCAAATGTCGAACGTATAAGAATAAGTCCTTCACAGCATTTGTTTAAATTTCATGAAGAGATATAGCAGTCGTCAGTAAAACTACAGAGGAAAAACAAGTTATTTCGATTATTTGAGTGTTTTGTGTTATGGCAAACTTACACGAGCGGCATATGCCTGCGAGGAGGGTGACTTGGGCGAAGGACTTCTAACGCATAAGTTGTTACTTCTGGAGGAATTCGTTCAAAACTCGACCCGTTAGATCGAGAGCCGCGTGGTAAGCGCGAAACGGCCGTCAGCCGTTTACCATTTTAGGTGACTTTTTTACTCAGCTATCGTGCGATCCAAGTTTCGGTGAACTGTGAAGTTGAATTCAAGGATCTTCTATACTTATTAGAGCGAAAAATTTGATATTTGGATATTTTGTTTTTCTGTAAACCTTTACACGTCACCTTTTTAAATTAAATTTAAATAAATTCTGTGAGCGACTTAAGAATGAAGATGATAAAGAATATTTGAAGAAGACTTGTACAATGACAAGACTTGTGAAGAAGACTTGTACAATGACAAGAATTGTACAATTTAGTATTTTTATTTCTTTTTGCTAGTCATGTGAGTTATGTTTATTCTTTTTAAGTCTAGCGTATGTTCACCCTGCGTAAGTTTACGTTAATCTACGTAACGCAACGAGGTGAGCAGAGAGAATATTATGAAGGGTATTAGCAAATTAACTAATTTTCAATGCTTTTCTTGTAATTGTCTCTATAAATTGGCTTTTATATTTATGATTTCTACTTCTAAATTGCCTGTTTTCCCTCAATTCCTGCACGAGTTCTCTGATTTTTTGTCGCTTTCCCCATTTCTCCACGCTGTAATATAGTTGCAATGCCTTATAAGACTCTCATATCTGACTCTCATAATTCTTTCAATACTCCTTTCTAAACGAGCCACACACTATGCAATAATAATATTTTAATAACTTTTCTGTTAGTATTTTATAAAACAATATTTTCTGAAACAAAAATACATTTTATCGAAGATAATACACAACATGTCAATCATTTTAACAAGCAGATAAAACCGTCTAGAACATTATAATCCTAAAAACACGTGTACTCTTTCGTTTCAAAACATTTTCGCATTTTCAAAGTTCAGTCTGAAAAATAAACGTAAATTATCTGATAGTAAAAGAAACATATTTTTATTTTCTAAAATAATGACGAGCAATTGTTGCGATAACATGTTGCTCTATTGCCTAGGTATTGCAAGAATGTTACGAATACTCAAGTTCTCAAGAATCTTAACGATCAGTTCCTCAGTTCATAATAAAAAGCTATTGTCTGCTCTCTCATATAATCTTTTTATTTATTTACTAGCTGCGTGCCCGTTCTTCGCACGGTAGGAAACGAAAAATTTCCTCACATGTGTAATTCGAATTAATTCCAGTGATGTGGAATCTAGAAAAAGCAAAATTATTTCACTGTTGACTTAAAATTTGTGTCATATATGTAATAACCTGAGATCATTGCAATATAATGACACACACACACACACACACCAAAAAAAAAAAAAACTATGTCAGCGTCATTCGGTATCAAAAAAGTGAAAATGGACCGTTTGCAGTGAACTTCTCACTTTCAAAATGTCTTATTTCCTCAGACATGCTGTCTTTTAGGTTCACGTTTTAGCGTTAAATACCTCAGACACTACATGAAATGGACATTTTTTTTATTTTAAAAATACGTCACCCTCTCTTGCAACCCTTTACAAAAAGAAAAGAGATAAGAGATAAGACTGCGCTATTTATAAAGGCTTTAAATTGTTTTTCTATATTATGCAGTTTGATTTTTCTTCTCACAAATAAATCCAGTATTTATAAAAGGAAATTGAGCCAAACAAAGAAATCGTCTGCTCGCGGGACCCGTTTTTATTTATTTTTTTCAACTGGCAATTTTAATTATTGTTACTGTATCCATGACAACCAAACCACAAGATATCAAACCGAAAATTATAAGCAGGTGTTACTGAAATGAAAATCCTTCTTTACTTAAAAATTCGTAAAAATTCTCCTAATTTATATTTTTCCTCCGTTCTTCTTTTAAAAGTGGGTTAATTGTGTGCTCCGTCTTTTGCCGAAATGTAAAAAAGTTATGACAGATAGAATTCAAGATGCAGCAGTTTTAAAAATATTTTACGAAAGTCAGCGTCAAATTTAATTTTATTTGAAAAATTCCCAAAAATCTGCAAATTATGTTACACATTCCGAACAAACAGTTTTTAAAAGAAAATTTTTTCCTCTATACGACGATGTAACTATCGTTTCTTGCGAGTGCAATTACCGGCGTTATTATGTATTACGAAAGAAAAATCGCTAAAAATCGGACAAAACATAAAATAAAACATTTTCTAATTCGAATTTCGAAAAAATCGCTTCGAGGTGTGTCGAGACCCGTCTTGGAGAATTTCCGTACAAAATTTGGTAGGTCTGCGATCACCCGTTTCGGAGCTACGCGACACGCAGACAGACAGACAAACTAACGGACAGTTTACGCATTGTTTTATTTATATAGATTTATTTATTTTTAATGTATTATGCAGGATTGAGAAAATATGCATTATATAAATATTAAACTCGTTTGCCAGTTTCATATAACATAGTTAAAGTTTCTTTTAGAAAAACAAATCGACCACTTAATTACGATTGTAACTGCGTTTAATTTTGTCATTTCAATCATTGATGCTTGAATAAAGTTGTTTTGTTTTGGTACAGTTGAACTTAAAAGTCCTATCTGTTGAAGAGTCTGTACATTACAGTAATTTTATTATTTTTTAAATAAAAAAAAGAAACAGTATTTTTTATTATTTTTAACGTATTCATGTCATTTATATATTACGTCTCGACCTCATTTAAGGAATATTACATGACATTTCATCTTCGGCTAATGAATTTTCTTATCTTACCTTCTAACATTCTTCAATAAAGTATGAAAACACTCCACAATAAAAGATTTTTGTGACCCTTCTATAACCAGAGGGTGTTTAATTTAACCGCTTTGTTAGCGTTTTAAATTTCTCAGATTCAGACCCGGGAGCTACCTCCTTTATCTAGATGCTGATGAATTAGTATTTAGAAACTGATTTTTATTTTTTAACGAACTAAGCAGAACTTCGCATGTAGAACACAATCCATTGTTGTACAACAAACAGCTACATACAGTGCCACTGCAGTGAAAGTTTGAGTAATTAACTTTTCCAAAACACTCATCATTTATTATACTTTTATCACATCCATCTTCTTCACTAATGACTTAAAATGAAAGCATTTAGAGTGCGGAATCTCATCGAACCTTTAAAACTTGCTCGAATTTTATTCCAGAGCAAATGAGAGGTATTCCGAAAGGAAATGACCATTAAGAGAAATTGGATCGTTTCGTTAAAACCTTCTTTTCTTTCCTTTAAAGGAAATATTGATGCATAAAGTAAAAAAAGGGGGGGAAAGACGAAAAAAAAAAGGGTAGCTTTCTTGATTCTTTCTGTATTTTTTTACTCCTTGGATTTGACAAGTTCTTTTTGGCTTTCCAATGCATTAGACAGATCGAACTTAATGGAAGTCTTTCGCATGATAAAGAATGTTCGAACCTTTTTCGCAAAGGCTGTTGAAACATCTTCGGGAAGATGGGCGGAATAACTCAGCTTTGTATTTCTGTAGCCATCACTTTTTCACCAGCGATTGATCTTTGAATATTTTATAGAGGTTTTACTATCGATTTTTCTTTGGAGGGCAAAAGTGGAAATAAAAGAATGGTGATCATGTGCTTTCGAAGCAAATGCATTAAGTTCAAATAACACTTTTTATGCTCCTTACATCCATTTATATTGAAATATCTTTTATACATGTGCTCATTCTTCAGCACTTAAATTTTAAACAAAACTCCGAACTTTAAAACGTTTGGAATGGCTATGCTTGAATGTCCTTTTTAATAGGTAATTTAAAACTGAAAGTTAAAATTTTAAATATTTTTTTTAAAATATAGCAAATGATATAAGAGAAGGGATGTTAAAAGCTTTTTTTCAGCTTATTTACGGTTTTTTATTCCATAAAATAGTTTAACTGATTTTTTTTTCTTACTCAGCATATCGGAAAAATAGATTTCCTGGTAACATAATTTAATCCTTATTTCAGAAGTATCCTCCATCAATTTACTTCATAACAAAACTTTCTCTCCTTTTTGAATAAAATGACTCTGCTAGTTAAAGTTTCTGGAAATCAAGTATTAGTAATGTAAAATTTTATTTTAAAGTGATTTTTTTAATGTTAAATAAGAAAAAGGTGATAAAATTTAAAAATTATAAACTTTTTCATAATTTATAAATATTTCAATCCCATACATTCATTCAGGAGTTCAAACTGTAATGAAATAGGTACTGATGACTGAAATTTTTCTGTGTACCTATCAACCCTTCAGCATACTAATAACGGAATTTTCTTTATATTCAACATTTAAAAGTTAATTATTACCTCAATTAGAATTGTTAAAAGATTTGTACTTATCAAATAAAATGCTTTGAAATACTAAGCTAATTTATGTAAAAGACTTTCAGGGGTCAAGTATGTTGGTACATTTTATTTTTTAAAAAGTGAACACGATAGTCTAAACGAATTCACAGTGCAAAATTCACCTTAATGAAAATTTGATACGACTCTTCATCATGATAATTCCGCAAGTGCTTAGATTTTTCTGTTGCTGTATATATATATATATATATATATATATATATATATTTATGGTACAATAGCTAAAATTACGAATCAAGGAATGAGCCACACTTCAGTAAAGGTATTGTAATGTATTATTCAATGAAAGTAAAAGCGTATGCAAGAAGGCGTAAGTAGATGTATCCATCAAATAGCATATCCGAACAAATGAAAAATTGAAAAATGAAACGGAATTGTAAGGAATAAAATAAGGATAGTAAGCATCGGCTATACTCGTCAGGCCCCACGAACCGAATATTTACTACCAAAATAAAAACAAAATAACAGAATTTCAATGTAGTTAATTAGCAATGTAGTTACTTACAAAGAAAGCTAAATATGCAACTACGGTGGTCTATCTTGTTATGACAGACAAAAATGGAGGCAATATGGCAGAAAGGATGAAGCATGGAGGCATCGCTTAAAAACAGAGTGAAGAATGTTCAAACTGATGCCAAAACGAGAGGAAAAATTAGCAGTTACCAGATTTCGGAAGTTAATAATGACAAAAATTAAATAATTTTAAAAAGTTAAAATAAGTAAAAATCGTTGTAACTGCATAATATGCTAGCCATATAATATTTAAATAAGTGTACATCTAACTATGCCTTTACAGCACTATTATAGATAAGTAACTAAGAGTATGTCTGATATTACTATAAAGAAAAAAACTGACAGTTTAAAGAATACCAGTGATCATCCATTCTGCTTTTTTTAATAACTCTTTTTTTAAAATCAACAAACAAGGTACCAATAAGAACCCATAATTTATTGATTTTTTTTTTTTTTTTTTAAGCATTTTGGAAATTTTTCATCTAAGCCAGCGACCGAACCCCAATCAAGAATTCCCAAGAGGGCACATGTTTATAGTATTTTTCATTGCAGCTGGGAAATAAAATAGATTTTAGAAATATGCTAGGGTAATTATATCTTAATGCAGTATTGTACAAAGAAAATTTATTATCTGACTTATAATTACTGGTACAAAGAGGCATTACTCTATAAAGATGATTAGCTATATTATTACTAAATTCATATGCATGCATACGGAATGTAAAATCAGTGAAACTAATTACATTAAATGTAAATTCGCCTCCCTTATTGTATACTAGCTGAAGTACCTGTCGTTGACGGGTTAGTACTGAATGCAAATTTCCAAAAAGCAAGAACTTTCGTCAGCATTGTAGGAGTAGGCACAGAATGGATGTCGTATGTTGCCAAAGTAAAGAAAGCGAAGTTATAATTTTTATGTATTGTTAAAATATTGCAGGCTAGAGAGTAACTAAGTAATATCATTTCATTCGCTTTAGTCGTAATTATGTGATGCGCGAACGAATATTTACGCATATTGAAATAATTTTTGCAAAATCTCAAAATCTAATCAATATTTTTGAAATATTAAGCCTAGAATTTAAGTTGAGTGACAACCTATCTGTCACCAAATTTCGTTTCATTCCCTGCAGTCTTTATTTCGTGATGATGGAACAAAATTTTAGCATTTTAAATCGATTTTCACAAAATCTCAAATTGTAATCAAAATGTTTTAAAAATTCAAAGCCTATAAATTAACATTAGCAACTACCTATCATATCACCAATTTTACTATCATTCGTGATAAACTTTATTACGTGATGCTTGAAGAAATGTAAACGTATTTTGAGAGAATTTTCACAAAATCTCAAAATCTAATAAAAATGCTTAAAAAATTGGACACCTATAGTTTATGTTGATCAGCCATCTATCATGTGACCAAATTCATATCATTCGCTTTAGTCGTTATTAGGTAGGCTTTTTGTAAAAAAAAAAAAAAAAAAAAAAATAGCTGCAACTATTATTACGCTTTTATGTTTTTCTAAAACAATATTAAATGATTTGATATCAATTGAATTGTAATGATATGTCTCAAATATGGGCCGTAAGACTTAACTTGACGCTAAATATTTAAACATGACATATTATTGCGTAAAAGAATATAATATTCCTTGAAAAATTCCAGCACTGAATGCCAACACATTTGACAAGATGTAAGTCTCTTGTATTTGTTTCTTAGGGCGTTACATTTTACTCCCCTTTCTTGTATTTCTTTTTTCCTTTATATTTGCTTTTATCTTAACGGTGATATCAATATCTTTTAAGGTAATAATACTTTTATTGCACATGTAACATAAAATAAGACAAGACGTTACTATTTTTAAGACCTAATTTAATGACATTTGTAAATAAAACAACTATTCCAGCGAATATTGTTATAAATATTACGGCAAGTAGTGAGAGCAGAATAAAGGAAATGCTTCTCAAAGACACATTTTAATAAATTTACCGATATTATTGTAGAATATTTCAGTTGTATAAAAGTATCCCTACTGAATTTTTATTTTTACTGTACACTTTTATGGCATATGTACTGATATCACAGGATTTGCAGTGATTTACTATTAATTTTTATAATATGATTTTAAATATGAACAAATAACAAAAAAAAAATAATCGCAATTAATCTTTAGTTTACTTATTTAAAATTTATCTATTTATACATATGATAGGTATTAAAATTTTAAGCGAATTATTAGCATTTATGAAAGGTATTAGAATTTTAATTTTAAAATCACTTCTTGTTTGTTTTTTTGGCGACCTTCTTACGCTTTTCTCAGGCAGAGATCTGTCGATAAATATCCCTTCATCAATTAAAAGGTTTGAACCAAAAAGTAGTTTAAAAGTCTCTTAAAATCGGGGATCAGCTCAAGAAAAGTGAATTTTTCTGTCGTTTTTTAGTTGGTTCGAGCTTCCAAAGATTAAGTTATTGTAGCGATTAGGCAGTCTGCTCCTTTCACGTTTATGATAAAGATTCGACCATGTGATAATTAATATCCCTACTCCTAATTAACTCACTGACTCGAAACATAAACAAATGAATCACATCAAAGAGGCAAATCGACTGTTATCAGGATTCGAATACGGAATATGCTGAGAGGAGCATGCGCAAACGCACACGTTCACGCAGGGAGATTTTCAACTAGAGTGTTTTAAAGTTTTGAATTTATTATTATTTGTGCTAAGACGAGATGATATTGTTCTACAAAGAAAGCAATTTTATTTTATTATCGTATCGTACTTTACGTTAAGGCACTTAGAAAACTATACGTGAGATTCTTAATCTACAATACAAGAAATTCATAAGGAAATCATTTATACAGAGTTTCCCAAATTTATTATTATTATTATTAGCAGCTTTTTCAGAATATTTGCTTATTTCAAAACCCTTAAAAGTCTTGACCATTCCAAGCCCAGTTAAAAGTCCCTTTCTAATACGTTTTTAAATCGATGTTAATAAATAAACGTATTACATATTTGATGCTTATTCACTATAGTAAACCAAAAAAATTACTTGAAAATCTGCGCATTTTTGTGGTACAACTTCTATTGGTTGTTGAGCAGTTGTGACTCAATTCATAATTTTTGAAATGGCCGATTCAGTTTCACTTTTCAACCTTTTAATTCTCTTCGTTGCCTCTAATCATACTAAATCAACGGCACAAAATGAACTTCATTGAAATTCTACAATCACAAAAATTTCGACCTCAACTGAATGTGCGCGCAAACACAACTTGTTAATTTTAGATATTTTTTGGCGTGTTACTCTACACAAAAGTTACAATAATAGATTTAGAGGATTGTTAGTCAGTAGTACTCAAATATATATCCTTATCGGCATAGATTTAAAAAATGTTTGATTAAAATCAATGATAGTTATTTTTGATCAAGTTTAATCTCAATCATGCATTTCCTCTCAAGATACCATATCTTCATTTTGTTAACACTCCAATTTATTATGTATCCTATTAAAATAAGTTATATAATTTGTTGTTTTATTCTATATGTATTTAAAAAATGACCTTCAAATTATCTCCATTCATGAGCGAAGCCATACAGGTCACATGCATGATGCAATGCCGTATTCATCTCCAAAGAGCCATTCCAAATGCAGTCTAGACATGAAAAATAACATGAATAAATTCTTTCATACTCTGAAACAGCTCTTTTACTGTCTGATGAAATTGGAGTATTTTTCTGAGAGCTTTAAAAGGAATGATACCAAGAAAATCTACTTTTTCCAATATTCCACCCATAATATAATTAGCTTAATTTACTAACGTGAGAACGGGGTTCATAAGTAGAAAACTTCGATAATAAGAACCTGTTTACTATTCCTTGAAGTTTTTTGAGGAGAAAAAGCATTTACGGTGGAAAATGGAACCAATCAACTTTAATGGGGTCCCCTTTAGAAAATTCTTATTGCAGAGAAATTTAAATGAGATCTTTTTCCTTTTTAGTGCACATCTGCTAACATTGAAAAGTTAAAAAACATAAGCGTGTGCTAATCAATAGAAATATTTCTTTCCGAATTTTACAATAAATTCTTATGATAAACTTAGAAGAGACATGCAATGGATAGTTACTGTAAGTAAAAACTTGCTTATCTTTGGCAGTTTTCATGTTGGGCTTAGATTACTCTGTTATTTGGTAGTACTTAGAGGAAGATATTTAGAGCTTATATTGAACTCACTATAGCTTTGTCTATTAAAAGAAGAAAAAGTTATTGGAACTTTCAGAAATTTCTTGTGAAAACGGTAAATTTCCGTGTTTGGTTTGGTTTGTTAGCTTTGCAAGTGATTTTGAAAAATGGATTTTCGTTGGATATTTTAGATGCAAAAAAATATTGACACCAAACGCATTCTCATGGGTAATTAAAAATTAAACTATAGTTGAATTCCCATTCATAACCAAGCGGGGTTCTTTTCCGTTATCTCACCACCAGCCAAATTTGGCGATTTTTTCCCGGCAGTAGAGGGCGATGCTTGGCGACAATATTTTCTGGTAACCCATCCTCGTTTGCGCGGCGATCTTCATTTTTTTTTTTTTTTTTTTTTTTTTTTTTTGGTAACCCGGATTCTTAATGCGTAGTACAAGCGCTACCGTTTCAAAAGGAAAGCAAAACAAATAATGCGGCGTACTGATTATACTAATCTTCGAGTGTGTTGTTTATTCATACGCAAACGTGTATCCTGAATCGTGCGGCGAGCTTGTTTTTTTTTTTACTAACGTTGCTTCTGTGTCCGTAGTATGTTAGCTTGTATTTGAATAGTAAAGGATAACGTATTTTTCTGTTTTGTATTCGTCAACCTATTTGATTTATTAATCTTGCGTAGACCGAGTGCATGTGTTTGCATGCAGAAAAACGCCGATTGGGTCTGTTTTGTATCCTTCTGCGATCCTGTTGTTGTATTGATGTATAAACGTGCCTAGCCATATTTACTTCAGTTTAGGTGAGTGTTGCTTTTACATATATATTTGTATAAATATGAATTAATAGGAAATGTGGCGACGAATGTAGATGATAAAATAAGTTTTTGGCAGAGTTGTTAAAGGAATTGTTTTGTAATGCGTGAATGCCGCCATGTATATTTTGAAATTGTGTGTCTTCATAGTTTGAGCTTCAAATTGAAACGTTTGGAATTTGTAAGAAGAAGCTGAAAATGTGAGTATGTTTTAAAATATTTCGATTTGTGTAGAATTGCCGATATTTCGATTTGTGTAGAATCTTCAGGATATAGAAATTGGTGAATGCAATTAGTATAGCAGTCAAACCGCCTTGCACGTGCTCGGTGTGTCAATGAACTTGTTAAAAAGAGAATCCCGTAGGTAATTTCGTTGTCGTATTGTGTCTATATTTAAAATATTCATTGGTTTGAAAATTATCGTTTTAGTTTTATAACATTAATACGTTTTATGAATTGTTTATATTATGATTTAACATTCATTGAAATTTTTCGTATGTAATGGCGAGTCTATTTTGTATGTTTACATTTTTAACTTTGTATTTTCTGTTAAAATGTTTGTTTTGCAGGCATTGAAAATGTTTAAGGCGAAATAAATATCCGGTAGGTAATTGCGGACAGGAAAAATCGCCTAAAAACATCGTAGCTACTTGGCGACAAAAAAAGTTGCCAAAAAACATCGGAGCTACTTGGCGACAAAAAAAAAGTCGCCAAATTTGGGTGGTGTCGAGATAACGGAAAAGTACCCCAAGCGGTTTCAAATCACATTCATAAATATATAGGACTGGCTAGAAAATAATTTCTCCTATTATTATTATTATTATTATTATTATTATTATTATTTTGAACTGAGAACGGAAAATTAAGGTGTATTTTTTTATATATATCTTTAGCAGCCAATGTATTTCTCTTCCGACTTTCAGTGTTTGCAGCATATCCGTATAGAAATCTAAACCGATATATCAAATATCTAAACAGTTAATGTGTTTTTACTAATTACATTCATTTGCGAAAATCGAAATTAATTTCTCCTCAATCCAATGAATTTGACTATGTTAATAATAACTGGACAACACTTTGTCACGAATTTGAAATTGTAAATCATGAAAAGAGAGAATTTCTCTCCCGCAAGGAAACTAAAATAACCTTCACCTCACCCTTTGGCCAAACTAGTTCCAGTCGTGTAACGTCTACTGGTTAGAGCAGCTGTCTCCCACGCCGTCGGTTGAGGGTTCGAACCTGGCGATAGCCGAGCAACACTTTATTTTTCAGTTTTAGTAAAACGGAAAGTTACCAGTCCGGAAAACGGGTAAATAATTAACAAAACGGACATTTTCTGGCAACTTTGCTGCCAGTCGCTTTTCCGTGAATGTGTAGATATATTTTGAACAGTGTAACTTTAATATAATTTTTAAAGAAAGCAAAAAGCCGCGAGTGGAAATCTTTGCTTATTTTAAACTTATTTTCAGCAGTGACGCCGTACTTTTCGGGCACACTGTTCAACAAACTACAGCCAAATGAGGCTATAAATACACACCCTATACATTATTTTATTTCTCTCACAGAATTTTAAATATCCCTCGCACCTCACGAAATGGAGTCCTTAATGTTCAACTGTCTCGGTATAAAAGACTGAAAACGCAAGAGCTTGGTAATCAGCGGAACATTTTATACCTATTCTTTATTTTCTCTGGCGGATTTTCTTTGGCAACTACTTTTAAATGGAGTGTGTTTCGCAATGTTTACTAGGAAAGACTTCGGGGGGCTATTTCTGCAATCTATGTCTCTGATAATGTATCGATCTGGAGAGCTAAAACTGAATAAACAAGAGCTGCTTTTTAACAAACTGGAGATTTGGATGAAGGTATGTTTGCTAGAAGGGGGAAGAAGAATATAAATCTGTGCTGATGTTTCTGTTTCCTGTTCTTATGTAAAAATTCGTTTCAAAATATTTATCTTTGAGAAGTGAAACAATAATGTTCTCTGTTTATGTTGAGTTTAAAGTTACTGATGCATCAAGAATGATGTTTATAACAAACTCTTTCGTTCAAAATAAATTCTTTAATACATAGAGTCCTGAAGATAGAAAAACATTTAGTTGAGCGAAATATGTAACATTTTATTTTTAAAAATAGATAAGAATTGTTTTTTTTTTTTCGTAAACTCCCTACACATATACATTCACTTATAAAATGCTGTTTTATGATAAGCACTAAGACAACATAAAAATTAAAGCAGAAATCACTTTGTTTTAAACTTCACAATATCCTCTCACCCTGCGTTTTTACACGCAACAAAGCTTATCGCTGCAGAATAAAAAAAAAGAAAGAATATTTAGGGTCCATAGAAAGTGGGTTACAAGCCAATTTGAGGGGGTTAAGAAACTATCAAGAAAATACACTATTTTCATTCTGAAATTCATATGTTTCCATTTCCATTTGAATTGTGTCACTGAATTCTAAAATTTGTAAATTACATCTAGTCAAGTCTGAATATACAATTAAAGAATTCAGAGTAAAAACTTTATAAGGTAATTTGGGAGAAAATGCCAGTTGGGGTAGGCGCAAGTTTGCCACTAGTATTTTTGTGTGTCTGCAGATAGCAATACTAGCCTTCTGGCCAGAAGAATCTTATCCCAGTGTACAAGTGGGTTGTGAATTTATCTTAATTCATCACTTTTGATATCCGCTTTTAATATCGCTTTTTTGAAACTCTTGAGCATTGAAACGGATATGAAAGACGGTGAATTAAGATAAATATTATAAGAGCTTAACTTCATAAGTAAATCTCGTGTAATATTCGACTTATTATATTTTTAAGTTAATACTCGGATGTTTTTTTAAAAAAAGTATCAGCAATATAATGAGTTCCGCATTCTGTTACACAAAAAGCAAGCAGAGAAGCGTCTATAACCATGCAGTAATACGAAAATAAGCGTGCATGAAATCTTCATTCTATATTTCGGAGGAGACGCAACATGGTTCAGAAGTAAGTTAAATGAACTTTAAATTTTATTTTTTCTTTTTTGTATTGTGTAGTGTAATGTTTGTGTAGCATTCGCATTAATTAAAACATTGAACTTTTTAATCATGTACATAGTGGGAAGGGAAGAACCCAGGTAGCACAAACTTGTTCGAAGGCCGCAATTTCCCAGTTCAGATAGCACGTTACCATCCCGTACAGACTTACAGTGTCGCTTACATCAGAATGTCCGGACAAAACACGTACAATGCTCGTCAAAATCTGGGTCCAATTCAGTGTTTTCGACCCGTACTTAAACGTTGTATGGCTAATTATGCAGGACGTACTATAAAATTAAGTAAATAACCGTTATTCTACAGAATTTTTTTGAATCAGTTTCGTCGTTTATTTGAATCGTCACCTAATTAATAGGACATATGTTGCTTATTAAAATTTAGAATTATAAATCATACTTTGAATTATAAATACATTACAACATTGTTTGTGTAACTTGCACTTACTTTGTTAATCTGCAAAACAGAAAAATGTCCAACCACAAAGTCTTTGGCGGCAAATAGCACTGATTTGGTTGAGGTCCTCTAGCGGGTATTTTTGTCGTCGTTTTGTATTACATTGAACCTCTTTAGTATGTGGCAGCGCACGTGGATTATAGAACGGATTGTAAAATCTGTAATAAAAATGTAGGGATTGTAAAATCTGTAAATATTTCTTAACTTATACAGTATATTATAAAGATTAACAACCCAGTGCGGTATATATCAAGAAATACCCACATAGGTTGTATGGTAGTTAGCGCATCACATAGAACTACTACAAACTCAGGTTCAACTCCTGACTTCAATTTGGTTGCCAGTTCACCTGTCCCTTCATAGGAGGAACCGTTGTCTCAACTGTAGGATTCTCCAATAGTAAAGTGACCAAAACTTCCGGCCTTAGTAATGACCAATGCTTATGCGGAAAATGCCCACCGTTAAAAAAAAGTTATCGTGTATTACGAAATTAAAATATAAAAAACAAACCCAGTGTATTTTAATTTTCGAGCTCTTAAAATAATTCATGAACAGTAGAATTAATTCAGTGGTCTACTGAAAAAGAAAAAAAAAATTTGCTTTTATCCGCGCTTTGTGCTAAACTTGCTTCTAACCACATGATAACGGAATTCGTAACTGCAGTACAAAGTGCGGGATAAAGAATTTTTTTAATTTATTAAACCTTTCAAAATTTCAATACGTCTTTTACTTTTATATAGGTTAACAAAACAATGTGAAATTTCAACAAAAGTCACCAATTACAGCTGTTTATAAAAAGGCTGCGTTTCGAAGAGTCAGAAGTACTGGAATGGCACAAATGACGTTAAGTATTAAAAATTTCAAAATAGCGCTAAAATATCTAACTAACAGCAGTTTCTTCCTTGTTTATATACGTACTAGCTGAAGTACCCGTCTTTGACGGGTTAGTACTGAATGCTAATTTCCAAAAAGCAAGAATTTTCGTCAGCATTGTAGGAGTACACAGAATGGATGGAGTATGTTGCCAAAGTAAAGAAAGCGAAGTTATAATTTTTATGTATTGTTAAAATATTACAGGTTAGGGAGTAACTAAGTAATACCCTTTCATTCGATTTAGTCGTAATTATGTGATGCGCGAACGAATATTTAAGCATATTGGAATAATTTTCGCTAAATCTCAAAATCTAATCAATATTTTTGAAAAATTGGAAGCCTAGAATTTAAGTTGAGTGACAACCTATCATGTCACCCAATTTCGTTTCATTCCCTGCAGTATTTATTTCGTTATGTTGGAACAAAATTTCAGCATTTTAAAACGACTTTCACAAAATCTCACAATGTAATTAAAATATTTTAAAAATTCAACGCCTATAAATTAGATTAGCAACTACCTATCATATCACTAAATTGCATATCATTCGTATTAGTCGTTATTACGTGATGTTTCACGAAATATAAACGAATTTTGAGAGAATTTTCACAAAATCTCAAAATCTAATAAAAATGTTTAAAAATTGGACGCCTATAGTTTATGTTGAGCAACCATCTATCATGTGACCAAATTTCATATCATTCGCTTTAGTCGTTATTACGTAATGCGTGAACAAAGATTCACTCAGTTTTAAACGATTTTCGCAAAATATCAAAATTTGATCGATTTGTTTTAATTAGATACTTATAGTTTAAGGTGAGTGACCACCTATCATTTCACCAAATATTATTTTTTCACCTTATAATTCAAAATCTAGTTATTACGTGATGTCCGAAAACAAATTTACGCAGTTTGAAAGGATTTTCGCAAAATCTCAAAATCCAATCAAGATTTTTTAAAAATTCGACGCCTATGTTTTAAGTTGAGTGACCACCTATCATGTAATTCGCGTCAGTCGTTTTTACGTGATGCTTGAACAAAAAAAGCGTCACGGACAGAATGACAGAACGACAGAATGGCAGAACGACAGAACGACAGACAGACAAACATTTTTTGAGGGTCGTATTGGATTCCGGGTGCTTGAAACGGATAGAAAACGCAAAAATTTTTAATTCCAAGAAATGTACAGACAAAAGTCTAATTTTATTTATATAGATATACAAGTACATTTCTTTTTTTTACCAATGTTCTAAAATTAATAATCCATTACTATTTAAAAGTGTTCTCCATTTCCAGCTATTCCAATAGAAGTACTTTTAATGGAACTAAATAGCGTCAATTTGAAGTAAAAAGAAATGAATGTTTGAAAGTTGCATTCCTGAAAGATAAGAAGTAATTCAAAATTCAACCGGATAAAAATTTACCAGAAAAACGGAAGCATCATTAAAGCTGATTGGTTTCTCTTCTGCTATAATCACCAGAATATATTTTACCGAACTCTGAATACTGTAAAGTATGTAGATATCTTTTTCACGAGACAGTATTTTATGGTATATGATATTTTATTTTACTGAACAAATAAATGTATTTTGCGGAACATGTCGGAAAAATCACAAGTGAAATTTATCTAACATATGTATTGCTAATTCTGAACATGAACACTTCATGATTAAGCACTTTAGGTAATTTCTTTACTCGTGTTAAATAGCATTGCAAAAAATAATTCGCTGGAAGGGATTCTGTTTTAAAATAAATATGATGAAATCAGTTTGTGTAAATTAGTAGTTATTTTAATAATAAAGTTTCCAACTTAAAGTTTTAAAACTATTGGCTTGCGAGTGACAAAAATGGATTTTGTAGAAATGATGGGTTGAAAGATAAAAATTATTTATAAAAAACGTTACTACTATAATTTTATATAAAAATTAAGATTAAAACAGAATACACTTTCAAGAAAAATATATTTTATGCAATTCATATTGAATGAATTTTTCTTAATTTTCAAGTAAGTGACAGAGTTAAAGCGAAAACTCACAAACTATTTTAAATGATATTAATTTAGAGATTTTAATTTTAAGAGATTTTTAAAGGCATTATCAAAATTTAAAAAAAGAAAGAAAATGTGGGTCAAAATTTAGTATTGGTCGATTGCTATACCTGAAAAAGAAAGCAGCCGGACATAAGGACCAACTGATAAATTTTACGATCACATCATTCCGGCCAAACCTACTATGGCGTGCCAAAATAGACTGATAACCTGAGAAATTACCTGAGTCCTGCTACTACAATCCCATCTACGTAAGTATCACTTGGGCACTAAGGGAAGTTTGGTAGAGGCAAAATCAATGATATCAAACTGTATAGCTCCCCTTTCTTAATCTAGTCAAAGATCGGAGCTCTTAGGCAAAAAGGGGCTCTTTTAAGTCACTTTCTAGAATACACAGGGGTACGCGAAGGATATATTCAATGAACCCTTCTCCAGGCAGAGGATTCAAATTTCAGAAAACAAATTTAAAATTTCCAAAGATTGTAAACTTATCACAGAAATAGCAGCTATGTGTTTAGCGGTTGTTGAAAGGGAAACACATACCCCTATCGAAAACAATATCGTTATTATCATATTTTTTTCAATAGATAATTGGTAAGCAAAGTTATTTTTTCCTTGTGGATAAGTACTGAAATACCTAAGCTTCTAATAAAACTCTTTTGTTACAGGAAAATAAAGTAATTTTTTCCCATTTAAGACTCATATGAATATCAAACTTTCGTACATTCGATTGATTATTTTTTAATAAAAATTCAGGATTGTTAAATGATTCGTCTGATTCGTCTGACTGTTCGGATTTTATGAACTCCAGCATTTATGTGTTTAGAGTCTGAATGGGATTTTACACAAATGCTTTATGCGGCTGTTGAGTGCCCTCTACATAGGACAGCTCAAAAAAAATTTAAGAGGTCGCTCCAAATTTTTTTAGATTTCAAAAATCGCCAAAAATTCGATTTCTTTTTTCTCATTACGGTATAATTTTATAGACCAAAAAAAAAAAAAAAATAAGTTTCTGAAAGTATCAGTACAAAATTTAAATTTTGAAAGGTTGCTCAATTTTTTTTTAATTTATTAGTGCATTACTTTAGATTCTTCGAGCGACCTTTTAATATTCAAAATAAAATTCCATACGTTTCTTTCTTTTATTTAGTGAAATAATCGATAAATACACAACGAGATGAACTAAAAATCAATAAAACCTGTTAAAATTTAAAATTCGGTTTCATAATTAATAACAGAACTTATTGAAATATTGTTAAAATGTTGTAGTTGATTAAATAAAATTATTAAATTTTTAAAAAATTATGTTTTCTATGTTGTGCTTGATTTTTAGTTCATCTCGTGGTGTATTTTTATCGATTATTGTACTAAATAAAATAAAAATATATACGGAATTTTAATTTGAATATTAAAAGGTCGCTCGAAAAAATCTAAAGTAATTCACTAATAAGTTAAAATAAAATTGTGAGCGACCTTTCAAAATTTAAACTTTGAACTAAAACTTTCAGAAATTTATTTTTTTGGTCTATAAAATTATACCGTAAAGAGAAAAAAATTAAAAAAGAAAAAAAATTCGATTTTTGATGATTTTTGAAATTTAAAATAGTTTGGAGCAGCATCTTATTATTATTTTTTTTTGAGCTGTACTTTGGAGGGGGCTCTGAAAACATAAAAAACTAACATTTTTTCACTCGAGACTAAAAAAAAAATAGTCGGTTTTTTTGCGTCACCCTAATGGATAGTAATACAAGTTAAAATAATAAGAACAACTATTTACGTAAAATATATATAAGGTAACCTTTTAAATCTTTTAATCAATTGAAATATAAAATATGCAAAAAGCAAAGTTGAATAAATCAGCAAGAAAAACAAAATTAAACAATTTTTATCAATTATTGAATATTTAAGTTTTCTAAATTTTAAATCTAAAGAGCTTAAACAGCTAGTCTTCACTCAGCGTAGAAGCAAGAAGTCATTTAAGGTTCTCTCGAATAGGAATTTACTGAAAAGAACTGTCATTAAAGTTGATTAGCTCTTTCTCATCCTCCGCAAGTCACGTCTTTTTTCAACTTTTCCATTGAAACTCTTCAGCGAAAGTTTTTTACTGCCATATTGCTTTAGGAATTTAACTGAATATATTAGAAACATTACACATAATATATTACAATTGTAGGTAATATATATTAATTACACTAAATGTTCTTTCATTAAGAATGATACTTTTAAAAATAAGATAAAAACAATTCAACGTATCAAAATACATTCAACTTAATTTCTTAATTTTGGAGCTTAGCCATTTCATTTTTTTCTCTGAATGGTTCAGATTTTCTATGTGGTGGTCAAACGATGGCTTCAACTGCTAACAGTGCTTTGCAACATAAGTTGCTTAATGTCTGATGATGGCCAACAGCCTGACGAATGTTAGTCTATAGATGCTCCCAAGTTTGTGGCTTGTCAGCATACATGTGTACTTTTATGTATCCCCAAAGAAAAAAAAATCATGTGTGTTAATGACACAACCGTGGTGTCCAGTTAACATATCCACGCATTCAGATGATCAGGTCGCCAAACATATCTCTCGGTTAATCAGTGCAGCATCAGTTGAGTGATACTTTGTTCAGAAGATAATTGCAATGTCAAATCTTACAATAAACAAGACAGTTTACTTTGATATGTTAAGACATATGTCTTTATTCAAATTTGGAAAGGTATCACTCACCTTGTATGAGTAAAGACCCTATATAAATAAAATAAAGATTTTGGTTTTCAGCATTGTTCAGCAAAATCGCAATATTTTGTTGCATTTGTGAATAATAATCTTTCGCATGCTTGATGTTGTTGTTGGAACATGTATTCGGATTTGTGTGCTTGTTCACGAGGAACCGCTTATAAATTTACAAAGAAAGGACAAACACAAAGGGGGGGGCAAACGCTTTCGGAGAGGACTTTTCTGGGTATCTAGAACGTATTCACGTTACATCTGGAGAAAACCGCCCAAAACTCCAGACCGCTAGACCGAGGCCCCACGATAGGACAGAACCCTGTTCCTCCACTTGAGCCATCTACCAATGTCAGTGGCTTTAACCAACTGTGCTGGGTGACACTGTACACATTGGTGAATGCTTGATCAATCATGTTTACCTTGCACTCATTCCTGCCAAAATTGCGCGACTAATGTGTGCCAAAATTAGTGGCATCGCTCCTATTCAAATGTTTAGCGATTCACAGATTATATCAAACGTCCTCACTCAAATGCGGACATCGACTTTCATTTTTTTTTTCACCTGTATACAAGGCATAGTTACTGTCTATCTGAGTACACCAAATAAAATTCGAAAAGAATTTATGACCTGGAATTGAAATTTGTCCCCTTTAGTATCTTACCAGCTGCGTAGTTAATATAAACTTCAGCTTCATGTGTTCATTCATTAGTTTCCAAACTTAATAATTTTTCATTTTCTGTCGATACCTGTACGGATACCAATTTGTGTCGAATTTGCATTAGTCCTGCTTGGAGTGTCGTTTTTCTGATCTTAAGACTGTATATCCTTATGTGATAATATAAACGTAAAAGAATCAATTGGAGACTGTAAATATATTCAGTAACATTTACGCTTTTCATGCTGCATAATTTCGTATAATTTCCAGCATTCTATAATGAGGCGAATTTTAATCGGATTCATAAAATCTATCTCAAATCGTAATATAAAAGAAAATATACGAAATTTATTCGCATTTCCCTTTTCTTCGAGCGCAAACATAAATTTTAATCTTTGAGTGACAAAAGGTAAATACTATAGTAAAATTCCTAGTGCAACGTCAAAATAAAAAGTTCTAAAGCTCTTATTAAATGTTAAATATCTTTTGTTGAACATTTGCCAGTTGAGTAATTTTAGATATGACAAAATATTTCCTTAAAATAGAAATAGATGAAAGAGTAATGCATATGTAAAAATAATTATAATAAACGTAGATTCTCCATTAATATTTCACATTTTAGAATTAATTTATAATCAATAGTACCCGAAACAGAGGGTGAGAAATTTTGTTTCTAAATTGAAATTGTCATAACACTTTTCCATTGTTCATTGAAAACAAATAGATAAGTAAATAAACAAAGAACATATTTCTTTATTACTCTCAAATGTACTTGAATTTCGATTGCATGAATTAAATTTTAAGTATGTATACACAATAATTTATGCGATGCATGCTTTATGATAATATATATCGATTTATTTATATATATCAGAACTTTGTGCCTGTCTGTTGGTTTATTTGTTTCCTATAGTCTCTTAGACCGTTCGTAGTAGCTAGACTAAATGGAGCAAGAAAATGTACTTACTCAGAAAAAAAAAAAAAGATTTTGTTTTAGTTATTAAAAGTTTTGCCTCTTTTTCAATTTTTTCCCTTATATTATGTTTTAAAAAAGCTCAATTTTCTCTCTACAACCACATTTATTTCCGACGGAAATTCACTATTAAAATATCATTCGAAAATAACAATAATATTTGTAAAAATAAATTCTCTACTTGGTTTCTCAGCACACTCCTTATTTGCATAGCCATTCCTAATAGCAGACATTTCACTCCCTGCATACAAACCAATTTCCTACGCCAGTGAGTGCATTGCCCAAAAAAGCCATGCTAATAAATAATCGATATACATAAAATTATTTTTGGACGATGCTTCATGGACAGTGTTTGAAAAGGTGCCCATCTAGGGGAAAAAACAGAAATCCAATTTTACTTTAAGTATTAGTGGTTAAGGAAATAAGCCGCATTTCCGTACAAAGAACAAGACTATCTGATTACACTAGTCAAGAGAAATTTCGGCACACGGAACGTTTATATAGCTTCTTGCATGTAATCTTTCATGCTGAATTCAAAAATGTAATCAGAATTTGTCCACCAGCTACAGTTTTTTTTCAAAATACGAGTATTTAGGTATTGCGTTTTGAATTTTTTTACGCAGTTTTATTGTAACGTTAACGTATGGGTAATTTGCAAAATACTACGAAAACTAGCCAGACTGTCTAGGATATTTTGAAAGGAAGGTATATGAAGACAGAAAGTCAGGCGACGACGTAGTGTCTGCATTCTTAACGGGACTGGAGGCAAACTGACTGTTTCAATTTAGTCTTTCTGTGTGAGAGCACGCTACGGTTTTCTCTCTTCTAGTATAGTTTTTTATCGGAATTTTTGAACATTTCTTTTTGGAATTTTTGTGATTACATTAAATATGTCTCTTAAATGTTTGAATGATCCGGATAATTTCTGCTATATTTGTGGAGAATTAACGTTTAAGGAATAACGACGAAATTTGACTTCTCTAGTAAAGCAATGTTATGAACTGGATTTTGAGTGCCAAGTCAAAATAAGAAGTGTGCTCCCCTAATATGCTGTTCTACTTGCGTGAAGCGATTAACTGTTTGGGGTAAAGGACCTCTATTTATGCGTTTTGCTGTATCTATGGTGTGGCATGATCCACAAGACCATTCCTCGGACTGCTACTTCTGCATTACAAAGATTACGTGTATTACTCGTAAATCGAAACACGCAGCAAAGTACCCAAATTTGAAATCTGCCATGAGACTAATACTTCAGAGTGAAGATTTACCTGCGCCACAATCGCCGTCAGATTTCACAGTAGAAGACTGTGAACATGACGAAGAGACTAACATGCAGCATGAAGAGGAAGATGATGATCCACCTTTTGAAGTTTCTGCCTCTTCGTCTGAACCACATTTCTTAAATCAAGATCATCTAAACGACCTTATTCGTGATTTGAATTTATCGAAAAAACAGTTTGAACTTTTGGCTTCCAGATTAAAGGGTTGGAATCTTTTTCAGAAAGACACTAAAGTGTGTTTATTTCGTAACCGCCATGAATTATTTCGGAACTATTTACCTCGGGAAAAGTCCTCAAAAGCTAGGTAGACTTGGAGTTATTACAACCAACGTTTATTTATTAGATGGAAGAACAAAATTAATATAGTAGTATTTTAGGTGTACTTAAGCTCTTATCTTTCCCCCACTGCAACCAAGATTTTTTTTCCCTGCAAATGTCTCCCAGTTTAAAATCTCTGAAAACTATCGCAGATTCCTTAACATGAAAATTTGTACTAAAATGTCATTTTAACAAATTCAGAATTTAAGAATTTTTAAATTTACTGTTTTAAAGTCGAAAATTATTTTAAAACAACTGCATATTTCTTTTCTATTATCTGATTGTTGGTTTGGCCAAACTTTACCTAAGCCGATCTGTTCATGACTGGCAAATTATTTTCGAAAAATTTTAAAAATAATGTGAAAAATTGTACGAACATGAATGAAAAAAATATAAATATTATTATCCAATAAATATGATTTTGTTTTATACTAACAAGAATATACTAAAAAGTTCTTCTTAATTATTATAATTTAAATTTGCTGTTCAATTTCAACGTAGCTGTCCAGTAAACTTCTCGAGGTCCAGGTTAAACCTTATTTGAGTGAAGAGGCTAATTTTTTCAAAATTCTTAGATATCAAATACTATTGATTTTTCAGCTAATTGTACTTGAATAATTTGGTAGCAGATTATTTGAATGTTTGTCACTAAAGGCGGCTTTTCATTCTCTGCTGATTCTTTCGAGATTTATGCATGTGCATAATCGATAATCATTTCCCATAATGGCTACCATTACAAAAGATTTCCATATACATTTATGCATAATCCTAAGTAGATTGATATATTTAATACCGTTAAATATTTCAAGGCGGTGTGATGTCAAATATTCAAACTGTGACGAGAATATTTCAGGAACACAACCAAAAATTATTTCCGTAGTAAAACTGTAGCGTTTAGGAATTTCTCGCCAACTATAGAAGATATCACAAAACTGGGCTCGATTTTGTAAGCTTACATTTTAAGCCAAAACTTGACGATAAATCGGAAAAAGTGGCCAAGCCTTGGAGACTTTTGAGGAACCACCATTATTTGCATGACCCTGAAAAGCATGACCCAAACTTACACAACAGCTCTCAAGACTGAGGAAATAGAGGAAATGCTTACAAAAATTCACATAATAACTATTTTAAAAATTATGTATATTACAGATATATAGATATATTTTAATGTTTCACTATGCAAAATTGGCATTAAATATCCATCCCACTTACTATTTCCTCTATATGCTGATATGGCCAATATGGTTAATCCGTTTTCCTGTAGGGGTATGTTATTTTTGTAGTGATTTTCTCGTGTTTTGCTTATTAATTACATCTATCTAATTATATATATATATATATATATGTGTGTGTGTGTGTGTGTGTGTGTGTGTGCATTTAAAATTATCGCCTTGCTTCAATCATTTCTTTGAAAAGCATACATAAAATATTAAAAATTTCCAATAAAGTTTGTCAATATAAATCAAATGTATTCTTTTAAATTCAGCATAATTAAAAATATTCCGTTAGATATTATATGAGACGGACCAAATTCAAATTCTCCGATTGTAATCCAGATCGTTCAATAAGGAAAGTATGTGTATGTGAAGGAATTCGTTCACACTCATTTCTCCTTTCTTAGAGCGTGAAGATTTATTTTAATCTTTCAGTGACAAAAGATAAATATTCATTAGGGAACTTTTCAGTGAGACGTCAAAAATAAATGCTCTAAACTTCTTATTAAACGTTTTATATGGCTTCCTCGAAACATTTGTCAGATGAATAACCGAAGAAATTTGACGAAAGAGCCGCTCTTTAAACACCAATATGCCTATGAATAACTTTAGATGTCTGGGAGTAATTCCAATAAAATTAAAACGATTGTTCATATTTTGATTTTGGAGATGGTCAGCTGAAAATGCATTCTTTGAGCTATTGTTTCAGAAACGTTTGCTAATTGCTTGTATATATATATATATATAATGACATATTAGATTAAATATTGATATTAGATGAATTAGTTTTTATTATATGAAATATTATTATCAGATTAATTAATTAGTATTAAATTAAAAGAATCTTCAATAAATTATCAACATTCCTATTACTATAGATTTTTAATGCATGTGCTGCGAACCTATCTATTCTAAAACAAAACCTTTTCCTAGAAAATGTTAGAATAATTAGTAAATTACATTAAAAAGGTATTCAAGCATATTCCGAATTTACCCTGTATGTAAATAGGCAGCCAGGAGTGTTTATAATGTTATAAATTGTTGGAAACGCATAAGGAAAATGATGTTTAAAGATGTTAAGGCAGTAAATTCTTTTAAAATATATGTCGCAGAATACAATTTTACTTCCAAAACTAGACTTACTTCAAATACAATACTTTCATACTTTATTTTAAGTAAAATATTGACATTTTGTAGAAATAAGAAGCCACTTTTTAGATGTAACGGATAAACATTATTTTTGAAATTATTTCTTCTGAACATAACATATAAAGGATATTTAAAACGCACTTTTAATATTTAAAGTTATAAGTATTTGTGTAGTTCATTTATATCTGCTGCAGCTAATTTCATACATTGATATATTCAGAAAATTATAGTTTATTCCATATTTTTCTGACATTCAATTCGAACTTAATAATTTTCTATTGAAACTGTTTAATTTATTTTCAAGGTATGTTTCTTGAAATGGTTATTTAAATACTATTTTGAATCACTCTCTGTATATTCAGAAACATTTTTTTGTTCATACACTATATATATTCCTCATAATCTTTAATCAAGTTTTCGTGCAATTTTTTTGTTACAAAACACCATTTTGATTAATAACCTACTAAAAAAGTAACAAAAGAAAATTGTTTTTACGTTTCAGCAAGAAAAAATGAAATCATTATTATTATTTAATATGTCAATCACTGCAATTATAATAGCAGATACTAATAAAAGTAACATTTTAAGCAAACAATTTGCAGTTGAGCTGACTTATTAAAAAACTGGAGCAAATAGATATATTTAGTTTATTATACGTGGAAAATTGTTAAAACAATTTTTTAAGTAATAGAACATGGATACATTGAAATTTATTAGGGTACTTATGAAGTTCGAATGTTATATCATGGGCCGGTACGCTGACCAACATGAGCTGAGTACTGATTTTATTCAGCATTACTAGAAAGTGTTAAATTTTCGAAAGCATTTATTTTTACTCGTGAGAATACAATTTTTTTTATATTTTTTGTAACATTATTGTAATTCAAAATGCATATGATCGCAATTCTCAGTTATAGTTAGATTTAGAGCACAATAGATAATTTACATAAAATAATCTCACGGATGAAACAACTCATACAACAGTCGCCACGCCCTATCCAGATGGTCGATCTGACGGTGTGATCCCAGTGTTTAGTTTCCATAAACAGTCTTCAATCCACCATTCCTTTCAAGGAATAAAAGCTGCGTCAATTTTATCCATTCCGAGGATCGAATCATTCACCCGTGGCAATGCGCTGCCACTAAGGCTTACACTTCTTTAAATAGCAAAAAGTTAAGGAATATGTAATAATAACCCATAAGATATCATTAACGACCTTGCTGTTCACATTTTGGCAGATTTCATATACTTATGCTCACAACATCGCGTTAGACAGCAATAGCATTTGTATACATAATAAGCTGAAATTACACTATGATAGGGATCACGTCATAAAATAAAAGTTTATGAGTTTAATAATAGTAATCTAATTCTTTTTGTAAACATTTGACCTGGGATATTTTTTTAACAGATACATTCTGAAAGAGCTTATAGTTTGAAATAATGCAAAATCCAGGAAATTGATATTATATGCATGAAATATATAAAGTTTTAATAAAATTTTAGAAAATTACTACTACACACCTTGACAGTAAATGTTACAGGAATAGCAATAACTATCATGTATACTTTTAGACATACTTCAGGACATCACACCATGTATTTCCTTACAGTCAAAGATTATAAATATGCGTCCGATTGACAGCAGACATCCCGTTTGTTACATTTATAGAAAATATCTGTGCATAAATCCTACAAACAAAAAAAATAGCATACTTTAAAAATTTGCCGACTGGGTTGTATGTTGGGTAAAGCAGCACCATACTACGGATTCAACTCCCGGCGGTCAAGGTTCGATCCCTGACTAGGCTTGGATGTCAACTGTCCGTCCTTTCATAGGGGGCAACGTTGGTTCACCTACTAGATGCCCCCATAATAAAGGGACCAACAACTCCGGCCTTAGTTGCATCCAATGCCTACAAGTCACAGTTAAGGCCCGCTATTTGAAAAAAAAAAACCTTTAAATATTTCTAGTAAACACTTTTTCTTAATTACATTCGAGTGCCTTATTATATTACACTCTGTAGGACGTCAAATGCTTTCGAATATAAATCA
Organism: Cheiracanthium punctorium; assembly: GCA_038373885.1. Lineage (NCBI taxonomy): Eukaryota > Metazoa > Arthropoda > Arachnida > Araneae > Cheiracanthiidae > Cheiracanthium > Cheiracanthium punctorium. The sequence continues at coordinate 381,327 of JAWZYV010016501.1, read as the reverse complement.
TATTCTTTTTGACTTAACAGGATTAAACATATGTAAAAATTAGCATGTAATCATACATCATCGTAAAGCATCTACTTAAATAATTTTCATTTCATTATACAGGGTAAAGCAGCTTTAATAATGAAGAAAGTGATATACTGTAACTATGAAAAAAGTGGATGAGGTTGTGAAAATATAAAAGGGATAAATTTAATCTGTTGTCGAGGGACTATCATGTCTGTACACTTAAAATTTTAATTTTGTTTAATTAGTGATGTAATGTGTAAATTATTAAATATAATTTTACATTATTTGATGAAGAAACATTATGGGTTTTTTTTTCATGAAAACATTATACTAAAAACTCAATTTAAAAACTATGCACGGTTATTTTTTTTCATTTATCAATAATTATTTTAATTGGATTAACGAAGGTTTCTTTAATACAATGATAGTTTATATTAAAAATTCAACTAAAAATTATGCACAGTTGATACATTTTTTTACTTATAAATGATTCCTTTAGTACTATGAACGAATGTTTCTTTAATGTGATGATAGTTTATATCAAAATTTCAATTTAAAATATATGTACATTTATAATTTTTTCCGTTTATAATTAAGTTCTTTCATACGACAAACGACAGTTTCATTAATAGGTTAATAGCTTATATTAGAAATTCAGTTCAAAAACTATGCAAAATTAATAATTGTTTTCAATTATAAATGATTCCTAAAATAATTGTGTCATTTAGAAATATTAATTTATTCACTGTAAGAGCTCGTGGTATTTTAAATACTTTGAAACTCTCCATCTATCTAAATTTTATATTGAACATGCATATATTGCTTCTCAGATTTGGAATACTCTTTGTTATTTGAAATCGGTGTTAATTATTTATCATTCTCGAGGAATTTTTTTCTGTTATTGAAGGGTTTTTTCCTACAATTTATTCTGAAATTAATTTATATTTCAGTTAAAAAGATACTTCATTTTGCTAACACATTTCTCTATTCAAATGAACATTTTTACATTAATTATTTACTGAAAAAAGAATGGAAATTAATTCATATCGTAATAAATTTTTATTTACTTAGATCTTTTTATTGTTTATTAATTTTAATTTAAGAGAATTTCAAAAATTGAAAAGATAAAAATTATTTATTTTGATTTGCATTGTTTTCACAAAATTTTAGTTTCGATTTTAATTATCTATTCATTAAATACGCTATAAAAATAAATTTCATTCAGTTTAGGCACGAAATTCAAACTTTGAAAATATTTTTATAAAATGTATTTTAATGAACTTAAATTTGTGAGTTTATTAAAAAAAAGGAGAATAGTAAAGTAAGTATATATCCAATATATATTAATGCTTTAAAAGAAATTTTTAAGAAATATACATTTAATTAATTTCTGCAGTAAATAAGAAGTCTCATTATTTTTCAAATTCATACTCTACGGTGTTTAACGAAGAAGATATTTTATGTATTGGTATTCTAAGGATCTTTATATTAATAATCAACTTCTTAAGAAAATGGTTTAATAAAAGAAAAGGAATATAAATATAGATAGATATATACATTATTCTAGGCTATTTTAAGATGTAATCAATTATTTGAATTTTTGTAAAGTTCATTATTTTTCAACAAATTTTATTTCATAATGATAATTTATATTAAAAATTCAATTTAAAAGACATGCACAGTTAATGAATGCAGAAAAATATTAACTTATGAAATAAGTGTTTTTGAAGTCAATATTTTCAAGTCAACTGTGAAAATACTGTGATAGTCAACTGCTTTATTCTCAATTTAATTCTGTATGTCAGATCTATAGTTCTTTTCACAAAAAAAATACTTATCAAGGAAGAGCCGCCGTTTATTGAGTCTTGGAAAAGAAAAGAAAAAAAGAAGGAAAAAGAAAGTAAGAAAATGATATGCTCAAAAATATTTTTAATCAAAAGTCGAAGTAACTAAAGCATTAAAATATAATTACAATGTCAGTTGACTTTATTTAACTTTTGTATGGATCTCTATTTAAAAACATTTAAATATGCATGCTATGGCTTCTGACACATGAATAGTATCTTTCTTTTATAGATGTGTATTTCTTTATCCCAATATTTATTGTCTTTAAATCTGAATTTTTGTTTCCCCAGATGCTAAAGAATCCGAGCGAATTAATATAAGGGATTGAAACACATCTTGCTCGAGGCTTCAGGTGCATGAAAAGGATTTTTTACCGCTAAGACAAACATTTCTTCCTCAACTGGGAATAGGAGAGAATTCAACTGGTTAAGATGATTTCGAAAACTCTGAGTAAAAAGATTAAAATACAGGAAAAAGTACAGGAAACCAGAAAGTCAGTATCAGTTTTTTTTTTTTTTCCCCATTTTCTTCACTATTTATACACATATTGTTAGTGTATATCAATTCTTTGCTTCAAAACAGATTTATTTCCCCATCGCTTATCAATTTTGTGAAAGTAGAACACATGTTGTTTCAAATTTTAACACATATCATGTTATAAAACTGTGAGAAATCCTAGCATAACGTAAAAGCTATAATTTATTTATAAGAAGGTATTTTTATATCTTTATTGAAAGTTATGCAATATCATTGTCAAACTTTCAACACTATTTCTGTTAACAATAAAGGGATATTATTAATTTTGACTTCTAAATTAGTTCATAATTATTCAAAGTTATTCATAAAGCAACATTAAATATTTAAATAATGTTTTATGAAATCTGAAGCTGATAAAAAATATAGTAGGTGGTCCAAAATGATCCTAGCGGAGAAAAACGATCCACATATGTTTTCTTAAAAACGAGGCAGTGCTGTCACATAAACACACACACACACATAAACTAGTTGCACCAAGTCAAGAAGAAGCAATGGCGATATTTAAGCAATTGGTGTATTATGTGCCTCAGTAGATTTCTTCAAAAAACTGGGTTTTATCATATCTCTTATAAGATAATCACTAACTTTCTTTTTTATTTAGAAATATAGTCTTTAATGTACCGAAATATGACTTGGTTTACTGAAAGTGTATGTTTTTAGATCTGATTAACACTTATTTAGGCTGTTATGTTTCTCGGTGTGTTCCAGTAATATGACCTAAAGTGGGAAGCCGCATTTTCGGGTAAAATGATTCCTCGACTGAAGAAACTCCTGGGGCTCTACCACCATTGTATCGGAAAGCTTTCGCTAGCGAATATATCGAGCATTCTCTTCTCATGACGTCACAATCCGAGAAATATCCGATATGCCCTACCACGATTCTATCGTGATTGCTTCACTGTCGTATTGACTATCGGAAATAATTCTGTTTTTTTCCCGACACGTGTGATGAAGGCGAAAACTTGCATTCCGGTATCGGGGAGTACGAGATGGATGGGTTTTTATTGTGTGAATTGTGGAGTGTCTAGTATTTCCACAAAAGGACCCCTCTCCCTAGCATGTTGTGTCTGTCAAAAACGGGCTTTCACTCGTGATGGATGTCTCCGGAGTCTTCGAAAATTCTGAAGACAATGCCTTCGTGTAAGAAAAAGGGGAGAAAGCCTAGTGTTGTGATTGGTTGATCGTTCTAGGTGTCGGATAGACCTCTAGCAAGCACAAAAATACTCGCTTGTTTTATTCGACACTCATCGTGGTAGCACCAAAGGAGAGTCGCGGCTGTTTATCCGAAGTATCTGACTATCCGAGAGCGAGAAATATCCGTCACTGATATGCCTCGACACTATGGTGGTAGAGCCCCTTTACCGGGTCCTTGTTATCATGGCAGTCCTTCAGACGTTCTCAAAATGGGCGACTCCCCATTATATTATTTAACTTATTCCTGCTTTTATTGTAGGTCGTAATTTTTAATTATAATTTTGAAACATTCCATTTTTTTATTTGTGGCACTTTTTATATTAAAAGTTCCATAAAAGAAATCATGCATACTATATATCTGTAAAACTTATTTTATTTCCTTATAGTCATAGTTACTTTTACATATTTTATTTTGCAAATAAAAAAACAATTAACATTTCTTTTCAAATGAAGGATCATTTTGCCCTTGGTTGAGGGCAAGGTGACCCTTTCGACTCTTTTTTTAAATTCTATTTTTTTTTCATTACTCAGCTTGGGCTTAAAATATTATTAAAATATTTTTATGATGGAAAATATAGTGTAAAATATTGAGGCAAAAGGCCAAAGCTTTATTTCACATTTTTGCTATTTTATGCTAATTTACCCCTTAAGGTGATCATTTTGGGCCACCGTCCCTTGTTTTTAATTTTTTTTCTCCCGAAATTCTACTGAAGAGACTTGTGGCACTAAAAAATTTTAAACAACTGCAGTCTTAGCTAGTTTATTTCATAAACACATCTCTTTTAACTGACATGTTTCGCAAAAACTAAATACATTTTTCTTTCCTTTTTGGGAGTGTAAAAGCTTTTTTCTTTCTGAATGCCACTTTTTTAATCATTATGCTAGTTTTTTGGATGTTTATTTACTTATTTTAATTCTTCTTCATTTACTGGTAGGAAATCAAATACAAAGGCAGTAGAGGGCACCAAAGGTACTCTGCACGGAGGAATGCACTTTCACACGTGAAAGTGTATTTAAAATTCACCACAGTCAACATGCGTGGACAGATGCAATGTAAATCCGCGTGCTTATCAACGTTTTGGCAAGAATAATCGAAGGCATTCTATTCGGTCGCCTTCTTCCACAACGTCTTGATGGGCCAAACCCAGGTCACGTTTCTGCAACAGTTGTTGCCAGACATGTTCAACAACGTTCCATACACTGTTTGGTGGGTAATAGAGTTCTAGAAGGATGGGGAACCAGATTTTTATGTACGAAAGTTTCGAAACTAACTGGGCATAACTTTTCCGAACCAATCCATTATTCGAGATCTAAACCTATAACATGGCCATCGCGGTCCGCATACCCCTGTTTCTTATTGTGGATCCATCTGAAGACTCTTATGTAAGAGAATACAATTCCCATTGAATTTTCAGAGCTCGTCCTTGTATTTCAGCCCTCTGAAATAAAGTACGCTACATGCCTAGTGTGTTTATAAATGTTTGTAATTCTTTCCTCGTCGTTGTACCGTTCGCAAAGACTATGCCGTTCACTGACTTGAACAGTTATTGTAATATCTTTTTATGTAACCTAATCCCTAGTTGTGAGTAAAGATATAACCTTCAGCATCCTCTAGCGTTTTGGCGTTTTAATTCCGGTTGCGCATTCTCTGCTGAAAGTTTTTTGTTTAGAAGCACACTGTCGCCTCTTAAACTTTCGTCCATCTTTTATGAAACACCATATGTATATATGTACTATAATATGTTGCGAGTGTATAGGTACAACGATCTTGGAAAATTCTGAAAATAATCTAAAATAATGATTATTGACCTATTAAAAGATATAAAATATTTATTTTATGTTAATAGAGTTAAACATATTCTTCGCTTTGCAATGGTCGATTTTAAATATTTAATTAACATTTTGATTATTATTTGTACCTTCCATTAGCAGTTAAATGGCAGTTAAGAGAGGATATAAAACTTTTGATATAGATTATGGATAACTTAGAAAACTTTCTGAGATAGTAAAAATTGGAACACCACTTATTTAAAGTATATTTGTCTAAACTTCTGAGTTTGTTTAAAACATTTGGTAACTTTTAAAGTAAATATTTGATGGTATTCCTTTCATGAACAATTTTTCGATGAATACTTTCCGGCTCTCATAGCAAAAAAGTTTAACAAAGATTACATCTTTTTTTTTTTATGGGGTTAGTGATATTTAGATCTCGTATATTTGATTTTCTCTTTACAACCAAATTGAAATATTAGTTTGAAATGCGACGTTAATATTCTAGATAAGAAAAGCTTTTTATATTATTGAATGTCCGCGTTAAAATAAGTATAAACGATGATTAAAAATTAAAATTTGACTGTTTTCATAGATAGCTTTAAAAGTTGCTTTAAGTACATGTTGAGGTCACACACAGTTTTATCTGTATATACTTTACTTGTATTTTATGGCCTTATGTTTAAGAATTTTAAATAGTACTGTTCAAACACACACATATGGGAAGTCATTTTTTTCCCTTCATCCTAAATACTAATTTCCCAAAATCTCAAAAATGCAAATTTTTATGTACAAGCATTGATAAAAATACGATTTTATTGAACATATAGGAGACCACATTGCATACATATGTAGGAATTCAGGTTATCGCAACATTATTTTAAAGAACTGTTAACATAGCTGATATATATTGATTTACAAAAAATACGATTTTACTTTAAATTTAAAAAATATTCATTCCATTAAACATTATGGACATACAACTTCAGTCTTAATTTTCATAAGCTTAAACACACACACATAATATATATGTATATATATATATATATATATATATATATATATATAATTTTACCGAAAATAAATCTGTAAACATAAAAAGGAAACCACTCAAATAAATTTGTAAGCTGCAAAAGGTGACTGGGATTTTCACTCATGTCAAAAATTATTTCAAACTTCTAAAACATCTGTTCAACTCACAGGATAAGAACATAAGAAAACAGTCCGCTTTGAAAATTTTAAATTTATATAAAGCAATGCAATCGTGAGCAATTTGTTGGGTTCTTTTATCTTATTCCATTTACCTGTTTAAATAATTAATCACTGGAATTCTGTTTAAAATTCCATTTTTCGATTATCTAAAGACAAGATCTTAACTAAAATTTCACAATCTTTAAAACTGCTTCTGACGTTTTATTCTATGAGTAGTTAAATCTTTTTTTATATAGCAAGTGAGAAATAATTAATCATGCAAAATTATTTACGTATGAGCATTGCTACATATATGCTAAAATATTTTCGTAAATTAATCTTTTGTCAGAAAGTAACTATTTTTGTATTTTCTTTCGATACAATCTCACGTAATCAGTTTGCGGGGTTTTTATTAACAATTTATTTACAATTTTATATCAATACCACATGACAATGAAAAATTTTCTGTGCGTGCATTTTTTAAATATAAAATTAGTTAAAATGATTCCTTTTTGTTAAATGTTTATAAGAAAGCTTCACTTTTATATATATTATAAAAGTGATATCATAAAAAGGTTACTAATCACTTTTAAACAGTCGTTTACTTCTAGTTATTCGTTGATCACGTATGCTAAACTCTGATAATTTTATTATTTATAAAATATAAAAATGCGAGTAATAAAAAATTTATATATTACTCCCTTAAAATTTGGTATAAACTGTCGAAAGTCACTCTTTAATGATGTAAGTTCCCAACGGCTCTTACTGGGGCTGGGGGGTTGCCTACCTTGATTTTCATTCTTGAAGGGCCACCCAATGGGCGACCAAAGTTTTCAATCACTCAATAGAAAATATTACTGAACCAACATGAATATTTATTTATTTCTGAATACCTATTTTTGAGCCATTTCATTTTTCAATAAAACTTCGTGCATCTTTTAATGTGTTTATATATGTATTTATTGCGTTAAGGCAAACCTTCACGGACGGATGTCTGCAATGAGAGTCGGGCTTTTTGAAGAGTTCTAAAGCGTATTTATGATACATCTGGAGAAAACTGTACAGAACTCCAGAACCCTGGAGAACTCTAGGTTCATTTTCATGGAGGATTGCGTTATATCTTCAAGCTTTCAATAAATGGCGCGAGCTGTCCGCTCGCCGAAAGATATGTGCTGTACTACAACTTTGGTCGTAACCCGGGGATTCCCCAGTTTGGATGTAAGAACGCTCTGAAATAAAGTGTTGTGATGTTGAATCTAACTATGTGTTTACTTAAGTCTCATTGAGCGGGCTCCAATGGATGCTTAAATGAGTAAATAAGGATAAAACAGATTGATAGTCGACCCTTTGATGCCAGTCTCCAATATTTGTTAGATAATCGAGCTACTTTACAGCCTCCATCCGATCTGTTCTGCGTAGATATTAAACACTAAGATGGGTTATTAAAGCTCTGAACTAATTAATGCAAGTTTTTAAATATGTACACATTTATATAAAATTCATATTACTTGAAATCAAGGCACAGCGGCAAAGCCAACAACTCATGTGTATTCCAGTAGCCCAGGTACTGATTTATCTATAATTATTGGGGCTTTTGTTTAATTTTTTTCCTCTGTTAATTTAACTGTTGGTCTGATATCTGAGGGACGGCATATGGTCCTACTGCGTAACTGTCAAAAATTCCAAACTGTAAGACTGACAATCGCACGGTAGGCCAAAACCTTGGGCCTTCACAATTTAACCATCAACCATGCTCATTGTCTTATCCACGTGGACATGATGGGCTCCTTGAATTTTAATGACACATGCACTGTAAAAATATATTTCAGCCGCCTGCTGTCATGATAATTGAAAGTAAATACATAAAACTTAGCGTACTTACTTATTTGTTCATTAATTATTTAACATATGATTCTCTTTTTGCTAAATTCTTCTAAACCCCCTTCCCCACCTTTTTTCATCTTTAAATTCTTTGGTCTTAATTTTTTTTCCTTCTTTCGAATGTCCAATTCTCTTTTTTTTTTAATTCTTAGCACTATGATGCTATTTTGTTCACTCCGGTAATTTCCGTCGACAAGAGTTTTCTTTAAATTTTTTTAATAGGGTTGCCATATAGCGGGGGGGGGGATAAAATGTTGAAAGTCATCGTATGTTTGTACTTTTTTATGATCGATCGCCAAGTCTGGCACCGAAAAATAAGTCCCTAAAGCTGAAACTATATTAGCGGCGATATAATAGAAGTCAAACACATTCCAAATATTATTAATTTATAAAGGTGAAGTCTAGTTAGAATATGCTTGGCGAAAATTCTACTGCAGTTTTAGTAGGCTATTGTAATGTAGATTTCGATTCCAATATAGAATTCGATTCCAAAAATATGTTTTATTAAGCAAGGAAGAAACATACGACACACTCGAGTGTATTAATACACTTTCCAACTTAGTCGACTAAGGAAAAAAATACGGGCGAAGCATGGATTATGATATGCTTTTAATATTGTTACGAATTTTCGGAGCAACCAGCTTCAGTTCTGGGGTTTAAAATAGTTTAACATTCGTATTCTGCGTGTCAAATAGTAAAATAGTTTTGCATTTTGTTGCATCAAAATTTGTTTACTAGAACATGAGATGTGGAGTTTTGGGTTTCCCCCATTCATTAATATAGCGTTTTCTAGAAATCTCGAGAAATAATTCTCGTAGGCCTTAGCTAACATAACTTTTGAGAACTTATTTTTGGCACCAAATTTGGCGTTATTTCGCCAAAAAGTCTCCAAGCTTGGTGTCATTTCGGTCATTTGGCGCAATTTTCCCAAAAGTAGTTTTCTTGCATTATCTTTACATAATAGACGAATATCGCTCTATTACGAAATCAAAATTCGCTTTTTACAGGGATCTTTCGAGGAACAGTTTCTTCCAGAAATTTCTAATAGCTTCTACGTCATCTATAAAAGGAAGCATGCTACCCCGGTCCTGTCAGTATTGCTTCTGCTTGCTGAGAGAGCAGATGTCCGCGAGAGCTTAAAGCTTTGTATCGGCGCTATAGAAGCGGTAGTTCCGCTTGTTTTAAAGAGATGTGTGTAAATTTTTCATTGCTGAGTCTTGAAGGACTGCTAACGATTCCTCTCGTAAGTTTCCACTGAATTTAAACTTGGAAATGTTTTATTTGGTGTGTGAAATACAGCATTTGTGAACGCTTTTGTACTAAGTGGGCTGTTATCAGCACGTTACTGGCTGATTTTGCCTGTGAATTTTGTACAGCTGATTGTTCGTCGAAGTTCTAGAAGCAATAAAGTTCATGTTCATCCAGACAAGTGGACTCTTTACTAGAACTTTCTGCACCTTATGGACTTTAGAATGAGGAACCCAGGAACTAATCAGAGTTGTCTGGTACAATATATATATATATATATATATATATATATATATATATATATATATGTTTAGTACGTGTTTAAAATCTAAAAATGTTTCAGATTTTTCCTACGTTAAGCTCGCTTTTATTCTTGAATTTGAAATCTCATAGGAAAAGCAAAGCCAGCTTCTGCACAGACTTTATCTACTACAAGCGGTGAAGGCGTGCGCTTACAGCAGAAAATGGAAATTTCATTGTCTACTGTGTGAATTGAAGCTGTTAGAAGTATTATCACCTCCTAAAAAAATCAATCATATTTGAAAAAACACACCGGAGAGACTGAAAATAAAATTCACTAAAAGAGTACGCAAATAAGACGTTAAAAATTAACAAAGCAATTCCATCCCTGAAATGTTGATATTCAAAGTTCATCATTAATAAAGTTTATAAATTTGCTGGATCCATGAAGGTTTTTAAAACATTAATATATACAGGGGACTGGGTGTGTAAAACGTGTATATATATGTATACACAAAGTAAATATGTACTGTAAATAAATAAATTGAAAATAATTTAACCCTTCAATTCATAGTGTTTCAGATTCTATACATGAATCTTTTTTTTAGATTTTGTATCAAATATATTCAGGAAAAATGCTTCCATACACAATGCATCAATTCTAAAACATTAACAAAATTTCGTTTTATTCTATTACTTTTAATTCTCAATTTTTTGCGGATAGTTATATGGAATTAGTTCACTAATAACATGAGTTCATTTTTATCCAGAACAGCACATGGTTATGTGTAAGACATTAAAATCTATATTTCTCTGTTGAAGGTAATACATTTAATTTAAATATATCTTCTCATCTATATATAAAGCCACATTTTAGAAATTTTGAATAACATATCTATTCATTTTAATTAAATACTATCAAAAAATTATGCCGCATGAAAATCCTAAATATAATCAAATTTTGAAAAATATTTAATTATTAAATAGAAACATTTATCATATGGCAATTTCAAATTTATCCCAAATTAAGTGAAATACATCATTTCACATATTCCTTTGAGCAACAACGAACTAATTTCATGGATGTTTATTTTTTCTATAAATTTGAAAATATACCAATACAGGTCGTATTTTTGGCGTACATTTTACTTATTTACATACCAAGAAAAACTCGGTTTTTCTTTAAACTGATCAATCTCAAAATTGGATTTTAAAGATTTTTTTTGCTCTGTTTATTTTCTACTTTTCTGAATACTTAAACAAATGTTTTCCTTTTTTGAAATTGATCAGTATCGAATTTTTTTCTTCCAGAAAATTTACTGTTTTGTTTTCTTTATCAAATGCAAAATCGTAAACCTGTCATTTTCAGAAACGAAATATTATATTTGTTCTCTGTTTAAAGTATAAGCTTGTCTTGCATTCTCCAGTTAATCTTTAATTATTATATACTTATAAAAAAACGATTATTCATTTCAAATTTTAGAAAGCACTCGCTTTTACACAAAGTATATACATATATATGTATATCTATATATAACTATATATATATATATATATTGGGCGAATGAAAAAAATACATTTTGAATCTGTAATAAAGTGATACGTTTGTAAAACTATGTAAAATATAATTTCGAGTGACTATAGTAAAATTTTAAAAAAATGTGACAGCAAAAGATACGCAATATATCTTTATCATAATTTGACACATTTCAAAATCTAGGTACGACTTAATTTGAAGCTTATACAACATTTATAAAGGCATTATACATTTATACATTTTGCATTTAACATGCACCGCATTTGCTGCACACCTCTCTGGTGCAATTATTTGGTCTGTCACATTTTCAACAAGCTGTTACGCAAAAAAAGGGAATTATTTATTTAAGATATTTATATTAAAATTGTATTTTGAATGTTATTTTTTAAATGATTATGGAATTGGTTATGGTTTGTAATTCGGTATGGTTTCAAAAATTGCTATTTCGAAACATTAAAAGTAATTTATTATGTTAGCTTTTCTTCTGAAAGTTTTACTGCAAATGAGAAAAGAAACAAATTTGGTGAAGAAACGATTATTTTTAGGACAGAGTGTAAATTCCATACACAGTTATACAGGGTGCATCAGGAAACTGTTCAAACTGTTAACTGTCAAAGAAAACATTTTTCAAGAAAATTCTGAGAAAAATAGAGCTAATTGAACAGATAATTTTTTTTTCGAATCAGTTTACTTGTGGAAAGATTATTTCTGTTAAAAAATAGTCTTTTATGTCCAATTTACTGTATGAGTGCTTCACTTTCGAGTGGTTCAAACTTTTTCTGAATACCTTTCTTTAGAGCCCAGCGACATTGTGTTAGGAAAAACATAATGATTGTCGGTTTTAATGTTTTTAAATCTGATATCAAATTCCTATTATATTGTAATCAGAATACGAATGTTTAAATGAAAATTCGGGAACTTTAACCATAAATACATAGCTTTAAAAACAAAATATGTCTGATAAATGATATTAATGCTTTCATTTAAAGCGAAACTTAAGAAAAATCTAGTATATATGTTGAAAGATCGAAATTGAAGAATGTCGACTTCCACGGGAGAATGTCAACGCATACCAAATGTATGTATATGAAAAACCGAATGTTTGCTTATATTCTAGTACATTCGGACTTTCACCGATGAATGTCGACAAGCAAAGCTATGCTTTGGCGGTGGTCGAAAAGAGAAGCTGAGATCAACAGAAAAGCAAATAAAAAGAAAGAATATTTTTTATTCTCTTAGGGGAGGCTATTTCCCACGCAACCAAGGATCTCATGTTTATAGAAGAAAGTTCCATAGTGGTATAATGGCCAAGTTCTTTATTGTCTGAGCTTGAAACTAAAATCTCAATGCTGATTGTCTCTTTACAAGGTGTACTGCATACTGAAATAAACGATAAACTTGTATCAGTTACAAAACTTAGAAAAAATTCTTTAAAATCTAAAATTTTGCAAAACGTGTCACTCTTAGAAACATTTTGCTGGGCAGTTCCATGATAAGGGATTTTTCTTAAAGTTTCACTAAAGGTACAGTTTTTTCCTTTATAACACTGTGTAATGCAGCTTATGAAGAACCGTCTTGAATTTTTTCGAGACCCTGGTGCTATTTTTTTCTTCAATTTGTGTACCACGACCGAAAACAGTTTTTCCCCCTTCGAACTACAACCTTAGGCAAGTAATATCGAGCATCTTTTCTTCTTCTCACGCTAAAATCTAAAGCTATCTTTAAAAAATGATATAAAAGAAAGTAAAATAAAAAATATAATAAAAAAAAATGAACCAATAGAAACCTCATATTCAAGGAAAATATTCAGCCTTCAGCTGAAATTAGTTTCCCCTCCGCTAAAGAGGTTTTTTGACAGAACCTTTTAATTTGTATTGGCAGCCATGTACAGGATGTATTTGCATGTAAATCAAACGGGGAGAAACCAACCGTTCTTCCAGTGGTGTCAAGTATTTTAAACAATCCGGTATTTCGGGGAATTCGAAGCCATTGCTTATAGCTAATTCTGGTATTGTCAATTTAATCAAACAATCGTAACATGTTTTGCAAAATTTGCCAATATCATCGATATCTTTGTAAAAGACTAGTTTTATAAAGTCCGTTGTCGCTCCTTTGGACAGTAAAGTTGTTTTGGAATGGGTTCTTATTGACTTTTTGAACCACAGTCGATCACAACAATAGCATTGGTGGATTGGACCATCAGCAACAGCTTCGAAAAATTTCTCAGCTAATTTACGAAATTCTAGTTCTTCACACCTTACATTTAGATCAGTATCTGTTCTTGGTCTTTTCGATGGTATATCTAGACAGAGTCGTAAACGTTTTCTGTCTTGTCTTCTGGATTTGGATTCCGCTTCTTGAGCACGAAAATCTGGATCTTCCCTTTTTCTTTGCATAAATAGACGGTTAGTTTCACGATGACTTTCTTCCGGATTAGACAACTGGCGAGGACGGCCAGCGCGGCCTTGAACAACAGTCCCGGGTATATTCTTCTGATATTTAACGATGTAATACTGAACAGTAGAGCGTGAAATACCAAGCCTACGAGCTATTTCACACTGATCCCGCAAAAATGAAAATTTTAGAAATGCCACGACAGAACACCACCACTTGCTCCGAGGAGGGACAAAAGTTTGAACGCGACTCTGGAAACAAATCCAAGTTCTGAAAAATGAAATCGGCACCTCGGGAACTTGACAGCCAGTCGCAGACGCTCTGACAAAATCTTACAGTTTCCCCTTTTGTTTCATCTGACGTTATTTATCTGACGTTACTAAGATTTTATTTACTATCAATTATCATCCACGACTTTTTTCGTCTGCCAAAAACTATTACCCTCTTTAGCAGAGGGTAATAAAAATCTCTGCTTGCCCTTTAAATCTACCACTGCACTTAAATTCTCCACTTTTTGTCCCGCAGTTGAAAACTCCTCTACAGATTGACCAACCCCTGTTCTCACCGTGATTGGTCTCAGCATGAGAAATGAAAACGTTACGTCGCCCTTGGAATGTTTTATTGCGCCTGAAATGCGGAGAAGGAAATGAAAACCTGCGACACATTCAGCATTCACTCATTTGTCGCTGTAAGTGAATAATAAGGATATTCAGCAAATATTTCGGACAAACACCAAGCGATGATACGAATGTTGACATTCAACGGTGCAAGTCGACAATTTCCAGAATCTCATGGTAACAACGTATATATGTTATCGTGTAAGTCCGAAATCTAGAGAATGTCGACATCGGTGAATGTCAGCATTCACATCGTTGCTTGGTGTATGTCCGAAGTATTTGCTAAATGTTTTCATTTCTCACTTACACCGGCAACTACTGACATTCATCATACATTAATTGTCGACATACACCGATGGCAGTCCGATGTACTAGAATATAAGCAAACATTTGGTCTTTCACCGACGTATTTGGTATGTGTTAACATTCACCATTGAAAGTCGACATTCTCCAATTTCGGTCTTTCACAGCAACATGTAGTATATCTGATTGATTCCGTACTTCGCACTAAATTAACCAATCGGAATTTTCTGCTCAGAATTGTGCAAGTTGTTAAACCATCTTAACGGTTGTTAACTCGTTCTACCGAAAGAGTATCAGTTTGAAACTATTTCTTTTCTCTTGTTTTAGGAACACCATCAATGATCAATACAAATTAATGTAATAAAAAAGAAAATTTTAAAAAATGATAACCACTAGCTACTCTTTCATAAGCAATTAATAAGTATATTTCAATAGAGTATAGCAAAACAAAAACTGTACAACTCAAGGACATTATTGGATGACACTCCTTTGGGAAATTTAACACTTTAATAACGAAATTAACGTCTGAAAATTCACTAATGCTCATTTTTTTCGTTGATTCGATATAATTATAAAGTAAATCTATTCATTTAAGACAATCTTACTTAAATAGAAAATGCAGTTATAAATTAACAAAAAATAAACATTTATTTACATTTTTATACACTCGAAATTCTTTGTAAAAAAAAAAATTAAATGCTTTCTGAAGGCTGTAAAAGTATCGCACATTTATTTATGATATTCTCACAATTTCACATATTTTTGTACGTTTAAACACATTTCAACGCAATTTTACTTGGGTTAGCATTGGATTTTTAAAAAATTTATTTACATTTCGAATTTGGCGCTCTATTTGTGTGCACATTTAAAATTTAAAAAGAGAGAGAGGGTTGCCCACGCACAGGCCGCAACGTGACACAGCTGGTATATGCGTATGGTACACATCAGCGATACACACTCGAATTCGTGGAGAAACGAATTTGAGATACTTCAAATTGCTAAGATACTCAATACGAAAGTGCTTCAATAAGGTTTATAAAATAAATGTATTCACTATCAGCCTAAATTCTAGAGTATTATATACTCACACACAAATGTGCATATGATTATAAGAAAACAAGTTACTCTACCATTGAGGAAAAGTTTTTACTTAAACAAGTCTCGGAATTTTCAGTAGAACACGCTAAATTTAATTACCATATTTTAATTACGAAAAGAAACATAATTCGCATGTTCTTTGATAAGCATCAGTTTTCGTACAACGTATCCGACAGCATTGAAGAGACAAAGCCTCTTCTATTTAAATACCTTGCAATAAACTAGGGTAATGAAAACTTGTAAAAAGTTTTCACTTCCCAAAATAATTAACTGACTGTGTTGTAGCCAGAATTTTTCCACGGTAAATTAAACTTTAGGTGCATCATACACCAAAGAAGCTCATGCACTCATTATCATATTGTTAAAGATTAAAATATTAAAACTGTTGTCTAATTAGAATAAAGCTTCAACAGACATGCTGTTGGAAACATAAATTGTGGAATAAAGTGCATTAAGTTGTTGATTATTCACCATTTTTTTTATTTCAATGTGCAGTATGTAAACAACACTGAGGCACATCTAACTAGATCACATTAGTAATTGAAAGTTGGAAAAATTATTTTGAATAATGTCGATAAAAATCAGTTAACTCAATGTTTCCTAATACAATAAGCTTCCTGTTCTATTCACGTTATGTAAATAAATGGTGAATTCCGAAGTTAGACGTATCGCTGAAAAACATGATAAATGCTCATTATTTAGTAGAAAATTTCTATTAACACACTTGCATAGTTGATGGCAGAATATTTTTAAGTTGTTTTATAATTTTTATGATTTAAAATTACGATACAGTTAGAATTTTTAATGCTTTATGTAATTAGAGCTTAGTTATAAGTAATTGTTACGTTATGTATATTCTTATTTCAAATATTTGAGTATGATTAAATTTTATTTATTAGCACAATAAACAAAGTCAAACATTGGCGCAACAGCCCCTCTGCAAGGCAAGGCCTGCGCTGCCCAACGACCATGGGCTTTGGGGTGTGGATGCATATGCCACAGCCAGGTGGATATTATATTTATAGTAGTTGTCTGCCAGTGGTCGAAATTCGACAATAAAGCATTAATAATTTTTTTTTTAATTTGAGCGTGAATAAAGTTCTTCTGTCAAAGATAATGGCTCACCATTCCATATACAGTGGAACCTGCTAAAGTGACCACTTTGGCTAAGAGACCATTTGTCTTTAGTGACACCTTTTGTACAATATTTCACTTTACAACCACCACACTTTTCTGGGAAGACGGTGTTTTTGTAAAAACTCTATCATATTTTGCTGCAAGGCAGCTACAACGAGAGGGTCATAGGGTAATCTCCCTCTACTGACTTTGGATTTTGCAAATTCATTTTTGCGTTTTGAACAATTTAGGCTAACTTAATAAAGTGTAGTAGCCCCCTCCCAAAATTGAGCCTGGAGCCGTCCTCGGCTAAAGGCCCATTATGTTTGGAGTTATAAAATCTTAAACCGTCGAATGATTTAACTCTACTTGATGAGGCATACCACTGACCATATATAAAAACTTGCTGCCTCAATAAATGTGCCCTTTTATAGAATGATTGTCCTTGAGATTTATTTTCTGTCATCGCAAATACGGGTATATTTGGAAATTGAGTTTTTTGAAAGGGTATGATAAAATAGTCTCAGAATATTTTATAAGTGGAATTAAAATTCTTTTAGCCTGCGGTTTCAATTCAAACTTAGCAATCAATAGCATTATGATGTATAGATTTGATGCGCATTCTTGTTCCATTGACTAATGTTTCCATTGTATTTAAATTTCTGATTAGTATAACGATGCAATTTACTTTCAATACTAACATATGTGGTGGCAAACTATGTTACTTTTCGAGTAGCCAGGTGCAAATCCCGCCAACTGTTTTTGTCTGGGAAACGTTTAAGGACTACTTGTGAAACACTGTCGTTTCTCCCCGAAAAAGCAGGAAGTTTTAATCCGTAAACAAAATAGTATTTAGATATGAAATTCAATATATACAAAAATATCAATATACTAAAACGAAAATTGTATGCATATTGGTTACATAATGTGGAATTGGAGAAAACGTATGCATTTGAATTAAAATAGGAAATTAAATTAAACATATAAAATATGGAAAGCGGTAAACAACTATGTACTGGAACTCGCTTTAAGTTTGTAAGCATTTGGTGAAGATCACAGTTATTTGGCAATTTTTCACTTGCTCCCGGCTACCCCCCCCCCCAAAAAAAAAAAAAAAACCAAAGCACTCACACTCAAAGAATTTAAAAACTCTACTGGATAGTTATTGATTTATTTCATTGTTATCATAGCAAATTATTTTATCATATCCACGGTGGTATGTTCTCTATTCATCAGATATTTGATTAAGTCAGCATTAATAAAAGTTTAATCATCATTTTTAGGTTCTATAATAGCTGACTTCAATATGTATCGAGAGTATGTCTTCAGAAATATTTCCATGCACTTTATTAATAATATTATTTTCATTCCCTATTAATTTCCTATTAATTGCTGAGGTATTTCTTCAGCTTTAAAACATAGAATTTACAACACTTCACGCACTTATTAACCGTCTAAAAAATGTCGCCAAGAACATTGCTAAAGCACATTTTAGTCATTGGCGTTTCACCAAACTGGAGAATGATTCCACTTTTTTGCAAATTTTGTTGTAATACTATAACCCTATAGTACTGCTGAAACTCTGTTTTGTTATTTCAAAATTGACGCAGCAATGGAAAAATCGCCTGCCTTGGCACAAAATACTGCGTGCCAAGTTACTTCTCTAATTTTTTACGGTGCACTGACATATTACGCGCAATGTGCTGCAAAAGGGACACAAAGGTTTTCCTTAGAGTATTTATATATACATAGATATACATAATATATGTATAATATATATATATATATAATACATGTTTAATCTATATATATATATACCGGGTGATCCAAAAGTCAGGACAAACTTTAAAAATTCATTAAAAAAGAGCGAATAATGATAGAAAATTGCGGTTTGCACAAATAGGTTTAGGGTATGATTTGATTTTTTTAATGACAAGGAAGTTTGTAGTTCCAAATGTTACCGGTAGGTAGCGCTGACATGCACAAGGGAAACCAAATTTCCAATTAAAAAAAATCCGAAATCTCTGTAATGCTTTCTATGCAAACTGCAATTTTGTATCACGATTTGTTCATTTTTAATGAATTTTTTAACTTTTCACTAGCTTTTGATGCATCCTGGGTGCACGAAAGTTTAAAAATTCATTAAAAAAGAACAAATAATGATAAAAAATTGCAGTTTGCATAGAAAACATTACAGAAATTTCGGATTTTTTCAAATTGGAAATTTGGTTCCCATTGAGCATGTCAGCGCCACCTACCGGTAACACTAGCTTTTCACTAGCTTTTCATGCATCCTGAGTGCACTAAAGTTTACAAATTCATTAAAAAAGAACAAATAATGATAAAAAAAATTGCAGTTTACATAGAAAGCATTACAGAGATTTCGGATTTTTTAAAATTGGAAATTTGGTTCCCATTTTGCATGTCAGCGCCACCTACCGGTAACATTTGGAACTACAAACTTTCTTCTCATTAAAAAAAAGCCCATCATACCCTAAACTTATTTGTGCAAAACGCAATTTCTATCATTATTTGCTCTTTTTTAATGAATGTTTAAAGTTTGTCCTGATTTTTGGATCACCCGGTGTATATATATTGATATTGACATATAATAAGGCTTGGAGGAACGTGCTAATAGAAGTAAGAGGTAAGGTTTGAAATTAAAATTATTTCGAGAAAAAATCGCATCATATACATTTGTTTTTATTGTCGTGTAGATTATGTCAAAAACTTTTTTAAAAAATAATTTAAATATCGCTAATTTATTCTATATTACGCTATAACTCTATAAAAATGTCTTACACGTATTGATAGTTAATAAGAAGTATTGCACTATACATGCTACTTGAGTATTCTTCAAATAAGAATTTGTGATTTTAATCTCATTATTTCTTTTGTCAAATTTCCTAAAGGAAGGAGTGGAAAATACGCTGGAAAGGAGTAAAAAATACTCCGTTTCGATTTTATTATCAATGGGATTTTTTTTCTCCTTGACTGAAATTTGGATTTGTCATTCATTTGATAAGTGGATAGACTACTACCTTGAAAAAAAAAAGTGTTTTCTAAACAACAATTCTGAAAGCAAGTTATTTATTACTTACTTTTGCAATGATTTTGTGTGTCGTGAATGAAAACTGACTAACTAATAACAGTGACCTTTGATTCTAGTTTGCGGATTGATTTAAATCTTTCAATTTCATCTAATCGGCTGTTTTGTAGTTAGTTGTTCCCTGGAATTGTCACAAGTCGAACTTAGTTATACGATTCTGTAATTTACTGTGAGATCACCGGATTAATCATATCAAAATCTTATTCTCTACCTGAATTGCATCGCTATTAATCATTTTAATAAGCGACTTATATTCTACGCCAAAATGTCGAGACACATTCGGGGCCTGATTTTCGGGTGGACATTCAGTGCAAGCGTCTGGGCCTCTACCAAAAAGAGTTCTTTTTGAGAGAGTTGTTTTTTTAGATTAAAAATTTGAAAAAGTTTACGAAAGAGGGGCCCCAATGAAGCTTTTGCCCAGGGCCCCCAACTCGGCAAATCTGCCCCTGGACACTTAATTAGAAATCCCTACACAACAAGGAGAGGATAGGTTAGAAACGAGTTCACAATCGTAATGAAAAGGTCTTGATAATCTACGTTCAAGGACTGTAGGGCGTATTCTCCCTAACAGAGCCATTGCTAAGATTTTTTTTAGAAGGAGGGGGGGGGGAGATGTCGATAAACTGCAAGTAAATATCGGCTTTTACCAACTTACTTATTTTTTTTATCAACTATATTACTAACTTTTTAGTTTTGCCAACTGAATTCGCATAATTTTGCCAAGTGTACCAGAACCGGAAAGCAAATTATTTTTTCGTTAAAAGTTTTTCTACAATTTTTCCAACTAGGTACGTAAATTTGGCATGTTTAACAGAATTTTACGAGCATAAAATTACCGAGCTCCCCGCCCTAGTGTATATATGTATATATATATATATATATATATATATATATAGGTAGATAGATAGATAGATAGATAGATATATGTCACATGCGAGCAATGGGGAGGTGTCGCTGGTCACCGGGCGTCACAGAGCCCCGCTGTCCTCCAGAATGGTGGTGGGAAGCATGCGGCTGTACGGCTGCCAATGGACTGACTCCGAGTCACAACTGCAGTTACATAATTATTTCATTGAACGATTCGATACAAGGTCCCGTGGCAGTTGTGGCCACGCAATAGAGTCCGCTAAAGGCTGTGCTAGCTGTTTTATTAACTTTTGAGATCGTGCAAAATGACCCGTGCACTTTGCTATAATTGGCTACTCCCAAATCTGTACAGCGACTCTCCAAGGATTGTTGTATCTTTAAAGACGCCAAATTTACTGGACGCGGGGACCGTTTATAAGATTACAAAGGAAAGGACTGCGTAGTTATGGAATTAAGTATTTTAGATTGCTAATTTCTTTTATTCTCAACTACGCAGTTTAAAACCGTTTTAGAAATTTGAGATTTCAGCACGCTTTTGATTTATTATGTTATTGCTATATATTACGGTAAGTACAATAAATCCGAAGATTGTGAATAATCGATGGTCATTATATATAATGTCCGCTGACTTTGGTCAATTCTTTTTCATTTACTGATTTAATTTAATACTAGTCATACAGTTAATTAACAGAATTATATATTTTATATTCATCAAATTGTACAACAATGAACTAACAAGATATTTAGGAGCGTTCTTATTTTATTCATAGTAAGTTAATGCTAATAAAATTTACGAAAAAAAACATACTTTTCTTCTCTGAAACTATAAAAAAATAAGTATCCGGATTATTATAAATATATGATATAAAAAGCAATTTTATGTCATTAGAAAAACATATGCAGTAATAAACTTAAAATTCCAACTCATAACCGAAATACGTCATCATGTGGATTCAAGTGTATATCAATTTGGAATATATATTATGCAGATGAAATGCAAAGTAGGTACTGAATCAAAATAACTTTTCCTAAATCTCTTTGAAACACTAAGCTTGAATTCCGCAATAATGTATATACACAGTGAAACGTGGAAATGTCGATAAAACGAATATCTGATATTATCATGCTTGAACCGCTGGTATTTATGAAAGTGATTTGCTCCCCAAAAGAAATATGTACGTCTGGAAGCTCGATAAATCAAAGAGTCTGGAAAGGAGAGAAAGCGATCACGTGACTTAATCACTCTGTCAGCCGAAAGAACGACGGCACGAAATTAACTTAATTGTGACAGAACCGTGAAAGGAAATAATCCTGTAGTTGTCAGCAGAAATATTTAGGCATAGGTACTAACAAAGTGTTTCTTGTTAGGATGTGCTGATTGCTATGATGATCACATCATTATTATTAATTCACTTCACGGAGAACTTACTACTAATTATTATTTGAAATGACAACATTTCCAACACATTTACCGCTAAACGAAAAGGCGGTGTTTAAACTTCTCTGTATTCACAGGTGAACGTAAGATCGTAATTCTATAAACAGCTTAAACCGTTTTGGATAAAATAGTTTTAGTGTCTGAGATTAACACACATTTTTTTTACACATGGCTGTTTTGCGGAAAGTCAAGCTCATATTTGTATTAAGAAATGAAAAAATTAACTTATGTTTATATATTTTTTGAAATAGTAATGAAAAATCTGGAAATAAGTGATATAAGGCAAAAATGCAGTGCATCAGAGGTTAAGTTTTGTATCTAGATTAAAGTGGTTCTTTTAAAACGTTTTTTTTTTTTTTTCAATTTCATTGAAAAGCTGTATACTTAAGAATACGAAAATGATTTCTTTTGATTTTACGATAATTAGAAGAAAAATGTATCAATATTTATGTTACACAAACAGAATATAATTTAATAATAAAATAAAATTTTGAAAAAGTGTATTCATTGCGATTTGATGTGAGAAATCTTTTATACGCAATTTTTATTTATTTATTTATTTATTAATATCGTGCAATTTCTACAGAAAACAAATACTTTAAATAGATTGAAATTCAGAATAAAAGTCTGCATTTCATTTCAACAGAAAAAAATATCTTATGCATCATATAAAACAGCTGGTAAATTAGGCAAGCAATGCATAGATAATATTGAACATTTCTATTGACAAATATAGATAACACTATCTACAAATATTTATAAAATAGAGTTGTTGTTTTTTTTACAGCAAAGTTTTTTTTTTTTTCAATTGGACTTTCAATCTTTCAGTGAGTGAGTAATATTTTTTTTTCCAAATGCACGCGTGTTTACTTTGTAAAACAAAAATTATTAACATTAGTTTCGTTGCTTTAAATATAAATTTTGTAAAATCATAGTACACAAAGAAGCAACTCAAAAAAAGTGAGAAAGCGTCGCTAAGCCATATTACCAATATTTTTCGAGAATTTGAAAAAAATCCTATGCCAAACAATAGGGACTGAGGACACCAAAATCTCCTTCCAGTTGAAGTAATGTGATTTTCTCAAACAATGGGGACTGAGGACATCCTAAATCTCCTTCCAATTCAAGTAATGCAGTTTTCTCAAACAATGGGGACTGAGGATACCTAAAATCTCCTTCCAATTCAAGTAATGCGATTTTCGTGCAACAAAAAAAAATCGATTTTAGGTTATATTTAACTCCCGAAGAGCAGGTCACCCTAAAAATTCATAAAAATATACAAGCCTGCTGGAAGGTTAAACGAAGTTTTTAAATTCTATTTAGGCAAATATTTCGTTAAAATTTAGTGACGCATATGTGCAATATAAAATATCTGAGCTGCCTTTTAAATATATCTTAAATTGTATGCACATAACAAAATCAGATTACATAAGTTTTAGTGTTTATGCACAATTTAAATTCTGAAGCTGATAGAAAATAAATTTCTTATCTTAGCTTAAAATTGCTTTTCTTCATTTATTTGTGTGTGGCATTTAATTATAAAATTATTTTAGCCACTAGGGCCTCTAAACGATCAAGAACGAATAGAAATCATTTCATTATTGAAAAGACAGAATAAGTATATATTAAGTCAAATCATACGAAACTTTCTTGAAAAATATACGCAAGGGAGAGAAGGGCATAGTGGGACAAATTTTCACTCCTTTAATAATAATTTCCTACCTTTTAATTAAACGCATAACACTAATTTGACAACTCTTAGCTTTCCTCCTAATTTTTTTTAGAATTTAGCCTAATTTTATTCTTTGAAAAAAAATTAATTTCAAAAGTTACTCAAGTTGTCTCATTATGCCCCTTTGCGGGAGACAATGGAGCAGATATTAGGGTAAAGTAAAACAATAAATAAGAAACTTAAGAAAACCAGCTGTATTATGGCGGTACACTATTATTTATAATTAAGTGGAGAATGAGATATTCAACACAGAAGATATGAAAACAGTTTTCTAGTGGAGAAACTTAAAATAGTTATAGCGATGAAACACATTTAAGAGAAGAAAAATTCTTTGTAGAATATTGTTGACTAATTGAAAATAATAAAGTGACATTAAATTGAACAGAAAATGTTTTCAAAGGTTCATTTTATGATTGAGAAGATCGTATGTCTATTGCAAATTTCAATTGTGCCATCGTTTTTACTGCTCCTAAACAAGCCACAGGTTACAGTGGGCACGGTCCTAACGTTTCCAAATCATCATGTCTCGTTGAACCCTCCCCACAAAAAAAAAAGGAAAAAAAGAAAATTAGTTTAAAACTTCGTGCATGAATTAAGAAAGTTTAAGCTTTCACATAACTACTCATAAATCGGGTGGAAATTTACTGCTCAAATACAAAGAAGTAAAAACTTCTTTGTAAGACATACTGTACCAATGTGCCTCCCTTTCCCCAATAAGTTACCCTTAAAAATTATTATTTCTTAATGACTAAATATCACAGCACCAATTATTTTGAAATTTATAACACACATACATTTCTGACAAAAATTTACTAATTAATGCTTACTGTACTTCAAATTTCTTTTAAATACGAACTTAATTGTTTTGAGACGAACGTCTAACGCGATAAAAAATTTACAATTTGATAAAAGCATATAGTTAATATTCCCATTCCAAAAAGCATTTGAGTAATAGGCAAAGTGCCTATTGTAGTTTTATGAATGACTAATTAATTTTTGAAAAAACACAGCATTAAAAAGAAATCATTATACATGACATGATTCAGTTATTCGAAGAAAACTGGTTAAATACGAAACTGACATAGGAAATTTGACTTACGTTCGAATACTCTATTGAGAGAACGTTCATAAAAATTATTTTAAAATGAAGCACAATGTGAAATTATTCTGCAAAAAATTAAAAGTGTTTGTTCCTTTTTATTATAAAATTATTATTCAAGCTGATAGAAATAGTATAATATACACTATAAAAACCAACGTATGTAACAATTTACAATTAATAAATAAATTACAGTGGAGCTTCGTAAAGTAACCACCTGTCTATAGCGACAACTTTTGAGGAATTCCACTTTGTTGACTTTGTGAGGTGACCGTCTTTGTTCTTCCCTAAGAGGGTCTCAGTGACAGGTTCCACTTTCCATAAAAATATTCGCATAAGAGGAGATTTATAGGTATGCAGTGGAAAGAAATATTTTGGTATGCAATGAATTCTTTTTAAATTTGATGCATTTAAATACCTCTTAATGTGGATTAAGTGTTACTTTTTTTTACTTTTAAAATAATTATAATAATGTATTATATTAAAACAACCGAAAATATCATGTCTGTGTAAATTTTTACGTAAATGTGAGAATTAGATAATTTAGACATACAGGGTGAATCTAAACTCTTGGGCAAAACTTTAAGGGGTGATAGGGCACATAATAAGGAATCCGAATCACATAGCAATGTGGTGTCGGCAACGTCGTCTATGTATAGCTGTTAATAATCACTCCGGAAAAAAGTGCTGAAAAAACAGTGCACTTTCCGACCATTGTTTGCCAGAAACTAATGTATTTTTCTCCGAAAACAGAAAACTAAAATGGGTAGTTTAAAAAGTTTATTTTATGCCATGGATGAAATTTTCGGAGACGAGCTTATTGTTTATTAAACTTGATAAAGAAATTAGACGGAGACTTCAATTCTTTTCCAAAAATGATTATTACCGGGTAAGTTAAAACCGCGTTTTTCAACCCAGATTGCTATGTGATTTCGATTCCACATTGTGTGCCCTATCATCCCTTAAAGTTTTTCCGAAGCGTTTAGATTCACCCTGTATATAAAATTACTTTAGAAATGTATTTTATCTTCTTCCAGTGCTAAATTTTCTGAAATCATTTGTCAAATAGAACATTATTTTTAGAAAATATATTAGTTAAAAAATAACAATAATAACGTACATTATCATATGTAGAAAATAATTGATTTACTTATTTACTTAGAAAAATAAAGTAAAAATTGAAAAAAATATATTTAAAAAGAATGTAAAATGTCTTGAAATTTCATCGACAATTTCTTTTTAAAATGTTTTTAAACTAAGTGTAATGTAAATTAATCTCCCAAAGAATAGTCAAAACTGCTGCATCAAATGCAAGTCTTATTTTACTTTATTTTAAACATTTACATAAACCTTAATCTATATTCTACATTTTCTTCTTTCAGCAGAATATTTTATCCTGAGTATATATTCAAATACTTTTTGAAACAAATTTAATTTTCTACATTAGAATATTTATATATGATCACAAACACAATATGAATGCCTCAGCGATATATTGTACATGGCGATATTCACTTTTGTACTAAAGAATATACTGGTTTCATGATATTTAATTTTACAAAAGAATTAGTTCAATTTGAAAAAAAAAATTAAAAATGCCTTAGATATATGTTTCATATGACTATATTTCCAAAATATTTGGTGTTCATGAAAAATGTAATGAAATATTTTTTTTTCTTATTCGCACTTTCGGATTACTAAGGTTACGACATTTGCATATGGCAATAGATTACATTGCACAGCGCCATCTAGTGGTGGTTTTTGAACCACACATTGTTCATTTTCCGTCGATAAAATTCCCATCATCTCAATATGCCATTACGCAATTTCATGCAATTTCGCTGCATAGTTTTTGCTACAGAATGATCGCAAATTTCAAATTTAATTATGGACGCCCTGTATATAAATGGGAAGGTGGCCTAAAATGATTCTAGTGGCAAAACGATACGCATATGTTTTCTTCCATACAGGTAGCGTTATCTTCCGAGTAACACATAAACTAATTGTGCCAAATGAAGAAGCAATGGCGGTATTCAAACGATCACAGTATTACGCCTCAAAAGAGAATTTGAAAAATTGGTTTTACAATATCTGTTAAAAGATAAGCACTAACTTTTCTATCTTTTTAAATGTAAAGTATTTCATGCAAAAAATATGACTTGGTTTACTGAAAAGAGTATGTTTTCAGATGGGATTACACTTGCTAAGCTCGTTATGTTTCTCGGTGTCATCCAGTAATATGACATAAAAAGGGCAGCCATATTGCAGGGTAAAATGATCCATTGGCGGAAGAAAAACCAGTACAGGGTCCTAACTATCATGGCAGCCCATCCACTGCTATCAAAAGGCATTAAAAACCTAGTTTAAAACGTTCTGAGCATTTTTCAACAATATTTTTAACGGTATATGATTTTAACTTAAGTATATTAAAACCTACAGCTTAATTATTCCATTTCATTGCTTGTGACACTTTTTGATTTTAAAATTTTCATAAAGTAAATTATGCATGGTATTTGATTGTAAAAGTTATTTTATTTCATTATGTATAGTCATAATTACTTTTATATATTTTTATTTTGACAAAAAAAAAAAAAAAAAAAAACTTACATAAATTTTTACAAGAAAGGATCATGTTACCTTTTGTTTGAGGGTGAAATGATCTTTTGGACACATTTTTAAAGTTTATTTATTTAATGTGTGGGTTTAAAATATTATTAAAATATGTTTATGATGCAAAATATAATGTAAAACATGCTAAATCCAAAGTTTCACTTAAACATTTATGTTGCTTTATACAAGCTTTTTCGTTAAGGGGATCATTTTGGCCCACCTTGCCCTACATATGCATTTGAATTAAACCATTTTACATAGAAAAACAATAATTCATAGTTCTTTCAATTTTCATTTAAATTTCATACAGCAAAGACGAAGAAACTTTTGACCCATTAAATAAATGCTCATATTCGCATTTTAAAAGTGAAAAAGAAAATTTTAGAAAACTTTCAGTTCAATTTCTAGACATAGAATACTTTCATTAATTTAAAATTAAACATACACTTTTCTAGCAGAAACATAATTTACTTTGCTATTTCAATTTAGGTAAAATGAGTTTGCAATAAATACTTTTTTCTCTCTACTGCTTTTGGAATTGATAAGAATAAAGGTTTCTAGGAAAATTATCAATATTTGTGAATTCAAGCTTTAAAAAATTGAATTAATCATTAATAAATTCAAATCACAGAATACACCCAATTTTACTGCACTGTTCGTAAGTCATGTGTGATGTGTTAAAGATGTATAAAAGAAAGACATTTCATTTTTTGTCTAAATACATGTACATTTTGCAATGTACATTTTTTTTGCTAATTTTATATATCTAATATTTCATGTGTTATGTGATAAACTTTAAATTTAATATTTTGAATAATCTTATTTTATCGCTTCAGTTTCCAGCTTTATTTAATATAGAATGCTCAAAATGCAATCATTTTCTATTTAAAATAACTTTATTATGTTTCACTTAATTAAAAAAAATTGCAGTAAGGAGCTTAATGATATGTAATTGTATTTGAAAGTGCCAGGAAGGGGAGAAAAAGTATAGCACAGAAATTTTTATGAAATTTTGTTAGTGTGTTTTTAGAAAGAATTCATATTACCTGTATTTGAAATTCTCAAAAAAATATGAGAAGAAATATAACAATGAGATATATTTTTGAATTAACGCTTAATGTACTGTGTAAGCAACTTTAATCTTTTTGAGCACATTTTAATATAAATCATAACAATGATGTATGTTGTACCTATATGGATATGGAACCCTCATTTATCTGTAATATCATACTTAGCATACTCTCAGCATATGCTCATCTCAACATATTTACTGTGTGAATTTAACATTAAATTAAGAATCGTTTCGAAAAAAAATTTCAAATTTGGAATTCCGAATTTTTTCGGAAAAGAAATACTTATTTTATGTACAATCTATAAACTTTCATTAAATTTCATGAAATCAGTTTGGTCCCAACTTATGTAGGAATATCGAATTTTTCCGTAGATATGTGAACAAATTTCTATTTGTGCTCTCGAAATCTCTTAAACTGGGTGGCACATTGAGGAAGTAAAACATGCTAACTAAATCTCTCATTCTCTCTCTTAAAAATCATTCGAAAAATATTCTATACATGGAAATATATGGTATATGTATGTTTAGAATAAATTTCTTTTGACTGTTATAAACATATTTTATATATAATGTTTAATTCATCTCCATAATTCTTTTTCCCTCTTTAAAGGAATAATTTCGAGAACCTACTATAATTTTTTTATTACAAAATTTGCATTTCCTTCGAATTTCTCAATTGTGCTTGTGAAAGTGAGCATTTAAAAATCAACAGCTGCAGTCCAAAATTTGTTTGTAAAGAAAATATAATTTAAATATATAAGAAAAGGGAAAATTGATAATGTAAGTCCTAATTTGAAAATCAGGCTACTCATTTACAAATTAATAGATGATGAAAACATCAAAAATATTTAAATTATTCTTCTGGAAACTGTTCCTTATCGGGTCAAAAAGATATTTTTAAAGAGCAGTTTAAACGTCAGATGATTAATTCTTAGATAATAAACTTGAGCTTTGCAGTTTAATTAATACATTTTATATGGAAAATTCTTTCATTAAATTATTACTTTCATTAAATGTCAGTAAATCTATCTGCAAATGTTTTTTTATAACATTATAAGAGCCTTTCTTGTTAAAATCATTGAGCACAGAAATATTCAAATAGTAATGACACACTTTAACAAATAAATATATTCCCACAAGAAACACACTTCTATTTTTAACGATCTTCTTTTATGTTTTTTAAATTTTTTCTTCAAAAGAATTCATTGAATTATATGTTTTTATGCGATTTTTCCTTTTCTGTTTAGAAACTTTTAAATAGTTTCTTCCTTTAGTGACAACATATAAAGATATTTATTCAAACTGTTGAAATACTTAATGATTTGAAACGTTCTAAAGAAATAAAGGTTTTTTTGTAGCATTTAAGAATGATACTTTAAATGTTAACAGTAAGATATGCGTTGTGTTTCCAGTAAAAGATAAAATAAATGTATATTGATAAATACAGTGATACTTCCCTTTTATCTTTTTAATTTAAAGTGAAACAGATTGTGTTGAGTAAAAATTATTTAATTTGCACAATTTTGAAGTAAATTAGATGGTCTAACTTGCTGAGTTTGAAAAAAAAAGAGCTCATAAGGAAAATTTTAAGACGACTGATCCCATCTATAATTTATTCTGGCAACTGCAAACATCTTTCCGGTGCTTCTTTAAAGGACAACTTTAAATAATTTAACAGACCTTTTCCATGGACTGTTAAATTATTAATCCATATGGGCAGTTAAACCATATGGCATATTAATAAAAGATCCTGTATAGGTAAATTCGACTTTAGAAAATGTCGGTCGTCAAACCCTTATAGGTAGTACGACTGAAAATATCGAAATAATATAAGTTTAGAAATTATCCAAAGTTCTCAAAGCTCTACGTCAATCACAGCGACATGTCTGCTTAAATCGGCAGTAGTGTTAACGGAAGCATAATGAATGAAACTCATTGAGTTCCGTTCAGTACTCCATTTTTACTGATATACACATACGAATTAAACATCAATCACTCACTCAAATACGAAATGAAAAAATCATTTTAAAGCTTAAAATCATAAAATTTATTCTCTCTATTTATACAGGGTGAATCTAAACTCTTGGGCAAAACTTTAAGGGGTGATAGGGCACATGATAAGGAATCAGAATCACATCGCAATGTGGGGTCAAAAACGGCAGTTTTCGCTTAACCGGTAATAATCACTTTGTGAAAAGTATTGTTCGTCAAATTTCTTAACCAAGTTTCATAAACAATAGGCTCGTCTCCAAAAAAATTTCATCCATGAAATAAAATAGAATTTTGAAACTATGAATTTTAGTCTTCTGTTTTCGGAGAAAAATACATTAGTTTACGACGAACAATGGTAGGAAAGTACACTGTTGTTTCAGCACTTTTTCCAAAGTGATTATTAACAGCTACATGAAGACGATGTTGTAGACCACACATTTCTGTGTGATTCTGATTCCTTATTATGTGCTCTAAAGTTTTTTTCAAGAGTTTAGATTCACCCTGTAACTTCTCTCTATTCATTACTCTCTATTTATGATTCATTTTCAGTTTAATAATACATTGTTAAAACTGAAGTCAGTAGAAAACAACCAATTTTCTAAACAGCCATATATAGCATTTTTCGCGTCATTTGCAATTTTTATAGTTTGGGGTCCACGTAGAACTTCTTCGCTTCATACTTAAAAATATGCAGCTGTAAAGATTCCGTTTTTGTGTCCAGAATTTGTTCTTAAATAGCCAGAATTTATTCCTCAATCGTTCCACTTTAAAATTTGGGCCTCTCAGGACATTCATAATATCTCTATCACACATTAATATGTTTTTTTTCTTTTCCAGGTGAAGGACGCATAAAATAAGTTAGAAGGAGTAGGAATGAAAAGTGAGAAATAAAGAATACTTCTGTGATTTCATGAAAATAAATCATTTAAAACCCAACTTTTCAAATGCCTTAAGCTTTTCCCCACCTAGTGCCATAGAGATCCATATTTATGTCAGAAACTTTTATATTTATGACTTTTTTACTGTCGAATATTATTGCTATTGATAAAGCACTGTCTTCAAAGGATTTCTATTCAATTTGAAAACGATCTTTTCCAATATGTACCATTGCAACTGCAATATATAATGTAATAGCTTTGTCGATTGAACTCTCATCTTACGAAATGTACAAAGCTGCCTCATTCAATAAAAATGAATTCATTCTCTGGCGTTAAGAAACGAAACACTATCAGTTGCTCTATATCAATGGAAGTTTTATTAAAAAAATTGCGGATGATTTTTTGAACTTAAGTATTTTGCTTCAGTTAGTCACAAGACTTTCTATCACAGTTTTACATACTATTACAGTTAAAATGGGACTTTTATGAATGCCAATGGCGTAGAATATGAAAAATAAAGTTATATTATTAGTCATTTTTCTCCCTTTGTAGATACACTTTTAGAGATGTAAGAATATAGTAAGAAATAGCTCAATTAAGATTCTTTTTATATCAGTGCCAGTTCTGTTGAAACTGCAGCAGATGAAGTATGACTTTATCAATTTACAATATTTTATTTAAAACCGTACTTTTACTTAACACTTCATTCTTCGATCAATAGACAGCATGAATTGCCAGCTTATTGAGTAACATAGTGATGAATCAATTCATTGGCTTCAGATTTGTTGACAGATTTAGCTTTCTTTAGAGCCCACACACACAGGCTTCTTTATTCACAAAAATAACTATAGATAAACCTTTTCTAAAAATATAACCAGAAAACGTTACTTGCTACAGTTCAAACGCGATATCCAAACTCAAAATTCGCAAGTCAAAATTTTAAATGGAACAGCTATTTCAGGAGAAAGGTATCTATATATTATTTTGAAACATGTTTTTCTTTCGATAACCGAATCGAGAGAACGGCTGGGTGTAAAAACTCGGTTGAGGTGTCTGAAGACAGGTCTGGACCCCTAGATGTGCCATCAAAAGAGAAAATCAGAAAAAGTCGAACGGTTTAGGTGTGGCGGAACGACAAAGGTGCAAATTTTCGCCTCTAACATTGTGGTTTATTAACGCAGACGATATTTTTATTTTCGCCATAGAAATAACATTGTGGTTTATTAACCCGATTGTTGGCAGACGATATTTTTATGCGTAAGCTCCACAAGGTTTGATTTATTTGGAAAAATATTTGTTAAAAATTGCATCCGTTTGTAAACAGTGTGTAGTGATAATAAATGTGTTGTTCTAAAAAACGATCTTACGTAAGCGATTGATATGCGTAAGCTCCGTAGCGGAACTTCAAATGTGCAATTTTTCGCCATAGAAATAACATTGTGGTTTATTAAATAGATTTCGCTGTCATAAAAAGCCTTCTTTATTTTAGCGCTTTATCGCTTTTTAGCACTAGGGTGCTATTTCGTTCACGCCCAGACTTTGTCTACTCGATTCTGTCGATATGATTTGTAGACAGGTTTTGTAGAGATGAACTGTCACGGTGGAAATCTTTTTAAATGTGTATGCCACATAACGCGGAAAGGGAGGGGGAGAATAAATCTGACATGGTTTGCGATTTTTGATAATTGATCGCCACGTTTGTGGCAAAAAAACTTAAAAACCGAACTATGCCTGGCGATGGTTGTAAAATAGCTTTAGTAGGCAAATTTAATATAGATATTAATTCCAAAGATCGGTTTTATGCAACGAGAAAGACAAATATAGCACACTCATGGATTATGATGCTCATTCCGAACAGCATTTGTTTCATAAATTATAAACATATGTATTATTTCATTTTTATGCAATTCTCCTCTCAAACATAAGCAAAAAATTCCCTTCATTCCCGTAATTTTTTTGCAAAATTTCCATGTCTTTTTTCGCGCGTTTTTCCCCCTCCGTAAGAAAGTATGCTCCAGTGTCTTGGAAACGAATGAAGAATTAGACAGCTACGTTGAGGGAAAGAAGAATAAGCAGTTCTTCTGAGATTTCATTGTGACTAACCATCAATTAAAGCTGCTTTTTAACTGTCCTAAATTTTATTTTCTGGAAGTTAGGAAGGTGGTATTCATATCATCGTCAATGATATTTATGATCGTTCGTGGGCTGTGTTCCATTCTATGTTTCTGAAAAAAGGTAAATTAATAAATTGTGTAAACAGGGAATTATTATTTTTCCTGCGATTTTTCAAATGCTACTATATCGGTATAGACGTGTCTTTATGGAGTATTATACTTTGTTTTTACTGAAATCACATTATTGAAATTACACAAACTGGAGCTTGAGTTAAAACTGTGAATATGAATATAACTTTTTTAAACAGGTTTTTAAATGTACTTAATGTTATATCAGCATTGATACAAATAAGACTGAATTTGAAAAATTGTTTAGAGCTTGTACGGAGCTACGTTTGAATAAAGCATATTTTAGCCAAGGCGCAACTATTATTAAATAGAAGGTCCTGTTAAGTTTTTAGTTTCAGGAAAGCTTCTTGTTCACTTTCTCCTACCTGCTTGACTACTATTTTAACTATTCTGCTAGTACTACTTATTGACTTAACAGTGCCCTGAAGACTCAAACCGGCCTCAAGACAGCCCTTCATTTCACGCAATTCTGGAATTTAGGTTTCCAGTTCCTATTTTCCTTTTTTCAGGTCTGTTCCAACATCCTTTAGAGATATTTTCATTCCTCTACAACGTGGCCTAGAGCCACAGTTTTAGCCATGCATTCCTGAGAAAAAAGCTTCTCCTTTTTTTCTGCAAAGGTATTTTTAACTTACCATTGCAAACAGTTTATAAAACTTCAGTTCGACAATATTTTTGTTGAGTTAATTACTTTTATACGTGAATTATTGAACAGATAATATATAGCAAGTAAGCTTTAACCTTTTTAAAGTGAAATACATAAACGCAAATTACGTGACCGCATAAGCATGAAAACTGCCTTCGGCATTCTAGAATCGCTTTCAAAAAGGAAAAATAAATAAATATTTGTTAAAATTAATTGAAACACTATATGAGACTTTAGATATATTTTTAAGCATTTATTATTTCGTAAAAAATATTACTTTAATGACAACACGAGCTTTATTTCATATTTCAAACATTTGAGCACTCGAGAAGGAAAAATCTTTCCGCCGTACCGCTTGTTTTTAATTATTGTTTCGAGAAATTTTTTCCCATACGCTTTCAGATGTAGAATTTACATTCCACTTTCATCAAATGAAAGAAGGGAAGTCAATAAATGAAGAAAAGAGAAATGAAGGAGTCCATATGAGATTTCATAAGAATAAATCATAAAAATTTCAAGTTTTCAGCTGTCTTAATGCTTACCTTCTGGATGACAGTGGCTGTTTATGTTCATGTAATGAACTTTGGTTACTGTGTTCCTTTATATAACTCGAGAATGATTTCGTTTAATTCTCCCTCACTAAGAATATTCATTGTTTAAATGCATATGAGTAAATTTAATCACATTTAATTATTATAGCTGGCAATGATATGATTTGTATGGATATCTAGCACAGCGATCGCTGCGCTAGCCCTCTCCATAAACAAACGAAAACCCAACGATGTCCTAACTAACTTTAAATTAAGAGTACAATAAGGCAGTGATCGAGCAGTGCTTTATATTTTGCACTGAGCTCCTCTTTGAGGTAGCGAATGCCGCCAACGCAATCTGCACAGAAGTGTGCGTTGTGTTAAAATAGTCTAAGATGCCTTTTTCTTGATTTGATACGTACTTTAAAAGGAGATCTGAAACTTCGCAAGTTTATAAGATAGAAACTTGCGAAGTTTCAATGACTCTGATGCTTCTTGAAAAACTGAAAATTGGATTTTGAAAGCACAGCTCACTAATATAAAAAACACCAAAAGCCAATTCTCATAAAATTTGGTATACGGGGTTTTACATGGTGTCAATAATAAAAATCCATAAAAAAGTATTCATTTAAAAAATTATTTCCTCTAAAATTTTGGCAAATTAAAATTTACTTCAAAAAGGACATTTTTGATTCGAAAAATAGTAGCATACCACATTTCATATACATTGAACAAATAGTTCTTTTTGTACAAGCGTTCAAACTTTACAAGGATTCCTATTTAAAATTAAATTTGCAAAGCAGCGCTCTTATATAAAAGACAAGATCAGCTATTTTGTTGAAGTTTGATATGTAGGTATTTTTAGTGCCACAAATGAAAATCCGCTGAAAGAATCTGCAAGAAAATATTATAATTGTCTTTGTGCAAGAGTTCAATAGTTAAAATGAGTTAAATGAAAAGGGGAAGATTATATTCTCTCTAAAAACTTCTAAAAATAGAAAACAATCCTCTACCAAGCAAAAGTTTAAAAAATATATTTAAAAGCTTTAAAAAGGGGGGAAAACGAGCGGCCAGAAAATTATCTGAAATCATTCGTAGAGTTCGACCCTCTCTGTTTCATTTAACGAATATGAATACATAATTCATAAAGAATGTAGTATTTCAACAATTTATTTCCAATAAACAAACAAAAGCCATTATTTTCAAGTAAACAGCATAAAATATCGGCTAAAGTGTAAGAAAAAAACTCTCAGAAACTTAAAAACTAAGAAAAAAAGAGGGACCTCAAAACTCTCTCAGTTTCAATTGTTTAAATGCGCTTTTAGATATCATCCTTAAGTAGGCGTTGCCTCCCTTCTGTGTAGATGCATTGCAATGTACGGAATTAATAAACTGTAGAATCTAGTCCGATGGTTAAAGATTTCTACTCTTAAATTAGAAACATTGTCTAATTGCATGACTAGTTTTAAGTAAATTTTACAAAATGGCGATTCCTGCTATCATACAATAATTTCCTCATTCTTTTTCTTTTAAAGAATATAAACGAATGAAATAACAAGGAATATACAGCAATGGATAATTCTTCCTTAAACTATAAGTAAAGTAATTTGACAAATTTCTAATAAATTTTGTTTTACTGATGCTAGGAAGATAAAATCATCATCTGAAAAAAATTAATACGCTTTATAACCGTATTCTACTGCGGATTTGTGAAAAAATAAAGTGATGCTACTTGATCGCAAAAAAGCAAGAGATACTTTTTTCTGACATTTGAGGGGACTCAGCAGATTAAACTTATATAAAAATATTTTTTTATTATTATTATGTAAATGATAATTATTATCCGAAGCAATTTTTGAAATGTCGAAATTTTGCTACTAATTTTAAAAGGCTACTTCTTTTATAAATTTTACCTTTTAAATTTCAATATCTTTTATTTTTAAAGTAGTAATATACTGAATAAATTAAAGAACTGGATTTTGGTTAATTGCATTAGTTTTAGAGAAAAATGCTAACTACAACTATGCACTATGTATAGTATCTAGGTACATCTCACAATGTAAAAAATATGATAACTTTTAGCTTCTAACCTTGTTCGGTATGCTGTAAGTAATGCAAAAAATATTGTCAATCACTTAAGACAAGAGAAAAACTTTTAGTGAGCAAAATCTTTTGAACAAATATGATAACTTTTAGCTTCTAACCTTGTTCGGTATGCTGTGAGTAATGCAAAAAATATTTTCAATCACTTAAGACAAGAGAAAAACTTTTAGTGAGCAAAATCTTTTGAACATTTTGGACTTTTTCAGTTTTTAGCCTTTAGCTTCTTTCTAATATGTTTTAAAGCAAAATCTGAATTTACGATTTGCAGAGGACACATTTTCCTACAAATCTGGTAGTTGTAGTTTTTTGTACCAGCTGTAGTAACGGAGCGAATTATGAACTTAAAAAAAATCCAAAGTCTCTTTCCACTTTATATCACAATAACTCCGTACCACTTAATTGTACAGTAAATTGAGGTTGTGTACAATGTAGATTTATGAAGTCACTGTGATGTAAAGTGGAAAGAAACTGAACTTTATTAAGTTCGAAATTTTAGTCTTTTTTAACCTTTAGCATACAAAGGGGGTCGTTGGATAGCATACTAAAGGGGGTCGTTGGATAGCATACTAAAGGGGGTCGTTAGATATAAGCAATGCTTTATTAGGAGTGATGGTAGCATAGACTCGGTATGTTAAGGGTTATGGGGCGGAGCCCCATTAGCCCTCCTCTTGAGCTTACTACTAGCTATTTAAACTTGAGCTACTTTGGAAGGTTTTCTTCCAAAGACATTTGCTATTTTAAAACTGTGTTTAAATTGTATATTAGCCCTCCTCTTGAGCTTTAGAAGGTTTTCTTTGAATAATACTTCCTTCTTTTCCTAAGAGTTTCATAGCTCCGTTACTACAAAACGTATAGCTAACCCGATACTTAAATTTCGACAAGCAAGAGATTTTTGAATGAATAACGTATAAATAGAATTATTTCCAAACAATATGAGATAACTGTGTTTAAAAACTTCCCTAAGATATTAGTTATTAGGAAAATGTATTCATATGAATTGTAACTGGCATTGTAATTGAAATATGGCTTAGAAATTTTAGTGCAGTGTAGTTTAATGTATATAGACTATTTTAATATTAAATCCAAAATTGGTATTTTCAACAAATTTTCATATTGTGGGTGTGATGAGTCCCCTTAAAGTAGACAAGTTAATAAAGTTTAGTGTGTAATTAAAGTGTGTATATGTTGTCTATCGTACTTTGTTATTTTATTTAAATGACAAAATACTTTTTTTTTCCATATTCAGAACTTAAGTATTTAAAATATTTGTGATATTGCAAGCATCGTTTAAACAACTAAACTTCTGGTATAGAAAGACCTGTTCACTAAGCTATTTCAAAAATAACTTTAGGCGCCAACATAACTTCCACCTAATATAGAAATTGTTTTCAATGTCGAATTTGTTCACAAATTTCGACATTTTAAGAATGCTTAAAATATGTGAATAATAGTTATTAATCACATAACAATAAAAAAAAATATTTTTACGAAAGTTTAAACTGCCGAATCCCCTCAAATGCCAGAAAAACGTATCTTTTGCTTTTGAGGGGAAATAGAAATACAGAAAAAGAAATCGCAAAACATTTTTAACATTTCAATGTAAATCGTAGTAAAAATATTAGAGAAAACTCACTTATGAGCACGTTAACAAAATAATCACAAAATGTATTTCGATAGACTCTTTTAAATACGATAGTAACGCATAGCCTAAATCTATTCATTATTTGATCCTCTCGCAAATTATTTAAGCAATTGATTTTTGGACAAGCTCAAAAATACTCTAATGGATAAATCACTACCAAAAAGTACAAGTCGATATAATTTTCACATTTCAAACACAATAAGAAATGTGGAGACAAACATTACAGTACACCATCAGCTGTTACTTCAGAACATATTTTATTACACCAGTCCTAGTTCATATTTCAAGAACTTTCTGCTCCAACCCAAACGTGTTCTGCTGAACTTGCAGTTTAAAATTCCTTTTGTGAATTTTCTACTTTTTTATTTTTTATTTATTTAACTTTATTTTCTTTTTGGTAGATGAAGAATGCATGTTTACATTTCTTGGGAATAAATTAAAACAGCAGACAAGAACGCTGAGAAAAAGAGGGATGAGAAATCCTTCCTCGATTTCATACGCACAAATCATCAATAACGGAATTTTTTCAAATGTCTTAAATTTTACGGGCGCTTGAAGAGACATATTCACACCATGGACTCAGGAATTTATGACATTTCACTCACCGTATGATAACGTGTAGAGGGGGAATACAAAATGATGTTATTGGATTGTGAGAAGTTGTAGAAAAAAATATGTTTTAACAATTTTGGGAAATTTATGGTAGAGTAAAAGCATGTTCAAATAATACAAATTATTTCTCATGAAAAGCGTAATCTTTACAGGGAAGACCAGCGCTAGTTGGATACTAGAGTAAGTTGGCACGGTACTCATAATTCGTACGTTTAGGAACAGATCATTTCATCTTTTATAAGGTTTCATATTGCCGCTGTCTGATGATTAATTTGTATCGGTAATTAGGAGCTGTATAAAATACAGCAAAGGAGTCGTGTACGCATTTATATGTGTGTTATTGTATAAAGTTTTATTTATTTCACATTTAAAACCAGTTGTATGTTGAATTTTGAAGAGGTAAACGTATTTGTAATTTTAGAATGATTTGGGAAGAGCAATTT
Source organism: Cheiracanthium punctorium (assembly GCA_038373885.1). Lineage (NCBI taxonomy): Eukaryota > Metazoa > Arthropoda > Arachnida > Araneae > Cheiracanthiidae > Cheiracanthium > Cheiracanthium punctorium. The sequence goes on along the minus strand of JAWZYV010016501.1, from coordinate 341,334 downwards.
ATGGACACTACAAATTTACGCGGGAAAACATCTACATAGCTACAAGAATTGGAGTATGCGTACATACTTTTCATAATTACAAAGTATTTCTTTCAAAAAGCAAATTTTTGGCTGTAGGGATTCTTTGTTTTAGTTTAAATCTTTTAAAAGTTCTCTATACATAATTATTTTTTCTTTCTCTCTTTTCTTCTATACATATTTATTCTTTTTAAGTTATGCTCAAGCAAGATTTCATAATCTTTACTTTGCAATTTAAACAATCACTGTGCATTGATTGATTTACTACTAAGATAGAAATAATTATAATGAAAAACTTTAATACAACGTGCCATACATATAACCGAACAAAACAAAAACATTCTTAGATCAAGATTTTAGTGTTTTAATTTTCATAAAAATAATTATGATAAAAATAATTTAGCATTTTAAAGAATAATTAAAACGTTTACATTCAATTATTTAAAAAATAACAAAAATATTTTTTCAAAGAAAGTCTTCATAAAACTGATTGTTAAAAAATACTTATGGCTCCAAAAGAAATGTTACGAAACATAAAAACTGTTTTCCCAAGATTTTTTATATTTAAATTCTAGAAGGAATGAATAGGAAGGATTAAAAATTGCAGTAAAGCTTTAAATTGATTGAAAAACGAAATAAGTAAACATTTCTGTTTTTATGTGCCAAACATCAGATGAATTAATTTAAATCGTTCGCTTGGAAGATTTTTTAATACCTATAGAAAATGATGTCAACAGGAATTTAATTAAAAAGCACGATATTAAATGGATTTTAAATGGTAGGCTGAAAAGAAAATGCAAAAAAAGTAAACATAAAAAATGGGGGGAAAATCAAGATTTTAAAAAATTTAGTTTTTTCTTCTATGAATGCACAACCAATAAGAATCTCTTCCTTTTTTTATTTCCCTTAACTGCGAAAGCTGTATAGCACATGTTTACATTAGTATTTCTAGTTTAAAATATTCAAAGTTTATACAAAACTGTCTAACATCAGCATTAGAGAACGTCTACTCGGTGTGTACTTTTATTGCAACAGTTGTTTATGCATTACAAAATGTAAAAGTAAATAATCTTTTGCATGAACAAGAATTTTATTATGTGTTTTTCTTGATAAGTAAATAATTTAAAACTTTATTTATTAGATAATTAGGGAGAATACTACTAACAACGTCATAAATAAATATTTGTTTAATATGGTAGTTTTTGGAGATAAAAGGAATACTTTAGAAAAAAAATGACTGCAGTCAAGTATTTATAAAAAGTTATTGGTAATTCATTGAATACTTAAAAATAGTTATGTCTGTAAAAAGGTCAAGTTCAAATTAAGTTTTCTGTTCTTGCAATATAACAGATGCACATATTTTTCAAGCAATGCATAATTTAAAATATAGCTCGCGAAATTTATGAGCATTGTTTATATTTATAAAATACATATTAATCTTTCAAGAAACAACGATTTTAAATTTTAATATCCACTAATTTGGAGATAATGCTGTGAGGGTTTAAATAAATTTTTCATTATTCAGCTATTTCTTAGAAAGAAATATGTTTATAGATTATTTTCATGCATAAAAAATTTAGAATAACTATACGCCACCTTCGAACTTGAGAGGAATTTTCACTTCCCTAAATCTATACCTAGATGTGTTTGAAGTTGAAGACATATACCAAACTTACCACATTTTCTTACTGGTCTTTCCCAAAATGATTCACTCAAAACAATTACTGGAATTTCAAATTTATGTATTTGTAATTAATACATAATAGTATGATTTTACTAAATTGAAATCTAATATTCATCAATTTTCAGGTCAATGCTTTGTGCAGAGTTTCGTGTAATAAAACGAATTTCCAATCTATTCAGCTACTTGTTTACAAAATAATTCCTTAGTGCATCATTAAACATATTAGATGAGACCTTATTGTTAAGTGACTTTGATTTTCGTCACGTGAATATTTCAGTACCTGTATCACTTTATTAAACAATCAATGGTAATAGTTAATACATTTTGAGGTACTTTAATGCATGCTATTCTCAAGATCTGCAAATGTAGGAATAATAAATCTAACTGGTATACTTCCTGAAAAAAAATGAAAAAATTACAGTCAACATTTGAAATACTCCACATTGTTACTAATTATTTAAATTCTTTGTGAAATTAATTTTTTTTTATCCTACGCGGAGTGCATTACATCAATTTTGAAGACGTGAAATTTTGTGTTATATTTATGATTTTTTAAGTAGTAAATAAACTGTATTTTATTATTATTTTATTCATATTATACTAAACAGTATGGTATGCAATATCACTGCAAAAATCATTTTCAGACCTATAATTTTTTTTTTCAAAGAATCTGAAGCTAAGGCATTTTTTTAGTCATCTCATGCCTTGAATGGATAAACTCTAACTTCAATAGTTTATTATGATTAAAATCCACTCTCAAGAGCTTTTGCAAAGAAGAAAAATCGGTGAGATTAACGTATACTTTGACCTGAATATGCATGAAACAGTAGGAAATCGGCCAGTGGAGAGGAAAACAGTTCGAAATTTTTTCCTTAGATGGCGTCGTACTCTTCATAATATGCCGATTAAAAGGCGTGGATACAGTAAAACAGTGATATATGTGAAACAATGGGCAACGTCAAAGCTTAGAGGGTTTGTCAGATAGTGAGCCGTGGGGGATTGGGAGGCCTCGAAATTTTACATTTTGATTAATTGGATGCCGATAATCAAGCTTCCTTATGAGAAATTCTAGGTTTTGTACCTTTTGGGCCCTCCCCCAAATTTTTGTCTTTCTAAATGCGTGGGATTTGCGTACCTGTCTCCGACATTCGCCTATGACCGGTTGAGTCTTAGGTTCGAATCCCCTTAATCCAGGGTTTCAACTTTTATCTTCTCTCGCGATTCTGTTGCGCTGTTCTGTGATTGTTTAAGAATGTTATTTCAAAGAAAATAAATCATAAAAACAAACACCGAGCTACAAGACTGTCTTCGATATTATCTTTCGATTTATTATTTTTAAAAACCACAAGAAGCAATCTGAATCAAGAAAATAAGTTTAATAGCATATTTAAGTAAGATTTTTGTAAGGACGTGCCCTGGGCCCCCGATTTTTAGGTGCGCCCAAAACTTTCTTTTATGTAATCATAATAGCTACTAAAATTATCTCTAAACAGAAAAATTTCTGATTACTTCACAAGTATTCAAAATTTTTAATTTAATGTAACTTGTAACGCAAAAAATTATGCATTCGATTCGACATTCGATAAATTCGATATTCGCGAATTCGATCGGACAACTCAGAATGCTCCTGCTTTTATCTTTTCAAAGGTGTGTGAAGGCTATAAATACCCATAAAAACATTTCAAAATCGAAGAATTCATATAAGTGGTATCTGTCGTGACATTTTACTGATTTGTAAATGTTTACGTATGGTTAACATAGGAATGATAATTGGTTTTAACTTAATTTAATTAAGTAATATTCTGCTCAAAATTTTTGTGCAGGGGCCCCCAAGTGTGTAGATCGGTCCCTGGGACCAGTAAATGGAAACGTCAGTTCAAGAACACTTTTCCTGGATTCTAACCAAACATCCAAACAGAACAAGGGGAAGGGGACTCCACAGTTACAGGTACAGTGGCTGCAAACGAACCTAAACATCAGAGGGAAATTTTTGTTTAAGAACACTGTTGGAGGATCATACTTCGATTCCACGAAGGCAAATTTATAGGAGGGGACACTTCTCTTAGAAAGTTGGATAACGCTGCAGTTGCAAACAGATGGCGCTACGCACACTGGGTAACTGCGCATCTTCCGCTTCTGCGCATCTCAGGTTGTTTATATTTCCATCAAGGCGAAGTAAATGGAGATCGTTGAATTAGCAGAACTTCAAAAAATTAAATACATAAACTTAAGAACGTGATATATAGTAATTACTGGCTTCAGATGTGTTTTAAATACATAATTGTCTTAGAATACTATTTCGTGATGATTATACGCAATAGTTTCGAAGCGAAGTTATATTATTATTTTTCAAATGCCAGTTACATTTGCCGTTAGGCCATTAAACTCCTAAATATTATGTATGTCATGTCTGTTATTATTTTGCCCAAAAGCTGTATTGTAAGAAATGTTAGTAAATTTAGACGAACGTAGTTTGTGTGAACGCAACATTTATTATGATATATATAGTGTAATGATATATATATATTTATATATATAGTATATATATATATATTTATAATGATATATGTACAACGGTTTAAGAATACGGGTATGTAACACCACAAAGAAACAAACACTGGCTGCAAACGGTTTAATAACAAAATAAAAGAATAACAAATGGGCATTCCGTGGATTCTAACCCAATCTCAAAACGGAGCAAGCAACGGTTTGGACGGAACACCAGAAAGAAACGGACCCTGGCTGCAATCGATCCCAAACAATAGACAGAACCTGCAGTTTAAAAACACGGATACAGAATAATAATTCGAAACTTAACAGCAGACGAAATCAACGCTTAAGAATACTGTCATAGTAAAACACACAAAAAAAAATTACACTACCTGCATTCGAACCCAACTAACAGAGAAAAACATCAGTTAAAGAACACTGTTAAAGTATAATACTAGACTATGGACATTCCCCCTATTCAAATCCAACCTCCAGACGGAACAATGGTATAAGAAAACAGTTAAAGAATAATACTACAACATGGACACTTCCTGGATTCTAAGTAATTATCATGAATTACCGATGATTCTTTAGATTTTAATGTTAATTTTCGCTCTTAAGAATCACAGAGGTTAATTTATTTTTTAAAAGAAAAATTTGATATAACTATGAATACTTCTCGAATTCAGTCAACAACGCGTTTCGGTACAACGATAGATGCTGTATTTTCAAGAAAATTAGCAAATTTAGAGAGTAAAATTTACGTTTCACATTATAGTTACCACAAACCTATAATTTTATACATAAAAAATTATGATGACATTCAAGTACCTATTTCCAATGAATAATATGAATATAACATTTGTATAATCTTTGTAAAGTAAATGAATAATAAATATAATTAAATTATAATATGATATTTATTTTAAGTTAAAGTTTAATCATTTCAGTGATATGTGTCGTAAACGCCAAAGAAGTTTTACTTAAACCGCGCGTAACGATTACACGCATATTTTTTTTTTTTTAATGGCACCAGGAGAACGCAATCAAATCGTATTTTTAGAAGCTATCAAACCTTCACACATTGAGACTGGATAACTGATTCCTTATCATGGCTGAAGCTCCTTGTGCGTAAGTTTTGAAGTTTTTCACTAATTTGAAATGGTTATATAAGTGAACTTATTAGGATTCAAGGAATTAGATTCCATTGTTCGGAAGAGAACAGGGGAGAATCAGCGTTTTAGAACAATTTCGATTAATTGAGACCATGTGGCAGGGGTTGGCTCTATTATTTTGCGGGACATGTGTAAAATAATAAACAGAGCATATGAAAGGTACTTAAAGGTTTTGTTAGTGTTTTTAAAACTTTAATTACTATAAATTCGTTTTGTATAGGAATAGTTTTAATTTTGAAAATCATAGATGTTTACTTGTAGAGATAAAATACCAAATAAATTTTGCGAATGTCCCTGTGCTGTTGCATAGTTCGCACACCTATCACGTCGGTCCTGGCGCACAGTTTAGTATATTATAACAAATATCAAAAAACATGCGTTATAAATTTTCTGATTTTCAATTAATCATTATAAAATTTTAAATGTGCGATTGAGAAATTACTATTCTAATATATAGTTACGAGGTCGAACTATTGCTTTACGCATGAATCCTATGGAAGCATCAAATATTTCATATCATCTAGGTCTTGTGAGTCCTGAGTTAAAGACCCAGGACAGTACTGGAGCTTTATTAAGAGCGAGGATGGAAACACTGTACTGGAGCTTTATTAAGAGCGAGGATGGAAACACTGTACTGGAGCTTTATTAAGAGCGAGGATGGAAACTTTCTGCAATCGCTTTCCTTCTGGGTCTAGGCTGCACATTTATGCTGATGGCTCTAAGCTTTGATGTGGATGTTGTGGCCGGAGCTGGCATTTTTTGGAGAATTTCTCCCATTACGTTCCGCTAGGGACAGCAAAGACCGCATTCGATGGTGAAATTGAGACAGTTAGGGTTGCTTTGTGACATCATAATGCGCGTCCCTCTCTTTCTGAGCAGATCATTTTCTCAGAGTCTCAGACAGCGATTCTGGCATTTGCCAGTTGTTGCTAAGCTCCTAGCTTCATGCCAATAATGCATTGTAGATCTTTATTGCGAGAGATGCGTAAAAAATTTAAAGCTGTTGTTTTGCAGTGGATTCCATCCCACTGCGGTAATCCTGGGAATGTAAAGGTGGATGAGTTGGCCCAAAAAAGGATGTTTCGTCTCTCAATCAGGCTCCATATAATAAAATAAGCTGTAAGTCTGTCTCATCACAAATCAATCTGACTTTCAACGACATTAATTACTGTTCTTCTGGGTGCTGAGGCTGCTTTTCGTCTGACCACTATGCATGACTGTCTACATGCCCATCTACATCCATTTCGAATAGAGGATAGCCCTGCCTGACCCCACTTTCTTAGCGGTGCAGCGATTTATGTTAAACACCTCCACACCTGCTGAGTTCCTACCAAGACCTGCATCTTTACCCGATATTGGGAAGCCAGAGAACTGTTGACTAGTTTAATTTCTTGAGTTTTTGCTTTTATGAATTTTTGCTTTCGTGTTTTCGTTCCCTTGTGTTTTTTATCTTTGTATGGTTTTAGGATAATGGCTGTATCACTTGCTGAGTTGGAAATATATCAAAACCGGTCAGTTTCCAAGGAAACAGATCGCTCCGCAGTGTATCGTATTTTTCGCTCTTTGGGTTTAAGCGTGTATATCTAATATATAAAATTCTCCTGTCCCAGTGTTAGTCTCCTAACTCCTCCGAAACCACTCGACCAATTTTAATGAAATTTTCTATGTATATTCGTTAGGTCATAGAATAGGTTTTTAACTATGTCTCATACCCCTAAGTCATAAGGGCGGTCCACCCCAAAATATTTAGCCCCCGAGTGCTATTCATTTCAATCAGGATTTCTGTGTAGACATATAGCGTGTCGAATCACTTTTCAAATGTGTTTGCCAGATAATGTTGATAGGGGGGGGGGTTAATAAAATGTTGAAAGTCGCACAAGGTTTGCAATTTTTGATAATGGATCGCTAAATGTGGCGCCAAAACGTGACAATTTATTATAAATATATTTCGCGTATAGTTAGAAAACGCCTGGCGTATATTGTAAAAGAGTTTTATTAGGCGATTTTAATATAGATTTCTATTCCGAAGAAGTGCTCTGTGGAACAAGAAAGGAAAACACGGTACAGTCATGGATTATGATGTCCATTCCAAACAGTATTTAAAATGTCTTTGCGGTATAGTTGGAATATGCCTACAGGAAGAACATGCCTGGAGGAAATTCTAAACAGTTTCAGGTGGCGATTTTAAGATAGATTTCGATTCCAACGATGTGTTTTATGGTACAAGAAAGAGTTGATTCCTATTTTAGCGCCCCCACTCTCGCCAACCTAAAAAATTCCCGTACTTTGGTGAGCTTTGCAGTCATGGGTCTCTGGGAGTTATGCACAAGTTTCAACGGTACATACGTATTTTCCAGGCGGTCCGCCAAGACAAGCAATTTTTTCACCAAGATAAATGCCGGGCACATGAAATTGTTGATGGTTTGGAATACGACTGCAACGTATTTAAAATCTACGAAAAGTAGTTTGGCGGAAGTGACCGCCGGGATAATACGTAAGTACCGTTTCAACGCGCCCAAAAGAACTAGATGATAACTAAAGTAAACAAACTAGCGATAAACGCGCAAGTTAAGGAATTAAGACACTTAATTATTAAAACTACATTAATTGGTAATCCAAAATAAATAAAAATGTAACCGCATGCTGTACTTACATGTTGTTCCAAATCGCCATTTTAATTCTGAATTACGATTTCTACATAAATGCAAAAAATCGTCATGGTAACTGCATATGTTTAATCATCGCCTCCTTGGCGGAGCCGAGGCGTTAAAGTAGGAAACAATATATAAAACGGTGAAGTATAGTTGTGATATACTTGGCGAAGATTGCAAAATAGTTTTAGTAGGCGATTTTAAGATAGATTTCGATTCCAAAGATGGGTTTTATGAAATAAGAAAGAAAAATACAGCACAGTCATGAATAATGATAACACTTTCCAACTTAATGGAATAAGGACGAAAAATAGGGACGACGCATAAATTATGATACGATTTTAATATATAGCACTATAGTGCGTATTTAAAATCTGAAAGTGTTTGAGATTTTCATCCTTTTTTTTTTTGGGGGGGGGGCACAATTTTTTATGGAATGACTATCAATAAGTCTCAAGGCCAAACTATGTCCCGTTTGTGGATTAGATTTGAGCACACCATGTTTTTCACACCATGTTTTTCACACGTGGCATGCTCTCGAGTGGGCAAACCATACAGTGGGCATCCAGTTTGTTTGTGTTATCTAAAGATAGGATAACAAAAAATATTGTATACTCTATTGCGTTAAGGGATTGATATTATTTTTATTTTCCAAACATGTACCATGTTGTAAGGAAAGTATTGTAATCATGAAAAAATTCGACTTCGAGATTTTTGTGTTTTTACACGTTTTGAGGGCTTCTGAATCCATTTATGCTATTTTTACGTATGTATGTATCTATGTGTGTATGTGTGTGTGTGTGTGTTTGTGTGTATGTGAGTGAACACGATAGCTCCTGAACGGAGCATTCGATTGAGCTCAAATTGGATATATATGTCATAAACCACCGTCGCAAGACCGGTATTGATTTTGTTGTGTATAGGACTTATAGTTTTTCTACAGGGCTACGACAGAGATTTCTCTTACATTATGGCCTATCGGGGGAAATTCTTGAAAGTGCGCTAGCGTTTAAACGGTACCTCCGATTGAGCTGAAATTGGGTATATATGTTATAAATCACCATCTTAAGACCGGTATTGATTTTGGTGTGTATAAGATTTATAGTTTTTATACAGGGCTACGACAAAAGTTTCTTTTATATTATGGCATAATGGCATATGGGGAGAAATTCTTGAAAGTGCGCTAGCGTTCACACGGTAGCTTCGACTGATCTGAAATTGGGTATATATGTTATAAATCACCATCTTAAGACCGGTATTGATTTTGGTGTGTATAAGTCTTATAGTTTTTTTCTACAGGGCTACGACAAAATTTCTTTTATATTATGGCATAATGGTATATGGGGAGAAATTCTTGAAAGTGCGCAAGCGTTTAAACGGTGCATTCGATTGAGTTTCAATTTGGTATATATGTTTGAATTATTCATCAATTAAAATTTATTTAAATGCTTGGTAATGATCTTAATCGTAAGTGTTTGGAAAGTCGAGTGGAGTCACTCCAGATTTTTTAGTAAAAATATTGTAATTAGCTGTAGCCAGAAATTTTTCATGCGGGGGGGTTACGACTACTGCAACTCACATATATGCATACATGTGTGTGATAAGGGAGTGAAGAATATACATTTTGTATGGCAAAAAATTCCTCATTGGGGGGGGCGTTATGACCCCCCTAACCCCCCCCCCCCGTGGCTACGCCTCTGGCGATATATATAAATTTAAAGAATAAATTACAATGAATTAAAAATATAAATGTTTGGTATTGTGTTTTTTTTATATTCCAGCATCGTTCACAGCGCTCCATGCCTCTTCCACTCATATACCACATCCTCACAAACTTAAAATAAGTTAATCATTTCTTTCTACTAAAATAATCCTAGGAATAATTTATATGGCAAAACAACGTTTGCCGGGTCAGCTAGTATATATATATATATATATATACTGACGCTGATAAGTGAGTGACTGATTCACTGACTGTTTAGGCTAACCCACTCCAAGATAAATCTTTTAACGTCATTACTCCAAAAGATTGAAAAGTTAAGCACGAAAAACACGTAATGAAATTAACGCCGTTTCTACGATCGGCTTTAAATTTTTCATAATTAAGTAAAAAAAATGCAGAAAACAATGGGTGTTGCTTTTATTTACCCGTTTCTTCATTTTTTGCGATTTTTCGCTATTTTCAGCTGCGTTTCATTTCCGATAGTAAAAAAAAAAAAAAAGTTTTAATCATTTGCGTACCAAACTTTGTCTCGCAAGCCATATTGCCATCCTATTGAAGTCACGTTTACCAGGCTTTGAGGGAAAATTGCGATTCCCATTCGTTTAAAATAGTCTTTCTAGATTACAAAGTTTAACATTTTTTCACTAATAAATTTATTTCTTCTGCATGAAACACTGATATGTAGATGCTGTCCCCACAAAACAAAATCTTCCGAATGCGACGACTTTGCATGCATTTTCAGAATAGTATGCAATTCCGATTTTGGTATGTAGTAAAAATTAAGTGTCAAGTTATTTAAGTGGACAAAGATTAAATTGATTGAGTGTAGACATACTTTTTTCAAGTGTTTATTATCTACCATTGTAATTGTGTCCACAAGAGGTTTTATATATTAACTTGCACAATAATATGCAAGACACTTTAAAAATATGTTTGTGTAAAAATTCAGCAAAATAGATTAATAAATGCAAAACAAAAACTTCCATTTTTCATCGTAAGTAATTTGTTTAAATATAGAGATATTTTTTCTTTTAGAAAAGTATTTTATTTCATTTAAAATTATTCTCGTGGAATTGATGAGTGTTGAAAACAGTTGATTTATTAACAGAAACATCAAAGAAAACCGATTGCGCATTCAAGTCTATAACTTTTCCTCAAAATATTTTACTTGAAATTAAAATGCCGGAAAATATTCCATTAGAAGAGTATTAATTAAAAACACTTAATATTTTAGTGGTGAAGCTTAAAGAGACAATTTTCTGATTTTTTCCCCTTTGACAAAATTATAATGTTTTAATTTAAAGCTTAGATCATGTTTAGTAATAAAAGATGTGTCGCATTGATTTCAATTTTAATAACATTCCTAATAAAAAGAAATTAACATACTTTTTATTTGCTATTTCTAACTTAATTATTTAGAAATCAATTTCGCCAGATGCACCAGCGAAAAGTAATTGTACTATTAACGAAGTATCTAATTATAAAATGTATTAATTTTTTTGAATGGAGTGGTGTCAATTACATATTATTTTCCGCTAAAATCTTATTGAATTTGAATATTCAAAGAATGTTGTATATGGAATTAATTCCTGTAAATAAAAAACAAGCGTAAATGTGTTTAAGCTTTGAGTAAATATTATTTATAATTACTTTATATATAAAATTTGATGATTTCTATTTATTCGAATATTGGTGCTTCGAAAATTGATATAAAAATTAAGAGGCCTAACTTATAGATCAAATTTTACTGGCATTGGTATTGTTTTGCGTTTAAAAAGTGCAGATTTGTGATCAACTAAAGATACTGAGTGCAATCAAACACTTTCACACTACTAGTTTGAAAATAGTTTTAAAATATAAATTTATAGCCACTTATCTAAAATTCCAATCTCGGATCTAAACTTGATTTATCCGCTAACCCTGATGCCTGAAGCTTAAAATTTGATATTAATCAAAACGTCGAGAAGCCTTAGAAGCCTTAATTAAACTTCCACGATATTATCAGCGATCGCTGTACCTATTATTGTTGCATTAAATACGATCTTCCTTAAATTAGTGCAGAAGACTTACGACTTTGGAAACTATACCGATGTACACATTACTCATCCTACAGCCCTCGTTTACGTGTTATACATTTCAAGCAATCGTAAACCCCCGGAACAAACATTCCAGCAGAAGCGTAAGCTAAGTCGCTAGCTGTTCTGGGGTTCAACGTTTAGCAATATATATACCTCAGCACACCCAGTACTGAGGAATAACGATTTAATATTAAATAATAGAAGAAAAAGCCCGTTGTGGAGGCAAATTAAACCTTGGCAATTAGAACGCGCTCTAGGGAAAACATTTGATCAAAATATGTCTACACTCAATATATTTAATCTTTGTCCGCCTAAAATAAATAACTTCATATTCAATTTTTATTATATACACAAATCGAATTTCATGCTCTTCTGGAAATGTGCAGAAACTTTTCGCATTCAAACAATTTCATTTTGTGTACCCATCACCTCTTATATTAATGCCTCAGCAGACGATTATTTTAATGAAAAAAAAATTAAACCATGTTACCTGGAAAAGCTATTTTAAACGAATTGGAATCCCAATTTTGTGACGTCATTTTCACTTGAAAAAGATAATTTGTCACGCAAATGATTCACTTTTTTTACTCTCAGAAATAAAGAGCTGAACAGAGCGAAAAATTGCCTAAAAATGACGGAACGGGAGAATTTTTAGATTTTTAAAGTAGCTCAGATTGTTTTCTATATTTTTATGCATGATTATGAAAAAATTTCAAGCGGATCGTGCAAACGGTGTGAAGTTTATTACAGTTTTAGACCATAACTTTTAATCTCCATTTGGATTAATGACGATAAAAGTTTTGTTTTGAAGTGGTCGGACCGGAATCGTTTGAGTGGGTAAGTAAGAGATCAGCCGACATATATAGTAGGATAATAGTCCATTAACCTTTTCATAGAAAGGGGTGTCCCTAAGCAGCATCAAACGGGAGTAGGTTTAGTTTTTCTCATTGTATGGGATGTTACGGAGATGCAAATCCAAGTTTTCGACCTAAGAAACTCCCCCCCCCTCCTCCGCATTACTTTTGAATATCAAAAGACCTGCTAAATTTTTGCACTTTTTTCGGATTTTTTCCATTTTGATCATGAAGAAGTACGTTTATGACAAAGCCCACTATATACATACGTTATATTGAAATTAGATTAAATATGATCGAACTTGAGATCAAAATGGGCTCGGTGGGCCTAGAAGATTCAAACAGATACAGAAAGCAAAGTTTGGCAAATTGTCCAAACTTGAAAATTTTAAACTGAAAATCATGTTTCATCATATCCAACTACCTCTATATCTTCAATCACTGTTTGATACGAGTCAGTTGTAATTTGTAATAAAACTTGTAATAAAAATGCACTTAATAAAAAAAAGAAGGTGGGACTTCTTGTTGTTCCTTTATTGTACTCAACACAAGTTTCAGAGGGCTGCTAAAATTCCACATTAGAGGGGAGCTCTCAGATCAAAATGAGCTGTCCTGCATACCAACTACAGTATATTCCAGCCATACATGTGTGAACGCAGTGCATTTTTATTATGGATTTGTTACTTATTTTCATGTTAATTTCATGCTGTCCTCAGACAGTGCTGTGAGAACATCCGCCGTGACCTGGCTCAATGGACAGGGACCTGATTTTTACGAAGGCGGGTGAAACAAGTTGGTTCTGATAAACGCCTAAATAGATTTGGTAAAAAGTGGTAGTCGCATATATGCGAAGAGTGATTAAAAAGAAAAAAAAACTCGGCTGTTCGAGCCTCGTTAGGGGGAGACCCCCCCCCGAACCCCCCTAATTTTTTAGTTTCGTTATTGCCATAGTAAAACGATATTAATTGACTATGTCATTTTATCTCTCATCTTTCGTGTATTTTGCCTGGTAACCCTATGTTGAAATTTTTATGATTGTAACCTATTTATAGAAAAATACATGGGATGCCTATTCTACAGTTTATGAAATATTGTAAGAGAGGGGTGAGAGATAAAATGACATAGTCATTAAAAGGTTACAAGTCGAATAAAGAAATATTTATTAACAATAGACAGAAAATACAAAAGGAATGTTGAGGTATAAGTAACTAACACTTTTTACCATATCTATTTAGGCCTTTATCAGAACCAACTTGTTTAACCCGCCTTCGTAAAAATCAGGTCCCTCTCCATTGAGCCAGGTCACGGCGGATGTTCTCACAGCACTGTCTGAGGAGAACCGTGTGCCGGATAAGTCCTCCTTCAACCTCGGAAACAGGAAATAGTCGCTGGGGGCCAAATCTGGGCTGTATGGGGGGTGACTCCAGATTTTCCACCTGAACCGTCGCAACAATTCCGGTGCTGCTTGAGCAGTATGAGGTCTGGCAATGTCACGCAGGAGGATAACACCTTCACTCAACATGCCCGACATTTCTCCACAATATGTAGTTCTCAAATGCTGCGGCTTGTAACCTTTTTTTTTCTGATCATCCATCGTAGATTATAAATAGTTCCTATATTAAAGTTCCCGCTTCATTTGTGGTACTCGCGTCACTAACGGTCTTAAATTTCACTATACTTATAACTCACTTAACAATACTTCTAAAAGAATAGTTTGATTTTAAGAAAACGAACCCCAATCTTTATTCCTTTTGCTTTTACTCGAATAAATATACAAAGCGCATCTATTAATCATGGACAGAGTTGTAAAAAATTGTTTCGAACATAAGAAAATCCATTCAAAAATTTCCATTCTAAATATGAAATTGAATACTTTGCAAAATATCGAGAAAATTCCTCTTTTCGTGTTACAGGATTACGATATTTCAGCATTCGATCAACAAATATGCCACTAGCGTCTGTCTCAAAATTCTCTGTTCTAAGCAGTAACAGAATCAAAGCATTTGCATTAAGACTTGAAATAAGATTATTTCGAAAAGTAATTTATGACTGGAAAAGAAATCTTGAAAATTTTTGAGAAAACAGCTTTTTTTCTTACATAACCGAAAAGCAAAATATGAGAAATTCGAAAGAAAAGTTTGATACTTTGCTTTGCTAATAAGAAGAAACGGATTATGAGAAGACGCTACTCTGAAAAAAGAAAAAGAAAACTGAAATCAGTTTTATAGAGTTCAACCTCTCAGCAAATTGGATTTGAGCTTCTTTACTTCTGAAAAAAATAATATTTATACAGAGAGAGAGGTATTATATTTTGAATTTACAAAATTTATCGCATTTTTCTTTCTTCAAAATGTGCCATAGTAAAATAAATTAACTATATTATAACTCAAAAATGACAATACTTGAGAAATTTTTGTTTGAGTCTTCTTAAAAAAAGAATTTAAAAAATCATGTGGGGGAAGATTGAATATAATGTGAAAATTTCATATAAATTTGATAAAAAAAAACAATATTTTACACGAAAACCGTTTTCCAATGATTTACATATTTACTATTATTTAAGTTAACATATTAAATTCTGTCGATTTTGTTTCAACTAAACAAATTGTTTTAAAACACTTTTTAAAACTGTTCTTTATGCCGAAAGTATCCCCATGACCTGGTACAAGTGTATGATGTACTCAATAAAACTGGTTTCTTTTTTCTTTCTTTTTTTTCAGAGTAGTATCGTCTCATGAATTATACAATACATTACAATTCAAAAAACATGTGAAACCATACTGAAATCATTTTTAATACAATTTAATTACAACAAAAAGCACTCAAAATAACTGGTGTTTAAAACATAAAATAATAAACAACTTTGTAATCGTCAGACTAGAAAACCTCTCAAATTCAGGCTAAAAGTTTATCAGAGATATGTTTCTAAGCATGAGCTTTCCAAATCCTCTATTGCCTCACATTGTTGGAATTCTAATCATCCTTTTCTATTTTTTAATGTTAAGATCTTGTGAACTCCTCAGTTGTTGTCGTCCCATCTTGATTTTTTGGAAGGTTTTTTTCATTACCCAGCACTTGAAGCGCCCTTGTGAACGATGGTTCGTCCCCCTGGTTCGTCCCCCTTCGCAGCCCTTGTGAACGATGGTTCGTCCATTCCTTTTGCTCATTCTGCTTGAAAGCAGTTGTTGTAAGGTTATCTCTTTCTTCCTGCTCCCCTCCGCCCGTCTTCTTTTTTTAATGATTTCTTATTTATTTTGATATCTTGTGTATTTACTTGCTTCTTGCTTTTTTGTGTTTAGTTATAAACATTTGTGTTGTCCTGTTTATTTATTGAAAAAAATTATTCTTTGACCATTCAAGTAAACTTTATGCTGTTATTCAGGCTGAAAGAGCATGAGAGATATGGTTCTAAGTATGAGCTTTCCAAATCTTTCATTGCCCACACTATTGGAATTCTAATCGTCATTCTCTATTTCTAATGCTAAGATCTTGTGAACTCCTCAGTTGTTTTCCCATCTTAATTTTTTGGAAGCTTTTTCCATTACCCAGCACTTGAAGCGTCTTCTGAACTATGGTTCTTCCATTCCTTTGGCTCAATTATGCTTCGAAGCAGTTGTTGTAAGGCTATTTCTTTCTTCCTGCATCCCCCCCTCCTCCGGGTCTTCTTGTTTTATTTTTATTTTGAAATCATGTGTATTTACTTGTTTTTTTATGTTTAGTTACAAACAATTGTGTTGTCCTGTTTATATATTTAGAAACATTGTCCTTTTGCCATTCAAGCAATCTTTATGGTTCTGTTTTACAAAGTTTCTTATTATTCTACAAACTGGGAGTGTTTAAAAGCATTAGTATTCCTTGTAAATTAATACTCGCTTTACAACCTATCAATTTAACTTTAAATAAATTGTTACAAAAATATAAGAATTTGAGATACATTTTCGTTTAAGGAAACAAACTTAATTGAGTGAATAATCATCCTAAATTGTTTTTAAATTAATCCATTTTTTAAAAAACAAGGATAAATGACACTAAACTGAACCTGCCTTCAGTATATTACCATAGACTTTTAAGCCTAATACTGGCTGATTTAAGAGATTGTTGAGCTAAATTTTATCATTTACATTTATCTCCCACGGAAAATAACTTTATCTCTGACACTAATATTTATTTTATCATCTTATAGTTTTATTTTAAGTTCCACAGGAATATAAATAAGTGATATGAAACAACAATTAACATTGATTATTCAACATAAAGTTACTTTACTCGAACACTAGTTAGATCAATTTATGCAATTTCATTTGGTCGGTTGGTTGGTTGAGGCTTAATTGCAGAAGATTCAGGTGGGATTTGCTGAGTGATACGATAGACACAACTCTGGATTAAACGAGTACTTGAGTAAACAAATCTGATGAAGTCTTTTAATGCGGACTCATTTTACACATATTCATGTGAAACAATTATAAAATCCCCTATGTGTTTCGTTTGAAAACATTACACAGGGTGTCTCATAACTATTGGTACCGTATTTAAGGGATGAGATGGGGGCAGATAATAAAGGATGAATGCAACACAGCAGAGTGGGGTCGAAAACGCCGTTTTTACTTACCTTGTAATACTCACTTTTAGAAAAAGTGTTCAAGTGTTCTTATAATTTCTTAACCATGTTTCATAAGCAATGGGCTTGAATCCAAAAGATTTCATCCATTAAATGAAATAGTATTTTTAACATATCAATTTTAATCACGTGTTTTCTGTTAAATATACTTTATTTTTTGACGAAGAATGGTCGGAAAGTTCACTTAGATTTCAGCACTTATTACAAAATCATTATAAACAGCTACATGAAAACAACGTTTCCGATCCAACACTTCTAAGTGATTCTTATTCCTTATTATACTCCCTACCTCCCCTTAAATTTTGTACCAAAAGTTATGGACACCTTGTGAATTCCTGAGACAATTAGAAAATATGAAGTATTAGAAGTCTTACTTTATCAATGCTTGAATATTGAGGCAACTAGATAGCTATTACTTTATCGATTAGAAGAAATATAGCTTTTTAAATATGTATTTAGTGCATTTATTTATAATATAGTATCACTTTTTATATAAAATACTGAATTAAAAGTGTAATACAGCAATAACAAAATGGATTCTTTCTTTCTAACCTGAAAATAGTTTTTTATAATTTTCTATTGAACTACGTTGTCATGCAATTGCATTTGGAAAATATATCTCATTAGTTAGTATATGTGTGTTCACAAAAAATTGTCATTCCCAAGTAACCTAACTATTCAAGTATAGAACCCCTTTTGATTCTATTTACAAATTCAGTAATTTTTATTTCTGGGTATTACAGTCACACAATTTTTCACCAAATTACTATCGTAGTTATTAAAAATAATTTAGAAAAACAGAGATTATTTAAATATTTCCATTCACTATGTTTTTAGAAGCATACTTTTTTAGTAAACCAGATTGATAGTTTGATTAAATAACAAATTACCCATTATGCATTTTTATAAAATGAAGAAGGAAAATACGTATTATTTAAAATCTGCAGGTTTCTATCCTACCTTTGTTATTTATTTCTAATAACAGCGTCTATCACTAAGGAACTTGCAAAAGATTTTGCCAATTTTCTGAACAAGCTAAAGGGGGAAAAAGAAACAAAAACTATCAAATTCTGTTACATTTCACATAATATTTTAACTCTACTTTTTTATTCGCAGAAGCATAAAAATTCTGCTTTCATATTCATAACGAAAAGTAAAATTTAAAAGAAAAAAAATCTTGAGAGGAAGCTACGGCAGAAAACTAAAAAAATATCCGACACACAGTTTGAAAACCTTTCAGTTCATCTTTGTTGTGAAAATACGAAGTGAGAGGGACGCTTTCTCATTTCCGAACTTTGATTTATTCACATTATACTTTGAAATAGAGTCTCCATAAATTTTGAAACGAACTCAAGCACAGTTTCTATCTCTGTTTATCACTGTTTTTTTATTATTTTTTTTTTCAATATATGCTGCCGAACAAAAAAATATCTTATTCCAATTCGTTTCTGGGCATGCTGACAGATTTTAAGTTTTAATACACTTGCTTTGTGCTTTACGGAAGAGCCGGCAGCTTGTAGAGTAGGATAAAAATAAATAACTTAACTCTGAAGCACACATAATACTAGCGAAATCTGTAATAAAATATTCTTGGTCAGTAGCAGTGCAATCGGCAAATCACACTTCTGCAGAAAAACAAAAAGGAAAAGATTATAATTAAAAAGAAAAGTTGAAAATAGTGTTATCATTAGTAAGAAAAAAAAGTATGTTAAAAAAGCTGTGAAAATACAAAATGAACTTTGAAGTTTGGAAAATTTAAAATGATTAAAATTAAGGTTTTCTAACATTTTCTATCTATGTTGTAACATGCTGTTGATTTTCTTTTAAACTGAAACTCCATGTTGTAAATCTCTTTAAGAGCAATCATTGGTAAAATGGGAATTAAAATGTTCTAAATTTACTTAGAAACAACAATATGGGTGCTTTGGTCGGACAATTGGACCGAAAGACCCTCATAATTTTGTAAATCCATATCCCAAAACCTTATAAAAAAATAATAATAATTTATTAACTTGGGATCGGTGTTGTGTAATGGGTCACTTTCAAACCATTTTCACGAATATTTTTAGCGGTAAAGTCGTAAATTTGTAATGATTTTTTCCCTGGAAGTTTCTATTACCGAGTTTGTTTTATTATTCTAGTTCAAAATTTGTTTCCGATTTTTTACCCACTTTCTATTGTCTGATCGAGCTGAAACTTTGCGTTTCACTTATAACTGAGTACTACTGCTTTTAAATATGATTAAAATAATTTTTTACATAGTTCTAAGTGGGGTAATGATGACTACTTTGTGCAAATTTCAAATTTGTGAAATTATTTCTTCTTTAATTATAAGTAAAATATTGTTTTTATCAATTTTTTTTAGGGGGGGGGGAACTTTGACCTTTTAAGAACACTCAGAAAAAAATAATTTCCGGAGGATTATTTGCTAAAAATTTAAGGGGTGACCATATTTACCACCAACAAAATCGCAAAATTTCAAATTTCTATTGAGTATTTATAAACATCGTTGTGGAAATTATGACCACTTGATTTTTGTTCAAACTTTCACGTTCAAGTTTTGTTGGAGCAACTCAAACTACTATCCTTGTTTCTGCAAGTAATTAAAGTTCATTTCAGTGCGTACATAATTCATACAAATTGAGTAATAATAATTTTTATTTGTTAAATCAAAATAGACTCATGCTTTTAAGATCTGTTTGGAAGTACTCTTTTTAAAAATACTGACTTTAAGAATTATTGGGAAAACTGCATTAAGTAATCCTGACCGCTTTAAAAACAAAATAAAGTCAAATAAGGAAATAAAAATGAAGTCAAAATAGATCATTAAAACAGTCAAATTAAATAATATTAATAGTTTAAAAACAAAAACTGGTCTTTGGATCGCGAGTGAAATATACCTGCAGGGAATATGAATACCCCATTAGAGAGGAAATTTTCATATGACGGCTGTTCACAAGGAATGTATTGTATGTAATGTAAAACTATCCTTTTATTTAATTATGTGAAAGCAACCATTTGTTTTGAAGAAATGTCCACGGTCTAAATAATTTTTTTATGTGTACATCATGAATTTTTATGATAAACTTTTATCTGGCAGACTTTTAATGTCTTATAACATAATCTTAGCTCTGCTCACAGCTCATGACAGTCAACATTAATCACTTGAAAATTTTAAAAATAATCAATACCAAAATTTCCATTTTGTTATTTATTTCAAAGTAAAATCTAAAAAATACATAAAAATAAATTTTTCACAATTTTTTAGATGATATCAGACATGTGTATTCCTGGTCAGAATGTCATTTTCTATTATGTTTTTACCTGCCGACCGAGTTGTATGGTGGGTAAAGCACCATAGTTATGTTTCCGGTTCGATCCCCGACTGGGCGTACTTGTCATGTCCGTCCCTTCATAGGGAGCGACGTTGGTCCACCCACGAAATGCCCCCGTAATAAAGTGGACAACACCTTCGGGCCGTTGTAAAGGACAATGCCTAAGCGGTAAAAGTACCCTCCTGTTAGAAAAAAAAAATAATGTTTTTACCAGCTGCCATAATTATCCCAATTTTTATAATATAGTTCGGTAGTTATGACAATGAATTTAAAAATATTTCACTGTGTTAGAAAAGGTAAAATCATGTCAGAAGCTTTAAAATGATCACGAGCATACTTTTTAGTATAAACTAGATTGCCTGAAAAATTTTCCCTCTGCGCCAAATAACTGCGCTAAATAACCCACAACAATTAAAGGAAAATTTCGATATGTCATTATATTTTCAATTCTCAAAGCCTTGAGAATGCTTAAATTAATGACGAGAGGTTCTTATCATGAAAACTACATTATAAGCTTTATGTCTGACATTTTTGCAAAGCTTTATCTTTAATAGATTTTTGAAAAAATCCGCTGGTCATAATTATCCCCTGTTCTTAGTTACTCCATCTGACCCTATTCAAGTACACCTTGGCATTCTATTCTTCAAGAAGAGTTGGTAGAATTTTAGCATACATTTTCTAGTTATGAGTTTGATAAAGTTAACTTGGAAGCTTTGACGCATTTCATCTCAAAAAGGATAAAATAGGTCCGGATTCAAAAATCATCATTATAGAATTTAGGGTGATTAATAATTTTTTAATAGCATGTGTTTAGATCACACATTTGATGTTTCTGTATTGAGTGCAGAGCTCTTTTTTACTGAATATGTATTAGGTTTATTTTTTCTGATGCAGCCTTCTGAAACAACGGAGAGCATATTTATGCATTACAGCATATATATTATGACACCCTGCATATTTATTCTGAAGTACATTAATCAGAAAAATAGATGTTTTAAATTCCTTATAACATCAGTCTGCTCTCTTGTATCGATATCCACATTAAAAAGGATTATTTACAGAAATAACCTAACTAAACCGAATTTTTTATGTCGTCAGATGGATCATAGGCATATCATCACCATCAATGTCAATGATTTGACTAGTTAATATTTACTTTAACTGTTTCTCTTTATATTCAACTAGGCAAATGCCTGTTCTTCGCACGGGAAGAAAAGTTACTTCCTCCAAAAAAAAAAAAAAAAAAAGAAAAAGAAAAAAAAAAAAAAAGAAAAGAAAAAGAAAGAAAGAAAGAGCACAATAACTTTTATGAGGCATTAAGGAGAAACAAATTGGTTACTTTGTCTAAAAGTAGATTAAAGTCTGAAATTTGACAACACTCTTAAGTTGGCACTTGTGGGATCAAGTAGGAAAGAAAAAACACGTGTTAATGTCACTGCTGCATTAGAGTTTGTTCTACCCTGGGTTTGTAGCAGTGTTTAAGTAGGGGTTAGGGCTATTATTTAAAAATATACTTAAAATAGGGGAAAATATTGTTTATTTTGGTTGTCTTCCTATCCACCCTTGCTTAGTTTCAAGATTATCAAAATGCAATACTTTTAAATGAAATTTTAAGAAACTAGCCCAAAATCTTTGCTTGAATAAAAAAAATTAAACTAAATTACAAGAAAATAAATAATAAAGTATTGTTTAAATTTAAGAAAAGTTACTGCAGTAGTTTTATACAAAGCAAAAACTCCTAACTATGACAGCCTATCCCATTTAAATAGAAATCAAAGTAAAATAGGAAAATTTCATATTTTTATAACTTCATTTGGTTTTAGGTGTTGTTTACAGTTTCTTTTACGAAAAAACACTTCAAAATTTCACTATTAAGTATAACAAAAAGTGCTTTTTCAGAAGTTATTAAACCATATCTTTTACACACCATCATTCACAGCTTGTACAGTTTTTGCTTTCGCCTGGTTTTTTGCTGCATATATAAACTTCTTTTTAATTAAAAATATTGTTAATAGGCTAGAAAATATTATTTTAAAATGTAATCAAAACGTCAAATTTAAAGTAACTTATATTGAATTATTTATAAACTCGCCCAATTTACAAACACCTCACTATGTATACTTAGTATTAAATCAATAAGAAATATGAATGTAAAAGCATACGTAATTTTCGTATAAAATAAATAATTTTCTTAACTCTGAGTGCATAACGATTCAATAAAAGTGCCCCTTTAAACTAAGTATATTTTTCATACGTTCTGGGAAATTTAAAACATTTTCCTTTGAATGATTCCATTAAATAGCGCATTAAATGAAAAATATTTGAGTATTATGAGCTGTTTCCCTTTAAATGCATTCAAATTTTTATCAACTGCTTTATTCATATCATGATTGAGAAATTTCGTTTTCGATAGCGTTCTTTTTTAAATTGTAATATCGCAGCGAGCGAATACCAATTTATTTACAAAAGAACCATTTTCAAAATAAGAAGAATTCTACAAAAGTTAAATCCAGCAATCATGTTACAAAACTCAAGCATCATTATCCAAAGAATTCTCTGGTGATTCGCAGATCCCTATGAAATCAATATTCCGAAACTAAAGCGAAATAAAATATTTTTGCGATGGGTTTTCCAGCATTTTTAACAGAAGCGTGCAACTCAACCCGAGCTTAATGGTTCATGAGTGATATTAGAAAACATCGTGACGTAAACAGTTTCAGAATTTAAGCTTTTATACGCTTTTCTTCAGTCCTCTGGGCTTAATGCGATTAAATTTCAATCGTTTTTCGAAAATAGTTCTAAAGAAGAAGTATCATTAAAACACGTTCATTCGATTAAAATTTAGTAACATTTTTTTAGCATTTAAGTAAAATTATGTATCATTTATGACATTTTATTATTGTTTTCAGTGCAATTAAAGTTTATTTCTCTGAAAATTTAAAATGTTTGATGTTTGTGGATTTAAAATATCAAAATGAATAACTCGCATTTATTCGAGAAAAATTGTAACTTTGAATTAATTCGCTTTGTTGCGAAATTAATTATTTTTCTCGGTGTAAATAAATATGTTTGTTTTAAATAAAATAAAAGAACTAAAACATACTCGTGTAGTTAAACTTAATTTAATAAATTGCTATTTTAAAACAGTTTTAATTAAAATAAAAATTTAATCTTATAAATCACCCAGACTTTAAAAAGACTGCAAATAGCATAATTCATTTATTAATAATTACTCAAATATTTATATGACGTTTTTAGTTTAAATCATGACATCAGATCTCTGCATACTCATTTGAAAATTAGCTACTTGCACGCAGTCCCTGATTATGCTAGCCAACGTCAAAAACGTATCCGGCTCAAACATAGCTAATTCCGAAGCACTTTGTCTCGCTAAACACGAAAATCACCATAAAAAGTTGAGATTAGCTCTTTTTCACAATATACAGAAATAAATTGGGAATAAAATCTCACTATGGCTGGTTTGTATGGCTACTATGGTTCTTACAGTATCCATGGGATGTGTTCCATCAGCCATTCGGTTCGCTCCTGACTCATCTAATCTGACAATTTCTGAACCACCTCAAAATTTTGAGATAGAAAAGTATGATGCTGAAGAAAGAAGTCACTAGACTTTAATTTCCCATGACCCAGATTTCGAGGCAAGTGTTTTGAATGAGCCACACAGATCAAAGACAGAACTGAGTGATCTCGCAAGAGATCTTGACTTGCCTGAGGTGAAGGCCGAGATTCTGACATCGAAACTAAAGCAATTGCATCTAAGGAGTCAAGATCTCAGGGTACAGGACACGTCACGAGAATCTTCTTCATTGAGAAGAATCAATATTTGGTTGCTATTAATGATGTCGACTTATTGATGAATTCTCCAAACATAACTCATGAATTCAGTGGAGGTTATTTGTACTCTTTCAAGCTTAGTTGGACATTCTGTTCACGTGTGAATGCATACATGAAGGAGACTTACAGATATGTGCTAACTTCTTGAGTCAATGAAGTACGAGAATCACAAATGGCCTATCCGCAGAACTTAAAAGTTATTACTGTACTCCTGGAAATAAATCTAGGTTATATTAAGTTCAGCTGTTTTCTCTGTTGAAGAGACTCGAGATAGAAAATCTCACTACATAAAATATAAATGGTCTTCAAGAAATCTAAAGTTTGAGAAGAAAAATGTTGAAAATGAGCTTCTAGTAAGTCCAAATAACATCCTGATTCTGCTTCCACACCTGCATATTGAGCTAGAAATATGAAGGGCTTTGTGGTGCCCACAAACAAGGTTTTTCAAAACCTTAGAGCGAAATTGCCAAGGATGAGTTATGCAAACGTTAAATAAAGAGTATGTGGGTTCTCAAACACTCACAATTATATAGAACCTTATAAAATATTGGAGGGGTTGGGGAAAAAAGCCTGGGAAGGCCTTAAAGGTATGATGCGAGGATTTCTAGGCAACAGAAAAGACGCAAACAACCAACAATTCGTGAAAAAAACCCTGCAAAAGCTCTTTGAGCTTGTAGCCAACATGTCTCTGACACTTCATGTTCCTCACCTTCCATGTTGAGAAATTTTTCCCTAAAAACTTAGGAGCTGTTAACGATGAGCATATTGAAAGATTTCATGAAGATATCACATCTTTGGATTAAGTTAATGCTGGATAACTATTGCTGGACTATTACAAGAAATGCTCCGTCTTGACGTTCAGTACAAGAGGCAGGCCAAAAGGAGACGTTCACAGAAGTAAGCTAAAAGTAACCCCTGCTTGCTGAAAAGTGAACTTTGTTCAATGAAACACGATCTATTGCATTATATAGTCGATGCGTAAATTGTTGTGTGTCTTTCTCCAGTGGGGTTTTGTGTATCTTGAAAGCAAGAGCTAACAAAAACAATTCCACTTATATATTCGTAATTTTCGACCCAAAATTAATAAGATAGTCTATTTAGAACGATGTAGACAAAAATATTTTTTTGTTGTTGTTGCCTAGTGTTATCGCACGGACACTTTGGACACGTGCCCTGGGCATACATACAGAATAGGATAAAAAATTGAGTTTGGAGCGATATAATAAGGGTGTAAAAAACTGAGACAGCTACATATAGGGGCACAAAATTTGATATGTGTTCTATGCCCAAAAGTGTTATGACTAGGCCTTATACACATAAGTCAAATGGATAAAATATTTTCTTGAAATTAGCATTGTTCAAAATACGCTATTCTTGACAAGTAGTAATTAAAAATAAAATATGCGATGTGGACACCACATGACTTCGTTTAACGTCTATTAAATTATACGCATTTTTTAAAGAACTTAGCTTATTTTACTTTAAGATAACATATGGTACGCCAATATTGTAAAAATGTTTGGATTCCTATTCAAATATAGGAAAAAACAGTCAAGCTCTGTTCAGTTTTGGCGTCAAAAATCGTGATGTTTCGTCAAGTGTTGCTACGCTTGCTGACCGATGATTTTGGGCTTGACCCAAACAATAATTGTCAATAATTTAATGAATTTTAAGTTTCTTTGTTGACCCTTTAAACAGACTAAGAGACTTTTGTTTTCAGGAAGAGAAGCACAACGGGAGGAGGTCTTATAAGGGAAAGACTCGTATGGATAGTTCGTAAAAATATATAGATATGTTAATCTACTGACCATAAAATACACGGGGAAAAGATTCACCCTACTCTTGACTCACGCGAAGGAAGTCACGCGCAAGACCCTTGTGTAAGTGAAAATATCGCTTTCTGGAATAAGGTACATTTGTTAACGTGAAAGTCCGAAATCTGGAGAATATCGACTTTCACCAGTGAATGTCAACATTCAAACAGTCGTTTCGTATATATCCGAAATATTTGATAAATATCCTTATTTCACACTTACACCGACAAATGTCGACATTCGCCTTGCACTAATGGTGAATGTTGAATATGTCGGAGATTTCCATTTTCTTCTCCATATTTCAGGTGAAATCAAAAAGGCCACAAGGGTGATATAACATTTTCGACTCTCTTTCTGAGAGGAGTGATCAATCACGGTGAAGAGATGGGCTCATGAATCTGCAGAGGAATTTTCACTGCGGCACTAACTGTGGAGAACTAAAAGGCTGTGATATATTTAATCCTTTAACGCGCAGTGTTCCCGCTCTGGGAACACCAAAATCTGACGGTTTGACTGTTGCCAGTCACGAAGACCAGATTTGATTTCTATAAAACTAGTTGCGGATGACATAGCTCCACGAGAATCCTTTACTTTTTAGAACGTCTTTTCCCGTAAAAAAATTGTTAGGATTATTTTTAAAGCCCTAAAATCTGCTGAAAAATGAGAGAATGCGAGAACAGCTGTATAGATTGTCCAGTGCTGAAAAAAAGGGCAGCCGTTGCCATAACGGCTCGACTTAACTTCCAGCAGGATGGCGGACGATCGAAACGTCCATCGCGTGCTACAGATCTAGAGACCCTTTTTTGACGACAGCTGGCTGTGGGCAGAGCCAACGTAATATTCATGTTTTTAAAACGTAGATTTTAGAAAGGAAACACTCACAGTATAACAGATTTTTCGTTCAATATTATGAGCTGATTAAAGAATTTCTAGTATAGAACGTACTGTGAGGTAAAAAGGCAGGAATTTCTTTTTCATCCAGAATATAAATAAAATGGCTTTAAATGATTTATTTTTAGCCTATATATTCAGACATTAATTGGAGTTATACTCATTAAAACGTTTATTAATTGCAGTTGGAAGCATAATTATAGCTTTTATCTGCTTATTGAACCATCCTTTTTTTCTCGTGTATCCAAAATACTTTCAAGAAACTAATTCATTCCTGAAAATTTGACAGAATTTTAAAAACTATTTTTCTTTTCTTTCTATTCATATTATAGTATAGTTGAGTAAAATGGGTATACAAATAGGCTTAGATCGTATTTCGTTTAAAAAGGAGGAAAACTGAATTGAAATAAACATATTTACCAAGAAAACGACCGTAAAAGACAGATTTCTCTCTGTAATAGACGGCACGTGCCGTGCACTGTGACTTTCAGTTTATTACATTGCTTAGTATCACTATAAACTAATCCTCTTGAAACAAGCCATCGTCGAAAGCGGACATCGTATAAACAGAAACTTTCGTGCATAGCTTGTTGGGAAAGTATATTGCTAGAAAGCAGTGTAAATTAATCCAGCACTTTCTGTTTTCATTGTACACATATAACTCTATCAACCGGCTCAGCAAACATCCTTATTACTAAACAAACAAAGCTGAAAGGGCAATATTGATTCGTTAAATCTTCTTATAAATAAAAATGAAATTCTGTTTGTTTGTTTGTTTGTTTATTTGTTTGTTTGTTTGTTTGTTTGTGGATTTGAGTTGTATACAAATCCACAAAAATGGACATATCAGCCTGAAATTTTGCACAGATATGTAAAATAATATAGAATAAATCATAGTCCACTTTAAAACTTTGAAAGTCCACCCGTTCCCGGAATTTAAGAGATTTTTTATGTTCTCCACGCAAAAAGCTTTCCGTAATTGTAACCCCTGTAGTGAAAAAAGTGTGAAATAAGGATCGTGGTTGCCATGTCTGGCGATTTTGCCGAATAAGATGTTTTAAATTCTCAAAGTAAAAATAAAAGAATAATAATGATTTTTTTTTGTTAGTTTATATTCGTAAGGTTATTTTTTTTATTAAATTATAATATCGTGTGCATGGGAAATCGGAGCAGGAATGAAATGTTTTATACGCAAAGCAATAAGAATTGAAGATTTCCGAGGCTAATAGGTAATTTTTTTTAGTTTGGCGAAAAAATAAAATGGCTCAAATGCCGATTTTGAGAAAGTGAGTTCTAGCGGTTTGCACAGATTTCGGCTTGGCGCAATTTATTGAGAGCTTAAGGAAATAGATTTTTGAAAACAAGTGCAAAGGTTTTATTAGAATACAGCGTTAAATTTTAATGATTCGTGAAGAAATAATGCAGTTGTTAAGGGATTTCAAGCGATCTATCTCCAGAATTCTCGACAAATGAGTACATTGATTTAAGTTGGGGGAATTCCGCCAAATTTCAGAAAATTGAAATCTTCTTTCTCATTTACTACATCGGAGTAACGATGAATAAAACACGTTATAGTTGATAATTTTAAAAATTTCGGCTGTATTAAGGGATTCCACTTTTGAAATAAAGGCTTGCTTTACTTTTTCGCGGTCGAACCATTTCCCATATTGATTCCTGCTAAGTCAATGCTTCGAATGATTTCCTGAAAAAACGCTTGCACAATGGCGTATGTTGGCACTTTGGCGAGGCTTAGATTTGAAACTGGATTTTATTTGAGACTGGGATATATAATGACACTGGTTATAGATAAAAATGAATGTTGGTATGTGTGTATGAGGTTGAAAAACTCTAGCACCGTTGCACCATGAAATTTGGTTCACCTAAGTCTTTTATCACTGAGAAGCTTTTTATGCTATCCGTTTTCCTCTAACTTGCCACTAGGTGGCGCAGCAGAACGTCGAATTCTATTCCGTTTAGCCGTTTACTATGTGAATATCGTCCAACCGATTTCGATGAAATTTGGTACACGCGGATATTAGAACACGGAGAATATTTTTCACTATCCATTTTGCTGTAACTTGCCGCTAAATGGCGCTGCAACGCATCAACTTCTATACCGTTCGACCAACCGGCATAAAACTTCTTATACTTACACATTTCAGCACGAAGAATATATTCTAACTGTGTTCCTTTTGATGTTACTCACCACTAGATGCCGCTGCAATGCATTATTGTTTTAACTCGCCACTAGATGACGCTGCAGCAGGCCAAATTCTTGACCATTCAAACGGTCGCTATGAAAATCGGTATACATAGATAGCTATTTGAACAATGAGAATATTTTGGCGTTATCCATTTTGCTATAACTCGCCACTTGACGACACTGTAGCAAATCATTACTTTAATTAACCACTAGATCGCGCTGCAGTGCATCACTTCTTGACTTTGCAATTGATCGCTATGAAAATAGGTATACATAGATATTTGAACACGGGGAAGAGTTTGGCGCTATCCATTTTCCTATATAATTTGCCACTAGATGTCGCGTCAACACATGAACTTCACAGGGCTGTCCAGCCGATCGTCCTGAAATTTCGTATTCATCGATATCTGAATGCGAAGAATATTTCCGCCGTATCCGTTTTGCTAAAACTCGCCACTAGATTGCGCTACGCCGCATGACCTTCTGCACCGTACAAACGATTGCCTTGAAATTCGGTATGCATGGTTATTGAACACAATATAAAGCGATATCCATTTTGCTATATCTCTTTATTACAATAAATAGTAATCACCACAAATCGTAATATCAAAAAGTCCATTCATTCCCGTGCGAAGAACGGGTATTTCAGCTAGTATAGTTATAAAATCCTCAGATTAACAAACAAGAAACACATTCAAGTTATATTTTCTTTCCCGAATTATAATTTTCTACTTACTCTCCACTACTGCAACACATTCCAGGGAGATAAGTACCTTCTCTTAATTAGTTTTCTCTCGTAAATTCCCTTTATGAATCCAATAAAAACTGAGACCATCTCAGCACGTCCCAGCTCACTTAGCGTGAAAATTCAACAGTCATATAAGTTGAGAAAAGCTGAATTTTAAAGCTAGTTTCGCAGAAGTGTTTGCTGAACATTACGGCAGTCAAATGACGCGTGCATATTCCGCGGGATTATTTAATTTGCTTAGCGAGAACATATTTTAAAAGCGTTTGTTGACAAACACAGTACTGAGTTAACATTTATTTGAAGCTCCTTGATTTTTTTAAAATTATTATTTCATTTTATTATGTGTACTTTCAAATGATCGTTGGATTTTGTAAATAGTTAAAACAAAATTTATGAGTTTTAAATTACTGTTTTAGGTTATTAATTTAAAAAGTCACTTTTGGAGTGTTTAAAGCATGAAAGCTTACATCTGAAATTACTTTTTTAAAGTGAAATGTCTAATTAATGAATCTGCATATTATGAATACCCTTCTCTGTAGTATCAGCCATTCAGAATATTAATAAATTTATACAGCATGAAAAATCAAAATTTGGAGACGCACAGTGTGTTTATAATTTAAATTTCCTATAAACCAGCGGTTCTCAACCTTTTAACGTCGCCCCCCCCCAACAAAGGCTAACTTACGGTGGCGCCCCCCTCTCAAATTTTTCAGCATTTATTCAGTTTTTTAATCTTTAACAATGAACATTTAGTCGAATTTTCTACAAAATAATTTTATGAGTAAAGTTTGAATGAACATTTTAAGCGAAAAATGGATATATTTTTGAGTAAAAATAAGAATAAATAAGATGATTTGTTAAAAACATGCATCACTACTTGCTGTTTGGTTTTCTCGCGCCCCGCTTCAAACGCTCTGCGCCCCCCTTGGGGGGCGCGCCCCACAGGTTGAGAAACGCTGCTATAAACAATGTTTTACAGCTAAAACGTGCGAACAAATTGCAACCTAATTTGGTATATGGAATATGATGCGTTTAAGGAATTTCGAAAAAGAAAATTTGGGTAAACATGTATCCGCTACGTGACGCTTTGTATGAAAATGGCAAATTCGAAACATGCAAATTCAAAATTTATAGAATTTTTATAGCCAATATTAACTATTTCCTGTTATAGCTTCATCATGCAAAACGCCACCTAGTGGACAATACTTGAATTAAATCTTTTTTTTTTTTTTTTTTTTTTTAACTTTCGTTGACTTCATCTCATGAGCGTTCGTGCTTTTGGAATCATTTGCATTTTGCCACTCCCATGTGGAGTTATCCAGTCAAATTTAAGGCTGATCTTGATTTATTGGATTGCGGGCGGACCTAGTCTAAATACCAAATTTGGGGGCTATCTGCTCAGCCGCTTCAGATGCGTAATGTTGCTCATATTGAAAGTTTAACTGTCACTATCCTGCACTTCGTAGTGCTACAATGTTAAAATGAAGCAGAATTTGTTATAAAGCATCAAAAGTGCATAGTAAATTCGCAGACATTTTCTCAGCGAATGTATAAGTTGTCTTTTGCGGTGCTGAATAAACATACATAATTTTATAAATAGTTTTATAATAAACATACACACACATAAATACATGTTTATGCGTCGGTTTGCTAAACCAATGACATTGAATTGAGACTGTCTTAGTCCCACTTTGATTCTAGATGCTTATAGTCCAAGAGATTGATTTTATAGTAGTTAAAAAGAAAAACACTTTCTACTTAAAATACTGGATGCATGTCATAATGTAAGTATGGACTAAGAAATTAGAAAATCTTCAAAGAATGTCATCCATTTCACTAAAATCAGAAAACAAAATTTAATTATAATCATAAATCAGCACAGATTATTGGGGACTGCTGTAAGTGGGTGAAACAGAAAAAACAGGTGCTTTTCAAAAAAAATTTAATTTAAAATTATATGATGCAGTTTTTACTTGTCTCTGACATTATTATAGTAATTCGTGTGAATATATAAAAAACCATGTTTAGTATAGAAAAATCAACTATAAAATAAAAAAGTATGGGCTTTCTAAATTGACGTTCTGAAAATTGTAATCTCTGTTACTCGATAAAATCTACAATGTAGAGTAATCATGTTTCAAAATATATAATTTTTCACATATTAACTTAAAGGCTCTTTTCCAAAATAACATTTTTTTCTGAATAAAAAATATATTTATTGTAAATAATTATTAAGATAATTTGTAATTTCTGTAATTTATAACAAAATCCGTATTTCAATCTCTTCCTATAATACCTTCAGATTATGATCAATTTTATGATATATTTGTGACACAACAAGGGTCTGATTGTTTGCAAAGAAGTATGGGCAAATTTCAAGCGTTATTGCAAAAAAAAAAAAAAAGTTATTAATAAGAGAAGTTACACATAGTTCATAGCAGCAGAAGTTAAACTAAAATAGTGGTTAAGTAGCTCCGTACAAAAACAGAACTAAATGCATTTCAAATAATTTATAATGACACATCAAATTAAATAATTTATTTATTTTGCAATATTTTGCAATTATTACATTGCAATTGGACAGGGAAAATTGTGAAAGAATTCATCTCTCTTTTAGATCATCATTTGTAGAAATGTTTCTCTTTATTTTTATTTTTTTATTTATTACAATTTGTCACACATCTTAGGAAAATTTTCATAAATACCTAAACTTCAACTTCTAAGCAATTTCAACATAAATCAGTTACTACTGAAAATTGTAACTTTTGTCACTTGCGTGTAAGCTCTGTTAAGAAATAATACTAAAAGAGATTAGCAGTAAGAGAGGTTACATTAAAAAGGAAAAAAAATGAAAAGAAATGCTTTCTATTATTCTGCAAAAACTATTCTTTTTTTTTCTTTAGATATTATCTTATTCTATATCTATATCTATATATATATAGATATAGAATATATGTATCTATATATATATGTGTTATAGATATAGATATATTCTATATCTATATCTGTAACACAAGATAAGAAATTTTAGGTAACACAGAGAAATCATGCGTACCTGAAAATTAAAATATTTTGTTGAACTATCATTTGTGAAAAACAAAATCAAAACTGCATTTAAATTCTCTTGTAATTAACTTTACATGCAATTTAAGCTGATAATGATGTCTTGTGGTGGATTTTGAAGTTGTTTAATTTCATAGAATAAGATTAAGTAGCAGAAGTTGCAAAAACCATCGGGCAAAAGTAAAAAAAAAAAAAAAAAATAGTTTTAAAAATAAATATTGTATTGAATACATTTTGTTACTTAATATAATATTTAGGGAGAAATATTTTTTAATGATAAAATTTCCTTATAATTTTAATATTCTAAAAGAATATATTTTAAGGTGAAGATATTATGTTACTAACAATACTCAATACTAAATTATGACACACATACACACACACACACACACACACACACACACACACACACACACACACATATATATATATATATAAATATATATATACTTATGTACATATATACATATATATATATATGGGGGGGTGCGTGTGTGTGTGCATTTCTTCTATTTCTTCTTGTCTCCGAAAGCTACGTATATGTATTTCTAGTTGTGAAATATTTTTAAACTGTTGTCCGCAGTTCTGTAATCCTTCAAAATACATTATTTGCTGAACAACTTTTTTCGAAGAAAAAAGACTTTTCGACACTCGAGGCACGAATATTAAATTCCTCTCGCAATTCTTCAAAGGAAAAAAAAAGCCAATTGTGTCCTAACTTCATATGAATGAGAACGTATTTGAAAACATGATTTTGATTCGAAGTGATGCTATAAAAAGAAAACAAATCTTGCATAAATAATACGGGAGTATATATCAGCTACAAATCTGTCCGTATTTGCGTTTTCACTGCCGAAAATATTCAGAATTTTTTCAAAAATTGTTTGAAAGACTTTTACGTTGAAAATATTTCGCATTTTGAATAAATGATATTTTCTATACATAAATACTATAGGGAATCAATTACACTCAGTCTTTTTATTATCAGATTGAGTTGGGAGAAAATTTTAATGTAACAGTCATTAAAATATTTTTATCGCATCCGAAATCAAGCATTAGATTTTTTAACAAATGAAATCATTTTCAAGAATGTACTTAAAGTTTGCCCAGGTAGCACGTTACGGCTTTTAAACATTGAACTTCCGTTTCAAAGGTTACATATTCGTTAATTTGCAAATATTCCGATTTCTGAAGTGGCAGAAATGTTGCTTTTTTGTTTGAAAGATTGTATATTGGTTACGTTACAAATACACCTAACTTGTGAAGTGGCAGAAACGTTGAATTTTGGGATGCATTTTACCCTGCCCTTTTTGTTGCGAAAATTTCATTTTTTAACCCAATTTGCAACCGTTCCATACTATTCAGTTTTACCACTTTTAGGGCGTTTCGGAAACGTTGCATAAGTGTTGTGTTTTGGGATATTTAGCAGTATCATGCAAACTCCTGTTATCCTTTCTCTTACTGGAAGGTCAAGTCATTATCCAATGAGGTCTCTTGTTTACATCCGTTATAAAACGGCTTGCCATGCTACTCATTCAAATATGTATTAGAAAAGTAAGTAAATGATAATATTATTGTAATGATTGTATTTCAGCAACAGTATATGCTTACTTGAAGATATATACGCATAATGGATAATCGCTTCCTTTAAAGGTTGTCTTTAAAATAGGTGCCGTATATTCGCATGCATAATCCAAGTCATATTACCGCATTTAGCAAAGCGAAGTATTTTTCAGCTCGCCGTGGTGTTGAGTATCTAACCTGTACCGAAGAAAGGTAAAACAAGTTTCTAAAATAAATCAGTCAGACAGTATCATGTTGGAAATCATACTTAATGTTTATCTTTCACCCTCAAAATAGGGGGCCAGTAAAATTAATTTATTTTTCTTATTTCGATCAATGTAGTGAATCGTGATTAATTACACGATTATTAATTGAAATAAAATAATAATTCAACTACTTAGAAACTATTTTGTAAAATTTTGTTAATTTACACTGATACCTGAGTTCGAACATTGTATTATGTAGTTAAGGAAAAGAATAATACTGAATATGAATTAAACTTTAGATTTCAAGGATAGACAAGTAAATATTTTTTTTTCATTTATGCAGACTATACATAGACTGTCCGTGGTCTTTTAGAAAAGTTTGTTATCCTTGATATGTTGACACGGGGTATTAGGGGATGAGGGGGAGTGGGGATTAGGTTGGGAGCCCCTTAGTCTACGCACAAACGCGCATTACAGACAATTGTTCACATTTTACTGCTCAACATATCATAAGGTGAAAAAAATTTTAATTTTATATAAAACTTGAAAACTTTATAGTAAAATTTAAAAAAATCATATTAATTTGTAAATTGTATAATGCAGTCATAAAAAAAATTACTTTGTTCTAAAAATCGTTTAATGTGGCTACTACCATTAAACATAAATATTAGACTATCCTTATAAAGGTTTATTTTGGAGAGAATGAACCTCAAGCATTCATTTATCCACATATTTTCTTTCAGAAATATGAGCTTTAAACATGTAACTCTAATGAGTTACATGTTTCTTTCAGAATAACACATTTGCAATTGTCCATGTAAGCAGTGGTGGCTGGTGACCTGCTTCAGTGGTGGGGCCCGAAAAAAATAGTGCCAGTTCAAATCGGGAAAATACATATACATAGAGCTGTGGTGGATCGTCACCCATTTCAGTGGAGGGGGCTTTTTTTTTTAAAGCTCGAAAAGGTAAAACATATAAATCGCTTTTGTAAACAGTGTGAATACATATAAACTTTCGAATAACAAGTTATGAAAGGCGTATTGATTTCTCCTTTAAGTTTTCATTTAAAGACAGCCAGGGGCAGCCAGAAATTTTTCATGGGGGGGGGGATTACGACTACTGCAACTCACATATATGCATACATGTGTGTGATAAGGTAGTGAAGAATATACATTTTGTATGGCAGAAAATTCCTCATGGGAGGGGGGGTTATGACCCCTAACCCCCCCCCCTTGGCTGCGCCTCTGAAGACAGCAGATTTATTTTGCACCAAAAAAACCTTTTCCTCCATTTTTCTTTCTCAAAAAGGTACAATATCAATTTAAAAAAAAAAAACAATATCAAAAAAGTATGATTTTCTTGAATACAATATTAAATTCAACAATTGCATGTGTACATGTTGAAAAACGAATTGGTCCATAATGTTTCATCTCCAAATAGCAAACAATAAAAACGAAAAAAACAGAATTTTTTGCTTCACTTATTGAACGTCATGGTGCTTTACTGTACCATTCTAGTTGAAATGATCGTGTCCTTTTGCCATCTTTTTGTCTAAGGACAAAATTTTTTGGTTGATAGGGTCTCAAGCGTTTTATTTCAAGCTTTTCTGCTATTTTTAATCTGCTGAAAGGAACTTGTAATAAACTGTCAACAGAATTCATAGTCGTTAAATATATTTATAATTTGACAGAATATTTTAATCTACGACCATTTCTCACTCAATTGATACTTTCACTATATTTGAAACCGAAAAAAATAGTAAAATTAAGTCTGTTTTAAATGAGATAAATAAAAATTCATAATTCTTAAAGATGATCAGCGATAAGAACAAAAATCACAATCAGCAGCTTTTTTCGACCATAAGAACAAAACTCGCCAAATAGATCTGTTTCCATGGAAATACTTTTATTTCTCCTATCGGGCCAATGCTAAGGGGCCCTAAATTGGTGCTAAATTAACTGTGTTTTCGCATTATTTTTTGTGATAACCAGCCAAATATGTTCATCTTTTGAGAAATGATCAATGGTACTAACACTACGCTGCTGTGCCTGGCGCAAATATATTCGGGCTTCATTTCTCGGGCCCCTGAGTGCTTCAATGGGGAATACATTGGAGATGCCGCGGCGCGGCCGTAGGATTTGAATGATGGCTCGCTTTACATAATTGGATTAAGGGACAAAGCTGGCATAAAAAATGCTCCTTTAAATATTCTTTTTATCCATTTTAAATCAAAATAGAATAAAATACACGCAGACACCTTTATTAAAGTAAACTGATTTTAAAAGAATACAAATTTTGCATTATAATTAAAAAAAAAAACTTTTGAAATATCAGGTGGGGCCAGGTCCCTCTGGCCCCTAATGACGAGCCGCCACTGCATGTAAGCTAGCGCAATGTCATAATACAATAAAACGCTCCAAAAAGATGGTGTTTATGCTGTTATTGCTGTCGTGTACATGACAGGACCTAAAGTGGACCAAAGATGCTCCACACAGCCTTGCCGATATCGATACAGCTATCTCCATAAAGGTCAGCGTGGGGATTGTTGGTTATTGGTTGTAACTTTGCCAGAATGGCAGGACAAGCAAAGATATGTTCTGGGTTCAGTTCAATGTCAGGAATTTAACGCAAATATATCTCTCAACCCTTTCCCAATGCTGGAAAGGGGTAGCCGTTCCCATCGCTCGACTTAACTACGGGCGATCGTCCGCCATATGGATCGTCCGTCATATTTCGATCGGGCCAGCAATATGGCGGACGATCGAAACGTTCATCGCGTGCCACAGATCTAGAGATCCTTTTTTTGCTGGCCCGCACAGCCAGCTGTCGTCAAAAAAGGGTCTCTAGATCTGTGGCACGCGATGAACGTTTCGATCGTCCGCCATCTTGCTGGTAGTTAAGTCGAGCGATGGCAACGGCTGCCCTTTTTTCAGCATTGGGCAATCTATCCAGCTGTTCTCGCATTCTTCCATTTTTCAGCAGATGTTGGTGCTGTTAACAATAATCGTGACAATTTTTTAACGGGAAATGACGTGCTAAAAAGTAAAGGATTCCCGTGGAGCTATGTCACCCGCAGCTATTTTTATAGAAATCAAATCTATTGTTCGTGACTGGCAACAGTCAAAATGCCTGAGTTATGTGTTCTCAGAGCGAGCACACTGCGCGTTAAAGGGTTAAAACTTTGTATGCAGTGCACATAACATCCATAAAAACAATTCACAAGGATAGCTGTCCTGTCTAAGAGTCCGTTGGAGGTTATCTGGTGGCGAAGAGAGAAGCATTTGAACCTCTTGAAGCATACGTGTCTTTTTTAAACATATAATTCAATTATATGTCTTCAATACCAATATTATTTACTTAATTTTATTTTTTAATTGAGTGTCCTTCTCCATTCAGGAGTGAGTTTAGATAAAGAACGAAATGTGAAAGCTCAAAAAACAAAAATTCTTAAGGCTTTCATTTATTTCGAGTAAAAATGTTTGGAAAACAATTGTCAGAGAAACTTCTGTTACATACAGCTATATTTTACTTTTGTTTTTTCAAAGATTCTAATTCAATTTTCAAGTAAAAAATTATCCTTAATAAAAGTAAAAATAATTACCGGTTTTATTCACAAGACAGATATCAGTGATAAGACAAATCGCAATGATAAGAGGGCCCCACCATGGCTGAGTGGATAAAGACATTCAAAATTGAAGACGGAAGCCACAACCTACTCCCATTTCGCACAGCTGTAGATCTAAAGGTCTGGCATTTTGGTCGGTTTTCTCTATTTGTAACGTAAATACTAGTTAGAACGCCTTAAAAAGTCCTCTGACTCACTTCAAAAGCCCTCTGATGGGCACCCCCATCTTTGGCAGATAGCCCGTGCGTAGCTTTCTATAACATAACACAACAACAGCAGGCAGTGATACAACATATCTGAGCTTTGTACTATTTTCGCATCAACCATCCGCAGTACAAACAGGATCACACATTCAAACATCACATTAACCACTTATCCACAGCCATCTTTGAATAGAATGGATTTGAAGCAAGGTCCTCTGATCCTTGTTATTTGAACCACTCCATCTATAAGAAAAACAGTGAACAAGAAAATGCAAATTTGTAATCATCCATACACTTGAAATTTTTTAGAAAAATAAATAATCTTGGATTAATATAAAAATGAAAAACTAATAACAATCATTTTTCCGTACATATATGAAATTTAATACATAAAAAAATTATGTGTACGCGTATAAACATAAATTACACGGTATTTAAGTAGCTGTTCACCTTTTTAAGTTTGAAGAAAACAAATTAACAGTAAAAATTGGTATCCCATTATTATTATTTAAAAAGGTATCAAAGTAAAAGAAACTAAAAGAAACTGTTAGCAAACATATTGAACTCTATATTTCTAAGTGCTGTGAATTATGAAGCATTACATTGTCTTCACTTGTGCATTGTTCCATGCTTGAGTGCGATCAATTCGCTTTAAAAATTGTCTCCCTGGTCAAATATTTATTAGAAATTAAATCTCGTGTTTACTTTTTTTTAATTTCAAAAACTATCCTTTACTTTATGACATTTTATTCTCTTGTTTCAGAATTAAAATAATGTTGTTTTAAATTGGGATTAATTAGTTGTTCTCAAAAAAGTGACAAAATAGAATAGAAAATAATTGGGGCGTACAATTTTATTTTTCATATTAATAAAAGGCTTACATTTTATCAAGTTAACATAAAGAATTTTGTTATAAAAGATTGCGCAGATATTTTAAGGTTTTTAAATATTATTAATAAATTTTTTATTGAATGTGACATGATAAAAATTCAATAAATATTAACAATTTATTAAATGTTATAAATTAGCATTTATAGAATGTGACTTGATAATTTAACTTATTTCCTTAAACTTTTGCCTTTGGCAGATTATTTAATAATTTCTAGCTTTATACCATGCCTAAAGCGTAGGTATAACATGAGAAAAGTTTTCAAAAAATTAATGAATACCTGATAGAATCCGTTATCTTGTTTAAAAAAAATATTTCAAAAAATTGTAAGAAAAAAATCTACAAGAAAAAAAAATTAGTACAATAATGTTTAAAAAACCTTCAAAACTTCTATTATTAACATAAACGGAATAAAAGTCTAAATATTTTACGAGAGGTATACATCACAACATGCATTATCAAGGCCTGAGAACCCATAGCGTCAATTTATTAGACCTTGTTGTATAACGTAACAATCGTTGGTTAAGCAACTTCTTGAAAATAAATCCTCAGTGCATTTCTTGGTTGATACACAAAAACGAAAGATAGTTTTGTAAAGTTAAGGCAAAAATTTGAATGATTGTACCATTAATATTTTAATACTCAAAATGAAAAATTGCAATATATATCAAATAATTAATCTAGTTAAAAATTCAGTGTTACATTTTAATTTTATTGTCCTAACTTAAAGAGTTTTCCATAGTTAACACCCAAACACAAGATAATTATTAAGAAATACATTTTAAGAGTTTCTTTCAAACAATGCTCAACTAACCATGACGGGGCAATAACAGATAATTGACCTTGCATAATGTAGGTGGCATTGGTATTGAAATTCTATTAAGTAACCAAACAAAACAAAAAAAACATCAGTCAATCACTTCTTGTTTTCTTCTATGTATAAATTCTTAATTACAGACTGATGATGCACTTAGATAATTACTTCTTTTTTTAATTATACGCTGATAGCTTGAAATTAATGCATACCTCTATAGAAACACACTAAACCATAAACAAGCTATATAAATTGATTTAATTGTGCAATAAATTGAAACAGCTAGTGAAAAGACTGAATTTATCTTTTCAGTCAATGAAAAATACTGAAAATTAATAATTAAAATGTCTCACATTGGCCCAGTCGGTTTAAGCTCGGCTTCCATAAGAGTATCGAAAGTGAAGAAGCGCCGACCTTGGTCAGAGCTTGAAAGGGTGATAACCTCTCACTCAGATAATAAACACTCAAAAAACTGGTGTTATAAGATAAAATAAATAAAAACTTTGTGAAAAAAAAACACACATAAAAGGCTACTTCAAGGCGTAACGATTGTTTCGACGATCCTTTCGCCTTGAAGTAACCTTTTATGTGCGTTTTTTCACAAAGTTTTTATTTATTTTAACCTCTCACTGTGTTTGACCTTGTGAGCCAAATACAGATGGTGCACATAATGGGCTCTAATGTTCTACATATTGAAACGATACTTCTGGGAGTACCAATTCAGGTGCTTGTCTCTCATTTCAAATCAGTCCAAAAATAGGAGACACCGAACTAAGTGGATCTTCCTTCCCCTGTAACTTAATAAAAGGGAACCCTGTCCTTTCACCGACCACCGTCTCTCACAAGGGGGTCTGGTGCCACTCCGAGGTGAATCAGAAGACACTATTACAGCAATAACAATCATTAAATTTTTACTTACCATACTTCTTTTGGAAAATCAATGATTTTACAATCACTAAAAGAATATCCTGTATAATCTAATAACCTCAACCACAAAGTAATGGGTTTTCACGTCGAAAATGAGAAGTTAGTTTAACTTCATTACGAAATTAGTTTTACTTACTCGGAAGTATATGATTTAAGAAAAAAGGGTGAACTTGCTAACAATTTTTCCAGTAATTGACTGAACTTAATGTCCTTAATGTAATATTCGTAATCATTTCGAAGCAACTTTCTATCATAAAATACAAGAAAGATAGAACGCTTTTGTGTTAAGTGCTAATCATCTTAAAATTTTCCTTAAATATTGCTTTGATTTACTCATCATCTAATCCTATTAGTACATACTTCAATTAATCTTGTATGAAGACGGTGTTCCAAAGAGGACGTACATGTCTAAATTTTTTGTGTTTTTATTTATTCTTACGTATGAAGACATTTTAATGTAGAAAATTCTAATTTAAGCAGCGACTTTGATTAAAATTAACTGGTAAAATTAACTGGTTCCGTTAAAGCTCTGTTTCGTTTCGTTTCTTTCTTTCTTTTTTTTCACGTTTGCATAATTTGTCTGTAAAAATAAAATTACATAATAGGTAAAAATTGATCATTTTTACTTTGAAAAGTTTGCATGTGATTGTTTTCTAAACATAATATTAATTTATCGATAGCGTTATGGTAGTTTTATTCACAACTATTGTTTTATCCATGGATAAGGTAGAAAAACAAATAAAATTCATCTGATCAATTAAAACAAAAACAAAAAAAAAAAACCAAGATGCCGCTTCATAAGCAACACAATATACCATATACCAGTGAAAGCTATGAAGTTTAGAGGAATTTTTTTTCCGAATGCCCTTTTTTTTATGAGTTGGAAGCTTTAACCCATAATTTCTATACCTTCTACTTAAACAACAACAGTACACGAAGTAGGCATTTTAATTTATTTTCTTTTTTTTGCATTATTACATGTGTGCCGCACACATAGCAAATGATGATGATAGCAATGCTTCCATTAAAAATTTGTAGCAGGCATCATCTCGAAATAGCTTATTTGTTTCCAACTAATAATGCTATATTTTGCAGGCATCTTTATAATTATCTTCCAATGTAACTTTAATATGAAAACACCAAAAAATTTCCAAAGGAAAAATAAATCAAGTAAATGATTTATGTTTCAAAGTATGCAAAGCTTTCATTAAGTACAATCACAATGATTGCAAAAATATTAATCATAGAAATAAATACAGAAAGGAATAAAATAAAAGCCCACACCTTAAGCTAGGAAATATCCATGAAATGCAAATAACTTTATAAATATAAATCAATATAAATTATTAAATGCCAAATATGAAAGGAAGAGATTTTATGGATGCAGATTATTATGGTTATTGATAGCTATTAAGCAAGCGCACTCATTTAGAATGCGATTCTGGATACTTATGTTCTCTGGTGATTCTTTGATGATTCAGTGGATAAAATTGCAATAGCTTAAAGTAATGCACTTTATTATCCAATGCGATATGTCAACAATGCAGCATTGCAATCTGCTTTTCCATTAAAGAGAATCTTCGTTACATGAACACAAATTATGTTTAGTAAATGCCCTTTGTTCTTAGAAGTTATCTTCCAAAGAATACTGTACTTGATTGATTCCATGGCAATATCAAAATAAATCCTTATTTTCATTCAAGTTACGATGGATAGTGTATGGCAGTACTAAGAATTATCTACATATGTGAGTTGCTTATTCTTCAATTCTTAACATGGTAAATAATAAAACGAAATAACTAAACCGCGTTCTTACGATAATAACGATAATAACCTTTTTCATGTGTGTTATTTTACAAAGTTTTAATTCTTTCATCTTCTAAGCACCAGATTTTTTTAATAAGTAATATTTTGATGAAAGAAAGTTTCTCCATTTCCGACTAAGGATCAGTTTTTAGTTTATTAAAATTCAAAAGTAAAGCAAAACTTCAGATGAACGCTTTTCTTCTGCACTAAAAGCTGACGGATCCGTCCCAATGATTAAAAGTTGAATGTCTAGAAAATTCCAGGAACTATTC
This sequence comes from Cheiracanthium punctorium, assembly GCA_038373885.1. Classification (NCBI taxonomy): domain Eukaryota; kingdom Metazoa; phylum Arthropoda; class Arachnida; order Araneae; family Cheiracanthiidae; genus Cheiracanthium; species Cheiracanthium punctorium. The sequence goes on along the minus strand of JAWZYV010016501.1, from coordinate 297,829 downwards.
GAGTTGCCCGGACTGAAAACAATCTTCATTGCTTCTAGGAACTCGTGGAACAATTTTTACAGCAGGAAATCACAAAAAGTACTTCAGAATACGACTTCAAAATAACTGACAAACACCGTGCATTGAACAGCACAATTAACGTTCTCTGCGAGCTTCATTTCATAACTGACTGCTTGCACACGACTTGCTCTCCTTTTACAACCTCAGCAGATGCTTCTGCAATTTTCAGAGCTTTTTCGTTCACTTGTACTTACGAAAACTTCTCCATTAAGTCGAGTGCGCTATACTAATGTAATGCGGAGAATCAAACCGTACAGGTCTCATCACTAATATGTTCTAAATTAGAAGTCAAAAATAAGTCCCAAAAATGCACTAGCTAAGAAATTGCAAGCAATTGGCAATAAATCTCAAACCGTAATGATATCCGATGCAAGTAGCTAGAATTTACATTTTTGTATAATACACTCATGTCCATAAATTAAGGATAATGAAGTTCAGGCAAACAAAGAGAAAGAAGCAAAACAAATTTGACTTATTTGTAAAGTCTATTTATTAAACAAAAAGTAAAGAGCAAAAAAGATGCTATATGTTTGACATAATTAATAAAAATTGCAAGTTTTACTCCCTTGACCAAATTTCAAAAAAGAACCTATTTACAAAAAACAGTATAACATGGTTAGTAGGATGGTTAATACGGAGTATGTCTCCCGGTCGATGCAATACAGGCCTGACAACGCCTAGGCATGCTGAGTATCAAATGATCAATCTGATCTTGGGGAATATTACACCACTCATCAAGCAATGCACTCCGAAGTTCCGGTAGACAGGTGGGAGGGGGTTGACGGGCTGCAATTCGTCGGCCAAGCATATCCCACACATGCTCTATTGGATTCAAGTCCGGTGCGTATGCTGGCCAATGCATACGGGTGATATCCTCCGATTGAAGGCATTCGTCTACAATGTTTGCACGGTGAGGACGGGCGTTGTCATCCATAAACACAAATTCAGCACCCATGGCGCCCCGAAACAAACGTGCATGTTGTTCCAGAATGACATCCCGATAGATGTGGCCTGTCATCGTTACACTCTGAACATGCAGGTCAGTTCTGGAACCAAGAATAATTCCTCCCCAAACGAGCCATCCTGCACCACCGTAACGGTGTCTTTCAATGGTGTTCTCTTGGTGCTAACGGGTACCTGGCGCTCTCCAGATGAATGTCCGGCGAGAATCAGACTCCAAACTAAACCTGGACTCGTCGGAAAACATCACACAAGACCACTGTTGCGGTGTCCACAATGCATGCTCTCTACTCCAGGTTAATCGCAGGCGACAGTGAGTTGCGGTAAGTGGAACACATCTGACAGGCCTACGAGCATATAGACCAATGTGCCCTAAGCTTCTGTACACGGTCTGCCTTGAAACTGTCGTACCGGTAGCTGAAGAGAGCTGACGAGACAGGTCTGATGCTGTACTCCGTCTGTTTCTTTTGGCAGTAACTGCCAAATAGCGGTCCTCATTCGGCGTTGTAACTCGGGGGCGACCTGTGCTGTAACGTCTACTCACATTACCATCATCTTGGAATCGTTGCCAAAGCCTGGAGATGACACTCTGGGCGATTCCAAGTTCCTCGGATACTTCCAGCTGGGTACGTCCACATTCCAGTCGTCCGATAATTCTGCCACGTAAAACATCATCCAAATGCCTCCTTTGTGCCATAACTATGCGGTTTTTGCACTGAAAGGCTTTCACAGCGCTTGTGAACAATTTTACTTCTTTGCCACCATTCCTTATATACCCCTCTCTTACACTCTCGTCATTGTGACGTACCATCCACGCCATCTGGTGGTTTCTTGTAATTTGCATATTCTTCTTCAAGATGTGTGTGATCATTCCACAGACGAAATTTTTATTTTAGAGATCAATTTCTGTGTGATTCTGAATTATCCTTAATTTATGGACATGAGTGTAAATGGCGTTCTAGTTAATAGTTTGGCAAGCATTTAAATGCAAATTTCAATTATTTGACGCTTAAAAAGAAGGAATTTTAAATTAAATTGAACCTTAAATGGGCTGATAATTTTAAAATACACATAAAAACCAAGCAAAATCCTATTTGACTTGGTTTTGAGGATAAAAAAATTGCGTATTAGTGTTGTTTTCTTATTCTTTATGTACAGTAAGTAGTTTTTGATGAAAGTTCGTCTCTTCATTTCCACACGGTGAAATAATTTTTAATTCATTAAATTCAGTGATAATATTTTTAAACACAAAATTTCTATAATTATTTAACCAAAAAGTAAATATCTAAGATATATCGTGACCGATATTAAAATACATGAATATGATATAAAATCTTAGAAACATTGCCAAAAATATGATGTAAAGGGTGGAGTGTCATAAATAGATAATCCATAAGTTGAATTGCAAAGTGGTCTAAAGCTTTAAAAAAATAGTGAATAAAAATACTAATAAAAATAGAAAGACAGAGAAAGTGTCCACCACTCTCGATTGCTACTCGGATGACGCTACTCTTATGATCTACAAACTTACTGCATACTACCAACTTTTCTTAAAAATATGCTCACATTTTACAGTACAATGCTGAAAAATATGCTAATTAAGTTATTACATTCAATATATTCTGTATTCTTTACGCATAATACAAGCATAATCTGCACAAAAACACTCAAAAAATCAGCTCCACACAAAAGAAGCGACATTTCCACCTTTAAAATTCATTATTAATTCTCTTCAAATGCTCGCTGTTTGTGCTATTTAAAGTTGAAAGCATAACAATACGCAATACTTATGATGCATGTAATAAAAGTACTCTGAAAATGAATCCGTATTTGATCTCACTACCATTTAATTTATTCATAAATTGTCTTACAAACCTTATAATTAATTTATTTTTTTTTTCTCTTATTCAAAAATATTTCTTCCAAAAAGCAGCATCCTTACATAAGATAAAATAAGAAAACGATAAGCGAGAAAGTATTTGTTTGAGCCGTGAAGACATAAAAATATTTATTATTTATACAGAAGCAGCGCACGAATTAGAGCAGACATTATATTCAGCGTCTACAAAAAAGACATTATTAAACTTTTAAAGTAGCAAAATGCCCCATTTTATTCTGTTAAAACATAATTTAGCTTAATGACTCAAATTCTTTCTTTTTACATAATATATTGCAAGATGTTTTTCAAAGATTAATGTGTTACAGTTGTTTACTCATAGCTAAAAGAAACACAATATTATTTTCATGTGTGTTATAAAATTACGATGTATATATTTCTCTTCTACTTAACAACGGTAAACTTCCTAAGTAAATACTAAAGGTAAAGACTGTTATATAAGTAAACTATAAATGCTATTAGGTGTCTAAAAAAAGGGGGTCTCATTTTATGTGATATAATTTAGAAACATTATAAAAATAAATAGATACTGTTATCATACTTTATAAAACAGACATGAAAAACACGGTAAAAAATAGTTTTATCTGTAAAAAAAATTGTTTTTAAATGCAAATATATTGTTATTAGTTCACAACTATCAAAAAATAGTACTTAACATTATCATACGTTAGAATAAATACCACGTAATTTAGTCTGACATGTAATTACATTTTATTCTGATTACTCTCGTAAATACTTATGATAATTTACGACAGTGATTATTTAATTTTGTTGAAATAATTATTAATAAACCGCCAGGTTCTTTGACTGCACAATGCATAACTTATTTTTAATCAAATATGAGTCATTTTACGTCTTATCAATTAACAAAAGCTTTTGATAGACTGTGATATTTGTGATATTTGATGATTTATACGATTTAACTTTAAAAATACTTTTATATGTACTTTTAAAGGTTTTTTTTTTCAGTTCCTCTCTATTTTAAACTGTAAAATTGACTAAAATATGTTCACTTCAAACTTTCCTCAGACGAGCCTCAGAAAGGCAAATCAAAATCGCACTTTTTCTCCACTCTCTGCTTTCCGTAATGGAGAATATCGATATGAGGCTATTTTAGTGACGTGTTGGTGGAAAATATAAATTTGGACCAATCAGATTCTAGGATTGAGTGTCGACAGACGCTACCGTAGCAACTGATTGGTTGAGAGTCACGTATTGTGTTGGTTGAAAAATGACGTCACAACGATAAAGTCCCGTCTAGTCGCGACTTCCGGGACAGGGCCTTTTGGCTTACGAAATCATCATGCTATGTAGGCAAAGGTACTATGGTACAGGTTATGTGTGTTTTTCGACTCGGGCCGAACAGGAGTAGGACAAAAGGTTCAGGAACAAGAAACCATGAATGTTCAGGAGAGTATGTAATTTTCCATTCCGTCGTGTTAAAGACAAAACTCAGGCAAAAACGTTCCTTCCAGTAATTTAACTTGTTTTATTGAAGATAGGCAAATCTTATAAAGTCCTTGGATGGCAAGGGGGCGGGAAAGGACTGTAAAATTTACTGCTTACTGTTTGTTCGACTGGAGTTAAAGTTATCGCAACTCGCAGAGATACGATTAGACTTAACTTACAAACGTGGCGACGCAACGCTAACAAAAATACGTCAACAATCAAGAAAACTGGTGCGCACATACGCAGCAGTTAAGAATAAATCAGTGCATTAAGTTTGCAAACCCAAACAATTAAGGGCAGAAATTTATAAAGGTTACCAAAACGTACCGATGAGAAAAATAGCCAGAGACACATTGTGAGAGACTGCTAGACTAAGCAAAAATAACAGCTTAGTCTAGAAGTTGGTATCTGCAAAGTGACATTATTTTCAACGAACTGAAAAAAAATTAGCAAATCTGCAATCAAAACCCACAAGAACTGAAATGCTTTGAGCGAATGTGGGGAGCAGTATATAGCATGCGCCGCTCAAAATACAGGACAGGGGTTATATATGAGTGCCGAAAAACAATATGTGATGTTGACATCACCTGTACTACACACATTAAACGGAAATAAGTATCTGTATAAGAACATCGTGGATTCTTTTCAGAATTTTATCACGTTTCTAATTCATCAAATTTATTATGAGAACAAAAATTTAAATTACATTTAAAAATTTGAGTTAAAATAATAATTTATGTGCAGGTGTACCCTTTTTTCACATCGTTTTATTATTAATTTTCAAATTTTTGCACTCCGTTTAAAAACCTTCGCCTCATAAACGTGACGCGTTGGACAAGCTAGCAGGCCTTCTCCTTTTGAGGGTCATGATCTAACGGTAGGGTTTCCTTGAAAAGGGGCAGTAATTATTTCTCTTATACAAATTTTTTCCTACATAAATCTCTTTGGATAAAAGCTCATACTACTGCTTTCATCCGGATTGTCAATATATTGGAAACCTCAATATATCCAAATCATCAAATCAGTGAAATGTAGCTGTCTTGCGCAATTTTACCATAAAGCTAGCTTTTACCGAATATAGATAATTCTATCAAAAAGTGTATAAACAAATATTGGCAAATGGATACAATCGACACGTTAAACATACATACATTAATTACATGCGATTCATACATATTTGTATAAAAATTCATTACAATATTTTACAAACACTTTTACCAATATTAATTTTGACAGCCATCCCAATAATCCTTTTATTTGTTATACAGCTTCGAATAATTACGAAGAAGAACATATCTAAATGTCACTTACAAAGGCTTCAATACATCTGTGAAAATTAAAAACTAAACTAAAAACTAGAAAAAATAAACGGAGTGCATAAAAATCATGAAAGCTGTTAAGTTTTAAAATATTGTCTGACATAGAAAAATATTTGGTATGTACTTCAAAGGAAACTTTTCGAGAAATAGATAAAGCTAAATTCATTGAATAGAAATTAAATAAAACTTCATTCTAATATTACAGTTTATTGTAAGTTACAGTTTCTTTTCTTTTTTGCATAGTAAGAATACATTTCAACATAGGAACATTACATTAATGTATAATCACTATGAAAAGTATTTCTTTTTCGCTCAATAAAGAATAATATACTACCTTAACAACGAAAGTGTTTATGTAATGCAAGCACGTCCTGTAAAACAACAATTACACTGCTCAAAACAATTAAAGGATATTGTAAGTTTTATATAAAATAAAGATATAAGCGAATTTTTTTTTTTGCCGAAAATGGACGAAGAGAATCACAAATGCAAATTTTTCTCATTTTCAAACTGTGGAGTATGCTAATTTTGAGTTCGACGTCAAAAACCTCACTTCAGCGGCAGCGAATGAAATTGGACTTTCAACTGAATAATGAAGACAATGAAGACAAGGATGATCGGCATTCAGTGACTGCTTTGTTTCTATGAGTACGATATCTCAGCGAAGTCATTTAACCGATTCAGAAGCTTGGAGAGTTGTCGGTAGGTTAGAAGGTGGCCAACCTCAAGCCGAAGTAGCGCAAGCCATTGGAGTGTCACAAAGTGTGATTTCCAGGATCTGGAACCGGTTTTTGGCGACTGGAAGTGCAGGCCGAAGACCAGGGCAAGGTCATAGACAGGGAACAACGGCCAATGAAGATCGTTATTTAGTGTTAACGGCTCGGAGACACCGGGATATGAACGCTACTCATCTCCAACAACACCTTCGCTCCGCTACTGGCACCCCGATTTCAACTCAGACTGTCCGAAACCGGCTCCATGGTGTAGGTCTGTATGCTCGCCGACCGATGGTATGTGTTAGACTAACATCAAGGCATCGTCGCGACCGCAGGGAGTGGGCAGCAGAGCTTGTGAACTGGAGGAGAAATGAATGGAGCAATGTTCTTTTTTCTGAGGAGTCCCGTTTTTCAGTTCATCCTGATAATAGGCGTATCTCCATCTGGAGGGACCGTGGCAGTAGGAATAATCCTGCGTTCGTGCACGAAAGTGTCAGCTTTGGCGGTGGGGGAGTGTTGGTGTATGGTGGCATCTCCATTGACGGGCGCACAGACCTCTACATCATTCGAGATGGACCTCTGACTGGTCGCCGATATGGGGATGAGATCCTCAGACGTATTGTAGTCCCTTACGCTGCAGCAATCGGAGATGACTTCATTTTAATGGACGATAACTGCATTCCACATCGTGCTAACCTGGTGGAGGATTTCCTTTTCGAGGAAGGAATCGTACGAATGGAATGGCCAGCGTGTTCTCCAGACATGAATCCAATAGAGCACGTTTGTGAAGCTCTAGGAAGACGAGTTGCTGGCCGCCAACCACCCCCACAAACTCTCCAAGAACTCGAAAGAGCTCTTCTGGAAGAGTGGGACAGAATACCCCAACTCGTGATTAATAGCCTCATTGACCCCATGCCTCAAAGGTGTTCAACGTTGCTGGCCGTCCATGGAAACCATACCCCCCTACCGAAAATGATTTCCTTTGAAGAAAACACCTTTTCTTATTCTTTTTTTCTCATATGCACACATTGTGTTTTTTTTTCCTTTTCTACACATATGCGCAATAAAATTCATTTTTTTCCCTGCCAAACATGTGTAATTTATTGTCATATAACCTACTACGTCTGTCAACCATGTATCAATCAACTAAAAAGTTTCCATGCCACAAGATCCACCTAAAACCGCAATATCCTTTAACAGTTTTGAGCAGTGTATATTACTTAATTATTTTGCAACTACTTTTAACATACAAAAAAGAAAACTAACAGCGAAAGGTTCACATAATTCAGAATACAAAATTCGATGTGCATAATAAATATTACCCAAAATTAAGATAATGAATGTCTTTATTGTTAATTAAAGGAACTTAACTACCTGAAAAAAAAAGACTTACAGTAATTATGCCGTCATTCATCGTAAATTAAAATAGTTAAGTTCTTTTTTTCAAAGGGAGGACATTAACAATGCGCTTAATGATATTCACATCTTATTTTTATTTTACTTATTTCTTGTAATTACCTGTTGAAATATTTTTGCTGAGGCATTTTAAAATTGTATGTATCTGAATGAGTTTCTAAAAATATAAGAGCTTTTTATCATTAAACAAATATCTCTGTCAGAAGTGATTTAGCTTTGAATACGACAACATATTCGTCTGTTTGTAATATGATAAATTATGAATTTTCTTGAGAAACAGATTATAAAATAGCATGAAAGCTAAGAAAATATTTAATAATAATTTATCTTATGTAAAAAAACACAAAAATAACTGAAGGAATCGCGTTCCCGCTATTATTATTTTCTTATTTAATATAAACACTTTTTTTATAATATAAAATTCTCATTTTAAAATCATTGCAGCTGGAAGCTTTGGAAATTTGCATTACATAACCATTATGTGAAATTTATGGTCTTCTTATGATAATTACATACATATGTGCATATTTGGCATATATTTATACGAAGAATAGCGACATAAGACCTTATATACATATATTTCTCTGTAAACTAAATCGTACAAAATAGTGGTTATAGTAACTGAAAATCCCCCTTTTCATAATAGCTTTTTTTTTTCTTTCTTTCTTCTTTACTACAGCGGTACTATTTCTACATGAAGATTTCTCATATCGGTCCTATTATACAGCCTCAAAATACGGATATGCATTTTCTTTAGAAGAAAATACATTTGCTTAGTCAAAATCAAAGTTTTCACTTATTTACATGCAAAAAACAGGGTGGTGCCACCTACCTCTGAGATGACACAATGAGTCTTTTGTGATTATGTGTGCTTATTAAGGTATATGTGCTACGAAGATCGAAAATATTTTAAAGGGGGCTTTAAATAAAATAAAAAGGTTTCAGTTAGATTGACAAGGAGATTTCTGTAATAAACTTTCAAAAATTTACGAAACTTTTTTTATGAAACTGAAATAAACTATCGATTATGACATGACTACTAAACACTAATTTTGAAATATATAGTGTGCCTCCTAAAGTCCGTTGTCACCTTCCTAATTTCAGAACGGCAAGAGTTATAGCAATAAAACTAAATTAAGCTTACAACTTTTAAATAAATGGATACAGATAATTTACTTTTCTATAAATGAATTTTATCCTTAGGCCTCGACTCCCGTTAGTGTTCCTGTCATTCCAGCTAGAGTCCCCACTCCATTTTTTTTTATACTTAGAAAAATGCGGCGAAAGTTTGTTCACGGATATAAAACTTTTTACAAAAAAATCTACCCTCAAACCTTTTTACATTTATTAATAAATAAAATAAAATAAAAACACATTTTTAAAGTGCGGACAATTGATTACATGCTAAAATGTCTTATTAAATGTAGTTTTCAAAATTTGTAGAAGTTTTATAAATTATTGTTCAAACAATTGCTGTTTGTTACTGTTAAATTTCAAGAAGGGTCAGTTGGGGTAAATGGACACAAAATTTTGTTGTTTCAAATTTAAACTCACCTCTATTCCTTGGATGAATGAAGGCAGACGAATTTATACTTGCTTATCAATTAGCGACTTTTTATTAATAGCCGCACTCAACAATTTTGGTCCTGACTTCATTTGGGAATAAATGAGAGCCTGTTTACATTTATCCCTTAGTGCTTCCATTTGCCCCACAGACTGAGGGAAGTAGAAACAGGTTTTTTTGTTTTGTTCTTTTCGCTGAATTACCATAAAGGGGAATGATTTTCTATTATGCGGATAACCTCAAATATTTTGCTGTCAATATCATAACGCAGCTGTATCTTACTAATAATCTAATTTTTGAGACCCTGCAAAAGATCTTTAACTGTTATTTACATTTTACAAATTAAGAGAATGCAGGTATAATCATTTACGCACTTATTGAATGGTGTTCCAAATGGATTATTATCGATAAATTGCTATTTAGCATTATGCATTGGAATTCTTTCGAATGCTGCTCGAAAGAACTGCAGATAATACACAATCTATTTTTCGAAAGAGAGTTGTTATTTTTAAACATACACAGAAAAGAGATCCTTGATTGAAAACGCGGGGCGGTAATATCTGTTGTTTCTATCTTTATATCTGATCTCTACTGGCCCTATTGTAAAAATGCAGATTTTGTTTTTCTGTTTAGACATGCATATTCCTTGAAAATAAAAGAAGAATTCTTGAAAAATATGTTATTATACTATATTAAGTAATTACCTCAGAATTAAGGAAGCGTACTCTTTCCCATAGTAAAACCTCAGACCCTATACAAACTCCTCAAAAGTGAAATTAGAACACCAAGAAATAATGTGCACTATCTCTCGTCATGCAATTTTGACGAGAGATAGTGGTGAGATGAATGTGCAAATGATTAAATTTGCGCTCGCATGTGATCACGTAACACTTATTTCGGGCTGCTAGTACTTTTCCCTTCTCATAACAGCATCTGAGATTTTGGGTAGCATCTACAAGTTTCGAAGAAGCTTTGAAAATGCCTCTGAAGCGTCGTCATAAGTTACACACGGCGCTAGGCGTTAAACTGAATTCTCTACAAATCTGGATTTGAAATTGGTCTGCTTCTAGCCTCCACACAGTTCTCCACCGCATTCCATCATCTAAGCGTTGGTGGTTACTCATTTTTACTGTTACAATTTGAAATTAACCGATTGCTGCAAAATAACACCAAGAAATTTGCCGAGGTGTGCTAGGGAACAAAATGCGTCTTAACATACGCGCGCTTATAAAGCCTGTTTCTCTACTGACTCCGCCTACACACACGTGTACGCTTACGTATTTGACGTACAAGATTTGCATTTTTCTCTAGAAGCAGTGGCTTTACATTCAGCTCAGTTCTTTTCATGAAATTCGATAAAATATGCAAATTCTCTTAATTCATTTCACCAGTATACAATAGAAATAGAATAGGAAAAAGCTGCGCAGAAAAATGCGCATTTCGAACTGAATGAAAGTTTCAGCAACTTATCCAGGTGTATTCTTTATCCATGTCAGAAGTAGCAGACTACAAAATGATTTTATTTATTAAAAACTGCGTATTCTATAAGTTTGCGCCACCTGTCGACGACTTTGTAAAATAAAAACTCAATTGTATTCTTTTTTAAATAAAAGATAGTTTTTAGTGTATTATAGGAATAGTGTTTTTCTTATGCGCGATAAAATAAAAAGTAGCCTATATGTTCATCCAGGACTTTAGCTGTCTTTATTCCAAATATCATACAAATCCGTGAAACTGCTTCAGCGTGAAAGAGTAATAAACTTACATACAAACATGCACATTTATATATTAGTAGGAAGTAGGATCAGTATCAATCTGGATTATCGAATGGCATCGGGTATTGTTTACGTATGAATCTCGTTTCTGTCTGTCGAGGAATGACGGCTGCCAACGGGTATGACGGATACCCAGACAACGGTACGAGCCAGCCCGTTTCGCCGAGCTTCGCTTTAGTCCTACACCAGGCATCGTGGTTTGGGTTGGTATAATGTTTGATCACAGGACGTTCCTGGTACACGTTGACTGCAGTCTTACAGCTGACCGCAACGTCACACAAGTTCTGGAGCTCGGTTGTTCTGCCCTTGTTGCAGGGTGCACCTAACACGGTATTACAGCAAGACAATGCCAGGCCCTTATGTAGAGTGACGAACTCTTAACCCGCTGACCGGATAAGGCATCCTTCCCTGAGCGGCAGCTTCTCCAGATCAGAATCTCATCGAACATCTGTGGGATCTTATTGGACGTGACATGATCCCAGGACTACTAGCGCAAGCCATGGATTATCTGCGTACAGCAGTGGATGTGGCTTGGCAAAGTTTACCTCAGGCAACCATCAATGAACTTATTGAAGGCATGCCTTTTCAGATTGAGTCCTTTATAGCTACCCGATTAGATACCAACTGGCAGATTAGATACCAACTGAATAAATTAGTTTATAATGATTTTATTTGTCTGTTTTTTTTAATCATGTGGATATCTATCCCATCACTATTGCTCCTGAAATTTGCAGGACGCAACGTGCAGGTGCATTATTTCTTAGTGTTGCAATTTCACTTTTGAGGTGTACACATGCCCAAATGTTATGAAAAATTTCAACCGGTTTTTTGCAGAAAAAATTTAAATAGATGATTCTTCAAGAAATAAAAGGTTTTTTTTAAGTATAACTTTGTGCGTGCGAAGTTAAAACGTTGGTATAAAGTCAGAATGAAGGGAAATTGCTTTCATTTTAAATTACTTTCACTCATTTACTTTCAGAGTCTGAAGCTATTTATATTATTAACATGCTTTTCCCCCACAAAGACAGAAAAATACTAAAAGTACTCTACTTACATCTAGCATTGGTAATAACTATCCATATATAAGAGATTTTATTAATAGGCTTGTAACAGCAGCAAATACAAATTACCAAAGAACAACAAAAATATGTCTTATTTTTTTAAAATATTGCTCTACTTACTAAGCGACGTGTTAGAAGTGACCGTTAATTACAAAGTATTTAAAACTCTGCAAAGAACAACTTAAGAACAACCATCTAAGATACTCATTACAAAATGGCGACCGGACGACGCGGAAATTAATCCTTTTAAATTACGATAATGAATATCTATACGGCATTAATCAACTCTCAGTGAAATACTTTGTACATATTTTCTCTTAAATCATTAACGGGCAAAAAAATTTAAAGAAAATGCCATAGGAAAATATTTAGGCAATTGTAGGGAGGCTAGGGAATATTTTAGAGGTTAATGATTAATTTAGAAATTTATGTTTCCTTAGAGCAGATGTTACGATTAAATTAACTACTGATGGACAAACTGAGCATTTGAAAAGTGTCAACGGTAGAACATCCGCTCTTCACTGAACATGAATAGAAATTAATGCGAGGCTGTTCTTAAACAATAAACTATTTAATTTCAGAATACCGTAATTTTGAGATGGTGTCAGTAGACAAATAAAATAAATCAAAGCTAGAAAAGCGAAAATATTTAGAATCCATAGAAAAATGATATACACATCAAGATAAAAATGAATTCCTGCGTTAATAAAATTTCTCTAAGACTAAAATAATATATTTCTTTAGTTGATAAAGTTTTATAAATAACAGATGCAACATAATCTTTAAAAATCTGCAATGACTCCACTCAACTTCCGAAAACTTGATCTTTACCAAGCGCTCAAATAAATTTCGTTCAACTCAATCGGATGATGTGTTCAGGCGCTAGTACACTTAAAATGATTTGAGTGTATGAACCACGCAATGTACAAGAATACTTTTTTGTAGCACTGTAAAAAAATTGTAAGTCGTACACACACTAAAATTTATGGATTATGTCGGACAATGTCTTGAAATATGCATATTGAATTCGAGCTCAATTGAATGCACCATTTAGAAGCTAGCGCACTTTCAAGAATTTCCACTGTTAGTCCTAATATTAAAGAATTTTTCTTTGTTACCCTGTAAAAAACCTATAAATCCTATACACACCAAAATCTATGCAGGATGTGTGACCGTGACCTATAGTATACATACTCAATTTACTCTCAATCGAGTGCACTGCTTAGGAGCTAGGGGACTTTCAAGAATTTCCTCCCATCGGCCATAATGTTAAAGAAATCGTCTTCGTAGCCCTTTAAAAATCTATAAGCCCTATACACACCAAAATGAATATCGTCATGCTACGGTGGACTGTAATACAGAGGGTGTTTACATATTTTTAGAACGATTTCGATAAAGAATTAAAAAAAAGTAAATGTTTCAGAATAAAAATTTTTGGCAGCAGCTTATTATTTGAAATGAGAAATATCATCTGCTACTTTTAAATTTATTCTTCTTTAAAAATGTCATATGTAAACAAGCAGTGGATTGAAGGATATGTTTTTGCGCTTTCCGAAGAGAAATATTCTTACTCCATAATTCAAAAACGTTGTGAAATGCATAGTATTAAAATTTCTAAGTGCAAAATAAGCAACATTATAAATCGGAAAGGTAAAAACCGTCAATCATTATTTCTACATGGAAAGAAGACTCCAAACGAATATCCGAAAAAGGTACGCACTGTTTCAAATGTTTCTAAAGTGAAATCGCTGGCAACAAGAGAAAATCCGCCAACACAGAGATCAATTGCAAAGTCTTTAGATACTGTCTGTAGCAACAATAAATAAAATATTAAACCAAGATTTACAACTTAAAAAAGCTAAAAAACATAATGTTCATCAGCTTTTGCCGAGACATGTGGCTCAACGAAAACTTCGAAACGTCATACTTCGAAACTACCATTGCATTCCTTGAAAAAATGAAGACTGATACAGGTATTGCATATATACCCTTTCAACATATCCCTGCAAAGTCCCCTGACGTTTCACCTATGGACTATTGTGCCTTTGGTCTGTTAAAAAGAGCTCTTTCTAAACGCAAACCCGCCACGATCGATGGACTCTGGAAAGTAGTCGAAGAGGAATGGAAAGCAATACCCCTGGAAATTTTACGAAAAGCTCTTCTATCACGGAAATCACGATGCAGACTTATAGTCCAGAAAAAAGGCTATCAAATCGAACATTTAAAAAAATAGTCTTTACATTTTAAACATTAATTAAACGGCCCCGAAATCGTTCTAAAAATGTGTAAACACCCTCGGTATATATACGAAATTTGAACTCAATCGAATGCAGCATTTAAGAGCTATCATGTTCACTCACATACACACAAACACACATACGCACACACAAGTACATACATCACGGTAAAAATAGCATAAATGAATTCAGAAGACCTCAAAACGTGTAAATGCATCAAATTCTCAAAGCCGAATTTTTTCATGATTACAATTATTCCGAATATGGTACATCTTCGGAAAGCAAAAATGTTTCATTTTAATCAAGTGGCACTTGCAATTAAAAGTATTTACGAAGACATTTCAATTGAATGCATTTTCTTTAAATTTAATCACTTTTCAAGGAACTATCGAATATGGTCTCATTTCGATATAACTTTTATTGTAAAAAAAAATTGCAATAACACTTTTCATCATGAATAGACACAGAAAATGAGATTTTTTCAAACTTTTTCATGAATTTTTAAGGATGTTGGAATGCAAATTCTAATTTATGTGTCACCGATAGTGACAGGTCAGATTCTTTTCATAGTAATTCAATTTTCTAAATTTAGTTTTATGGTTACAGTGTGCAATTTATATTCTTCTAAGCACAACGAAAGCTACCAGAAGTCCTTTGTTAGGAAACAGATTCACGTAAAAAATTCTTATTAAATTTTACTTCAGAAATTCTTACATTCATAAATTAATGTTCAATTCTCTCTTGTAATTTGAACATTTTATTTAATTTTTCTGACTTAGAGGCGTTCCTTTACGTAATATAATAAGTAACATTATACTCGAAAACTGTTACATTATTAAATATTAGGTAGATAATAATTTCACACTGTGTAAAATAATCAATTAAGATTTTTTCGTTTAAATTTTAAGCTGCGTAATTTAACGATCTCATTTTTGTTTACTAAACGTATGTTACACACATTTTTAATTGCACTCAGCGGAATTTTAATAAATAAATAGTTTACTATTTTACAAAGGCATTTTTATAAAGTTATTTCAAAACTTTATATTTTTATTGCATATAAATATTTGCTTTTAAATCTCCAGTCTCAATGTTTCACTCTAAATGATTCAAACTGAAAACACCTCAAACTAACTCATTCTTCTTTCATAAAAGGACAAATTTATTATTTTTTTTTCCTTCCGAGCCTTCCATGATTACGACAGCACTTCGAAAGAAATATCGGTGCGTGACAAATCATGCAAAATATTTTTCTCAGCTTAAACTGACTTCCAAAAATAACCCAGTTAAACAATTCGCAACTCAAACAAAATCGTTCTTCCTTCATCTCCTCTCTTTCCTTTTGATTTGAAACATTCTGAAATGAAGTTTCATTTTCGATTTGTTTGTTTGCAAATGGATTTATTGAAGGAGAGTTTATGAAAAGTGTTGAGATTCAAAAATGGAAATTCCTTTGCTAGGCTTTCGAGTGTAATTGGATTTATTTCGAAAAGGTATATTAAATTTGGAACTTTTAAAGTTACTTTTGTGTAGTTATGTACTTTAATTTATAAAAATCTTAATCAGAATTCATGTTCTTATGTATATATTTAAAGAAGCATTTGCTTTTACAAAAATTGAGTTGTCAGTGAACTTATTCAAATTGCTCCAAGAAACAGCGATTAGCTTTTAGAGGATTAAGCTTTTTGGTCCCATATAGACATATTTATTACTTATCGATTAGCATTAATATAACATGTAAAAGTAATGTCGTTTTTTATATTAAAAATTAAAAAAAAAATATTTTCATCAAATTTTTCACTACAACCAAGCTGAGCCTAAGCAGAGCATACTTGTTTGTTACATCTTAAATTAAGAATTTTATAGATTTTTTTTTCCAGGTCATATTTGGAAAAGGGGGAGGATACCCATTTATCCTCCTTCGAGGACAAATTTCTAAGCTCCCTGAAATTGATTTTTAGGCATTCGCGAGTGTCACAGAAAGAATTTTATAGATATCTCTTTTTTTTCTTTGAGAGAAATATGTAAAGAAAACATTTCGGCCCCCTATCCCCCAATAGTCTACAAATTTTTGAAAATGCTGCCTAGTCTAGCACCTGCGTTAAAAAAAAAAAAAACTCACATACGTGATAAATTTTGTATTATTAGCTTCAGTAGTTTTGGCTTGGCGATATATCGCCATAAGAAAATAACGACATTACTTTCCAGTCCCGATACATATATTTTCAAGGAACTATCAAATGTACCCAATATATCAAATAATTTTCTGTGGTAAATAATTTTGGCATATGGGGGTTGTATTAGCACCGAAATTGCATTGCGATATTGGGGTTATCCTATGATCGCAAGCATGATTTCAAATTGCAAACATTTGTACGAATATACACGTTTTCGTCAGATATTATGACTAACATTTTGAAAATACATATCGGTTGCATAGCGATTGAATTTAGGTGACTGTTATAATCCACGAATACCAAAATTTTTATCTTGGGCGATTCCCGTAGGAAATTTTCAAATACTTTAACTTAACGTACTTCAACCAGTGTATGAAGATCCTAATTTTTTTCAAAAATTAATATTTATTCTAAAAGACTACCAGTGACATGCAGTTGTTAAATTTCTAGCAAAAAAAAGTTCCTTTAATTTGAGATTAATTCTCTTGATCTCGTTAATTTTAAAAATCATTCATTGACTGTAATATACGAGACTGATGCAGATTTTATACACTGTAGATTAATGATCCGTGGCAAATACTTTCGAAGATACGAACCTCTCATTGCAATACATTTAAACTCTACGCATTAAATTATATATTTCTGCATTCTGCGAACATTCAAACTGTTGCTTGAGTCATAACGACTTGCAAAATTCGAAATTTGTTCGTTCAAAGATCTTGGTGAAGTACCTAAATGAAATCAATCTGTAATATCATGGTGTAGAGCGATGTTATCAAAATCAATATTCAATCAACTTTTTAGCAAAACTATACGGTTGAAATTTAAACAACTAAAATTTTCATGATAAAGAATTCGGGGGAGACGATACATTTAAGGATTTTTTCTGATTGTAGAGACAACCTTAAAATTGTGAGATAAAAAACTGGGGGTAAATGAAAAAAATATTGATTCTCTTGATTGATCATGAAATTTTGACTTATTGATAAATAAGTTATTCATCCTTAATTTAAACAGCGTCATAGAATTTTTGATTGATATAAGACATAATGGTGAAATATTTTAAGGAATCCCTTATCTGATAAATTTAAAGTTCATTTGTGGTGAATTGACTTTAATTAAAATAGTTAGCACTTAGCATTTGAATAAACCTTTGAATTGAAAACAACTTTTTATTTTTTTCAAAAGCCATAATCCCCAAAGTTTAAAAACTAAGGAACGAGATATTTTCTGTCATTTAAATTTGTATTAGGAAAGAATAACTTTCTAATCTTGCTAATTTAGCGAAATAAAATCTAATTAAAGTTACTTCAGAATATACTTTGCAAAATGGAAATTTGAATTTCACAAAAGACTTAAAAAATAGTAAATAATGAATACTGAACTTGAAAATTTAAGCCAAAGTCTTCATTAAGATGATTAAGTAAACTCGCGGAATAAAGACCCTAAACAAAACGAAATAAAATGAACTTTTGTGATCCTGTAAGCAATCGCTTGAAAGCACAAGCAATCAGCAAAAACTACACATTGTAAAAGTTTCCTTTTAATTTCGCAGTTAACTCGACTTGCTTTAGAAAAGACTTTGTTTTAAAGTTTGTACGCATTGACATAGTTTTTAGTAAAATGAAATAAGCCTAGATTTTAAATAAATATTTTTAATGAAGTTATCAGGAATTAAAGGAAAAGCTACAGAAAACGAACTGTTCTGTAATTCTTTCGATAAAAAATTATTTTCATTCTTCCAGAATGTTACTTTTCAGAAAATAAATTGAACTAAAGAAATGTTTGGCTGATTGGATTTTAGGTATCGTAAATTTATTAATTTATAGAAGCAAATTCATTTTTCTTTAAACTCTTCAAATGTAAGAAGTGTAATGGAAAAGACTGGAATTTTTCAGATTTATTTTAACATTTTCCAACAAGGTTGAAAATTGTTTATGATTTCGGTTTGCATGTCTGTCCGTGCTCTAATGCAAGGTGCTAATTGACGTGAGGGTGGGGTATTCTGGGGATCGTCCCCAGATGAAAAGTGTAATATCTCTTCTCTGGAGATATTACACTGGCTGTAGATGGCAAACGAAATATTAACTGATCCCTGCCAGCAGGGCCTGATTACGACCAATAGGCGCCCGGGCATTGATGGATTTTGGGGCCCCCATCGATGAAATTGTTTTATTTTTCATAAAATTTTGATATAAAAAAGAAAATTGCAGAACAAAATTTGAAATTGGGGGCCCTTGCGAGTCGGGGGGCCCTGGACAAAGTCCCGATTTGCCTATGCGACAGTAAGGCCCTGCCTGCAAGGGATACTGTTCATCCCCTTGTGTAGAAATGTTAAATTATTCTCTGTTCCTGCCACGTTTTCTAACAATTTTAAGGTCTGAGAATGCGAATACTTGTTTTGTCTACCAAAGACGAAAGTTACGATCATCCCTTTAAAATTGATGTACCTGACGCCAAGTTGTAGCGACAGATTTTAAAGGAAGGCTACCAAATGAGGAAACAAGCATTGCTCTTCCGCGAGCTGGGGGAAATGTTTTCCTAATTTGGAAACTTTATTGAAAGTTTGATTTTCCCAGGAAAGCTTCATTTTTCCCTGCTAATTTTTTTATGAGATTGAAGTCAAGGTGTTTAAATGAAGGTAGTATGTTGCCGTTGTTGTTGCTGCTTCTAAAGCCCTCCTAGAAGCCAGACTAGAAGTCCGATGTCCTATATGTGGGCCCAGATCCCCGATATACGACGGCGGTGAGTGGAAAAGGACATCTTTCAGTTTAATGAATCTCAGTGGGAGGAAGACCGACTTCTCTCGAGGTCCCCTAATTTTAGGGTCCCCAAATATGTTCGAATAATTACTTATTAGCATGAAATTTCATAAATAACAAAACAAACAATATTGTTGCAAAAACACCCTGCTTAATTCTTGGGTTCGTCGTTATAAAGTCCACGCATGTAGAAAGTTCTTGTAAATAGACCATTTAAAAGGATGGAATAAGCATTTTATTGCTTCTAGAATTTCGTCAAACAATCAGCTGTACAAAATTCACTAGCACTAACGGCCTGTAACTTGCTCATAACAGTCCGTTCAGTACAGAAGCTTTCACAGATGCTGTATTTCTCAAGCAAAATAAAACACTTCCGCAGGCCGAAACTCAGTAGAAATTCGCGAAGGAAATCATAAACAGTCCCTTAGGATTTAGCAATGAAGAATTCATACAGAGCACTCAAAAACAAGCAAAATGTCGCTTCCAATAGCACAATTCACAGCATAATGCACCGATCTAAATAAACGAGAGTTCGACTAGAACTCAACTCTGCCGACCGTTATTCCTCGTTTATATATGGATCGCTGATGGTACGCGAAATTTCCAGAAAGAGCCATTTCCCGAAGAATCCCGATAAAGAGCGGATTTTGATTACGTCATAAAATGTAAATGAGTAATACTGCGCTATTTCGTAATACTAATGCAGGGAAACAAAGATTAAAGCCCCATTGGTAAAACCACGCCAAATGTCCGAAATACCGTTAAGCTTGGCGAGTTTTTGGCGCCATGTTGCCAAATTTGGCGGCTAAAAATAAATCTCCAAAAGTGAGGTCAGCTAACCTCTAGCAGCAATATTTCTCGAAACCTATATGTTAAAAAGTAGGGACACACAAAATTCCATATCTCGCGTTCTTGCTGCCGATTTTGACTCAACAAAATGCAAAATTTAATTGCTTGGCGCGCAGGATACGAATTTTAGACTAAGTTTTACCTCTGGAAGTCAGAACAAACCCAATTACATTTTATCTGTATATACATCTGTAACAATATTTTTTAGCATTTTTTTTTATCAAATGTTTATACTTCTTTGAGAAACCACCTCATCTAACGACCAATTTTTCGATGAACGGAGGGTGATCGCTCTCTTGCTTGGATATCAGCCGATGCCATACGTCCTCAAATTCACGATCCGAAAAATTCAGTATTTACGTATATTTGAACGCTATTAAATCTCGCCGCCTTTTCAAATTCCATGTATCCGTAACTGAAATTCAACAATGAAATAGAGAATCACCGTCCGTGTGTTTTCACAGTTCGGAAAGAAACTTTTCGTAACGCTCGTGGATGACGATGCTTTTCGCTTATTACGTTCTTCTTTGTCGCGACACCTCTTCAAATATGTTTGCAGTTTGCGTCTACAAATTGCGAAAGCGAGAATTCCTGATCGGCCAGCGTATAGGTAAGAGCGTATGCTGAAATAGCAATTGCGATTGCGAGAGGAGAATAACTGATACTTCCTTCACTTCACGCAGACGAAAACCGCGTGTCGTTTTTGTATGTGATCAAGGGAGAGAATTCTTTTTTACCTAAATATGGTTTACTCAAGTCTTCAGGAAAATGAGATTATGTGGGTTTTCTAAATATTTTTCTGTTTTGCATTTGCGTGCATGTACCCTGAACAGCATAGACAGGTACGTTCGAACTTTTTCTGGGGAAACTATGCAAGAATGCGGAAATGAAAGAAAATTATATATTCGTGTTAGTATATTTTATTATTATTATTTGTAAATAGCGTATGTTGTTTTATTTATTATACAATACTGCATGCTGTTGTGACAGGGACTTATTTTAAACATTACTAAATTTTATGTTTTATTTTATGACAACCGAATGCGATTCTGAATACGATCCAAACATGACTCAAATTATGATTTGGATTTTTAAAAAATTTCGTGAGATTCTGATATTTCATCTTCTCTATATATATAAAAGAGAAGAGTTTGTTTGTTTGTTCGCTATACACGTCCAGACATTTCGACGGATCTGGACCAAATTTGGCACGCTGACTAAATAGGACAAGAGCAAGGAGGTATATTATAGGATTGGACACTCTCAATAGCTGCTATGCTAGATTTTTTGTACCCCAAATAAGTTTCAATTATGTAAACATTGGAAATCTAGTGACGTGCAGCGATCCTAGCGGAAAAAGAGTAAAGCATTTCCCGTGCTTATTGATAACTCATTTTACTTGTTTTTAATTTTCCTACCTAGCATCTGAATGAGGTTACTAACGCAAGCACCAAATTTGAATTATTTTTTTCGCTTTTGCTTACATGATTACCTCAGTAACAAATGAATAAAAAAAAGGGTAAAAAATGTTCTATCTTAAGATTATTAAAATATTGAGTTTATATTTGTTAACGAGTGCGTAATCGTGGCTCACAGAAAAGAAGTTTTCGTCTGCCACGGTATATATTTACATTAGAAAATGGCCAAGAATTCATTACTGAGTTCTTTGTGTAACATGAATTTGCTATTGAGTTATTTGCTATTGGATTTGCTATGAGTTTTTAGCTTCAGTTTAAAGCTGTGTTGAAATTTGTCGCAGCATGAAATAAAAGTAAATACTGCTTGTTTGAGTGTGATCTTCATTATAAATAAAAACTTTTTAAATATTGCATTCACACATACTATATTCTTCTAAATTTGCTACTATTTCTTAAAATACAACTTTTGGGGAAAAATAATAACACGGCATTACATACATAATATTACTTCGCTTCGAAATTATTGCCTATATTAATTACGAAATAGTATTCTAAGACACACACAATTATGTAATTAAAAAACACCTGAACCCAGAAATTATAATATCCGACGTTCATAAGTCTATATATTTAATTTTTTAAAGTTCTGCTAATTCGACGATCGCCATTTAC
Organism: Cheiracanthium punctorium; assembly: GCA_038373885.1. NCBI lineage: Eukaryota > Metazoa > Arthropoda > Arachnida > Araneae > Cheiracanthiidae > Cheiracanthium > Cheiracanthium punctorium. The sequence goes on along the minus strand of JAWZYV010016501.1, from coordinate 275,497 downwards.
TTCGCCTCGATGGAAATATAAACAACCTGAGATGCTCAGAAGCAGGAGATGCGCAGTTACCCAGTGTGCGTAGCGCCATCTGTTTGCAATAACGGCGTTATCCAACTTTCTGAGAGATGTGTCCACTCCTATAAATTTACCTACGCGGTTTGTGCTAAATACATTTTGTAAAATTCATCTTGCGAATTCTGTTATTGAGCGAAAATATATAGCAGACACGCGTACGCAGGGGCGTAGCCACGGGGGGGGGATTAGGGGGGTCATAACCCCCCCCACCATGAGGAAATTTTTGCCATACAAAATGTATATTCTTCACTCTCTTATCACGCACATGTATGCATATATGTGAGTTGCAGTAGTCGTAACCCCCCCCATGAAAAATTTCTGGTTACGCCCCTGCGCGTACGCACTTCCATTAGGCTAATTAAGCATTTTAAAGGTCGGCAAAATAATAAACTTTTTGTAGAAATGCCCTGATTTCTTGTTTCAGATTTGATTCCCGCTCTCGACAACCTATCTTTTACGTGATAGAAGTAAATGAATATGCATATTCAACTCTCAGTAATGACTACAGATGGCGTACGACACCCCCTAGATCAGGTCAAAGTCCACAACATGCGAAATGTGACTCCAAAATACTTGAATTATGTTTGGTCACTACAGTCTAGATTCCATGTTCTAATCAATTCTCTCTTACCATTCATATTAAAGAAAAATATTTCCCATTGAAAATCGCTTTTATTTAACTTGCATCTCATTTTAGCTGAAATGTATATTAAATACTTGAAATTCTGCTTGAGACATGTTTTACAACCCTTTACACGTCAGCAGTATCGGACAAATCAGTTATTATGAACTTCTCATGTATAACTGGGATCGCATGAAAATTTTAATCGTTATTAAACAAACAATTAATCAGGAAGCTTTTTTAATGAAAAGCGTCTATTCAATATCATATTTCAACAATTCCTCTTTAAGAGATTATAAATTTATGAGGAAAAATATTTGATTAATCATTGAACAAGTGACGGCGTACAGGAAAATCATTCTTTGTAACAGGTTTGATGTATATCAGCTTCAGAAAATTTTCAAAGAATCGTATATTTATGAGGGGAAAATTCAACTTCCATCTATATTCCAGAAAATATTTTGAAAGTGTTGCGTGTTATGAGTTGAATTATTCTGTACTAATGAGTTCATATGACATCTAGATTTCGGACATCGGCTTGAAATGCGTATTGCACTGACGATATGGACAACAACATATCCATAGTAAAGGGTTTTCCAATAGGAATGATACAATTTAGAATGGAAACACTGCGTATTCTTTTTTGACATTTCTTGTGTCACTTATGTTTAGTATGCTTTGCCATTTAATCATAAAAAGGTATACGCTTGAACAACGTTTCGAAATTATTAAATTGTTTCATCAAGATCAGTGTTCATATATGAATATTGAAAGAAATTTGAGAATTCATGGACGACATAATTCAATTCTTGTGATTTATACCTTGTGATTTCTTTCTTTGGGGATATGTTCAGGCACACGTTTATGCTGATAATCCAATAACAATTGAACAATTAAAAACCAACATTGAATGTGTTATTCTTGAAATAACACCAAATTTATGTGAAAGAGTAATGGAAAATTGGGTTGACAGAATGCGGTATGTACAGAGAAGTCGTGGTGCTCACATGAACAATATTATTTTTCATACTTAATGGCATAATGTAAGCTTTCAAAAAAAAATTTTATCACTGAATAATTTATGTGTATTTTTTAATTTTTAAATTGTATCACTCTTAATGGAAAACCCTTTATATTATTAAATAAACAAGTTTCTCTCACTGCATATCTTTCGCTGCATTGTTCCAATTGGAATTTTTTTTTTTTTTTTGGGGGGGGGGAGGGAGCTTGAACATTGTATAGTATAAACAGAGTTTAGGGGAAAAGGTATTCAGGACTGTTCACATTTTAGTTAACAATGTGTGATTTCCCCTAGCTTCAAAGTGCAATGATGAACCCCAGAAATGAAATGGTTGCACAATGCTCTGCTATGCCACAGATCAAAGATACGATCTTCTGGCTGGGTAAAGATTTGCTTGTTTGTATGCCAAGAGAGAGGGCAGCTCACGTCACCCCCTCCCCCCCCTGCCCTTTTGAGTTGTATGCATTTTTCCTGTCGATTCCCTCCGCAATTTAGATCGTCATCAACAGGTGTAGTCGTCTGAATATTGATTCGTCTCTGAAACTGAGAATGACCCCCGGGGGGACATTCGGAACCACGAATTTAACGTGCACGTAAACCACATATACATAGTGGTTTTCAGGGGTACGTCGGAATTGAAGCCGCAATCCTTTAGTTACGAGACCAATGCCTTAACCAAGGGATACTACAGTCGAAGGGCTGCGCTATGTTGACACAGCTTTTTATTCCTATAGCACAGAGGTTCCCAAACTGTGTGAAGCGGCACCCTGGGGTGCCGCGAGCGTTTTTTAGGGGTGCCGTGGAGATAATCAAGAAAAGTCTAAGTTTTGGGGGAGCATAATAAAAAAAATTCCTCTGAACCGATATTTCACAAAAAAGTTTGTCAAGCCGATGATCAAGTAGGCAAAACGAAAATATTTTAGTCAAGTTCGAGCGAGTTCGGTGTCCAGTCGCCTCTATTTTACAGGAACTACCTGAAATATGGGGAGGGAGGGGGAGCAAAATTCTATATCCCTTTTCTAAGATAGTGTAATAGTAAGCCCAATAAACAAAAAAGAAACAATGGAAAATGGACTATTCTAACCTTCATATTCATATTACTTTAAAGGTAACCTGCCCCGAAACGTTTTCAGCCTGAGAAGGGTGTCCCGAAATGATTTTTAGTCTGACAAGGGTACTAAGTAGTTTAGTTTATAAATAAAACTCAGAGCTTGAAATGGTTGGTTTAGTTTTCAGTGTGAGATCATTAAAGTCATTTAACAATTACCAAAACTTTGCAGCTGTTCAAATTTCTTAAACAAATATTAGATTATACGTTCATCAGTCAAAAAACATAAATAAATAAAAGCAATGCATGTGCATTTTTTTTTATTGGTGCACTTAACATTATTCCTGCCTTTTTCCTTCATAAAAATGGAAGTGTCAAAATACTATTCCATTTATTAATTGAACTTTCCTATGCAAGTTCTCTTTGGTAATGCGCCAGTTAAGAATACCTTCAAAAGAAATTTACAGACAGATTAACTAAATTTTTTTTAGGCTTAAACTATATCAATAATATATCAAAAAATCCCACTTATTGTGTTTCGAATCCCTTATCTTAACCAATGCATCGATCAAGCAATGGTATGTGTAAGGAAATAATTCATGTACAATACAAAGGTAATTTTTCACATTAATTATACCTCAGCAAAATGACATATATGAAACACTAATAATAACCCGACATTCGAAAAATATTGTTGTTGTTTTTAAAAAGTCAGGGTCAATTAAGACATTTAAAAAGAATTCATATATTGATGAGTTTAATTCAATGCTTTTTTTAAAAGAAAATTCAAGAATTTCAACGTTTTAATCAACCTTAACGTTTCTTTCCTTTAATTACGAAATTATTTGTTTATCTAAAAGAGCTGCACCAGCATATTTCCTTAACCATAAATATTTTTAACAAAAATCTCCCGATTCTCTAAGGTTATATTAATTTCTCAGAATGTGCCCAAACGTGCAATTCCAATATATTAAACTTTTTTGTAGCCCTGGGTGATTTTTGAACTCTTCAGAGTCACAGCTGTTCAATGATTAAAAATCCTAAGACAGCCTTTCGGGATTGCTTTGAGTGCGTTTTCTCCTGTGAAGTTGTTATTTATTTATCTTGGAGCAATTAGTGAAAAGGATCAAAATTTAAAATCTACAATTTTCCGTGAGGTTGGAAATTTTCTAAAAAATACTGAAATGATTATCAAGGGAACTATTAGATTAAGAAGCTTATTTTGCGCAGCAGTTTGCATTATTAACTACAGAGAGAAAACAATACGCAAGTTTAATTTGTTTTGTTTTAATTATGTAGACAAGTTGTTATTTAAAGTCTGTAATTTTATTGTTATATAAATCTATTATTGCTACTTTTACGACCCATACGCTTTCTTGTAGTACTTGTAGAATTAAGTTAAACTAATCGCATGAATTTAAATATGCATAGTGTAAAATGCAGGTTCGTAAACCGGATGGAATTTGAATTAGATTGAATCTAAACAGAAATTTATTCAACAATTTCTTCTACAGCTCACAAAACAGTATTCTTCTAAATTCCAATTCACAGACAAATACGAATATTTCACGCCGCAATCATTAATATTTTTTCCGAAGATATTAAACGCACTGTTGCTATAGCTAAGGTGCTTGAATACTGTTCAAACTCCAAAGCAAGAATGCGACAGCTACTTGAAGCGAGGGCTCAAATATCCTCAACGGCTTCTATAGATATCGATATACTGTTGCAAAATACTGATCGTTTCCAATATTGACAAAATATATAGCCTGATTAGTAAAAAACATTTATTGCCAAAGAACTTCGCAGAAAGCCAGAATCTTATTAATTACAAGGTTCGTAACAATAGTGGTACTTTCACATATTTTCCTCAATTTATTAGTCCAGTTTTATTTCTTTTTATATTCATGTACAAACTTCGGCATGTTTACTATACATTTCATGTATTTCCATTGTGTTTTTGTGTATATTTTCTAATTTCATTTCTTAACTATTAACATTTATTTTCTATGGAATATCAGTGATAAATTACCACACGTAATGAAATAAAATTTTAAGGTAACCTCATTATTTAATTGCTTTCTTAATATCCTTGCATTCAAAGACCAATGCATTCAAGAAATATGGGTATTGAAGGGTAAAATTCACCGTCACGTCTGCGTAACAGAGGGAGCTAAGTCTCTAAAAATAGTTTCAAGGGAGAGGTTTAACTACTTCACCCCTACTTTGCCCTAGTCGTAAAGCACTTCCTTAACTATTTTGAAGAGAAAATAATTTTATAACTGTGGTCTTTTCAAGAGAGTTTGACTGTCAGAAGACAAATTATGAAATCGGTGTATGTGTATTTCAGATAGACGAGCCAAACTATTTTAACCATTTAAGACAAATTGTCTTTAAAGTAGTTAATATGTTTGGCTAAAAGTCTAGTTATTAAACATTTTAAAATTTACCAATATAATTTATAAAATTTAAAACTCCATTTTAATGAATTCAGTGTAAGACAAATATTAAAAACTTTATCATGCGTTGAAGCAGGCATGATTCATTTAAATGCTGCATCATTGACATCTTTTTTTATTTTATGCGCACGCATTTTTTGAATCCATTCGAAAGATGCCCTTTCTGAAGTTCATAAATAATTAATTTTGTAAAAGTTCTCCGTAACGCAACTCTGCTTACCATTATAAATTTAAATGGACTTCAGCGCATGAGAGCTTCGCAGGATACAGTTTTACATTTTAATCACTGAAACCTTTTGATGGAGGTTGATGGAGTTAAATATTTATTTAAAGAACTGCCGGATTTACTTAGCATATTACTTCAAATTAGCAACCAAATGGCAAAATAATGGAAGGCATAAATCTCATTAAATGACGTTTTAACATAAAAGAATAGTTGAAGTAGAATTAGGAAGTGTTTATTCTTTAGTGATTTCTACATCTAATGGCATCGACGCCCACATGGAGCACTTATTACCCCTATGACAGAAGCCTCTTTAAAATTTTGTTTTATGAAGGTTAATGTAATCTAATTTTAAGATGAAACGAAAAGTATTAAAATTATAAATCATGGTTTAACAATGAAAATTGGAATGCTTTAGAGTTATTTCAACAATATTTAATAATTTATTTTTATGTTCATTATCAACTTATCAAAATTTATTCTTAAATCTATACCAAAAACTTATGGTTATCATGAGAGAATTACTATGTACTTGAACTCCATGGTAATAGGCGTTTTTAGTGATAGCATTTCCAAGCATCATCACTAAAGAATCTTGGTAATGTCTTACTTTCCAATGCGTTATAGTAAAAAAGGAGCCGGAATAATTTTCTCGATATACTGAGACATCGCTAATACGTAGTGCAAATTGTGAACTAATAAATATTTTATTAGTTCACTAACAACTTTACGTTGAAAGACAATTCACACCCAGTTCAACATTTGACGCTATTAACTACGATACATATTTTTTCAAGTTTACAAAATGTAATATGAAAAAATGCGCCCCTTTAAGCACGTGCAAAGCAATATCGCTAAAATCTCTAACTTCCTATTAGAATTTCCAAAAGCGTATTCACAAATCTAATAATTTAAACGATACGAAAATGCTTTCTTGCAATTTTATATCTTAATCCAATAGCAAATCCCATCACGTATGTGCATAAGCAGCCTTCCTCAAGAATATTCAGACTTTATTATTAAGTCATACCCCTCTGCCACAGCTGGGTTCCAATAGAAGGGGGCCAGATAATCTACGAAGTGAGGGAGTAAAGGTTTCAACAGAGTTACAAAAGGAATATAGAATGACTGTTTTTGCCGTTACCGAGCCCTGTAAATTTTTCTTAATCTTATATCAGCAAAAGTTTATGCTAGACAGTAATGAAGTTACATTCACTGTTCGCAGCAGAAATGTTATGAGCGATAGACACGTGTGATACTACAGTCCTCAATCACGTGTAGCTCGGTTGCAAAATAATGTATTTAAACGAAGAAATTTAAGAGTATTTTGATGGTGTTTTTCAGTCTTTAGTGATCTTCCTTTTCTATCCGATTCATAATGTTCTTATATTATATAGAATTAAGATTAAAACTATAATTCTTAATGTAAAAAAAGAGAAAATCAGGTAGAATCGTAATCAACTAGTGGTACCCGTGCAAATAATACGCACTAAATAAGTGTGATATCACTTTGCAAAATTACAAAAATTATTCACTTTATTTATTCTTTACAAGCTGGCCGGATTATTCACGAGCGATTTCACTTGCAGAGTGTAACGCACGAATCCCGAAATGACATCATATTTCATATGCGCGTTGGCCTTGCACTAACTGTGAATTTCACTGGTAAACTAATGCTAAATGTACACTGTTATAAATATAAGTTCAACCTTTCACCAAATAACCGGTGAAAACAGAGAGCTACAAGCAATGTCATAAACCTTGAACCACTTTTGTGGTTCATTTGAAAATGCCTGAAAAATTCAAACCCAGGTCGAACCGAATTATCGCAATTTTCAGTTCGATATTCGAAAAGTCGAATTTTCGGTGAAACCAACCAAAACAATATGGCTGCCCACGCTGCTCGCTCGCGTAGGATAGAGGGGATTCCGTAAAGGTAAGAAAAGTGTTAATTTTTTCTCATTTTGAATTAATTAAGTCTATGAACAATGTATAATAGTTTTTGAATAAGTGAAAATATTAAGATATCCACACTTATGCCATGGTGATGGGCATGGCATAACCCTAATCATACGCGATCGACTGATGACACTAAATGAATCAATTATAATATTATTTTGGCAAATGGTCACGAATAACAGCTTGATAGTTTTTGAAATTGAAACGATATACATTTAAAATGGGTCGGCTAATAAATTATATTACATTACTGAATACTTCTGTTTGTCATGCTTCAACTCGTAATTGCGGGTACGTTAACCCTAATAATCGACGGTGTTGTTTACTTATACCGTACTACCCCTTGGAAACTGTTTGTATTGTATTTGATTATTTTTGTCTGTTTGTATTGTATTTGATTATTTTGTTTACTTTATATATAAGATTGTATACTTAAGTTTGTATTATCACAAATATTAGTGGCAGACTAATAACAAGCATTAAAGTTTTCAGTCTTTGACAACATCATTGATGCATTTGAGATGTAGTATTTAAATTAGTTTAATGAATTTAGTTATCCTGAATACAGTTTTATAATGAATATTAGTTAATTTAATAATGAATACATATAAAAGAATAACAGATAATGTGTGAAATGCATAATTTATTTGTTCTATATGATTCTCAGCAAAGTTCAGTCTTTTTAGCCGTTTTGTGCTTTCATGCCTGTAATAAGGAGGGAGGGACATAGACTTAATAAGTGCAAGAGGGACAACTGCCCCCCTAAAATTCAAGAAAATTTAGATATCACTTGTTTGAAAACAGTATTTTCTATAATAGGAAACACCCCTCCCTTTTCCCCAATGTTGCATGCCTATTTACTCCCATGAGGAGGGCAGTCTGCCCTGTGCCCTGACTGTACCAAAATTTCACGTAAGCCCTGTTACAGAAAGAACTTATACATTTTCAGCTAAAGACACTAAATCAATGACATTCGGTATGCAAAAAAAAGTAAATAGGAAACAAAACTAATTTATACAGTGTATGAAAATTTGGGCAATGTTTTCATAATTAGAACTAATAATAACAATAAATAGATAGTACTGCATTGCACATAGATCCGAATGTTATTTCTTTAAAAATTCATAACTTAAAAAGCTTTGCCAGTTTAAAAATTTGCAATCTTATAAAGCAGTAATAGGTGATTAAAATATAAAAAATCAAGGAAAACAAAAAGGGCAAGTTTTGAGATATTCAAGGTCAAGTCATAAATTGTCAATCAGCTGAAGCGTTGTCAGACAAAAGAGTAATTTTATGGCGTGATTAAATATTGCTTTTATGTTTTACGCTAAGGATGATCCGGATAATGATTTGCCGAATATCGGATATATGCAAAGGTCTTTTGACTGGCATATATGGATATCCGGCATTAGATATGCTTTTAATTAAGGTGTATGTTTATTGATTTTTTTAAATATAATCTCAGTAGCAGAATTATCTACATCAGTCTGCAATGCAGATTTAAAAATACAAAAATAGTCTGCAAGGTAATCTTCGTTGAAAAATAAAGGCTTATACAGCTACACGAAATCTAAAAAATATTCACCAGATGGTTTATTTTTTACAGTCATTTTTTAATCTCCCGGGCCTGAAAGACCAGGTGCACATCTTGCTGGGTCAAATATGAAACAGTAACCAGGAAAAAAAACAAACTCATTTTAAGTTTTCATAAATATGCAAAATGAATTAACTGCTATTTTTTAAAAATAAAATATGCGCGTAAACAAAAATTATCTTTTCACAAATATTTAAAAAGATTTTAATAATATATTAAATAAAACATTTGGATATTAAATTTTCCAATATTTTAATTTGTCATGTTTTATACCATATGAAATTTAATATTTTGTTTACAATCTAACTAATTAAGTATTATTTGTTTATATTAATTATAAAAGCAAAATATCTAATATTATTTCACGGTGTACAATATTAATTTGACATAATTATTTGTTGCTTCTACCCTTAACAAATAAAAAAAGGAAACAAAAATATTAACCTAAAAAAAATTACTATCAAAAGAATGTTAATTCATACTAAACTGTAAATAAACAGTCAGTGTGAACCTAAACATCCATTTTAAATTTAAAAAATAATTAAACAATAAAATTCAATTTAAAATAAAGCCATTAAAATAAAATCATAAAACACATCGTCATCATTAGCAGGTAGCTATTTTCAGAAATAAAAAGCCGGCTTTAGGATTACCATGTCTTAACTTCAGATCCTCAAAGGCCAGGATTACCATAAAGGCTTCCTTTTTCACGGCAAGAAAAAGTCGCCAAAACAAAAGTGCACCAAAAGGATACTAAAGCTGCAGTAGCGGATCCAGAAATTATTTTTGGGAGGGGCTAAACTTTGAAAAAAGCTTATTTCACCCAAACAAAACGTACGATGAAGCAAAATTTTAGTATAAAGTAATGTAAAACTTTTTGGGAGGGGCTAAGTTATAAAAAAAGATCATTTTATCTACTTAAAGTGTATAATAAAGCAGAATGTTACCCTTTAGCAATCTTTTTTGGGGGGGTGAAGCCCCCCTAGCCCCTCCCCTGGATCCACTACTGTAAAGCTGTACTATATTTTCAAATTTTTATTGATCATTGTTGCTTGAAATACCTGTAATAGGCAAAACGAAGTACATTTTTACTGCACAGGGGGCGAAAAAAGCAAAGTTGAGTTATAATCACAATATTACAGAGCTCATGTTAACCAGTGATCAATCTAAGGTTTTTGCAGAAGAGTAGAAGTACTCCTTAACCTTTTTAGAAGGAGTATTTTCCTGTCCACAGGAATAATTAAAGCAACGAAAATTGCATTTAACACATAAATCATACATAATAACTGTTACACAATCTATGTACACTGTTAGTGTTAACTATAAATTTCACTGTTTACATTAAAAGTTATTTTAGATTTCAGAGTTGACTGTAAATAAAAATCATTTTCAAGGGGAAATCTCGCCAAAATCATGGATCATATAACAGAATTTTATCTGGGTTCCAGAACATCGTTCTGGCTCACAAAAAAGTACCGGAACGTCATTCTGGTCCCACTAAACCCCTGGCAGTAACTCATAAACATGACTTAATAAAAACAGGTTTGACCTAAAGAAGCATTCAGCTTAGCACCCATTTAAAGACAGGTTTTACATTTAATATTTTGTTGGGAGGACCAAACACAACCCCTTTGGCTTCGTCTCTTGAGATTTCAGTATAAACTTTAACATTAACATTCTTCTAGAAAAATTGAAACTGCAATTTCAAATCTTCAATATATTCGGGGGCACACCTAGCAGTCAAAATGTTGTGTGTTAGAAATGCAGTGTCAATATAAAAGTAAATAAAAGAAAGGATGCTGGTTTTATGTTATAAGCCGGTGTGTGTTAGGGACATTTCTGAGCGGTTAATTAAAAAAAATAAAGGTAAGTGCTTTTTTTTCACGAATCTTTGCGATGTTTAAGGTTTTTAATGTGAATTTTACATTGATATTTGATGTTTTTATGTTGTCATAAGTGTTATTTATGTGCTATTCTAATCATACTGACTTTATATGAGATGTACAGCTAGGTTGTTTAATCCACCGATGTTTTTTGAGTTGAAAACGGGCCAGCGTTTGCCCAGTTTACATTAGCTGTACAACTAGGTTGCTTAATCCACTGTAGTTTTTTTAGTTAAAAACAGTCCACTGTTTGCTCATTTTAAATTGCCTGTTACTGAATTTGCTGACGTTTTTTAGGTTAAATATGTATGGTGTATTTTGTTTTAATGTTTTTGTTAGTGGAATATATGTAAATTTTTAAAAAATGTGTTAAAATACTTCGCTGATCGTGCAAAATGGTTGGCGACAGCCACCGTGTTTACATCGGGTGCGCACCGGCTTGTATGATTTTACCGGAAAAAGTAATAGCTCAATGATCTAAGAAAACTAGTGCAAATAAAACGAAAAAAGAAGAAAACACATCTATATGCAATGCAGTACCATCTATTTATTGTTATTATTAGTTCTAATTATGAAAACATTGCCCAAATTTTCATTCTTATTTATCTACATAAAAATTATGTAACAGGCATTCTTACTCAGCCATTTGTTTATGATATGTATACATAGTGTTCATATTTTTAGGCCTGATAAGTTATTCATGCATTGTATAAATTTGTTTCTTTTACTATTTACTTTTTTTTTGGGGGGGGGGGGAGAGAATAATACCGTAAGCAGGGGCAGGTTGAGTTGGCGACTTTTTTTTGTCGCGTCTAACCTTGGCGACTTTGCTTTCTCGCCAAACATAACATAAACATATGTAGTTATATAAAAAAAATAAACCCCAAAACTACAATACACTTATCTAAACACCTTATTAAAACATTTGTAGATATACTTAAATCCAATTACAAACAAAACACTACCTCTGGGCTATGGGTACGTTAAAAAATAAATAATATAAAACGTTCAAAAGAGGCAAAATACTAAAATATGTTTCTGCAGAAAAATATACAACAAAATTTCCTTTAAAATGTTAAAATCACAGTTTAAAATTAATAGAAAAACACTCAAATAAACAGACTACCTCCCCCCCCTCCCAAGATTCATTTAATTTTAATATCTTCAAAACACACAAAATTTACACAGGGTTTCTACAGACCTGGGAAGTCAGGGATTTGGGAAAAAAGTCAGGGAAAGCAGAAATTGAAGAAAGTTCAGGGAAATGCAAGAAAAATTGAATTTTGCGGTAAAATCAAGGAAATATTTGCTGTTTGAACCTAAGTATAGAAATTGTTTTATTTTCATTTTCTCATTCAACCTTATAAATAATTTTAAAATGTTTTCTTTATGAGCATATCTTGTGCAGTTGAAATATGCTTAATTTTATCCTAAATTATTATCAAACATGGTTTTTGTTAGAATCCAGTGATGTCAAATAAGATTCTTGTATATATTAATTTTATTATTATTATTATTTGTAAAAAAAAAGGTGCAAAATATATAAAAAATTATTTAAAGGATGTAATGTTACAAATAGAAACAAAAAATTCGGGAAAGCACGCTAGATAAAGTCAGGGAAGAGCGTGATAGATGTCAGGGAAAAGTCAGGGAAGCAAAAGCTGTGAAATCTGTAGAAACCCTGTTACATTACTAAAAACAGAATAAAATCAAAACTCACCACAAACAACCCCAAAATCCTTATACATTAATTCATATTAAACCTAAGTATTGTACCTGTTTTCTGCAAATCCGTGTAAGTAAACCCATATATCTAATAAAATTATCCACCTTTCTTAAAACACTAAAAATCTCCATCACGAATAATTATTCAGCAATTCACATAAAATTAAAATAACACAGGGGAATAATACGGTAAGCGGGTGTCGGTTGAGTTGGTGACTTTTTTTTGTCGCCAGCGGCTAACCTTGGTGACTTTTTTTTCGCGCCAAACAAAACATAAACATACGTTGACACATAACTAACAAAATGAACCCCAAACTATAATGCACTATCTAAACACATAAAAACATTTTTAGACATATTTTAAATGCAATTATGAACAAAAATCACATAAACAAAGCACTAGCTCTGGACTATGGGTATGTCAAAAAATAAACCATAACCTTAATCATATGCAAAATGCCAAAATATGTTTCTGCACATAATTATACAGCAAAATTCCCCTTAAAACAGTTTTAAATTAATAGTAATAATTTAAATAAAAATAACAGTTTTAAATTAATAGAAAAACATAAAATAAACCCACTACCTCCCCCCCCACACACACACACAACTTCCCACAAACAACTCAAAAATACATATATTAAATCATATTTAACGTGAATAGTGCACGTGATTTCAAGAAAAATATACTGCAAATATTTTCATAAAATGTTAAAAAACACTCTTTATAAATAACAGAAAACCACCAGAATAAACCGACTACTTCCTCCCCCACATGATTTTTGCAATTTAATACCTGCAAAACACACAACATTTACACTATTAATCAGAATAGAATCAAATCTGATCACAAACAACTCAAAAATCCTTACATATTTATTCATATTAAACCTAAAAATTGTACGGGAATTCTGTAAACCATGAGCAAACCCATATAACAAATAAAATTAACCATCCCTCTTAAAACCTTTAAATTTTTTTATTTTTTCATCCCAATTCACAAAAAATAACATAACATAGTAAAAACCTAACATAATTATGAAAACCTAACACCATAAATATTCTCAACTATACACCGCTGTACCGTAAAGCAAGGAATAAACATTTAAATAAATAAAAGCACCACATACCTGTAATTTTATTCATGAACAACGTGCGTTCATCACAAAATAAAGCCATCACAAGCATTCAAATAAGCATGACAACTATACCTCAACACACGCTATATACATATTCTTCACAACTCGCAACAAACATTTTCAAATTTTTGTCGAAATTCACTTGATAAAGAAATAAGAAACAACTCAGCGTATAAAGGAACCGATTTCATTACAGCTCTACACAAATTATCTACATTTATTATAAAACCAAACAAACATTCCACTTTTCAAAAATAACCATTATAAAATACAAAACTTCAGCAGACGACATGACTTCCATTCCCGGCAAATTCAAGTTCAGTTATTTTGCCAGTTAAACTCCTTGAAATTCGTTCAACCAATCACATAATTCCTTCGAACAGCTTAGTTTCTCATGACATCATAAAACAACACAACTCCGCCAGAAAGGTTGCTGAATAGCTAATCTCGATTGGCAACGCTGCCAGGATTGTTTACTACATATAGTAAGCTTTGGCAACGCATCTCCCTTGGTGATGGACACCCGCTTACGGTATTATCCCCTAACACAGCATACGATAGCCTTTATATAAATATGATACAATAGAAAGCAATAATATTAAATCTCAACCGTAAACCAGTACAGTAAATCATACAATGAATATTTAAATAAACAAAAGCACATACCTCAAATCTTCTATTTAATTCCTTATGTAATGGCCTTGATGCATCAAAAAGTGCCCAAATAAGCAAAATTTAAGCCTACCGTGGATACATTAAATATTCTGCTCAACAAACATATTCAAATTTTCATATACAACCACATACATAATTCATACACGACACGTCTTAACATAAAGCAAATTCATTACAGTTTTAGACAACTTATCCTCATTTAATAGAAAAAAAAATGAAATTTCACTTCTGAAACATGATAATAAATAACTGTGCACTTTTCCACCAACGAATCACAACAAACAAGCATGTTCAACGGTTCATTTCAGGTTCGGTTACAGATAAATTCTTACAACCAATTACATAATTCCTTCAAACTTTATTCCCAGTTAATTTCTTTGACCAATTACATAATTTCTAATCACATCCTGAAACAACAACAGAACTCAACTACACCTCAACTCCTTATAAGGGTTACTTGAGAACATGACACCATCCAGGGGCGTAGCCAGGGGGGGATATCGGGATATATCCCCCCCCCCGAAATTTTTGGATTAGTGATGAAATTCCGTCTATTTATACAGATATAAGTTCATATCCCCCCCCCCCCGAAAAATTTTCCTGCCTACGTGCCTGACACCATCGTAAACATGTTTACCCTTCTTCACAATTTGGCGAAGTTTCATATTTGGTGATCTGCCCCCGGTAACGGTATTACTACCTTTTTTCGATAAATTTTCTCATTAGTTTCAAATCATTTAATTAAAAAATCAAATTTTTTAAGTTAATTTCTTTGACCAATCACATAATTTCTAATCACATCATGAAACAACAACAGAACTCAACTACACCTCAACTCCTTATAACGGTTACTTGAGAACATGACACCATCGTAAACATGTTTACCCTTCTTCACAGTTTGGCGAAGCTTCATACTTGGTGACCTGCCCCTGGTAACAGTATTGTTCCCTTTTTTCTTTAAATTTTCTCATTAATTTCAAATGATTTAATTCAAAAATCAAATCCTTTTGGGATTGTTTCCATGAATTTAGTACCAGTTTAACTGCAATTACAGTCATAACAAATAACAATGTCATGAATGTTCTCCCTCAAGAGTTCGATAAATATCTTAAAAGATCGGTTCTTGAAAGAGACCTTTCCATTCAACTGTCCAGGGGGTCAGTGACCCCCCCCCCCACCTCCAAAAAATTGTTTTTCTGGATACGTGCCTAGTAGATGGGGACATTTTCACAGCAGGTTATACTACAGCAAGTACACTATTCAATTTATAGTGGGGAAAAAAGGTAACCGAAATCTTACAAAGATTGAAAAACAGTGTTTTTGTACACTAATTTCTTCCAGTAATAATTTACTCCAATCTGAAAAAAAGATAGAAGTACTTATTTTTTCCCTTTTTTCTCATGACAAAAATATATTCTAAAAAGTATTGAAAACAAAATATTTTCACAAAACTTTTTTTTTGCATTTTTTATTATTGCAGGTTTTAGAATTTATTCATTTATTATGCTTATTTATGTTATTTCTCTATATAATTTTAGACCGGATGTACTGCTGGATATTTGTAATATCCGGCTACTGCCAATCAGGGGTGCAGAATATGTTCGAATGCCCGAACGAGATTCGGGGAAAATTTTTCTCCCAAGTATATTTTGAAAAAAGGGAAGAAAAAAAAAAGAATTTATTTTTTATAGTATTGTGTATGATTATGGCAACGCTACACTAGGGCGATCTGCCAAGGGGGGGAAGGGTGCCGAGATGCAGTTGTTATCATAAGAAGCTAGCTATAGATAGTCACTTAAACTGAAATGAAAATATGCTTCAGTTTGGGGGGAATTTTAGATAGAACAAATTGTGCTGTGGGGAAATATTGAGCCCTAAACATTTTTCTGCACCCCTGCTGCCAAAATCCCTTGTCAAGAACCTCTTTAAAAATAGAATTAAAAAACTTGAACCCATTAGCAGCCATCAAAAAGAGAAACCGCTGTTTACTGAAGCTGTATCCTACTGCAGGGGGCAGCAATAAAAATAACCAATGAAGCCACCAAGAAAAATATCAAAATTCCTTTAAAGCCTAATCAAACTATCGTCAAACGAATACGTAGTGATCAAGACCCACTAGATAAAAATGAATCAGCCGGAATCTATAAAATAAATTTTACCTTTAATAAATCAAATAAATCTGGGTGCTATATAGGAATGACTAAAAGGAAAATTAAAGAAAGAAAAAAAAGAACGCTTTAACGAAATTAAATTCAATAAACCCAGCACATCTCTCTCAAAAATAGCCCAAGAAAAACTATGCACTTAACATTGGAAGCACTTCAAATCTTAACTACAGATGGCGCCGTTAATGACATGACACATGCGCAGATCGATCCGGGATGGGGCGAGGCATTGAGGAAGAGATCAGTGCAAACAAGAAACGCCGATGGCTGAGGAAGGTGGTGGTCGTCACCGAAAGCTGCTAACAAGGGATTTTATTTGTGTAGTTTTAACCTTTTAATATTTTAATGCAAGTCCTTCTTACTACTTTTAATTAAATGTTTTCTCTTATTGTCTGTTTTTACATCTAAAACTCTACCCCCCCCCCACCAGGGGCATAACCAGAGGTGGCGGGCTGTGTGGGGTGAGCGCTACCGAGCAGTCTTCCAGCCCCCGCCCCCCTACAATTTTCAAAGACTTTAGTAAGTTTACCCATAAATACGAAAATTTAGTAACGAACATTTGAAAACCATAAAATTTTTACATCTTTAAGAAGACTCATTGTTTTGAACCAATTTCTCTTTATAAATGCAAGGTGCATGAAAATAAAACTCGTTTAAAGGTAATATGACATAGACTTTGATTTCGATTTGGGTTTCATTCATTTTGTTTCCATTTTTTGAGTATTCTTATTTCAATGTACAGTGAAAATGTTGAGTATTTTTTTAAATTGTCTGTAGTTATCTATAATAATTTAGAGTGATAACTTTGGCATTGCATATCTGTTTCTATGTTATTCCACTTTTAAATGTAAAACAGGATTATATTTTATACAACTTTTTTCCATACTGAATAAAAATTAATTTTCATATATTGTTGCACAAATATCATCAAAATAAATTTCAAATAACATAATTCATTATAGTTTTAGTTTATAAAATGAATACTATGTGTCCATTTAGCCAGGAGTGTCTCTAACTTTCCAAATGCTTGTGTGGTAGTTTAACTTTTTTTGGTAATTGTTAAGGTAATCTGGAACGATTTTCCAAAAGGAAGTGTGATTTAAAGTGCAAGAGTTTTTATATCTCGAGTCTATGCCAAGTCCCCCACGGAGGGCAATCCCCTCCCCCCTCAGCCTAGAGCCTAGATCCCTTGCGCAGATAATTGGAATAATAGCACATTTCAACATGTCATTTTGTTTTCATTTTTAATATTATTGAAAGATGATAGGAGTATTCTTAGTTTAATATAAAATGAAATTGTTCAGTATTAACATGTTTATGAATATCTAAAATAATGTAGACTCTTAAATTTTGATATATCGTTGCACTTGAATTTCTTTGTTAAATCATTTTAAAATGTTAACAAGGATGATAATTATTAATTATTGAAAAATTAATTTTGTTCCTGCTGTACAAATACCACGAGAATGAATTTAAAAGTATATTTTATTTTATTTTAATTTATTTTTTTTTGGTTTTTACAATTAAAATTACAGAAATCCGTTTAATATATGTATGTTTAGAAGAGAGGACTTTGTATGACAGTTTGTATATCTGTTTGGTTTGTTTTAATACAGGGAAAGGAGATATTTATTACTTCGTTGTTTCTGTTTTTTTTTTTTTTTTTGTAATGTAATTTTAAATGTAATCTGTAAAAAGTTCCCAAAGAAATGTAATTTAAATGTGCTCTGTCTTAAAGTAGTGTGACATTTAATTAAAGTCGATTCCCTTTATGGGCATTTCATTATTTAGTAAAATAAAAAATATTTTATATTAGTAAAAATTATCTCTGATGAATGTTTGCAAGTAAATAAAATAATAATCCAAAGTTTAGTATTTTGTCTCGTTTGGACTTCTTTGCTAGGGTACTTTGCAGAATAGTTTTTCACATTTGACTGCATGCATTTTCTTCTCTCCTATGAAATTATCATTAAATGCAAAAAGATTTTATTTGTTATGCTATTATTAACTTAATTAAACTTCATCTATTCTTTCAGAAGGGAGATTTGCTTTG
The DNA here is from genome assembly GCA_038373885.1 of Cheiracanthium punctorium. Taxonomy (NCBI): domain Eukaryota; kingdom Metazoa; phylum Arthropoda; class Arachnida; order Araneae; family Cheiracanthiidae; genus Cheiracanthium; species Cheiracanthium punctorium. The sequence goes on along the minus strand of JAWZYV010016501.1, from coordinate 256,865 downwards.
TTCATATGTGTACTGAAGACTGATTTGAGATCCTGAGTTCAAGGCATGGAAATATCGTCGATTTTGGTACCACCTACATTAGCATATTATATAAATAGATGTGTGATAAACACTGTGAAAAGAGCTAAAAGATTTTCCTTTTTTGTGCATGCATTGTTATTTTGTAATCTAGCTACTATGTGACATACATAACCAGTAACAAATATGCTTGCTTCACTTGACATCATTGAACTGTTAATTTGGATTTTTGCGTGTGTGTTACTGTTATTATGCTAATATTTCAATCTAGTTGTACCGTTCCCAGCATACAAATATCGTCGATTTTGGTACCGCATACGTTAGCGTATTATGTAAGTAGATTATTTTAAAGCATTGCAGCATTTTAAACTTATTGTATTATATTTGGAAGCACTACAAATAATGAAAATTGTGAACTGGACAGTGAAGAAAACAATCTTTTTTACATAAGCAGGAGAATGATAAATTTTTCTGCCCGTGAGAATTCAAATGTGATTTCTTTACCATATTTTTGACCTGTGAATTGTATTACATATTCGCAGGCTCCTCATGAGTTAATCAGAAATTTGTTTTCCAAACTTTCTTCAACAAACACAGCATGGATCAATGTACGTCATTACTATCAAATAGATCAAATTAACAGAACATTTAATTTTAAAATAATTTTTTGGATGTAAAAAAATTAATTTCTTTAAATAGACTTAATTTATTAGAAATTATTTTTTTTAGGAAATTACAGATTTTATTTCTGTAGTTTTATGAACTACTTATGCGCGCTTGGTATTAATAGATTATCTCATGTAGTTTGATTAATGTTCTAAAATTTCTAGTTTGTTTGTAAAGAGGGGGTGGGGCACTAAGTTTGTCTGCTTGCTAATTGGAGTTTTTGCAATTTGACTTAAATTAGATGCATTTGACTCAAACATTTTAAAATTGTACTGCAGTCTGAATTTACTCAACTTTTTATTTTTGTTTATCTTATTTCTGAGATGCTAATGTTTTATGAATTCTGAATATTGTAAATTAAATGGGTTTTTTTTTTCTTTTTCTCCCCCAGTTTCTGGTTATCAACTTTCTTCCTGGGAATCACCAATAGGTATTAGATGGAAGATGATAGCAAAAGAGAGGAAAAATATATTTATTTATTTATTTCATGAAATGCAGATTTATTTTGTATGTAATAAAGAATGCTAATAAAGGTTTTTAATTTTAATTATGTTTTACTCTGAGTATCATTAAAATCTCTCATTATTCTTTTTATTGAAAAAACTATTGATAGTGTAATTGGAGGGTACTTACTGATCAAGTCCTTTCACTACTAAGGCCCAAACTACTAGCCATTTCATATGGGAGCACCCAGTTTAAGCGTGAAAAGTTTGAAAATGGAAATGTTGGTTACGGCCAATTATCTACACTAGGGGATCTAGGCCGGGGGTGGGATTGCCTTCTGAGGTGAACTTTCTAAGGGGTCCTAACCCGTATTTACACAAAGTTGTGCAGAAAACCACAAGAAAAATACGAACGGTTAGGTCGGCGGGCATGACCTGTTTGAAAAGTTTGGAGCTAGGGGGTAATGGTGGTGATGGATTTTTCCTAAGTTTAAAAACAATCCTTCAACAACAATGAAAAGGTAAGATAAAATATATTCACAAGGTTAAATTGTAAGTTTCAGCATAAAATATCAAATTGAGCAGGAGTGTTTAGCAAATTTTGTATACGTTTCCCTGAAAGGCTTTACGTAATTATTTTGGTTTAGAGTATAGAGATAGTGCTTAATGTATGTGAAAAAGAAACTTCTACTTTGAGAATAATTGTTTATTCACATTTTTTTTCATGTGGTACTAACTCCACCTTGTCTAACTTAAGTTACATGCAGAAAACAGAATCGTAATATACAATTTTTTATTTTTTGGACTAGATCAGCATAAAATTAGGTGTGTGTAAGCAGAATTTAATGTAAGAGCTATTTATTTATTTTTCTTTTTGCTACCATGTAACCAGTGGCGGATGCAGAAATTCTGTTTTGGATGGGCTAAATGTTGAAAGAAGCTTATTTCACCCAAACAAAATGTACAATAAAGCAAAATTTTAGTCTACACCAATGTAAAAACTTTTTTTAGGGGGGCAGGGGGGGGGCTAAGTGATTGAAAAAGATCACTTTACATATTCAAAGTGCATACTGAAGCAGAATGTTACCCTTTAGCAATCTCATTTTTGGGGGGCTGAGACCCCCTAGCTCCTCTCCTGAATCGCTACTGCATGTAGCAATATGTAGGAGGGGGGAGGGCAATATGAATCAATGATACAATTTTCTTTACATTTTACAGCATATATACTTATTAAGTTATTTACGATATGTGTACTATGAATTTCATTTACAGCATATGTACTGATTAAAAATAATTTACGGTATATGTACTATAAATTTCGTTTACAGCTTATATACCATTTTAAAAATTAAATATGGTGCTTTTACCGGAAATTTCATATACGGTATATGTACAGGTAGTGTAATTTTTTACGGTACATATACCATATAGGAAATTTATGGTATATGCACTTTTTTAACGGTATATATATATATATATATATATATATATATATATATATATATATATATATATATATACTGTAAAATATTTTATGGTACTTAATGCCATTTGTGAAATTTACGGTATATGTACTCATCCCAAAGCTGCCAGTACATGTACCGTTATTTGGGTCTGAAATCTTTCCCAGTGTATAAGAGTGGTGGATTATTGCAAGTTTGTCTGGGGGGGGGGGTTGTTAGTCAGAAGATTGACATATACATCCATTTTATGGAAGTAAAATAGGATCGTTTACATTAATTTCTTTTCTCGGGGAGGGGGGGCGGTCTCCCCCTCTGCCCCCCCTTTTAATCCGCCCTTGGGCGGATTAATGCAAGTTTGTCAGGGGGGCGGTTAGAAAATTGACATATATATCCATTTTATGGAAGTAAAATAGGATATTTTACATTTTTTTTTCGGGGGGGGCGGTCGCCCCCTCTGCCCCCCCTTTAATCCGCCCAAGTTTGTCAGGGGCAGTTAGAAAATTGACATATATCCATTTTACGGAAGTAAAATAGGATCTTTTGCATTAATTTCTTTTTTCACGGCGGGGGGGGGGTCGCCCTATCCGCCCTCGGTGTATAAATAAAACATTAAAGAGAGTTTTCTTATCTTGGTTTAATCTTATACCATACATTTGGTTAGAGAAAAAACCTCGATGTTGTTCAATCACTTACCGTACATTTGGTTAGATATAAAACCCTAATCTTGGTTCAAGCTTTAACCATAGAGTAGGTTAGAGAAAAATTCTATATATTGGTTCAAGCTTTAACCATATAATTGGTTAGAGAAAAATCCTGTATATTGGTTCAAGCTTTAACCATATAGTCGGTTAGAGAAAAATCCTAGATCCTGGTTCAAGGTTTCACCGCAAAAATGGTGCTTGAGGAAGCACCACTAAAATGGTGAATCCTAGCACCACATTTTTCAAAATATCGGTTGCAGCTAAATTCGCACCGGAATTTCTTTCAAACGTTTAACTATTTTTCTAACAGTGTACAAAAACAACTACTTCGTAACTCCTACAATATCACCTCTTCACGCAAGTTTTTTAGCAAATCACAATACTCAACAGCTATGAAGTTTCTCTTCACTACGAAGAAAAACGATACCGGTTGCTAGAAATGGTGCGTTATCGCCGTCATTTGGCATGGGCACCACTTCTGCATTCCACCCATTAATTTACAAAAAGAAAAGCAATAACAAATTTTTTAGTTGTTGATGCCGGTAGAGCAAGCAATTCTCTATAAAATGATATAAAATTTATGTGGAGTAATTGTGAGTTTTTTTCTATAAAGGGAGGCAAACATCTTAACCTTAGCGTATTAATATATATGATGATAATTAATTGCCATTTACACCACTGTCTGAGTTAAGGTAACGAAAGAAAGATTAGACAAAATCAAGCAAGTTGGATATTGCATAAATATATACAAATATTAGGCAAGTTGGAGTGTATAGGCTGGTTAATTTTATTTGACCTATACACTGACCTATACATTAAGCCTATACACTCCAACTTGACTAATAACTTGAAAGGTTGATGGAATCACTTTCTAAAAAATATATACAAATATTTTAACGTGTATACGTATAAGGACAGTGTTAAAGTGCCAGGTTGGTAATTACTATCGGCATGCGATTTCCAGATCAAACCTACCACTAAAGACAACCAAATTCATTCTCACTGTAACCGCGACTTCGTTGAACCACACTGAAAGCATCGTTAGAGCTGGTTAATCCTCCTAGTACCTTAGACGTTAACTACAATATGGTTACTTATTTTTTCTTAACTAAAGTTCGCACATTTCGTAAATTATTTATCGACTTTAAAGGCTGAAAATTGGATTTACGCGCTTAAAAAAGTGAACTAAATTTCAGACTTTAAAGGATTGAAAACCCGGACAAGTTTGTCTGGATTTCAACTCCTTAGGAGTAAATTTTTGTTCTTTTTCCTTAGCGTGTAGAACTGATATTTTCAAATTTTCGTTGCTTTTTTCAACTATATTTTATTTATTATAAAGGCAAAACTGACTGAAGACAAAATGTGTAGTGAGCCGTAATTCTTCCACTCCAATTTTTAATTTCGATCCCACAAACTCCTTTTACTCTTCTTAACGAATATTAATGTTCTCTGTCCAGCACCTGACACCGATTTTGGGCTTTCTTAATATATAGCAAAGTAACAGCTCCAAAGTTTGTAACAATAAAATCATTAAAACCTCAAACTGGTTTTGGTGTGCTATACGGCAAAGTATGTATTTCATAAGGGGCTATTTTAACCTAACTTAATGCGTAGATCTTAAGATCACACCCAATTCTACAGGAGTGTTTCATAGAAAATAAAAATCACGAAAAAAATAGGTTCAACGTTTTAACCATCTGTTTAATTAGTGTAAATTTAAAAAAGTAAATCAATCAAATAATTCACAAATTGTTGAATTTACAAAACATTTATAAGTCCTTAAAATAAAAACAAACTATTTTCTCTTGTCATTTTCAAGCATGTATTATTTTTTAAGCTCATATTAACATATTCGTTTATTTCACTTAAACATCAAAAAATGTACTTCAAAATAATACAAACGGCTTCAAAGGGAGGATCTACAATTTGATGAAATTTAAATACTAATAACACTGTAATACAAATAGCTACTGAAGGAATTTTTCACTGAATCTATACACAAATTTAAACAGGTTCATTCATTTAACAGGTTCATTTACAGGTTCTTTCTTCAGAATTTCATAAATTCCCTTTTCTAAAAACACCAGACTTGTATCTTCACTTATTTTACGCTTTAGCAACACTGCGTTGAATAAACATTGAACAAGGATGATTTAAAACATATTGAAAATAAAAAATTGAATTTTCAGGCCCGTGCCTCGAAGCTAATGTGTAAATCCTTCCATCAAAAATTATCTTAGCAGAATAAATTGAGTTATATATCTGCTACATATTTATTTTTAATTTTCTCGAGGAGATTGAAAAGCGCCTTTCACTCCCGTTGTGTTGGAAAAGAAAAGTGCTTCTATGAAAATGAATTCTTCCTTCTTATTTTACGATCAGAAAATACACTTTTTTTCCTTCTAAGGTGCTGTATGGGAAAATTTAAAAATCTTCTGGGTTGATTGATTTGGAGCTTGAATCCCTGGAGACATGTTTTTACTCTTTTTTTATTTTTTAAAGACAGGAAAAGTACTTTGAAATGTTTGTTTCGCGAATTCCTTATTTGCGCAAGTTAATTGTTTCGTGTTCATTATTTCAATTTTACTGAATTGCTCATTGATATAAAATTTAAAAAAGTCCTTCGTAAATATTGAAATAAGGACAATTTTTGGGAAATTTTAAGTTATTACTTACTAAAATTTGAAAAACTTCTGCAATCTAAAGAAAACAGAGAGTAAATTTGTTCCGAATTCTTCATTTAACGAAACTTTGCTATCTAGCTGCATTACTTCATTAATATGCTTTTAAAATGATGTATAACATTTATCTATGTTCTTCCATGTAATAAATATGTTTACCCTTTGAAAAAAATGGTATTTGTGGGTTTTACAAGCCACCGTTTTCTTGTAGGTATTAGGACTACTCCTAGATGGATGCAGTGCATTAGGACTGTAAACTATAGGAATGAAAACGTTTTCGTGAAATCTCACCACTACGTTCTTGTAATGTATGTCAGTTGATTAGCTATTAAATTTCAATGTAAGCTATAAAATTTCAATGGCCACCTTAAACATCCAAAAAAAATCGTTTTTCTGTATGCACCGTGAAAATTCTATTGATCTGTTTGAATAATCTTTACATTTGATTCCAGTTCTACCGTGAATGAATTTCGTATATTTGGATCGCATATTCGTATTAGAAGTGCTGAAAAAATATCCGAAAAATATTTCATATTCTCCCTCCTAAAGCATCTGTTCAAAATCTCGATAGACAGGAAAATAATAAAAGGACATGATAATTTATTACACATGATCATCGCTTTTTTTTTCTTAAAAGAGATTTGCCTCGCTGGAATTTCTAAACGAAAAATTTCTTATGTGTTCTAATAATCCTGTTGTTATTTTGATACGTAATAGTACATAGGCTGAGTTGTTACATTGGCGTTTAAATATCACTAAGTAGCAGCAAAATAATTTTGAATTAACTACAGCTATGTATATCAAACACTTTTCTTATGACACGCTTCCAGTTTACCTGTACTCAGAGGAGTATGTGCATTACCCACAATATTTCCATTTTAATAGGAACTATAGCACTACGTATAGTAGGCGGATAGCGAATACGTTCAGTTTCATAGTATCAAAGGTGGAGTCACACAGGGGAAATATGGGTCACTCTTTTTCGGGATAAATAACGGTCACTATAGAATTAAAATATGCTTTTACAAACCAGATAAATTATGTCAAGTCATCCTTATACATTCTATTTTCTTATATTGAGTTCAAAAATAATGTAACTATGAAGCAAATAAGAGAAAAAAGACTATTTAAACTACTATAAAAAAATTTCAAAAAAGATTATCTCTGAAAATTATGATTTTTTTAAAGATCAATATCAGTGTAAACATGTTTGAAAAAAACAGTTTTGTTGGAGCTGTTTTTAATTGCAAATTATATAAGCTTTTTATGCCTACATTTACATTTTCTTCATCATTTTTAAAATTAACTTTGAAAGTATATTAATTTATCCCCCAGTTTACTGGAATAATTTTTGGTCAGTGATAGTTTTCGATATTTTACGTGTTTTTAAAATTTAGTTTTATGTAGATATTATTAGTATTTACTTTAACTGTTATATTTTACTGTTACATTATTACTTTAACTGTAAATTATGCACCCTTCTATCTCGCAAATCAATTTCATATTTGAAGAAATACTAAGTTAGATTTTATTGAACGCATCTCACGAGTACTGAATTCTGAAAAAAAAGAAGAAAAAATTAAAACAAATTTTGCGGTTATAACAAATCACTTTGTTGGACCTTGCAAGAGAAAAAAAAGAATAAAAATCAAATGAAAAGAAGAAAAACTAAACTTCAAATCAAAAAAATGTACACAAGAAGAAACCTTGCTTGCAAAAAAAGTGAAATCACCCCCAATAAGTTATAGATAGTATCTCCAAATGCAAAACAAGCTAATTTGGAACTGTTTAGTGACGAAGAACTGTCTCTAACAGTAATGAAAATAAGACTGAAGAAGTTACAATAAAACAGCAACAACAACAAAAAAATTCCCCCTAAGAAACTGCTAATAAAGTGCTGCATTGAATTCATTGAATAGAATAGCAGAAATATTTTGCTGTGTGTATTATGATGATGGACCAATTCTACATTGGGAAAATAACTAAAATTTTGAAAGAGGAAAAATTAAAATTCAATTTCAGGAAAAAGATGCACGAAATTTTCGTCAGCTCAAATGAGACGTTTTGAAATTAATTCAAAACAAGTAAATTTTCTACGGTCCAGTTAATTTAAATGGAAAAAAATCAATTTCTTGTTGATAATAACATTATGAACGTAGCATGTAAATATCACAAGAAATTCTGCCCGGCATTGTGGACTTAGAGCAGAAACAAATACCAGCAGGCTCATAAAAATAACTATCATAATTTAAATTGATGCCTTAAATACAACACATAAGGTTCATAAAAACACTCTTTGTGTGCTGAATAATAATATTTTATAACATTTATTTACTTTTAACATGCATTGATATAAAAAAGGGATGATCCATATTTGCACCATATGTGTCCCATAATTGCCTGAATCCGGGGTAGTTCCAGGTCACTCAATAATTTAAATTAAATAAAAACTAAATCACTTTTAAGTAAAGTGATCATTTGAATCATTTCTACATTATTTAAGCTTACTTCATGTCAAATTAAATCACTTTATGTTGCATGCTTCAAAACAAATTAAGATGCTGTTTTTTGAACCATAATTCCCCCATGTGATCCTATGATTATTCGCTGAACCATTTCAGACAAAAGAGAAGTACACGAATTTAAGTTTTAAAAATTCTTTTTAAATTCGAGATTTCCATTTAAAGATGGACAAAGAAGTACAAAATTTATGTGAGCACATTCAAGCTCAAATGTTTATTTCCTAATATAAATCCTTCTAGAATACCGAAATTCTTAGACAATTCACTAAACATTTCTTTTTTTTTATGTAAAATAATAGTTAATTTATAAAAACAGGACGTTTAGTCTTCTTTCTAGTAAAAATTAAGCAACACAAGGTTTTGTGAATTATATATGTTTTTTAATTTAAGCCAAAAATATCTAATAAATTTTCTAAGTACCTTCCCAAATGATCGGTGAATTTGCATTAATCATGCGTTGTAATAACGGACTGATCTTGAAAATTCTCTCAAACATTTTTTTCTCCTTTTAGTTGCTTTTTAAATAAAAACCTTAGTAAAATCAAAAATCTCCTTTGTTTAAGTATATTTTTCTACCAAGTTTTTAGCTTTAAAAAGAACAAAGGAAATATTCATATTTTTAAACGAAATGTATTTGATAATAAAGAAAGAAAATCGCGTAAAAAGAAATTCCAATCCTGAAAAAAAATGCTAGCTTTTAGCTCCAGGCTCACTACTAAACTACAAAGTGTATTACAAAACAGAAAATTCTTTCTGTAATTTAAATAATTTTTAAACACAGTCGATGAGACACTATAGTAAAACTAAAATAAATGGCAGCTTCCTTTCCGTTATGCAGTAATTCAATTTATTTTTCTGCAGAGCCGCGCATAAGCTTTCTTTTGACACATTAACGGATATACCCTTTGTTTATTTTCCACATAAACTATTCTTACACATTCTACTGACAAATTATTTTTTCAAGGTTCGAGTTTACTTGAAAAGCAAACATTAAGTTGAAATACTTTCGTTTCATTCAAATATCAAAACAAAACTCTGTGAGAATTTTGCCTCTAAGCATATCCATCATAGGATTTTTAAAAACTTCTTTCACGAGAATAAATAATGTGCATACGTATATTCTTGATTTGATCTGAATGAAAAAGAAAAACTTTGTCTTCGAATGAATCATAAATATGTGACGAATGAAAATTTTGTATTGTTACTTTGCTTTTGCTTCCTGTTCATAAACTATTCAGTATGTGACAAGTTTCTTTTTATTTATTAGAGTTAAGAACTCCCAAGAGAGAATTCCTGGAAATTTAAAAATCCGATGAAAAGTTCAAAAATTCAAATTTTGAATTCTTTTTATTTCACATTTTTTAAAAATTAATTTCTTGTTTCTACTAGTTTTAGTAAGATTTATTTTTACACATAGAATACGATTAATGTTTGAAAAGAAAAATATTCTATATGCATGTTCTGATTGTTTCACAAAACGAATTTTAATTTTTTAGAAATTAACCACAGTCAGTGATTTATTTCTTTCTTTTTTCATGTTCAATGTTTACAAGAAAAGAAATAGAAAAAAAAATGTTGCCTCATTTGCGTGTGAAAATCATAGGGAAATAAAATATTTACACAAGAAGATATTTTTGAAGTAAACATTTTTACTATGAGAATTACAGCAATTGTGTTGAAGCTGAACATAATTATTATTCTAATTCAATTGGTTTGTATTTGAAGTGACATGGCTTAAAAATATGTATTACATTTGAGTTTTTATTGAATTTACATTTGATTTTTTATGTAAATAAAACATTTGTAGTGCTTTTCGTTTACAACGAAATCCAGATTGAATTTTCCAGTCATTTTCTTGCAAAAGTAAACATTTGTAAACTGTAGAAATCTGCAGAGAAAGAAGTTTGATGCATAGGGAATTTTTAGTTTTGACTATTGTGGATGCGATTCCAGAAAAACCTCAGTGACGGCCAATTTTCTTGGCATTCTGAATATGAAGTGTTAAAAGAAATATGTGGAGTTATCTAAATAACTGGTAGAGTGTAGTGGCTTGAAAATAAAAAAAGAAGATTTTGAACATTAGAGAATGTGTGATTATACACTGATGCAAAACGAAGCACAGCCTCTAAACAACACTTAAATGAGGTCAGTCGAACAGTCAAAAAATCGCAAAGCTCACTTTGGATGAACTTGAGCTCATGCATCTCACCAGTTTAGAACCACTGCCTTGTCGGTTGAATCACAAATTCAGTTTTTTTTTTGTGTGTATTTAATGCAAGAGAAATGGATTTTTAACACGGCAATATAGCAGAGATATTTTGTTTGCGGGTAACACTAAAAATAGTTTTCTGGAACATTTGTTAAGTTTTTCACTAAATGGAAGTAAAAGAAAAAAGGAAAACATAAAAATGCATCAAATTGGACTTTTTGTTTTATTTAATTCAATTTTGAGTCATTTCATTCATTTCAGTACGTAATAAGAACACGAAAGAAAATTTGGCCGCTAAGGTTAAAATTCATAAAGAAATTTTTAAATAGCATCTATGTATAAAAAATAACTCACACTCAACTCACAATATGATAATAACTCATCAGAATAAATAACATATATTCTTATGTCCGTGTGTTATTCTTTAGTAATTTTAAAATTTCAGTATATATTTTTCAAGAAATAGTGTATTTTTTTTATTTTTATATATGTTCATTTTGCAATGTCAAGGAAATGCGCCGTTTCTTTTAAACCTCTCAAATGATGTGGTTGGATTGGTCGAATCTTTAAGTAGTGCCAAAAGGGTGCCCTTCTTCGCAACATTCTCCTACACAAATATTTAAATAAATACTATGAATTTAAGGTATAATTATGTACTAACTTAAATAAAATTTTACAGGGTTATTTTTTATCATCTTTTAATTTTATTTATTTCTATTTTTAAAATATTACTTACTAACACTAAAAGAATTGACTACATGAGTTTCTTTATTGCATTCTGTTATTTTGTTTTGTATTCCTTAGTAGATAGCTCTTTTTAGACACATTAACATGTATTAGGGTTTTTTTAAAACATAATTTGACCTTAGTGCACATTCTACTAACAACTTATTCCTTAAACATTTATATTCATAGAAAATGTAAATATACTTTCATTTTATTAACATGGGAAAACAAAATCTTCCTAGAGTGTAACTTTTATGCACATTCGTCACAAAATATTTCTAGTTTATTTTTTTATATACATTTTATTTATTTTTATTAAAAATTGAATGTCAGTATATTTATTCTACATTCTCAATACAAACCTCTTAGAAAATTCAAGTATGTTAATGAATCATGAAAATACTAGAAAAGGAAATTTTCTCTATTTTTACTATAATTTTTTCTCTATTTTTCATAATTTTTTTTTTCCCGATTTATTGGCCAGCAAGATTAACTTCCAAGGGAATTCTTTAATTGTGCAATTGGATTTATAAGTAGAAAATCAAAACTTGAATTTCCAATTTTTTTTCGTGTATATTTGAGAAATAAAAATATCAACGAAAATTGAACTTGTCTTCATTTGGAATAGCTCTAAAAGCAATCATTTTTAAAACTTTAAATTTTTACTGCTTATTCAGAAAACCTTAAATGGTCTTTTACGACCTTTAGAGTAATTCTACAAAAATTAAATTTAATAGTAAAAGTGGTCGGGCTTATTTTTTGCATCTATCTAGTCTTGCGCGCAGAGTTTCATGTAATATATATATATATCACAGTAACAAAAAATTAGATATACTTTTAGAAAAATAGCCTATAATTAAAATGACGAAAAATACTTTTGGTGGGATACATTTAACATTATGTTTCTTGTATTTATTTTCAGAATTATTCAAACGATAGTTTTAAAAAATGTCATTTTCCTTATTTTTTTAAAGAAGAGTCTCAACAAAATTAGTTTTCGTCATTTTAATAATAAGCTATTTTTCTATGTCTATCACAATTTTTAAGTTAATGTGATACATATTTTCCGCGAAATGTTGGGCGCAGAATTATATTTAGATAACTAGATTGCTAATTTATTTATTAAAAAATAATTTACTACGTGCATTATTCCAAGAGCTGTAAAAGGCTAATAAAAGCGTACTAAATAACTGGTAAAAATTGCATGATTATAAAAATATTACTTTCCGATCTAGGTCTTTTTTCGCTGATATTTTTATTTCTTAAAGGTACCTGACCCCTTAGGTAGCTAGTTGTTGTTAGTTTATCTTTTCTCAGACTGTACGTAAAATCTATTACATATATTGAAACAAGATAAAGGACAGCTATTGAAAAGAAAAAAAATGATATATTATTTTACTTTGTGCTAAAATAATTTACAAAAGTTAACCATTGTCAGTATTTCAATCCTTTTTTTTTTTCTCATGTAAAAAAAACAACAACATAAAATCATTTATTCTTTCGTCTGCGAAATTCTAACAGAAATACTTCATTCACTCGGGGAATAAAGGCTGTTTTAAATGTAGTTTGAATGCTGAAAAACATTATTACTTATGTATAATTGAATATATTCTTATATATAGAAGCTGACACACACGCTTCCAAGCAGTATCTTTTGTTTCAAACTCACATATCGTCCATCTTGAATTAAGGCGATTTTTTTTGTTTATGATGCTACGTAAATAAATGTTACTTAAGAAAGAGTGTTAGATACTTACCATTTATAAACTTGCACTTTTTATCCTACTTTGATAGTTTACCAGCATTTACAATACCAACACTTAGTCAATATACTACCAATTTTAATGGGCGGAACGTCTTTCGAAAAATATAAACAAACGCCATTTGAATCGTTTATTTTCAGAATCATTTGATAGAAAAGAAAATCTGGATAGAAAATTCAGATTTTCTATCCAGATTCTTCTACTTAGAATTCATCTTCGGCAAATTCTAAGTCGGCAGTGGAAAATTTTCAGAACCACGGAAAGTTTCGTACTCCTTTAGATGTTGACAGAAGAAATATTTTTTTTTTTTTCGCTTGCTCTTTCCAATGGAATTTTGTACAGTGCACTCGAACATTATCAGTTTATGATTAAGAAAACTGTAAGCTTAGATTGATTGAACTAGCCCCAAAAATCATAACATCATGTGTTTTACATTTTAAAACAACAGGCTATTCCCAACGAATCGGAATCTTCTCGATGTGAAAGTGAGTACATGTGTTGTACAAGCTCTGATGAGTATTTGGTAGAGGCGGCTATAATCTTCCCAATATTTTAAAACTCTGTACTTGCAAGAATGCCTCTATTCAAAGCATTAACAAGGAAAAAGTTCTGTCGTGTTCTTTTTTTTTTTTTTTCAAGCATTTCGCTACCAATGAGATTCATATGTCCAGCCAGTATTTTCAGATCACTTTAAGAGATAGGAATATAATACAAATTTTAGAAACATTTCTTTTTTCAAAAAAAATCCGTTTTCTTTCAGGTCAGCGGGTTTCTGGGACCTGCTCTTTCAAGACGTTAGGAGTACTTGAGAACCTACTTTTACGTTTATGGGTTAAACTTATAGGTATTTTCATTATTTCCGAGAATGTCATTCAAAAAGAACAGAAATTCAGAAGATAGTGCACTAAAATACACCATAGAGAGCAATGAGTCTCGTTGATCTCTCCTCCGTTTGGTGCTTTTATTTTTTTCCCAGTATATTATTGATATTCGAATAATAATTGATTTTTTTATGTACAGTTGAGTCTGGCTTATCCCACATAGAAAGTCCAGCACAGAGTGGTATAAGCGAAAATGTGTGATAATAGGGAGGAGTCAAGAAAAAGCTTCTTAAACATCAAAGTGTAAGAGCACGCATTAAATTGCAAAATGCTTCGACACAAATATCAGGCAACATTTTAGAATATTAGATATATCATCTTGGAACGTCATTCACACACATTTATTGTAATGCACATTAGAGATGAGTTCGGGCTCATTTTTTGAAGCCCGAGCCCGAGGACTTTTCATCCGAGCCCGAGCAATATTATTGAAGTCGGAGCCCGAGCCCGAAATTTCAGCTAAAGATAAAAAAAAATTCAATTACTTCGTTGATAGAATGCAATAAATTTTGCCGTTTGTGCAAATTAAAGACAAATATAGTTGCAAACTCCCAATGCACTTTCTAATTCTTTGTATCCATCCTTTATCAAAAAATGTCGGATCTGATGACTAACTAAGGAATATACACCGCCGTTCTAAAATACCCAAAGAGCTTCACGCACCTTCTAGGCGCCCGTGCCGCTATTTTTATTTGTTTATTTATTTATTTATCTTTTATAAGTACTTTTCCTCATGAATCACATTTTTAAATCTGTTTCAAGCAGTATGTTCAATAAAGGAGAAATTTTTTATGAGCCCGAGCCCGCCCGCGCCCGAACACAATTGTGAATTTTAGAGCCCGAGCCCGGTTCGGGCCCGAGCTCGGGCTCGGGCTGAGCCCGTCTCATCTCTAATGCACATTACTAACGTACATCATAACCATGTTCTGAGAGCACAACAAAACATTAGAAGGAAGGTGGAAGCGAGGGATGAATGCCAGACACGAGTCAGGGTCGATGAAGAAAAGACTGTACACCGTCGCTTCGATAGTAATGTCGGATATGTGATGGTCGGATAAGCGAGATTTTACTATATTACATTTTTCACAGAAAGAAAAATGTTTGTTTTAACCTTTGAGTAGACATTTTTTTTTCATTTCTTTCCCTTGTTCTTCTTTTTTAGAATAATTGATATTTTCTCCCTTAAAATAATGCATAAAAATGGGACATTTTCACGCCCCTTTGTCATCCCTATTACTTTGTGTATAATGTGTTTATCAAATTTATGTAACTTATAACAGAAATAGGAAAAATGACTCATACTGATGTGATGATATTGAAAACTGTTTGATAAAGAAAGTTAAATCTATTAGTTAAATCTATAATACCAATATCCCGGAAATTTCTTTCTCTAAATAGTCATTCATGGTTAGCAGATTCATTTCACACGGACTATCTAGTTAACTGGTCACGGATCCGTTAATTTTTAATAAAAGGCTAAATTTCCGATTATTTTTAAAAACTTAATCAAAGTTTATATCTTTTAACTAATGAATATGTGATAAACAGGTCGTTTTGAATCCGAAGTACCGACCCTGCAAACGATATTGACCGTCTAATTGTAACAGCACGCATTGATAATAGGTACAAATATTAATTACTAATTTGCAAATGCTTCAACAGAAATATCGGGCAAAATTTTCTAATAGTGATTATATATATTTTTTTCAGAATTTTTAAAATTTAGTCTTTTTCGTGATCACCCAAGAATCCATTTGAGTTTTTTATGTCCAAAACCTCCTTTTACAGTACAAAAATAATATTATCCATGTACTGTTGCGTACTAACAATAATATCTGAAGTAAATGTTAGAACTTTGCAATAAATGTTATAAAATTACTTGAAAGTAAGCTTATATCAACCTGGATTAAGCGTACATGGGATCTCAAACATAATTTTTTTTCACTAAGAATTTCCAAGATTATTTCTTCACCCCTACCTTTTTTTTCTTAGTTATTAAAATAATACTCATTAAAATAAATGAATAAAAGATTTATTTTGCATGTGAGTTAATTAATTTTTTTTCCAACACGATAAAAATATTCTTTTATATTTCGACATGCTACGTGATACTTTCATAGTTTTATTTTTCTTAAATTTACTAATTCTGTTTATTTTCATGACACGTTTTTTTCACGTTTCTAGTATAACTGAAAGGTAAAGATTAAATGAAAATATTTACGTTTTATTCAAATAGAAGAACACATTCCCACGGGGATTTTGCCTCGACTTATACGCTAGAGCATTAAAAGAATCTTCCAGTTAAAGAAATTAGTGTATGTATTGAGTTATGCTTATTTCCGATTCTCTGAAGAATTTTATACTCCCCCAAAATGTATGTTTTCTTTTAATAAATCATAGCAATGTGAAGAATGTAAATTTTTATTGTTACACGTTCACATGCAATATCAAACTTTTCGTATTGATTGATGATAAGGTGAACCCCCAACTTATATTTCTTTAGCAGAAAATCTGAAGGAAATATTTAAAAAACCGAGTTTTCAGATCTTAGATTCGACAGTGCTTTTTTTGTTTATTCGTTGTTTCAACAAGACTTTTGATAAAATACCATTCGCATACTGTGAGGAATATTACTTGAAAAGGTAAATCATTTTTGTTCTACATTACAAGTATATCGCTTTTGTACTTGGCTCATTAAAACCTGTCAAAAGCATTGGTTTTTAAATTTCCACTAAACTTTTCAGGATCCCTCATAACAATATTCCCTTAAAGACATTTAAGTTGGTTTCTCTTATTATCAAGTATCAATTGATAATGATAAAATAAATAACACATCCGATATTTTTTTCCTGAAGCTTTTCATATAAATATGTATTATCATTTTAATTTCAAAAATCGCCTGGAGAGAAAATTTTGAGAAGAAACACTAATTATTGTCCTATTATTTTTTTATCGTAAAGATGTAAGTTTTAATTAACGATGATTTTATAATTATTTAATAGAATTATAATAAATTTGTTTAGTTTTGTATTAACTGTTTGGAAGATTAGCATTATAAAGCATTCTATTGCAATATAAGTAAAGTTTTAAAGATCTACAAACTTTTGTATATATTTTCTTAGGCTTTCATTTATTTTTAAATTTATCATAAAAAATTCATAATCATTTGACTAAAGACTATATTTTATAAGGAATTAGAATTCTGAAGAATGAATACGACGAAATGGATTCTCATTATTGCAGATAAAATTGTGCCGACCTGATAAAACAGAATGCATACATACATTTCTCGATTTATAAAAGATAACGATAAGCCCTATTTCTTGCGTTTAAATGAACAGAATTTCGTTGGAAGCTCATTAAAACAACATATAAATGAGAAGCAGATAAACACGGCACTGCATTACTTCTTTGAAGGCTTCCTCATGTCTGGTGTTAGTTTTAATAAGAAACCCTGCGAGAAAAACACTTATTTAATTAAATCAGTTTTCATTTAAAAACAGCAAAATTTCAAACTGTAAAAGTGAAGTAAAATTTCGCAATACTGCCATATGTATTTGAGAAAACTAGCTTCAACTCATGCCGTTGCAAAATAATTACCAGTTAATAGAATCACTAATAACATAAAAATTTTCGATGCTATGGATGTTATGTATTTCTTCATAATCATAGAATAAGATAATTCTTCTTAATTTTCTCTAAACAATATTATTACAGAAACTAATTACTTACTAAGAAAAATACCCTAATTTTCAAATATTAAAAACCCAAGAAATAATCATTAATTATAAAGTCTAGTCGAAAATAATTCATGTTCTGCATGTATTCATCTAAAATTAGAATTATGGTTTCTTCGGTGTTACGGAGCGAGTACTTATTATTTGCCTTAATGGGATGCTAATTGATTGTACCCATTTGCTGAGTATCTGTGCGTGAATTGATATCATTTACGATAATTTTCAACCCTAGAGAAGACATGTAATGGGAATATAGTAAAGATTGGTTGCTAAAATAAATTTGAGCAAATTTATGGTTGGAATTTGATTATGTTTAGTCAATTTGAATTTCACTTTAGAAATTGAGTTATTGGTGTTATTACTCAAAATACCACTGCACTAATTTGTTTGGAAATTTCCAAGGAAAACTTGGGAATTATGTTACTGGCTGTATCAAAATCGTAATTATTTATTTATTGCGAAACAATGAAGGTTTGCTTGCCATAATTTGAAAATATTTATTTAAATAGTCGACTTGTCTATCTTAAAAGTTTTATTAGAGTAATTTCACTAAAAATAGACAATTATTCGTCATCGATATTGTCCAACAGATTTTAAGGTTCGTTCACATTCACCACTTTAATTTCTAAGAAATGTAAGCTTCGATATTTTCGTTAAAAATAAAGTTTCGAAAAAAAACTATGAAATAACCCTACTAAAATTTCCTGAATTTCAGTATTCGCAATATATCGCTATGAAAATATATGTTTAAAGACATTTTTAAATCCCTAAATGAACCAATATGTGAAACATTCAAAATTTGAACTTCGCATATTTTAGTTTGTTTAGCTGTAGACCATGATGACAAGCTGCAAGCAAAATGATATCCAATACCAAATCGTTGTTTGATAGTACAAATATACAGGGTGTCCAGCCTTAATGTGACCCAATAGCTAATTCCCGAACCATTCGGTTTAGATATGCACTTCCAATTTGAAAAATGTTTTAAAAAAGGTAAAGAATGTTTTTACGTGCTTTTCGAACCAAAAAACCCATTTAGAAAAAAATTACAAAAATTAAATTTTTATACGGTCCCCAGGTCCTATCACTTATATTCAGGAAAAGATACAGTACACAAAAACAAAGTAAACACAAAAAGTTTCATTTTATTACGATAAAAACTGACCAAGTTATGGAACTTTGAAAATCATACATTTCATCCATTTTCTCGGCCAATTTCAAGAAGCTAGTAAGGGACCGTCTCCAAAGTGAAATTAATTGGAACTCTGCCAGGAAACATTCGCTCTTGCACGTCACTGGCCAATTTCAAGAAGCTACTAAGGGACCGTCTCCAAAGTGAAATTAATTGGAACTCTGCCAGGAAACATTCGCTCTTGCACGTCACTCTTATGTAAATCGTTTTTAAATTTAAAAGTACACACATTACTGTAATATTACAATAACTGAGTACTTAAGAAACAAAATTTATTCTGTGTACGTGTAAAACATAGATAAAATAAAATATTTTGGACGAAGAAAACTTTTCAAAAGCAGTTCCAAAAAATAGACTTATTTGCCTGCGGCTTCAGGCTGATTTGCTGCGATACTGATCATGGAGAACGTTAAAAATCTGTTGTGTAGTCGCTTGCAATTGCTTATTTGGCGGCGTTAACTATACCATTATAGCAGTTATAGTACAGCTTGGATATTTGTCAGCGTGGCGAGATGATATATTTCGTGCTGCTAAATATGCCAATCTGAAAAGGATTATGTATATGAATATATGGATAAGGATTTACCCGATAACCTTACATGAGCAGTAATTATTGGTTATGAGTATGTGGAAATCGCCAAATAAGGAAAAGTCGCCATTGGTGGCAAGCTATTCTAGCTGCTCCGTAGATTTTTTCAAAGAAAACATACGAAGTACTGTTTTGTACGAACTAATTATTAACTGTACATACACGTAAGTCACCAAATTATGAAAAATTGACGTGGGTGGCAAATACGCAAAGTTTTCCACAGATTTTACATAATTAAAAATAGTGTGAAGTTTAAATTTTTACGTTCCAAAGAACATGCAAGAACCAAGCAATGTGTAGCTCAGTAACATTTCTACAAATACGCCTTATTAGGGGCCGAATCCATCATACGAAGCTAGCGTAGCGAGTCTAGGGGCCTTGGACCCTAGTCTTGTAAAAAAAAAAAATCACGAAATTCCCTGTCTACGTGTGTACCTCTGCTGGAAATGCAGAGCACACACAAACAAAATCTGTATTTTAAAAAATAATCAGAAGCAAGAAGGTCAATAATACACGCTTACCCCAGGAACTATATTTTTAACATAGATTTTCAATACATAAGAAAAAAATTAGAATCGTCAGATAAATTTAGGGAATGCCCTGTAAACAAAACACTAAAAGTTCA
Source organism: Cheiracanthium punctorium (assembly GCA_038373885.1). Classification (NCBI taxonomy): domain Eukaryota; kingdom Metazoa; phylum Arthropoda; class Arachnida; order Araneae; family Cheiracanthiidae; genus Cheiracanthium; species Cheiracanthium punctorium. The sequence continues at coordinate 236,649 of JAWZYV010016501.1, read as the reverse complement.
GATAAATAAATAAACAATGTTGAGTTAAACAATGGTGACAATTATTTGGTGAGTCACGTGTCCATGGCAATAATTTCAGAGACATAACACTCTGATTAACTTGAAATTTTCCAGACCTATCAAGAAATGATGACAACGCAATACTATAGTAAATAGCTCGTATGGTATTAATCTTACAGCAGCACGCAATGCAGTATCAAAGTTTCAATGCACTATTTAAGAACCTGTAAAAAAAATATTTGAGAAGCTCTTATGTATTAATTTTAATCCTTAACTTAAAAGAAGTCTCCCAAATATTGGTACCGCACAAAGCCGCTATAATGACCCATATAACATCACATTTTTTCTAACTTTCCACACTCAGATTGAGCTACAATTTTGCATATTAATCCATTTTAGTTAAAAATTCAATATTTTAAAAATGGATTTCTTACCTGTTTAAAACTTATTTTGGCTTTATGTAGTAATTGAACAACACACCATTTTGGGTAAGGCAGGTATTTATAGGGTAGGCTAGGCTAGTAACGAATTTTAAATAATCTGCTTACTTTTAGTTTCTGACATAGAACTTCAACAAAATGATAAAAATAATATACTTCCCGAAATTTCAAATTTCAAACATCAATCGGAAGTAAAAACTCTTAACCATTCTTATATTTGTTCCTCATGTGAATAGCAAACTAATTAATTCTCTGGAAGCTTCCCGTTAAAGTGACATATTCATAAAATTCGACGATATTGCTCCACAACAGAGATACGTTAATGAATTTAGATAAAGCTCTGCCAAAATATGTTAATTTTTGATGAAAGGAATTGATATCGCATCATACTCCTGAGAATTAGAGTGACTACAAATGATGCAAGTTTCAGCTACACATAAAAATGTCCTTAATTGTCATCAATTAGTCTATGAAAGTTCTCCAAATATCTTCATTACTTTTAATTTCGACAAAATAGTTTCAGGAAATTTTTTAAATAATTGAGTTATTATAATGGTACCTCTAGAGAGGCTTAAATAACTTCAATGCGAGTAAAACATTTAAGCTTTTATTGTCAGAGAAGACATAAAGATAAAAAAGATAGTAAAATTAAATTGTAGGTTATTATGAAAGTTGTATTTCTGTATCGTGTTTGAAGAAATGTATTAAGTATTCTGAAGAATGTTTAATTTATTCTAAATTTCGTTAATTTTAGTGTTATTAAAAAAAACTTCAAATAACTATTTGTAGTTTTAAACGTACTTTTATTGTAGCATTTCAACTGTCGTTCTAAAAACTACATGTCACAATCTAAACAAATCAATAAAAATTGTACAACACTAATTTTTTATTGATATTACGCTTCAAAATCTGCATTATTTTATTAACAGCGATATAAAAATAAATTGCGAAATTATATTTGTGTTTGAAAAAGTCCTTATATGCAATTTTGATAATATCGATTCATTTATATTTAAAAGAATTTCTCCAGATTCTTTATATTACCATGTTTGAATCTGATAACACAACAAAGATTCATACAATTAAATTTCGGGTTTTATTTCAAAATCTATAATGAGTTATCTTTAGTAACTTCCAAGCACAAAATATGGCTACGTAATACCTAATTTTTTATTGAAAACGTTCCACAAGCGTAATACTTCGAAAAAAATAGACTTCTCCGTGTGCCCTGAAACTTTTTAACACTTGAAATCATTAAAAATATTTTTAAACATATAGAAAAAGGAAAAACCAAAAAGGAATTATTTTGTTTAAAAAAATTACGTGAATCAAATTTGTAAATGTTTTTAATGTTAAAATTAGCAATTCAAAATATCAATTTTTCCCTACCGTTTCTTTAGATAACTAAAATGAAAATTCAAATGCATGAAAAGATTTTGCAGTTTGTTTTCATCAAATATACTGCAGTTAAACCCTAAAGAAAAGTAACAATGGGAATTCATTAAAAAGAAGTATTACCTAAGTAAATTTATTAACCAAATAAAGAAATAGAATAAACTCGAAAAGGGAGTACTCTATTTTTCACTTTTCACAGCTTATCTAATTGAACAGCAAAATAATGCCTTGAGGACTTAAAAATAAAGTCAGTAAACATTGGATACATTGAACAATGGTTAGTTTTTCTTAACTGAAAAAGAATCTTTGATGTCTCCAAGAAAAAAAATAAAAACAGAATTTGTGTTTTAAATATGTAAAGTTCTAAAAAGATTTTCAGTTTTTTAAATGTTTTAAAGAACTTTGAATAAACACGTAAAAGAGAAAAAGGATTATACAAAATTTTGAACCAATGTATTTGCTTTATTTCTAATTATTTATTTGTTTTATTTGATATTTTTTTAAAGAGATACATAAAATAAGTCTAATTTAAAGCAATTTAATTTTAAACTACCGTATTGATTTTTAATACATGCAATATTCGAAAAGTTTTCTAAAAACACTGCTGAATGCACGGAAAATCTGAAAGGTTTGTGCGAGTGTAATTGATTGAAGCATAGAATAGTGAAGTGCCTAGTCGAGTTGTACGCACTAAACACAATCTTAATTTCTTCTCGAAACTCGCCGAACATTTTTTACAAAGCAATTCATAGGAATTCACACACAGTGTTTCGTTGAGACTTCAGGAATAACTGATAAAATCGGTGCTTTGAGGAGCACAAAATCAACGTTCTCTGCTTGCTTCGTTTCAAAACTTACTGCTTGGACCCGACTAGATGTCATTTTATATCCTCTACTGACGCTTCTTGAACTCCCCATGCTTTTTAGTTCACTTGTTCTATCGATAAGTCGATTGCGTAATATTAATGTTATACGGGAAAGTAAACCTTAGAGGTGCTAAAGTCAGCCAGTTTTGACAACAATATTTTTGGGAGTAGACTGATTTCAGTTAAAAATATCGCAAACAACTGGCAATAAACCGTAATCCCTAATGCTATCCAAGTGCCTCCCACCTTCAATTGCTACCCTGATGACTCTACATTTATAATCTAGCGAAACTGATTGCACAGGACCAACTTTCAAAAAATATGTTACGAGTGTATGTCCATGTGTGTGGGAGGGGGGGGCGAGGTTAGGGGGTCTGGGAACCCCGCCCCCCCTTAATCTACGTACAAACACTAATGATAGCCAAATATTTACCTTTTGAATCCATCTCGTAGGATAGTATGAAGTAAAAAATATTTACTTTTTATAAAAATTTTGAATGACTTTTATCTTAAATAAACTTACATTTGAATGAATTTTACCTTAAAATTTAAAAGAGTTATATTAATTTTGTAAATTTTATAATTCCCTGAGTGACAAACATAATTTAGTATTAAGAATATCACATTTTTAAGGCAATTTATAATTTTTGCCAGATATTTATAGTTAAATTTGCTGTCAAACAAATTTTTATAGTAAGAATAGAACCCTCCCATGAGGAAGCAATAGCTGCGTCCGTGTACCATGCTGAAATATATGGTAATTACCTTATTATTTGAAATATATTGCAAGTTCTTTACATATAATAAATGCATAATTCGCACAAAAACGCAACAAAATAAATCAGCAGCGTGCAAAAAATAATGGTTACGTTTTCACTCTAAAACTCTTTATTAATTTTCTTTCAATGCGTGCTATATGTTGTCAGTGAAAGTAGTAAGTAAAGGCAATTATATGCAACTTGTAATAAAATACTCTATTTGAAAATTAATCACAATGGGATCGCACCAATATTTATACTTAATCTGTCGTATATTACTTTAAACTAATATTCATTATTTTCTCTCAATTTAAAATTGATCCATCAAAAGCAGCATCTATCTTAAAACAATCTTACGTAATAAGCTTACATAAAAAATACTATAAGCAGAAAAGCATCTTATCTTCTTTACATCATACAAATCTTCTTTAGTTGTTCAAAAGCAGTATATGAGAAATTAAAGCAGTCAAATACAGCATCTAAAAGAAAAAAAAAGACATTATTAACCTTTTAAAGTAACAAAAAATGCTTCATTTTATTCTATAAAAACATCATCTGGTTTAATGAGGCAAGTCCTTTCTTTTCACATTATGTATATTACACCATGTTTTTCAAAGATTAATGTTTGACAGTTGTTTACTCATAACTAAAAGAAGCACAACATTTTTTTGACGAGATTAATAAATTTGTAATCTACATATTTTTCCTTTGTTTCAAAAAAGTAAATTTCCTACGTAAATACATACGATATAGACTCTTAAATAAATAAGCAAACCATAAATGCCTTTAAATGCCTAAAAATGTTAATCATTTTGTGGGAAGTAATATTAAAACGTTGAAAAGAAATAATTATTGTATCATACATTGTAAAGAGATATAAAAAAACAGTGAAAAATAGGTTTTCTAAGCGAAATATTTTTTTTAATTAAATATGTTTTTATTATAAATCACAACTATCAAAATATAGCACTTCACATTATTATGCGCGCAAAATAAATACCCCGTAATTTAGCCTACCATTATTTATATTTTACTCTGATTATTCTCGTAAGCACTTTTGATAGTTTGTTGCAATCATAAGTTCTTTTTGTTGAAATTTGCAACATTAAACTACTATTTTGCATGATGCATTGCTTTCTATTATTTAAATGAAAGAAATTTTGATCGGCACTGATATTTGGGAAATTTAATTATTTATACTGATTTCTCTTTTAGAATATATCTATAAGACCTTTTAACGTAAATTATATTGCAGTAGCTATTTAAGTCTGTAAAAACGTCTAAAACCTGCTGATTTCAAATTTAAAAATTGTTCGTCCCAAATTCTAGACACTTACCTAAATAAAGACCCCCACCTTTAATTCTCAAAAATTCTGGATTGATCGACAACGTTGGTTTTAATCGATTTACAAAAAACAAATATATTATAGTTCTGAAAACTGTTCACATTACCGTATATCACTTTGCTTTTAGGGCCCGTCTATTAATTAACAAAACAAGATTTTAAGGTTTCTTTTAAACTTTAATCTTCAGTGACAAAATAATACTCCAGGAATAAGCCGTCTTCGGTAACGAAGACTTCGCACCAGCAAAACAAATCTAAATAGTCCCATTACTTTATGTTTGAATTTTAAGGACACATTAATTCTCAATGTATCAGAATAGACGGTGGCAGAAACTTTCTCTCAATTGTGTGTGGGGTGAGGTTTGCGGTTTAACACTGCAATCTTTTGACGGTGGATCCCAGTGGTCATTAAAAAGTCGTAAAATTCGCCAGAAAGACCGTCCCTTTACCCCCTGTTGTGACGGGAAGACGTCGCTTATCAGCAACGATCTACTCCTATCTCCGCGCAGTAATTCTCTCGCTTAGAAAATTTTCTCTACATAAATCTCTTCAGACTACCGTTTACATTAGTAATTTCAATCTGTTGCCGACCTTAATGTTACTTCAGTACACCTAGACATTAAAACTTGCAACATGCGGCGATCTTTAGCGCATTTTTACCATAGATCTGCCTTTTCCAGAACATTGATAATTCTAGCACACAGAGATATTATCAAACAGTGACAAATAAATACAATTGGCATGTTAAACACCCTTACATTATTTATGTACTATTTGCAAATACTCGCATAAAAATTCATTGCGATATATTACACACTCTTTCGATAAGTTTACTATATTCTTCCTTTTGGTGAGTCATCTTTGCCGTCTTTCTACCGATTACGAAAAAGAAAACAACTCAACATATATTACAAAAGCTACTGTCTATCTATGAAAAAATGAAACAAAATATGTAAGTAGTACATATAAATCACTAGAGCTTTAAATCTTAATGTAATTTGTAGAAAATTTTCAATCATTACAGTAGTATTTGACAGAGGAACATATTTGATGTGTACTTTAAAGGCAATATTTCAAAAATAAAAAAGGTAATTTCAATGAATGCAACTTAAAAAATGTTTTCTGATATTACTATTAAGTGTAAGTTACATTTTCTTTCCCTTTTTGTACAGCAAGAATGTACTTCAATATTTGAACATTATATTAATCTATAATGAAAATGAACTCTTTTTTGCTGAATTAAAAAACGCAGAGTATAATATCTTACAGAAAATGTTTATATAATGCCTGCACGTTCCGTAATATAATAAGCATATTACGAATTTATTTTACGCCTATCTTTAATATACATAAAAGAAAACGAATGGCGAAACATTGCACATAATTCAGAATACTAAATTCAATGTGCTTTATAAATATTCCCCACAATTAAGATAATGAATGTCTCTATTGTTAATTAAAGAAGCTTAACTGCCCATAAAAAAAGAATCGCAATAATTATGCCGTCATTGGTCGTAAATTAAAATAATAAAGTCCTTTTTCAAAGAGAGGACATTAGCAATGCACTTAATACTGTTCATAATAATGTAATATTCTCTCTTTCTTTTTTTGTAATTACCTGTTGAAATATTTTTACTAAAACATTATAAAATTGTATGTATCTGGATGAGGTTTCAAATTTAGAAGAAATTTTTTTCATTAAGAAATGTTTCTCTGTGAGAAGTGATTTAGCTTTGAAAATGGCTATACTTCGTCTATTTATAATGTAATAAGTTATGAATATTTCCTTAAAAAACATATTATAGAACAGCTTTAAATTTAAGACAGCATTTTGTAAGAATTTATCTTGAGTAAAGATACACACACATACAAAAAAAGTAAATTAATTCCATTCAAAGTATTATTATTTTCTTCTTTAATATATAATTTTTTTTTTCATTTTAAAAACATCGCAGCTGGGAACTGGATAATTTCATACATATTGTACATGCTCCGTATATTTATAAAAGGAATAGCGTCATGAAACGTTATACGCATATCTTTCTATGTAAACTAAAAATAATGGTGAAATGGCACAAAATAATGGTGATATTAACTGAAAATCCCTCTTTTCCCCCTAGCACATTTTTTCCTGCATTATCTTCTTTACTACAACGGTAATACTTGTGCATAAAAATATTTCTCTACCCGGCCCTATTATACTGAGTTATCTGCATATTATTTTTAAAAAGTTACCTCAGTTAAAATCAAAGATCTTAATAATTTATATGCAATAAAAAAGTTGTTTTACACATACATCTGCAATATCACAATAGCCGTTTAGTGACCATATGCACAATTATGTATATATAGGGCATCTCTGCTCCCAAATTTCAAACTTCCTTCGCAGGGAAATTTCAGAAAACCGTCAAATAGCACCCCTTTTTAATGGAACGAACATTGACTACCGACTGTGGCATGGCTATCAAACACTTATTATCAAATATATATCAAAATAGATTAACTAAGGCCCATATAAAGACCTTACAAAGAAAAGATATCCAGCACACACAAGGGCTGACAGAATACCTCGTCAGTGCCGGACGACAGCTGGCTGTCGTCGTCAAAGATGTAGGTTATAATATACGGGATTTTCAAAATGAAACACTTTAGTATTCTGTAAAGCGTTAACTTTTCAATTGTTTTAAGTTATTAAAATGAATAACATTTAGCAAATGTATTCTAAGTGCTTCTATATGGAAGAAATGACCTAGGTACAAAATTTCTTTAAAATTTTTGTCGGCATATTTTTTCTTGTTCACTATTGCTCATTTCATATACAATATTCTTATTGCAAAACGCAAATTTTTGGCCATAATTAATGTACTGGTAACTTCCCAATTTGCATTTAAGAGCTAAAACTTGCCGACTAACGTATATTAACAAAATATTCGCGAATAAATCAAAAAAACTTTTAAAAAGTTTTAAATTAAGGTGTTTTAATTCTTAAATCATTTCATACAGATAATTTACCTTCCTACAAATTAACCTGATTCTTACATCGTGAGTCTCTTATAGTTTATTGGTTTGGGAACTTGTCATTCTTTCCGACGGCTGGAGTTGGAGTTCCCGTTTAATTTTCTTCGAAACTTAGAAAAAAACTGCGAAAGTTTGTCCACGAAAGTAAAGCAATTTACAATAGATTCTATTATTAAACCTTTCTAGTATGTGTGTGTTTTGTGTTATCGCAAGCCCAGAAGAAGGGTATCTGCCAGCGGGAGGGGGTGTCTTGGTCGGAGATAATTAAGGGCTCCTAACGCGTATTCATATTACACCTGGAGTAAACCGATCAAAACTCCAGACCCTTAGACTTACAGCCGCGCAGCAAGCCCGAACGCGAAACCCTCACACTTGAGCCATCTACCATGTTCAGTGTTTTATCCACTTGGGTATAGTGGACCTATATCTCGTAATATTTGATATAAAATAAAATACATGTTTTTAAAAGGAGATACTACTCTTGTAATTGCATGCTCATATGCCTTATTAAATCTAGTTTTCAAAATTTGTAAGAGTTGTGTTTTGTTAATTGCTGTCTGTTACTCATGTGAGAACTCAGACTTTATATTCCTGCTTTCACATGCATACTCTCTGGAAATAAAATATTTTTTTTCAAAAAACTGCTATTATATTAAAAAGACCTAAACTCGAATCCTCTATTTTGTTGCCCCTTCTTGAAGTATCCTAAGGGAGTGACTTTTCTGTGTTAGGGAAACAGCGACAGTTTTTTTTTAAAGTAATTTCATTGGATTGCTTTTAGCGGTTGCTGTCATTTGTATTCTCAGCACGTTTTTACTCCTAAATCAGAACGGAAATAAATGCATGCACATACAGCAGTGTGATGTCTTAACAATGCAGACTTATCAAACATTAGCTTATGACATCACGTGACAGTATGAGTAAATTGAAAGAGGTTTGGACGACGGACAAATGACCGCCTGGTATAGTTTTTGTGACATAACACGGTGGCCACCGTGGACATCTTAGTGACCCAGATGGACGTCTCTCAAAAGTCACATGTTTGTCACATAGTGACGTCAGAATGTGACTAATTATCAATTGTTCTGCTACGTGACTCTGCAATGACACATGTTTGACACAAAGGGATGTCACAGAATGCGGGCATTTACATCACATTCGTGACGTAACAAACGTAACAAAATGTAACATCGACGCAACTTCATTGACAGCATGGTTGCTGTTTGCGTAATTTGTTTTAATACTGAAAGTTTTGTAGTTACACCTACCATCAGTGATAATTTTCTATATTTTAGAGGTTTTATTAATAGCAAAGTAACAACAGCAAATACAAATTACCAAAATACACCAAGAATATATCTTATTTTAAAAAAATATTGCTCTACTTATTAAACAATGTATTACAAGTGACCGTTAATTACAAAGTATTTAAAACTCGGCAAAGAACAACCTAAGAACAGCCATTTAAGATACTCATTACAAAATGGTGACCTGACGACGCGGAAATTAATCCTTTTAAATTACGATAATAAGTATTTATATGGCATTAATCAACTCTCAGTGAAAGGCTTTGAATAAATTTTCTCTTAAATCATTAACGGACGAAAAAGTTTGAAAGAAAAAGACCATAGGAAAATAGTTGGGTAATTCTAGGGACACACAGAGTAGTTTAGAGGTTAATGATTGATTTAAAATTTTATGTATCCTTAGAGCAGATGTTACGATTAAATTAACTACTAATGTAAAGTGTTGGACATTTTAAAAATGTCGACGGTAAAACTTTCGCTCTTAAGCCACTGTGCATAAAAATTAATGAGCCTTTTTTTAAGTAAAAAAGTATTTAATCTGAGGCCTTAAAGACCATAGGAAAATAGTTGGGTAATTCTAGGGACACACAGAGTAGTTTAGAGGTTAATGATTGATTTAAAATTTTATGTATCCTTAGAGCAGATGTTACGATTAAATTAACTACTAATGTAAAGTGTTGGACATTTGAAAAATGTCGACGGTAAAACTTTCGCTCTTAAGCCACTGTGCATAAAAATTAATGAGCCTTTTATAAGTAAAAAAGTATTTAATCTGAGAATTTTGTATTTTTAGATTGGTGTCAATTTGGAAATAAAATAAATCAAAGTTTGAAAAGCGAAAACATTTAAAATAGATTTGTACAGGAACATCATAGACACATCACGATGAAAATAAATTCTTTTGTTCATAAAATTTCTCAAATGACACGATACTATATTTCCTTTGTAGAAAAAGTTTCATAAATAAATTTATATATCATAAGCTAGAGGGATGTTTCATTGCGATTAAAGCAACCGCTGCAATTAAATTTAATAACTCAGACATTTTAATTGAAGATATTTTATTTAAGCTTACTAAGTTTTACAAGGGATAGTGTCTATTAATGTAACGATAGTGTCGAATAGTGTCTTTTAATGTAACTTTTAAGTTACTATAACACTTTCTTTGAACTCTAGAGATAGAAAATTAGACGTTTTTTTCATGATGTTCAATGCATGTTAAAAGGCATATTAAAAGCTCTGCGTCGGCGATAGTGAGGGGTCAGATTCTTTTTACAGCTGTTCCTTTTTCTTCACTAAGCATGACAGTAAAAATTAAAATTTACGTTCTTCTAAACACACGAAAGCCGTGGATTTCTTTTAATAGAAAAAAGATTAACATGGCATTGTTCTCATTCAATTTTATTATAGAAATTCTTTTAATCATATCTAGTTCAACTATTCTGTTTTTAAATTTACCCTCTTGAATACATTTTATTTATTCTTATATATTTTATTTATTATAGTGTAAAATTTGCGTTTTTCTAAACACACGAAAACCTTGGATTTCTTTTAATAGTAAAAAGTTTAACATAGCATTAGGGATGGACGCGAGATTAAAAATAGGCTGTCTCGTCTCGCAAAATCACTGAAAAGTTATGTCTCGTCTCGCAAAAATCCCTATATCACAATGTAAAATGTGCCTGTCTCGTCTCGCAAAATAACTGCAAATCTCTGTCTCGTCTCGCAAATTTCTGTCTCGCAGTCCATCCCTACATAGCATTGCTCTCATTCAATTTTATTATAGAAATTCTTATAATCATATCTCGGTCAGCTATTCTGTTTTTAAATTTGAACTCTTGACTGCATTTTATTTAATATTTCTGAGTTAGATATTACTTAAATTATTCGAGTATATAACATTTTTGTAAATATTAGGTTGTAACGTAAGTTTCCCGCCACCGCAAACATCGTCAGCACACAGTTCTCGTTGGCGTATTTGCTCATATTTTGTCGAACGATATTTGGCATTTGAAAGAAAGAGGCTTACTTTATAACACTGTGTTGTGAAATCTGTAAAAAATATAATTATCATTAAGTATAAGGTGTCTCAAATGGAACTATCACTCTTGAGGATTAGAACCATCATTTACTTCCAGTTGTGTTGCAAAAAGTCAGCTACATAATATCAACGAATTATGAGTACAGCTTTAAGTACTATTGTTGTATCATGTGACACTGTGCAGGTTTGGTACCGAAAGTTCAAAAACAGTTATCTAAGGAGTTAGAAGATAGTTTTGTAGATAGATATGGCGAAAAACTTTCATTACAACCTGATATAAAGAAGCTGTATACACTTTTCTGAGTAATGTTCTATAACTATGTATATATGTTATGTGATTACATATTATGTAATATGTAACATCTCTCACGATGCAAACGATCAAATACGATTATATTTCAAGTTTAATTTTTATGGTATGCAATTAACCATCCTCATATACAAAATGTATATTACATACATTTTAAAATACTTGTAGGTAAATCTGAATAAATAACACTAGTTGATTTTTACAAAAGTCTTTTTTTTTATAAATAACTACAAAACTTTGTATTATTATTATATATATAAATATTTACTGTTTAATCTTCAGTCTTAATATTTCACTCCAGGCATTCAAATTCAAGAGAAAACACCTCAGACTAACTTATTCTTCTTTGATAGTTGGACAAATTTATTTTTTCTCCTCAGCCTTCAACGTTTACGACAGTACTTCCAAAGAAATATCAGCGCGTGGCAAATCATGCATAAGCTTTTTCACACACCTTCAACTTCCAAATATAACCGAGTTAAACAATTCGCAACTCAAACAAAATCTTTCTTTTTTATTATTTGAAACATTCTGAAGGGAAGTTTCATTTTCGATTTGTTTGTTTGCAAATAGATTTATAGTATGAGAGTTTATGAAAACTGTTGAGATTCAAAAATGTAAATTCTTTTGATAGGCTGTCAAGTGTGATTGAATTTCGAAAAGGTTATATCAAACTTAAAACATTCAAAGTTACTTTTGTACAGTTATGTACGCTAATATATAGAATTATTGACTAAATCAGAATTCATGTAAATATACATATTTATGTAAGGTTAAATTTGAAGAACCCATTTCTTTTTTTAAAAATTTGAGCAGTCTGAGGATGATTTAGGTTTAAATAAAGAGCAGTTAAATGATCTATGACGCATTCTTTTGAAGATATAAATCTTTCATTACATATAAACTCTAGATATTACTAAATGTCATCATGTAGAGTGATGTTAGCAAAATAAATACTCAATTAACTTTTATATCAAAGTTATGCTCTTTAAATATAAATAAAAGAAAATTTCTTCATTTAAGGAAATTCGGGGAGACGTGATAAGGATTATTTAAAAATTTTGTAAATATTTGGAAATATTTAAGAATTTTTTTCTTTGTTTAGTAGAGACAATTTTGAATAATAAAAAGTATGCACAAGTTTTAAAATATTTGATTAGTTGAATATGCCTAGTAATTGCTGTCCCAATATGTGTATGATTGAAAAATTTTATGTGTAATAAACTCATGTGTGAGAATTTTGGCATTTTTTTTCAATATACGCAGGAAACATGCCACAGTTATGGTGTGAGAAAAATAACACAAATATCGAAAAATTTAGCTGAAGTACTAGTTTTTGACGGGTTAGTACGTAATGCAAATTTCCAAAAAGCCAGAATTTTCGTCAGCATTGTTAGAGTACTAAGAATGGAATTAGCATATTGACAAAAGTAAAGAAAACAAAATTATATCTTCTGTTTATTGTTAAAATAATACATGTGAGAGAGTAATAAAGTGATGACTAAAATTGGCAATAGAGAATTTCGATTTATTTTAAAGTTTTTAAGTTTTATTCTGGTTGAATGAGCTTTTAAGTCAAGAGGTCATTCCTAACTTGTAATTCATAATACACAAAGTTTAAAACTAAAGAGCTGGAATGACTTTTGTCATTTAAATTTGTATCAGGTAAGAATAAATTTTTAATCATACTAATTTAACGAAATTAAATCTAATTAAAGTTGTAGCTCATATAATTTGAAAAATTGAAGATTAAATTTCACAAAACACGAAAAAACTGTTAAACTCTTAATGTTGAACTTCAAAATTTATGCCACAGTCTTCATGAAAATGATTAACGTAACTCGCGTAATAAAGAGTCTATGCAAAAGGAAATAAAATGAACTTTTGTGAACACTTTAGTGATACTCTGCAAAGCAATCACTTGAAAGCAAAAGCAATCAGCAAAAACTATATGCATAGTTAAAGTTCTCTTTCAACGTCGAAGTTAACTCGACTTGTTTTAGAAAGGGCTTGTTTTAAAGTTTGCGCGTATTGACAAAGTTTTTAGAAAAACCAAATAAGCCTTGATTTTAAAGAAATATGTTTAATGAAGTTATCAGGAATTAAAGGAAAAGCTTAGAGAAAACAATTTGTGCAGTAATTCTTTCGATAAAAGGTTCTTTTCTCTTCTTCAGACTGTTACTTTTCAGCAAATGAATCGAACTAAAGGAATGTTTGGATGATTAGATTTTAAGTATCGTAAATATGTTAATTTGTTGAAGCAAATGCATTAGTCTTAAACACTTCAAATGCAAGAATAAAAGAAATGCAAAATATCGGAAATTTCCAGACTGTTCTTAACATTTTCCGGCAAAATTGAAAAGTGTTTATGGTTTCGGCTTGTTCGTCTGTCTGTTTGTCCGAGCTCTAATTCCGCATACATGTATCGATTGGTACGAAATCTACTATTTCAACGGACTTTGGAATGAATCCTATTTTTCAAAAAAGCATGTAGTACCCCATAAAACTCCATAAATACTATCTGGGTTTTAGTAATTTAAAATTTACTTTAGAAGCGTTTCACGTAAAATAAAATAGTTAAAGTTTATAAAAGAATGCGGTGAGTCGAAAATAATGCATGTACCATGCAACGGTCTCTGTTACAGCTTCACTGATAGCAATTCTCATAGATTCGGATATACACTGCTCAAAACAATTAAAGGATATTGTAAGTTTTATATAAAATAAAGATATAAGCGAAATATTTTTTTGCCGAAAATGGAAGAAGAGAATCATATATGTAAATTTTTCTGATTTTCAAACTGTGGAGTATTCTAACCCAGCCAGCCACGATACATCGAATTAACGTCGCCGTCGACGTAGTTTCGACGTAATCATCGACGTTAAAAATCCTTGGATATGTTCACCTGTTTGCCCGTCGAGCGCTGAACTTCCAGACGGCGTATCACCCGCGAGGAGTGACCGTGAGCGATAACAATCTCGCTTAACTACGGCGCAAGAATGAAAAAGGGTGACCACCAGAAAGACAAAATCCCCGATATTGGTCGAACACTCGTCGCTATAACGACACAGGGAGACAGGATTCTCGGAATCCGTTTATAAAATTCAGCTCATAGTGGTTGATTTTACGTTATACATCGAATTGCTTCAACAGGACAGAGAAAACCGGCTTATATTCGTCTAATAGAAGTCGTTCCTTAAAGACTTCGCAGAATTTGTAGAATTCTGACCATTTATAAACGTAGTAATTATGCCGCAATTCCAGACATTTAGAAAATGGACACAATTTTGAGTTCTACGTCAAAAACGTCGCTTCAGCGGCAGCGAATGAAATTGGACTTTCAACTGAATAAAAGACAATGAAGACAAGGATGATCGGCATTCAGTGACTGCTTTGTTTCGATGAGTACGATGTCTCAGCGAAGTCATTTAACCGATTCAGAACCTTGGAGAGTTGTCGGTAGGTTAGAAGGAGGCCAACCTCAAGCCGAAGTAGCGCAAGCCATTGGAGTGTCACAAAGTGTGATTTCCAAGATCCGGAACCGGTTTTTGGCGACTGGAAGTGCAGGCCGAAGACCAGGGCAAGGTCGTAGACGGGGAACAACGCCCAATGAAGATCGTTATTTAGTGTTAACGGCTCGGAGACACCGGAATATGAACGCTACTCTTCTCCAACAACATCTTCGCTCAGTTACTGGCATCACGGTTCAAACTCAGACTCTCCGAAACCGGCTCCATGGTGTAGGTCTGTATGCTCGCCGACCGATGGTATGTGTTAGACTAACATCAAGGCATCGTCGCGACCGCAGGGAGTGGGCAACAGAGCCTGTGAACTGGAGGAGAAATGAATGGAACAATGTTCTTTTTTCTGACGAGTGCCGTTTTTCAGTTCATCCTGAGAATAGGCGTATTTTCATCTGGAGGGACCGTGGCAGTAGGAATAATCCTGCTTTCGTGCACGAAAGTGTCAGCTTTGGTGCACGGCGTGTCAGCTTTGGCGGTGTCAGCTTTGGCGGTGGGGGAGTGTTGGTGTATGGTGGCATCTCCATTGACGGGCACACAGACCTCTACATCATTCGAGATGGACCTCTGACTGGTCGCCGATATGGGGATGAGATCCTCAGACGTATTGTAGTCCCTTACGCTGCAGCAATCGGATCATTTTAATCATTTTAATGGACGATAACTGCTGGCCACATCGTGCTAACCTGGTGGAGGATTTCCTTTTCGAGGGAGGAATCGTACGAAAGGAATGGCCAGCGTGTTCTCCAGACATGAATCCAATAGAGCACGTTTGGGAAGCTCTAGGAAGACGAGTTGCTGGCCGCCAACCACCCCCACAAATTCTCCAAGAACTGGAAAGAGCTCTTCTGGAAGAGTGGGACAGAATACCCCAACTCGTGATTAATAGCCTCATTGACTCCATGCCTCAAAGGTGTTCAACGTTGCTGGCCGTCCGTGGAAACCATACCCCCCTACTGAAAATGATTTCCTTTGAAGAAAACACCTTTTCTTATTCTTTTTTTCTCATATGCACAAACTGTGTTTTTTTCCTTTTCTACACATATGCGCAATAAAATGCATTTTTTTCTCCCAAACATGTGTAATTTATTGTCATATAACCTACTACGTCTGTCAACCATGTATCAATCAGCTAAAAAGTTTCCCAGCCACAAGATCCACCTAAAACCGCAATATCCTTTAATTGTTTTGAGCAGTTTAATTACACGGATTGAAAAGAAATATTTCAGTGTCCCTTTGGCTTTCGCAAGTTTACTCGACTCACCATAAAGACTCAGTGACAACTCCTAGGACCATTGTTGCTTCCCGGCGCAGAGTTTTAGAATACCCCATTGTTATTTAGCGTTAGAACGCGAGAGCATTCGACGAGACAAAGCTAATCAAACGCTTCAAAGATCACGCTTGAAAGACTAAATGCATTTAAAGATCAAAACCTTGAAGTAACGTTGGGCACAGAAAGAATAATCGCTGTTTTCGAGTCTTTCGAACGATTAGAGCGAACAGGTTAACCATGTGTTAAGTCGTAATGTAAGCTCCAATAGAATATTTTTGAAAAGTCTTGTAAGCGATCGAAAGTAATCGATGCATTCAGCATAATTTAATTTTCTTGTTTTGTAAGTTTTTTCTTTATTTCTGTAAAAATAGAAATTAGTATAAGAGCACTTTCAGTATCAATCTTTTGAATAGACATTATTTTAGCAAATCATTTTAAAATTAATTAGATATTTTCTTTAAAAAGTGCATGCTACATGTCTGTGAAAAATTGCGTGATACTGATAATGTGTTAGAGTTTTACTATAAAAGTTCTAATATATCGTCTAATAAGCATGATAATTAGCAGACTTAAAAAATATTAAACTTTGAAAATCTTAAATACATAATTATATAGAAAAATTTACTTTATGTGACATGATATGTAGTAAAATTTTAAACAGTTCTTTGTAAATGTCTGTAACTCACAGCACCGCTTCAGAAGAGTTATTCACAACTTTCGGACTGCACTTGGTTAAACTAGCTACCCAATTTATAAAGATCAAATGTCATTATATTCAGAGTAATTCTTGTTTAGCGAGGGAAACAGTGTTACATATATGTCTGGAATAGGCTCTTCGCACTTAGTAATAATAAACCTATTCACTACTAAATATATGATTAATCACTTAACAAAGTGACGGCGCAAGGGAAAATCATTCTTTTCAACAGGTTCGGTGTATATCAACTTCAGAAATCTTTTGAAGAATCGCATATTTATGAGGGGAAGATTCAACTTCCATCTATATTCCAGAAAATATTTTGAAAGTGTTGCGTGTGATTTTCAAGTGGGTGCACATTCCAAAAGATTTTGCCAGATTTATGTTCGACCTTCCCTTGTGAGTTTTCAATTTATAGATTGATAGACGTAGGGGGCATTCGAAGTGACGTTAAGAGTGAAACAATTTCGGATGCTTCATGGAATGACAAGATTTACCACCAAAAAGAATAATTTGCTGTATTTGATATTGACGTAGTGAGAGGATACTAATACTGGCAAATTTAAAGTATCTTAGTAATAAAGTATATTTTAGAAGTTTTAACTGTTTTTAGCTTATGATATTGTACAAAATTACAGATTAGTTTCTAATATTTAAATTTAAAACTGCTAAAAAAACCATCCCTTCTTTTCAAAAAAGCTTTTATGTTACACTTTTTATCTGTTTTTTTTTTTATTTAATTTAATTAAATTTTTAAAACTTTTCTGTTCCTATAAAACTGCTCAAAAACGAATAAAGCAAAAAATATTTCAGGGAGAAGCTTATTAATTTAAAATCATAGAATAGTATTGCTATTATTTTTTTTCTGAGTGCAGTTTTCAATCACTCTGTGCCAATGGGTACAATGGCATCTTCATTTCAGACTTTTTCTTGAAATGCGTATCGCTCGCAAATACAACGCCATATCCATCGTATATTTCTTAAATGATAAAGTTTCTCTCGGCAGTCTATTTTGTATATTCTTCCAAATGTGGTAGAAGGGGGGCGGAGGTGCTTTGCATTGTACAAGAAATAGAGTTTAAGGGTAAAATATATTCATGAATATTCACATTTTAGTCAACAATGCGTGTAATTTCCCTAGATTCAAAGCTCAAGGCAGAAGCTTAATGGCAAAACAGTTGCAAAATGAACTGCTAAGACACCAGTCAAAGGCTTGAACCTCGGGCTGGACAAAGTTTGCTTGTTTGTTTTCTGAGAGGATTGTTTATGCCACCGAATATGTGGCATACGTCCTTTCTTGAGATACCTGTAGCAATTTGGATCGTCATCAGAGGAAGTGGATGATTGAATATTGACACGTCTCAGAAACTGCTAGTGACCTTCGGGATGCTGATTGGACCC
This sequence comes from Cheiracanthium punctorium, assembly GCA_038373885.1. Classification (NCBI taxonomy): domain Eukaryota; kingdom Metazoa; phylum Arthropoda; class Arachnida; order Araneae; family Cheiracanthiidae; genus Cheiracanthium; species Cheiracanthium punctorium. Next base: position 218,276 of record JAWZYV010016501.1, on the reverse strand, counting down.
TCGGAATCTGCACCGTGCACGTACACCGCATGCACACAATGGGTGTGTCAGGTTTGCGTCGGAATTGAGCCCAAAACCTTCTGGTCACTAATTCGACGTCTTAACCACTGGGCTACCACGGCCTCAATGCTGGACATGGTTGACTCAGCTTTTCATTCCATTAGTGGGCTGATAAAATGCGGACCAAGCTTGCTTGGTGTACTAAACATTGTTATTCCCGCCTCAGGCAAACCAAATGTCTCGGACATATGCTTGTGTATCCAGGGACCAGAATTTAGAAGACGTGATAGAGCATTGAAAACCTTGGCCCCTGAAATGAGCTGTTGCACCACTGAATTTAGTTTTAATTAAATTATTCTAAGATCTGATATTATTGAGTCTATTTCTGCTTATGACATATTTTAAGTCATTTAAAAATCCTCACATGTTCCTAAAACTTTGTATCTGTTCAGATAGAAAATATAAATATATAAGATAGAAAACATAAATATGTATAAAAAATAAAGACAAATGTTGCACATTTATTTCACTTAAAATTTTATTTTTTCCATGGATGCATTTTCGGAAAATTGCGCCAATTGGGAGTAGCTCCAGCCGGAGGTCACATACAGATTGATTAATTCGTATTCGAAGATTATAGTATGTCAATGATACATCAACCAAATCCACTTATGGAGCTCCAAAAATATTAACCAAACTATCCATCAAGCAATTATACGTGTACGGAAATTAATATGCTGTACGAAACTATTTTTTCACATGAATTAAAATCTAGCTAAATACCATGCTTTGAAATAGTGTGTATAACTGCATATTCAGAAAATAAAAATTTTTTAAATATAAGTATGAATTTAGAACTTTTCTAAATTTTTCATTTATTGAAAATACTATTAAATGTTGTTTTTTAAAAAGATACTTCAATAACTTTAACGTGTTAATCAAATTTAAGATTTATTTGCTTTAATTACTAAGCTACTTATTAATCTAAAAGAGCTGCATTAGCATATATCCTTTACCATAAATATTTTTAACAAAAATCTTCCGATTCTCTAAGGTTGGATTAATTTCTCAGAAAGTGCCTAAAAGTGCAATTTCAATATATTAAACTTTTTTGTAGCCCGAGGTGATTTTTGAGCTCTTCAAAGTCACAGCTATTCAATAATTAAAAATTATAAAACAGTCCATGGGGATTGCTTTGAGTGCGTTATTTTCTCTAAAGTTGTTATTTATTTATCTTGGAGCAATTAGTGAAAAGGATCAAAATTTAAAATCTGCAATTTTCCGTGTGGTTGGACATTTTCTAAAAAATACTGAAATCATTATCAAGGGAGATATTGGATTGAGGAGCTTATTTTGCAGAGCTAATTGCATTATTAACCACAGAGAGAAAACAACGCACAAATTTAATGCCTCTGGTTTAATGACATAGGCAACTTGTTATAAAATCTGTAATTTTATAAGTAATTGCATCTATGACTACCATTTTTACGAGACATTCTCTTTTTTGTAATACGTGTATAATTGAGTTAAATTATATAATAAATTTAAGTATGCATAGTGCAACATATTGGTTCGTAAATCGAATGGACTTGATTTAGATCGAGTCTAAACAGAATTTAAGTCAACTCTCTCTTCTATAGCTCACAAAACAGTATTCTTCTAATTTCCAGTTGACAGGCAAATCCCAATATTTCATGCCGCAATCATTAATGTTTCCTCGGAGATATTAAGAACACTGTTAAGGTAAAAAATATGCTTCCGTACTGTTCCTTATTATGTATAGTGTAATGTAACGGTTGATAAACCAGATGACCTTTGAGTAAGATTAAATCTAAACAGAACTTTATTCAACACTTTCTATCTACAGCTCACAAAATAGAATTATGCTAATTTCCACTTCAACGCCAAATACCAATTTTTCATCTCGTAATCATAAGAGCTTTCTCGGAGATACCAAAGACATTGTTCTTTAAGATTCTTCCGTATTGTTTAAAACCAGAATACAACCTGAAGTGTGCGAGGGCTTATGTAACCTTGCCGGCTTCTAGAGATTTCGAAATGCGAATGAAATAAAAACACTGCACGTTTCCAATATTGACATAATCTATCGACCGATTAGGTACAGAACATTTTGTGTCAAAAAACTTTCGAAAAAATCGGAATCTTCATTAATTAGCAATATTTTTGCAAATTTTCCTGATTTTCAATATGTCCATTTTTAATTATTTTTATAGTTGTGAAAAACTATCAAATGTTAAAAAAGCATGTCATAAGCTTACTTTCAGTTCTGGTGTATAATTCAAATTCCATTTTTTTTAATATTAACTTATTGTTAATATGAAAAGAAATATTTGTGCAATATCATTAATAAATTGTTATGCGCAATAAAAAAAATTCATGCAACATGATTATTTATTGTTTTTGAATATCCCTGCATTCTAAGACTAGTGCAGTGAAAAAACACGGGCACTAAAGAGTTGGTATTCATTGTTACGTCTTCGTAACAAGGAGAGCTAATTGTCCTAAGATATTTTCAAGGGAAAGGTTAAACTGATTTGTTCCCTTCACCCTAGACGTAAAGCACTGCCTTAGCTGTTTTGATGTAAAATAACTTTATAATTTTGCTATTTCCAAGACAGTTTCAGGTTTAAATGTCCACAATTATGCAATTACCAATTGTAAAATAGACGATAGAAATGCGTAAAAATATTTTAACCATTTTTGAAGACAAATCTTTCCTCGAATTTCCTCGATTCAAAAGGATTAGGTAAAAGTCTAGTTATTAAACTCTGTAAAATTTGCCAAACTCATTAATAAAATTTAAAAATCCATTTTAATGAATTCAAGACAAATACTAAAACTTTTTGATATTTTGAAACAGGCATCATTCATTTAACTCTTGCATCATCGACATGTTATTTTATTTTATGCACACACATTTTTAAATCAACTCTGAAGGTGCGCTTTCTGAAGTTCATAAATAATTAATTTTGTAAAAGTTTGTAGTAACGCAACTCTGCCTAACATTATAAATTTAAATGGACTTACAGCTCATGAGAGCTTCGCTGAATGCAGTTTTACATTTTAATCACTGAAACCTTTTGATGGTGGATGATGGAGCTAAATGTTTATTTAAAGAACTGCCGGATTTACTTAGCATATACGTGAAATTAGTAACCAAATGGCAGAATAATGGAAGGCATGAAACTCATGAAATAACGTTTTAAAAATAAAAGAATTGTTGAAGCAAAATTAGAAAGCGTTTATGTTTCAGTGATTTTCACATCTAATGGTATTGACGCTCCCGTGGAGCGCTAATTACCCGTATGACAGAAGACATTTAAAATTATGTTTTGTGAAGGTTATTGTAGTGTAAATTTAAGAAGAAACGAAAAGTATTAAAGTTATAAATATAGCCTAACAATAGAAATCGGAACACTTTAGATTTATTCTAATTATTTTTATGTTTATTAGCATCTTATGAAAATTTTGCATAAAAGCTTTTGGTAGTCAAAAGCGAATTATTTCTTACTTAAGTCCTAAGGTAGTAGCATTTTCGTCCACTATCAAGCCAGCATCTTTAATAATCGACTTTACAAGGAGTTATTGTCAAAAATGGGTAATAATTCGCACAATAAACATAGACACAGCGCAAATATAGTATGATTTGTGAACTACTAAATATTTTATACAACTTCAGACTAAAAAACAGTACATTCAGCGTCACATATGACATTTGAGGCTGTTTCCCGCTATAATTTTTTTGTTTTTTTCTCAAGTTTGCAAAATTCAATATGCAAAATACGCCTTTAACACTTTTAAAGCGCGTGCAAAGGAATATCGCTAAAATCTGTAACTTCCTATTAGAACTTCGAAAAGCGTATTTATAAATCTCATAATTTAAACGATACGAAAATGCTTTCTCGCAATTTTATACCTTAATCTAATATCAAATCCCATCACGTATGTGCATAAGCACCCTTCCCCACGAATATATATAGATAGAAAGATAGATATATTCAGACTTTATTATTAAGTCATACCCCTCCGTCACAGCTGGGTTCCAATAGAAGGGGGCCCGATAATCTACTGACTGAGGGAGTGGAGGTTTCAGCAGAGTTATAAAAGGAATATGGAATAACTGTTTTTGCCGTTACCGAGCCCTGCAAATTTTTCGTTATCTTATAGATATCAACAAAAGCTTATTGCGGACAGTTATGAAGTTACATTCATTATTTGCAGCTGAAAGGTTGTGAAAAATTGACACTTGTGAAACTTTCCGTTATATTTGATAAACAAGACAATTTCCGGATGTCAAGTGTCAGCGCCTCTCTGGAACAGAATTTCTACTAGAATTTACACGAATAAAATTCCGTAAATATATAGAAACCGTACTGGCGTCCCATTTGCCAGTAAATTTTCTGTATTTTCAAGATTTTTTTAAAATAATGTTAAAGAAGGTATATGTATAAGATATTGGGAGATTAGTAACAGTAAATACACGGAAAAATAAATTTCACCGCAGAAATTCCATGTTATTCCAGGAAGCACTAAATCTTTAGAATACTAGATATTTAGATTATATATTATGCAAATTATTTACAGCTCTTGTAGCATACCTATTTGGTTGATGTAGTTAGTTCAAATATTACTTTGAATCGGTACTCACTTATAAGCTCCAATCTTCAAGTTCATTTCAAAAGTACAATGAAACGTCAGCTATTCCGTTCAACATAATCATAACAACCATTAGTCTCATAAACAGTATTTTGGTTGGAAAGAGTTTTTTATAATAACACTAGAAACTGCTCACTTAATATGGGAAGAGGAGGTAGGTATTTAAATTCCCGTAATGAAAAATTCCCGAATGAAAAATTCCCGCACTCAGTGCACTCAAATAAGTGCACTCAGGGCCAATATTTTAGAATTTTAAGTACTTATCTCCAAACAAGAAATTAAAATATTTTAAAGGATTTTTAATGACACTAGAGTTCATACATAAAAATAAAATGCACTATTATTTTATTTTATTTTATTTTAGTTTCAGAGGGAGCACTGCAGTATCTGAATATTTCTACTTTTCATTATTATATCAAAATACTGAACTGTTTTAACTTTCGCCCTCCCCAAGTAGTGGCAATTATATCTCTGCTCCATGTTTGTATAGAATTTTTAAGCTGGCTTAGCATATACAAAAAAATCAATTACACTCATGTCCATAAATTAAGGATAATGAAGTTCAGGCAAAGAAAGAGAAAGAAGCAAAACAAATTTGACTTATTTGTAAAGTCTATTTATTAAACAAAAAGTAAAGAGTAAAAAAGATGCTATATGTTTGACATAATTAATAAAAATTGCAAGTTTTACTCCCTTGAACAAATTTCAAAAAAGAACCTATTTACAAAAAACAGTATAACATGGTTAGTAGGATGGTTAATACGGAGTATGTCTCCCGGACGATGCAATACAGGCCTGACAACGCCTAGGCATGCTGAGTATCAAATGATCAATCTGATCTTGGGGAATATTACACCACTCATCAAGCAATGCACTCCGAAGTTCCGGTAGACAGGTGGGAGGGGGTTGAAGGGCTACAATTCGTCGGCCAAGCATATCCCACACATGCTCTATTGGATTCAAGTCCGGTGCGTAGGCTGGCCAATGCATACGGGTGATATCCTCCGATTGAAGGCATTCGTCTACAATGTTTGCACGGTGAGGACGGGCGTTGTCATCCATAAACACAAATGCAGCACCCATGGCGCCCCGAAACAAACGTACATGTTGTTCCAGAATGACATCCCGATAGATGTGGCCTGTCATCTTTACACTCTGAACATGCAGGTCAGTTCTGGAACCAAGAATAATTCCTCCCCAAACGAGCCATCCTGCACCACCGTAACGGTGTCTTTCAATGGTGTTCTCTTGGTGGTAACGGGTACCTGGCGCTCTCCAGATGAATGTCCGGCGAGAATCAGACTCCAAACTAAACCTGGACTCGACGGAAAACATCACACAAGACCACTGTTGCGGTGTCCACAATGCATGCTCTCTACTCCAGGTTAATCGCAGGCGACAGTGAGTTGCGGTAAGTGGAACACATCTGACAGGCCTACGAGCATATAGACCAATGTGCCCTAAGCGTCTGTACACGGTCTGCCTTGAAACTGTCGTACCGGTAGCTGAAGAGAGCTGACGAGACAGGTCTGATGCTGTACTCCGTCTGTTTCTTTTGGCAGAAACTGCCAAATAGCGGTCCTCATTCGGCGTTGTAACTCGGGGGCGATCTGTGCTGTAACGTCTACACACATTACCAACATCTTGGAATCGTTGCCAAAGCCTGGAGATGACACTCTGGGCGATTCCAAGTTCCTCGGATACTTCCAGCTGGGTACTTCCACATTCCAGTCGTCCGATAATTCTGCAACGTAAAACATCATCCAAATGCCTCCTTTGTGCCATAACTATGCGGATTTTGCACTGAAAGGCTTTCACAGCGCTTGTGAACAATTTTACTTCTTTGCCACCATTCCTTATATACCCCTCTCTTACACTCTCGTCATTGTGACGTACCATCCACGCCATCTGGTGGTTTCCTGTAATTTGCATATTCTTCTTCAAGATGTGTGTGATCATTCCACAGGTGAAATTTTTATTTTAGAGATCAATTTCTGTGTGATTCTGAATTATCCTTAATTTATGGACATGCGTGTAGATTTTCAGGCAAATTTCAGAAAAGCTATCAAAAAGCAGTACAAATTGTGAACATTTTACAAATATTTTATTTATTTATTTTTTATTTATTTTGCTGTTGAGGGCCATATTCACTTCTGATTATTGTTACATGAAGATTTAAGAAAGTTTCTTTAAATTAAAGTAATAAAATTTTATACTAACACTGTATCTATTAGTTACTTACTCATTACCGCAAAGCGCAACTATAGCGGTATATTTTAAACAATATCATACCGTTTATTTTGTTGGGAATGTTAGACGCACATGACCGTTAAATGAACATTGACATTGAACTGGCGCCTGTTATTTTTCAGGTATCAGGAGCCCAGTGCATAGTGGTTGCTACTATGCTCCTGGCACACAAAACTTTAGCATGACTAGTACCGTTTCGTATAGTTGCCGGCAGCAGTGTATTTGCTGGTTAACTCTAATTGACAGGGACCGGTGTGAGATGTTCTCTACTGGAAAAACAAAATAAAATTGGTGCGTAGTGATGGATGAAAATGTTTAATAGCCGTACATATTTCAGTAAACGAAAACTATTTGCTTCAAAGCCCTATTACTCGAAGTCCTAGTTATTCACGCAACTTTAAAATGGAATTGCACTAACCACAAATTTCAATCAACAACGAGCAAGTTCCTAGGGAACAAAAGAAAGTAGTTGGTTTCATTTGGCTTTTTAGTAATGTGTAACAAAATAATAGTTGAAACAATAAAATCATTAAACCCGCAGACTGTTTTCGGTATGGTAAAATACAGCACTTCATTAGACACATTTTTAGCCTAATTAATAAGTGTATCAGTCGAACATACTTAGTTAAGCACCAGTGTTTTACTGAAAATAAATCACGAGAAAAATATTTTCAAAATTTCAACTCTCTATTTGATTAACAATTAAAGTAAATGAATCAAACAATTCACGTCGATGTTTGAATTTACAACAAAGTTTAAAAAGGCTTTACAATAAAAACAAACTACTTTCTCTTGCCATTTGTAAGCATCGATTATGTCCTACTCCATATTATCATATTCGTTCAATTATTCTAAACAACTAAAACATGTTTAAGAATAATGTAAACGACTTCAAGGACAAAGCATCTATAATTTGATGAAATTCTGAGTACTACAACATTATTATACATGTATATTTAAAAATTTTCCTCTCGAATGTATAACCAAATCTACATAGGTGCTTTCATGTAATCACTAAATTTCATAAATACCCTTTCCTACAAACACCATGCATGTATATTCACTTATTTTACGCTTTAGCAACACTGTGTTGCATAAACATTGAACAAGGATGATTTAAAACATATCGAAAATAAAAATTGAATTTTCGGGACCATGCCTCGAAGCTAATGTGTAAATCCTTCCATCAAAAATTATCTTAGCAGAATAAATTGAGTTATATATCTGCTACATATTTATTTTTAATTTTCTCGAGGAGATTGAAAAGCGCCTTTCACTCCCGTTGTGCTGGAAAAGAAAAAGTGCTTCTATGAAAATGAATTCTTCATTGTTATTTCACGTTCAGAAAATGCACTTTTTTTTCCTCTCCTCTAAGGTGCTGTATGTGAAAATTTTAAAATCTTCTGGGTTGATTGATTTGGAGCTAGAAGCCCTGGAGACATGTTTTACCGTTTTTTTTATTTCATTTATTTGTTACTAAGATAGGAAGAATATTTTGAAATGTTTTTTTTATAAACTCTTATTTGCGTAAGTTAATTGTTTCGTGTTCATAATTTCGAAAATAATTTAAAAATTTGTTTAATAAGATGTTACGTAAATGTCAAAATAAGTCCGATTTTTCAAAAATTTTAAGTTGCTATTAACTGAAATTTGAAGCGATTTTACAGCCTACAATGTACGTCCCAAAATGTTCGGGAAAGTAACAAAAAATAGTCTTTGTGTATTCTAGCTATGAAAAATTATTTAAAAAACGCTGGTTGTACAGGATAAATGTTTTTTTATATAATGTACATTCCATCACTATTTTTAGCTAAAAAAGTAAAAACTGACGCAGGGTAAGGTGGTCTAAAAGGATCCTAGAGGGTAAAACGATCCACGTATGATATCTTCTATACTGGTAAGCTCTATCTACCGGGTAACGTGCAAATTTGTTGTGCAAGTGCAGAAGTAGCAACGTTGATATTTATGCGATCACAATATTATGCGTCTGAATATAATTCTTTGGAGAATTGGGTTTTATAACATCTGTTATAAGGAAAGCACTAATTTTTATTTAGATATACAGTCTTTCGCATACAGAACTATGAGTTGGTTTACTGAATGGAGTATGGTTTTAGATGGGAATTACACTTGCTAAGTTTGTTACGTTTCTCAGCGTCATTCAGTAATAAGACCTAAAATGCCCTGCCATATTGCCGGGTAAAATGATCCATGAGCTGAAGAAAATCCAGTACTGCGCCCTGGCCATCATAGCAGCCCTTTAACCGATCTCAAAGTGCATTATTAAGAACCTAGTTAAGTAAAGTTTCGGATTTTTTTAACTAGGTTTTTAATGTTATTTGATTTTAACTTAAGTATTTTAAAATCTAAATCTTTAATTATTGTTCTATTTCATTGTTGTGACAATTTTCAATTTTAAAATTTTCATAAAATAAATTATATGTGCTATTTGATTGTAAAAATTACTTTATTTCATTATGTATAGTCATAATTATTTTTATATCTTTTTATTTTGCCGATGAAAACAATTTGCATTTATTTTTAAACGAAGGATCATTTTGCCCTTTGGTTGAGGGTAAAATGATCCCTTGGACACTTTTTCAAATTCTATTATTTTTATTACTCAGTTTGAGTTTAATACATTATTGAAATGCATCTAAATTCAAAATATCGTGTAAAATATGCTAGCAAAGGGCCAAAATTCTATTTAAGCATTTGTGTTATTTTACACTTTTTTTTTCCTTAAGGGGATCATTTTAGGCCACCTTCCCCTACATATAATGGAAATACAAGGTTAATGAATGTCACTCAGTATTTGGTGACATTCAATACCACTAGGCATACTTTGTATGCACTATTTCAGATTTCTGGAGTGTGATGCCAAACATTTATTATTATTTTTTTTTCAATTAATTGGTGTATAGGTGTGATCAGTTTCTTGATATTTTCTCTTTCTTATCTTCCAAAAATTTTCTATAGGGTTCATACGTGGTATTGGTTGCCAGTCCATAGTGAAAATGTTATAATATGGTCTGCTATGAATGCTGTAACGGTCCTTGCATTATGGCTAGGAGCTGAATAATGCATAAACTTTAACTCCTTATTTTTAGGGAACCATTCCTGAAGTTGGGACATCAGCCAAGTTTGTATGACTTGCCTTTGTTAATGTTGTTTCATGATTTCTACAATGAACAGTGTAAGCTGCTACTAACTGAAATTTGAAGAAATTTTGCAACCTGCAGGGATGTCAAATTATTAGGGACAGTCACAAAAAATGGTATTTCTGTGCCTTAGTTACGAAAAAGAATTGCAAAAACACTGGTTGTATAGGATATTGTATATTTATTTATAGTATATACTTTCAATATTTTCAGTTAAAATATTTAAAGAACGTAATATAAAAATAGATGGTAAAACACTCAGTATTTGGTGACGTTTCCTTTGCCTCTATAATGCCTTTAATACGTTATAGGCACGTTTTCTATTCAATATTTTTTATTGCAGGATTGTGATGCCAAATATTTATAATTTTTTTCAATTAGCTAGAGTTTATTCTATTTCTAGAGTTACTCTCAGAATTGTCAGGCCAGGGTGAAACTCATATATTATCGTCTGCAACGAATGCCATAACCCTCCTAGCATGATGGCAAGGCTCTGAGTCATGCATAAACGTGAACTCTTCATTCTTCTGGAACCATACCTGAAGTTAGGGTATCAGGTGAGCGTCAAAGTCACAAAAAAGGAAAGAGTGGTAGAAAAAGGGTCCGTACTCCACATGTGGATAGGGTGATACGAGAGATTTGTCGGGAAAATAGAAAAAAGAGTGTTGGACATGGGACTCAATTAGTGCAGGAAACCGTTATGTATTCATTATTAATGTTATAATAGACTATTTAGAACAATATTGTTTCAAAATAATAAAACTAAACTCACTTTTTCAGGTGCGTTTCTGGGATGAGATAACATTCGAGATGAACAGCAGTTATGTCCAGCGACGCCCAAGTGTCATCGCAACTGCATAGTGGAGAGAGTAAAATGCTCTCTGAAAAGAAGAGTATTGTGTGTCATAAAACCTAAAAGGATTGGGCGTCTTTACATTCTACAAAGAATCATGAAACAACATAAATACAGGCAAGTCTTATAAACTCGACTGATGTCCCAACTTCAGTAATGGCTCCCTAAAAATTAGAATTCACATTTAAGCATAACTCAGCCCCTAGTCATGATGCTAGGACCGTTACAGCATTCACGACAAATCATCTCATACCAGTTTTACCTTGGAATGGCTACTCTATAAGATTGTTGAAATATGTTGAGATCGATAACCCGATCGATAAGATTGTTGAAATATGTTGAAGATAAAAAAAGAGAGAAATTTCCAAGAAATTGCCCATACATATATGGCAACAATGGCAAAACAAATATATTTTTTTTCAAAATAATATATATTTGGCACCTCACTCTAAAAGTCAAAGAAAATGCAGCAAAGTGCATGAAAAATATGCTTAAGCGTTTGAATCTCGCCGTATGCAGACTAACATTCATTAAACCTCTGTTTTTTCCCTATTATGTGCACATTATATTTTTATATATTATATTTTTAGCTAAACGTGTTGAGGGAATGTGTAATAAATAAAAATGTAATCATTTATCCTAAAAGAAAAGTGTTTTTTTTTTAAGAAAAGTGTTTAGTTTTCTTAACTAAAATAAAGAAATACATAATAATTTGGCTACCCACTGTAAACGAAACAAAGGGAAAATCTATCTCCATTTAATCACTTAACATTGTTAACTAGCTAGATTACTTTATCATGTGCTTTTAAAATATCGTATAACTTTCTTCTGTGTTCTAACATTAAATTAATCTGTTTACCCTTTGAAAAAATGGTAATTGTGGTTTATAGAGGGCACCCAATTTGCTTCCCGACATTAGGATTATGCGAAGATCGCAGATATATGCTTTAGAACTGCAAACGTCTCTAGGAATGAAACGTTTTTGTAAGATTTCAACACTACCGTCATGACAATATGATTGAGGGTGATTCGTAGCTCTCGGGGGAAATGTAAGGAAGAAGTAGAGGTAACGAAGATGGTTCAGAATCATACAGCAATGTGGGGTTGGAAACGACATCTTCATCCAGGTCACAGAAAGCGCATGACTACAATTGATAGTTCAAGAATATTATTTATTTTCATTTCATTTTATTGTTGAAATTTTAGGAGAAAATACAATTGCTTATGAAAATCAATAAAAAAATTAGACGAACACTTCAAGATTTTTTCCAAAATGATTCACATGTACATGAAAATGACGTTTACGATCCCACATTGCTATGGGATTCTAAACTGTTTTAGTTCCCTCAACCACAAGTCTTACATTTTTTTTTCTCAAGAGTTACAAATTGCCCTGCATGTTAGCTGTTTGGATATAAAAATTTTAGTGGACACCATAAGTAGGTTCGCATCTCGAATCCTGCGAACTACGCGACCGCAGAATGTGCCAACTTAAGAGGACGCCAATTTGGGCAAAAACGGGAAAGACTTTTTTTTTTAAGGACGAATATTTGTTATTGAAAACGTTACTATACAATATATCAAAAAGTCGAATCTTTGCGTGGTAATATAACATGTCACAACCCCCATCTCTTTCCCATTCAAATGGACTTGTCAAGCCCGTGCTGGCCAGGTCAGCTGGTCGGCGATAGTCAACGTTGAAGGCGGTAGGACGTTGAAGGAACATCCTTTCTTCACTAAAATGGACTCTTCAGTCAACTGGTGCCAAAGCCACAACGGCCGCAGTCGCTCCCTCTGCAGCTTCGTTCAGTTTATTCACGTCAGTCTAACGTTCAGCTAGCCTACGTACTCTTTATACGGCAACCGTTTCGTTTCAGCGAGGTCCTCTACAAGTAACTGGGACTTTCATGTCGACTCTAAAACCCCTTTCAGATGGTGCGGGCAAATGTCGGAACTCCTGGGGTAAGAGGAGTTTTTTAATGATCTATTTTCTCTTGTAGAGCATGTAATCAAAAAATTTATGATCTTTTAATGACCAGTCGGGATCCACCGACTAAAGCCAACACGTGAAATGACAAAAACACGTCCCCCACACTATGGAGTGACGGAACGGGAGATTGCATTGATTTACTATTGGATATCGCAATATCGCCAGCACATCTAAACCAAGGGCGGTTCCAGTGAGGGAGACATAGGGCCCTCACTGTTTCACTAAAGTGATTTATCATTTCAACTCAGCCGCAAATGTAGTGTAGGTGGCTTAAGATTCATTCTATTACGCCTTGAGTCCAGCTTGGGCTTTGGTTTTAACTTGTCCGTTTCTTCGTAGGAGCAACTCTGGCAGCTCATTGGGTGACTTTTAATAAAATGGCCAGTGATTTGGCCCTTATTAGTGGCAAAGGTTTGTAACTAGTGCCCCGTTGGGAAATAATGATAATAGTAACTCATCAGAAAGCAAAGTCAACGAGAACTCTGAACTTGTTTCTTTGCAACGAGTCGGTTCCATCTGGGGGTATTAGAAGACAATGACACTCGAAGTGTGTTGCGTATGTCCAGTTTATTCCTCTTTTTTGTTTTGGTTGTTGTCACTGCAGAAATTCCGCTTCTCACCGATAGATTAGTGGAAATGGCAATAGGGATTTAAGTGACAGCAATTTTAATTCATAATCTTGAAATGCTTATTAAACGATAAACTAATTTAAAATAGTTACAAGATTTCTTTTTTTTTTTTTACAAAAATTTACGCTTAAAAAGAGAACTAAATTCGCTCAGAAGGAACTAAAATAACTCCTGAGGATTTAAAACCGGGACACGTTTGTCTCTATTTTAAGTCCTTCGGAGCTATTTTAGTTCCTCCAGAGATAATTTAATTTTGTTTTTTTAAGCGTGTATAAATTAGCATAAACTCGACAGTGTCCAAACTCGAGAGAAATACACTACAGTAAATAAATAAAATGGAAATAATTTAACGATCCTTGGGCGTCCCAGTACCATTTGATTCACGGACAGGTACCGGACCGCGGAACGGGGGTTGGGAATCACTGCATTAGTCCATTACAATATACTATAATTATCACAGAGATACAATACGATAAACGATAATTATCATTGAGATGGGGGCGCCAAAATAGTGTTCGCTTACACTTGAAAAATATCTAGAGCCGGCCTTGACCATAAGACACATAACGGAAAAATTCTGTGTATCTGAAACGTCGTGATTATGTTCTTAATCTGCATGATTGATATAAAAAATTGTTTTCAGTTTTACCATAAATGAATTTCGTATATTTGGACCGCATATTCGTACCGGATCTTTGCTCAAAGCACTTCCGAATCACTCCTTTAAATTCTTAAAATAACTTATTAAAGGTAATTTAATTGTACATAAATATGAGGCTTAGCCTGAGTACTATTGAAACAATATTTGAAAATGAGTGATTTTTTTTCATCCCTAACAAATCTCTTCTAAAATACGACAGTAACAGGACAGGATAATTTAGGAATGCATGACCCGCATCTTTTTTAGTCACAGGGAGTTGATTTTTTAATTCCAAAGTTGCTTATGTACGATTACATTTATATATATAAGATAGATATTTATATATAAAAACATTTTCAGTTATCAACGTGCCCACATCCAAATATGCCTTCTAATATATAATTTCAAAATAAAAGATTTTTTTATAGGTTCTAGTAATCATTTTTTTTATGCATAGTATACATCTTTTGTGTGTTTCATAAACGGTGTTCCAGATATAACACAAACATTACCCTTTTTTGTTTTGATTTCTTCCTTTATTTCTTCTAGAAGCTTTCATTCAGTTTTTACGGTTAGGCTAAGACCTAACACTTATATTTTTGGTTAACTAAATAACAGAAAAATAATTATAATTAAATAAATAGTTATTCGACTTTTTCTCATGCCCCGTTTCCAGCTTACCTGGAGTCGGAACGGTACATACCCAAGGCATATTGTTCCCATTTTAAATGGGAATCACGACTACTGCATTTGCATGGCATAATTGAATGGGTTTAGTTTCATTGTAAGAAAAGTTAAATTACCCACAAGCGATTTCAAACTTAGAAGAATTAAATGAGCATAAGTTTTAAATTTTTTAAATAAAGCTTTTTATTTGAAAAGAGGCTAAGAGGTATAAAATTATTTTTCGGACTATATTCAAACTCAGACACTCATTGCATAATACAGAACAATTCTCAGGGCCTTATTATCGCATGGGCAAATCGGGACATTGCCCAGGGCCCCCTACACGAAAGGGACCCAATTTCAAATGTTGTTCTGAAGTACTCTTTTTATATCAAAATTTTATGAAAAATAAGACAAATTTCATAGATGGGGACCCAAAATCATCAATTCCCGGGGCCCCTGTTGTTCATAATCAGGCTCTGACAATTCTGACTTACCGATCAGGGGCGGAGGTTCTCAGTTAACTTTTGACTTCATGTATAAAGTAAAAAGCTAAGCACCTCAAGCTTTTATAAACTATATATTATTTTTCTTTTAAGAAAAGTAGTATTTAATAAATTTTCTAAGTACCTTCCGCACTGATTGGTGAGCTTGTATCCCTAGTAGCACAACTAGTTCAAATTACGTTGGAAACACGTTTTTTGACGTTAAAAAACGTGTTTTAAACATCTTTTGGACTAATTGTGCTACTAGGGTACAATTCATGTATGACAATAATTCTGTAAGCTTGAAAATTCTCTCAAAAATCATGTAATTACTTTTAGCTTATTTTTAAATAAAAAGTTTTATTGAAAAAAAAATTCTGTTAGTCATATTTTTCTATCAAATTTTTAAATTAAAGAAGAATAAAGAAAATATAAATATTTTAAAACAAAATAGCTCTCATAATAAAGAAAAAAATTCAAATCCTGAAACAAAATACTAATGTGCAACCCCAAGCTGACTACGAAATGTATTACAAAGTAGTAAAATACTTTTTGTAACCTAAACATTTTTAAAACACTGTCAACGTAATACTGCATAATGAAACTAAAAAACTGGAAGCTTTTCTTTCTTTTGAGCATAAATTCAATTGCCTCTTTTATTTTTCTTCAGAGCTGTGCATAAGCTCTCTTTTGACACATTAACTGATATATTCCCTTTTATGTTTTCCACATATACTATTCTTACATATCCCATTGACAAATTATTTTTTAAGATTGAAGTTCGCTTGAAAAGTAAACATTAAACTGAAATATTTTTATTTCATTCAAATATAAAAACAAAACTGAGTGAGAATATTGCCTCTAAGCATATCCATCATAAGATTTAAAAAAAATTTCTTTCACGAGAATAAGTAATGTGCATATGTATATTCTTGGTGTTATCTGAATGGGAAAAAAGTTATCTTCGAATGAATTATAAATATGTGAAGAGTGAACATTTTCTATTGGTACTTTACTTTTGCTTTCATATTATAAGCTGTACAGTATGTGACAATTTTTTGCGTTCTTGACAGAAATGCTGAATTTCCAAGAGATAATTCTTGAAATTTTGACGATCCTAAGCAAAAGTTCAAAAATTCAAATTTTGAATAAATTTTGTAACTTAAACCTTTTTGTTAATTTACTGTTAATGCCAGTTTTAGTAAGATCTACTCATACACATAGAATAAGATCAATGATTGAAACGAAAAACATTCATTATGTATGTATGTTCTGATTGTTTCACAAAAAGAATATTCATTCAAAATTTAGACATTTTCAATATTTCAATGTTTTCTACCTTACATGTTCCATGTTTAAAGAAAAGAATCAATTTTTCTGTACGTGAAACATTCTTAGGGAAATTTTCAATTCTCTCAGTAAATAAAAAAAGATATTTTTCAAGCAAACATCTCTACTATCAGAATTATTGCAGTTTAAAAACAATAACAATACCGTGTTTTAAATGGGTTTTATCAGAAGAACCTTTACATAAAAATACACTAAATTTTAAATTTTTTTCTCCATTTAAGTAACTTAATGATTTCAGACACTCATGGTGCTTTTCGATAACAACAAAATCCAGATTGAAATTTTCAGCCATTTTCTTCAAAAGGATTAAATTAAGCACTTGTTTTATTCGAAATCTGTAAGGGAATGCCGTTAGGTTTCTACACTAGGATTTTTTTAGTTTTTACTGCTAACGTCACCAATATGAGATAATTAATTGACAGCAAACTTTTCGTGGCATTTTAAATTTAGAGCAACCCAGCAAACACTTGTTGAGCAAACAGTGGCTTGCAAATTTTTAAAAAAAGATTTCGAGTATCAGAGAATGCGTGATCATAAATTCAAGCGACAGCATTCAATCTTATAGGTGAGTATGTGGATGTGTTGCATAGCTTATGCTTGAAAACAAGCCAAAAGAATATTTCGATTAACAAACATGTTTGGTGTTAGTGTGACACGACGTGGCAGTGGTGTTTGTTGTCGACTTGTTCACTTGCGTATTAACAGTTGGCTCACCATCGTTATGTTCATTTTTTATTGTAGTTCTTCTCGTGTTTTAGGGACAAATTTCTCGTGTTTTAGGGAGAAAAGCATTGTAAGTTTAACCACAATAAATCTTTTTTTGTGTTGAATCAAATAAGTCAATTTTGTAGTGCGCCAACAGAGCTGGGCAAAAACTATCATTCAACTAACAACCAAAACTAGAACTAATTTAGTTAGTGAATTTGCAGGTAAATAACAACTAAATTAATAGTTGTTATTCGAAGATTCAGCTAACTTCATTCAACTAAATTAGTTTTAGTGAATCAGAAGACTAATTACTGTATATAGAAATTTTATATCTATATCTATCAATCTATCCATCTTTCTCTCTCTCTTTCTCGTGTTCTTTACTTTTTCACCCTTTTGGATAATTTTATTTTATCTGATTTATTTAGCGAAATGATAAAATCCCAATATAATTCTTTTTAATTGTACAACTGAATTTTTAAGTAGTCAACTCAAAACTCCACATTCCAATTTCTTTTCTTAAGATAGCTATATTTCTTTAATTTATCATTTCTAAAGCTACCCGTAAAGTCTTATACATTTATTGAAACAAGATAAAGGGCATGTATTGAAAAACATTCCGTTCATGTATTATTTTATTTCTTGTTAAAATATTTTGCAAAAGTTAACCAGTGTCAATACTTTAATCCTTTCTTTTTCTCGAATAAAACAAATTAAAATACAAGCTATTTCATATGCAGAATTCTCTCAGAAATACTTCATTCACTCAGGGAATGAAAAGCCTGTCAGAATATAGGTTGTACGAAAAGAAACATTTTTACTTTATAAAACTTAACCAGGGCAAAAAAAAAAATGTTCCAACTTTTGTTGTTGGAATTGTTTATAATTTAAGTTTTGTATTTTTCATTTTTATCAATTTTGAGGTAAACATGATACTATTGTATTTCCTATAACATTATCTACAAGCCAGCACAGATTTTTTTTAAGTGACTTTTAGATTTTGAGAACAAATGATTAAGTCTGTTCATGTTAAGTTTGAAATGTACTCCGCATGCGAAACAAATTTTTAAGCCTATTGAAATGTACACGGTAAATTTTCTAACGATATTTTAAATGGTTAAATACAGGTACTAAATCTTGCTTGTTACTTAACATTTCTTTTTTACTGTAAACTAAAACAGCATAATAGTTGAAGGTAAAATAATAACAAAGAAAGTAAGTGGCTATAGAAAATAAATGCCACTTAAATGCAAATATTGTCACCTAACAGTTTCACAAACTTCGTCAAGCAAAATCGTCTCTGGCATAATCACAGTGAACGCAAACACAACGTCTAACATCCCCCCTTTGTTGTATTCTTCATGCGCCCATTTCTTGCATTTCGTGCACCGCATCCACTTTTCTTCTGCCTTATATCTGGCGTAAGTTTCAAACCAATGAATTCTTAATCTCCATCCCTTGAAGATAAGATTTTTGTACCTTATTTTAGGACTTGATGTTTAATGCCTTATACATTTGAAGACGAAGGTCCACACAGTTTCCTATCCGAGAGTGGTTTTTGATTTTTTTCTCCCCTTTCATGTAATTTATTTATTTATTGATATATATATATATATTTTAAGATAAATAGTTTTCTATTTTTAACTCATTTTTGACAGGAGTATCAGTCTGTGTAGTTTATTTTCTTTCCACTTCATGTCTTCTTCCTAGGTGACACCTTCTCAAAAGGCACCAGAAGGTGTTTAAAGAATAGCATTTTGACTAGCAATTGTTCAGAGTCCTACAGGTAATATTGAGGCCATGAGTCCTTTTCTGATAGAGCACCTGACTGCTACTAGAGCGGCATTTATTGTTTCTGGAGTGTAAAAACCTCTGTCGGTCTTTTTTTTTATACTTGCGGACCAGTTTAATTCTGTAACAAAACATTTTAGAATTAACCGTTTCATATATACTTATTTGGTAGAATTTATTACACAATAACATTTACGGTACAATAGCACTACTTGATCTAGACTTGGGCACGGTTTTCATCGTGACTTGTCTTGGAATAAATTTCCTTGTATGCTATATGTTAAAAACTTGACAGCACAACATCAATGAGTAGTGGTGCAAGCAATCTTTAAAACAAACACATAGTTACGTGAAGAAAGAAACCATTTTGAGTACATGTAATGCCATAGTATGAAACTTGATGCTAGTACTTTTATTTTAATTTTCAATAAAGACCTAAAAGTTTACTCACAGTTGAAAAAAATTGAGAAATGGCTCTTCGGACAATATGACAACAGCTACTGAAATAAAACATTCGTAGATGAAGTATATTGAGTTGCTACTTCAGCCAATTCACCCCTTGTCCTGGCCCTAGATACTCATTTCAAAACTAAAGGTAGTTGGAAAACGTGCCTCTATGGAAAATTTGCCCCGGTCTGCTTTGTCCGGGGCGTAGCTATAGAAGCTTAAGAATGCTTCCAAACAGAAGAATGCCCCCAAGCTTAAGAATGCTTCACTCTTCTCAAAAACAGATATAGACCTTGAAGTAAGGGTGAAAATACTTTGTTTTTCTGTATAATACTACATAAATAAATGTTGCATCGTTAGAGCGGTAGAAACAGTACTTATCAACTTGCACTTTTCCCTTATTTTGATAGTTTAGAAAATACCAGTATTTTAAATCCGCCGACCATTTTATGGAAAATGTTAACAAAAGTCATTTAAATCGTTTGTTTTCTGGATCGTTATTATTGGAAAGGAGGGGGAGGGGATAGATAGTCTTCTACTAATTCTGAGTAACAATTGAAAACTTGCAGTCCGGAAAGTTTTTTACTCCGTTTCATGTTGTCTGAGGAAAGATATAAGGTTCCTTTTCCTTCCTCCTTTCAAATTTATGCATCACGTTTAAGTTTGTACAATGCACTCAAACATTATCAATTTATGATTAAGAAGAGAAAACCGCTATCTTATATTGAATGAATTGTCTACATAAATTTAAAACATCGTGTGTGTTTGACGTTTTAGGACAAGAGATTATTCCCAGCAAATCAGAATCTTTCGATAGGAAAAGCAAACACACTCGAAAAATAGATCCTGTGCTTTTTCGTTGTTATTTATTGAACAAACACCACCTACAAATTAATACTCAAGCCATCAGTACAGGAGTACCACGGAACTTTTTAATTATACGATTAAAACCGCTTAATGAAGAGCCCACGTCTGAATGTTCGACTGTCAATCATATGTTGCAGAGAGTACAGTCCGTTGCAGAGAGTACAGTCATGACCGCAGACAGTCATGTTTCGTCGAAAATCTAATGCACGCGAGAACAGCTTTTGCTGGGGCATCAGAAACAAAAGTGATATTCACGTTTAGGATCGCCCTGTTTTTGTTTTTATGTATCACCGCGGCTTCCTATTTAAAGTTGTGTTTGAAAGCCATATTTGTCACAAGTCTTTGAGAATGGAAAGAAAATACCATAGCTGATCTCCGAGATTCCTTTCTTAGCAAGTAGGTCCTCATGTTCGTTTCCCATAATGCCTCAGTGCGACGGCAAAGAATTTTATAAGATCTTTCAAAAGCAGTCCACATTCTAAAATGTACTGCCACCTTGCGACTCACTGTTGGAATTTTGGAAAAGGGCCTGTAGAGCTAGCTGATTCTTAATCAGAAAGAACAACAACCCTATTAGAAACGTACTTTCTCAATGAAAATTTCGAATAACGGATTCCCATTACTGGAATCAGAGACGATGGGATTGGAATAAGCCAACATGTGGGATACGTTTTAGTAATGCTTTTGTCGAAACTTTTCACATCAAGACCGTTCCGATTTGCTGCGAATAGCCATCCCCCCAACCCTTCTCGCTTAAAGTTCTTAAAAATATTTCGACTCTGAATGTTTTTAAAATTTCTGTAAATTACGAAAATTTTTCAATCACATTGAAGTTCTAAAGACACGTTCAGAAAAACGAATAGCTGCTTTGAATTTTATTCGCTTTTATCAAATAAAAGAGGGGAGAGATCAAAAAAAATAAAAAATAAAAAATCAGTTATTATAAAATCACGATAGTTACTTGAATGTTTATTTCAGTTCAGAGTGATGTTTCAAACACAAGCAATCAATTCGTAATGTACGCACGGTGGCAATGACTGAACTTTTACGAATTACAATCAATCCACTTTTTCATTGTGAATCCCTGTGTTTCGTATTTCATTATCGGAAATATTCTGTAGTTCGATTTAATATATAGAAGTTCTCAAAACGAAAAACCATAGTTTCGCTGTAAGAAAGCTCGTCGCAACTCTTTCTCTCACCCTCAGAGATCGCACTAAAATGCGAATTTTACCTACTGGGTTCAAGTGACCTGCTTTTTTAAGACATTAGGCGTACCTGAGAACCCACTTTACGTACCTGCATTGAACTTATTTGTATTTTCATTATTTCTGAATGTTGTTTAAAAAAGGACCCAGAAAAGTCACCCTACATTGTTAATCTAATCTTAGTCCCTGGACCCCACAAAATTCAGATGCTAGCGCATTTCCTGTCCACTAAAATACAGCAATAGAACAATTTATCTCATTGATCTCTCTCCGTTTGATGCTATTATTTTATTTTTTCAGCATATTATCGGTATTCGAATAGCAATTTATTTTTTAGTATTTTTTTTTAAGAAAAAATATTTCGTGGTGCATAGTTTAACCTTTTAATAGACAGACAAACTATTTTTCACATTCTTCAGCTATTTTGTTTTTAATGACAGATATATTTTCTTTAAATTTATATATGAAAGCTGTAAAATATTTACACGTCTCTTCGTCAGCCTTTTTATTTCATGGATATTAAAATTTGTGAATAATAAAAGAGTAACAGAAAAAAATAACCCATGCTTGTGTCGAAAATCGATTGGTAGGGAAAAGTTAAAACTCTTAGTGGTTTCACAGTCATCCAACTGGGCATTAAATATTAAGTCATACACTAGAGATGAGTTCGGGCTCATTTTTTGAAGCCCGAGCCCGAAGACTTATAATCCGAGCCCGCCCGACCCCGAAATTTCAGCTAAAGATAAATAAAATTCAATAAAATTCCACAAAATTCAAAGAAGTAATTATTTGATAGAATGCAATGAATTTTGCCGTTTGTACAAATTAAAGACAAATATAGTTGCACATTTTTAATGCACTTTCATAATTCTTTATATCTATGTTTATGAAATAATGTCCGATCTCATGACTAACTAAGCAATATAAGCCGCCGTTCTGAAATACCCAAAGAGCTTCACGCGCCTTCTAGGCACCCGTGCCGCTATTTTTTTTAAGTACTTTTATTTTCCATATGAATCAATTTTTAAAAATCTGTTTCAAGAAATATGTTCAATAAAATAAAAATTTTTCACGAGCCCGAGCCCGCCCGAGCCCGAATGCAATTGTGAATTACAGAGCCCGAGCCCGGTTCGGGCCCGGGCTCGGGCTCGGGCTTTCGGGCTCGGGCTGAGCCCGTCTCATCTCTATCATACACTAGTTACCCCATTCATTTTTGTTCTCTAAATAACCATTTACTTTTAGCAGATTTATTTGGCACGTAATGGCAAGTGAACCGTTTTTTATCACGTTTCATGTATATGTACTTACATTAATTACAATAGAAGGCTAAATTTGTGGGGTTTTTTAATATGAACTAAAGTATTGACATTTTAATTAATGAAAATGTGCTAATTTAGTCGTACTGCAGCCGAAAGCCAGCCTGTCAATAAAATCTCGACAGTCTAATTGTAATAATACGTTTTGATTATAATTATGATTAATTTTAATAACATGCATTGATTATAACTATAATTTCAATAGTATGTGTTCATTATAATTATAATTAGTCTATTACAAAGTGTTTTAACAAAAATATCGAACAAGAAGCAAAGATCGAGCAACATTTTAAATATACAGTGTGCCCACTAAAGTCCCTCGTCAGCCTCTTAATTTCGGAACGGCTGCTGGTATTTTATAAACGTGGTGTCTAGGTATAGTAAATTGGATATGAGCTACTGAACTAGACCACTCACAGCGCCACCTGGTGGAAAACTGCGGAGTTAGCTTCGTATCTCGAAAACGGTAGGAGATAGGGGGGGAAAATTAATTGCAAAGTTGTAGAGCGTTATCGATTTAGTACGAAAAGACACCTCATTGACATGGATGTGAAAAACATAACGGTTAAAACGTGCATTTGTATTTTCGTGATTTCCTACACTGTGACGTCACGCAGAAGGAGAAAATATTATCTTTCGGGCTAAGCCATCACCTGCTAGATATAGAAGGCCTGAGAACAGAAACTTTTACGTCATCACTAGGTCCACTAACATGACGTCATCACACATTTATTTTCACAAAGTAAAACTATTGAAAGTTTGTGGTGAATTTACTCCCGCAACAAAACATTTTAATGATTTAAGATAGAAAATTTAATTTTACGACAAATAGGAAATTTTAACTATCACTAATTATATAATATGATAGAGAAATAGATCAAAATAAATAATTTTTATCAGAAAGGCATTTTAATTTTTATCTTTAACTTAAGATATTTTCTAAAATTTGTATCATTCACCAGAAATTTTAAATAGTTTTATTTTGTGAAAGGAAAACCGTGATGACGTCACCTTAGAAGACCTAGTGATGACGTAAAAGCTTCTGTTCTCAGGCCTTCTATATCTAGGAGGTGGTGGCTTAACACGACGCCGCAATCCAGCACAGTGATATCACTTGCGATTCCTAGTCGAAAGGACTCTAGTTCAAGCCAGAAGAGTTGCATCCTTGTACTGCAGCTAACATTCTTGGCAGATGTTGTGTGGACGGGCGAGGCATGCTTTTCACGGAATGGTATGTACAATAGCAACACATCCATTACTGGGTGCTGGAAAATCCTCGATGTTCGACATCAAGTGCGGTTTGGTATTAATGTTTGGTGTGCAATTTACAGTAACAAGTTGATCGGTCCCATATTTTACGATGGTACCTCAAAGAAGCACACGATATTTACAACTGCTGCAGAAAGTAATGCCCAATTTTGTGGATAACCTGCCGGTGTTTAATCTTAGGAATGTATGGTTTCAACATGACGGAGTGCCTGCTCACAAGAAATCTCCAGTGAAGCAGTGCCTCGAGACGGAATTCGGGAACCAAATAATTGTGTACGGTGGTTTCGAAGAATGGTCTCCAGGTTCACCTAATCTGATTCCACTGAACTTTTTTCTGTGGGGATACCTAAAATAGCAGGTATAAGCGACCCCTCCCCATAAATTGCAGACCTTAAACGACACGCATTACGGACGCTTGTGCCAACCTGTCACCTTCTATGCTCATACGCATGCAATGTGAAATTCAAACGAGGATCCAAATGTGCATTGTGCCTGACGCTGCGAAGTGTGAACATCTTAAATAAAGGTATATCGTTATAAATGATTGTTTTCTTATTTCTTTAATGGGTTTTTTCGACTTCGCAGAGTAGGGAATCACGAAAATAAAATGCACGTTTTAACCGCTCTGTTTTACACATCTATATCAATGAGGTATCTTTTCGTACTAAATCGATAACGCTCTACAATTTTGTTATTCACTTTTTTCCCCTACATCGTACTGTTTTTGAGATACAAAAGCTAACTCCGCAGTTTTCCACCAGGTGGCGCTGTGAGGTCTTATTTGGTAGCGCATATCCAATTTACTATACCTAGGAACCACTTTTATAAAAATAGCAGCATCTGTTCCGAAATTAAGAGGGTGACAAGGGACTTTAGTGGGCATACTCTATTTTTCCACTGTTTACAAAATTAATTTAGTGCATTTTCACTATCATCCAAGAAGCCACTTGAGTTTCTCAGATCTTTTCTGGGTTATCATACAAAAATATTTTTTATCAGTTAATATTATAACTCCAAAAAAGTACTAGAAAGTACGGCTAAATCACTTACATGATGAGTCAATCATAAATTTTGATTCACAATATATTCTCGAGATTATTTTTTGATTACAAACTTTTTTTTTTTCATATTATTAAAATATTACTTTTAAAAATAATAGTATTGAAAGTTTCATTTTGCATTGTGAGTAAACTGATTTTTTTTTTACATACTAAGTGATACTGTCATTGTTTTCTTTTCTTATATCTACTAATTCTGTTTATTTTCCTGACACGTTTTTCTTTCAGAATTCTAGTATAACTGTAAGGTAAACATGAAATGAAAATACTTCCATTTTATTCAAATACAAATGCACATTCCCACATGACTTTTGCCTCAGCTATACGTCAGAGAATTTTTTTAAATACATCTTTCAGTTGAATAAATTGAGTATATATATTGAGTTATTTTTATTCTTAATTCTCTCAAGAATTTTATCTTCTCAAAAATATTTTGTTTTCTTTTAATAAATCATAAAAATATGAAGAATGTAAATTTTTATTGTTACGATTTTCACATGAAGTACATTTTTCAATTTTTTTCAAATTGATTGATAAAAAAAGTAACTCCCGAAGGATATTTCTTTAGCAGAAAATCTGAATAATATATTTTAAAAATCCGATTTCTAACCTCTTTCTCTCAATAGTGCTTTTTTGTTAATTCATTGTTTCTACAACTTTTTGGATAAGCTACTATATGTGTACTATGAGGAATAATACTTGAAAAAGGACAGCATCATTTATATTTCTAAGCTAAAGTAATTTTACCTTCACCGAAGTTGAACTACAAAGATAAAACATGTCAAGTGTATCGAATATAAAACGCTTTCCAACACAACATTTTTTTTTTCTTTTTTCCAAAATGTGGCAAAATATCATCAAAGATTTTGATAAAAATTTTCTTTTTCTCCTTTAAATAAAAATTAGGCTGTTCTAAACACGCCAATTTACTTATTTTGTTGAGCCTGAATTGAACTGATGTGCCTAAACTGCCATAAATCGTAATGTATTGGACGGTGTGATCGTGACAAAATAAATAAATAAATAAATAAATACTGCATACACTCTTTCTGGTGAAGAACTAATTTTATAAACCGTAGTAACATATCTCTAGGGTACACTTCAAACAATATCTAATCACATCACTTCAAATTCTACAAGACACAGTTTCAATGCACTGTCACTTTTCATTTTTATTCATCATCATCAACATAGGCACGACAGCCCTTTGTGGGCCTCGGCCTTCTTCAGAAATCTTTCCCATTCCACCCTTTTCCCTGCAATGGACCTCCAGTTTCTCACTTTCAGTTTGGCAAAATCCTCATCTAGGCTATCCCTCCATCTTTTCTTAGGTCTTCTTCCTCTAGGTCTTTTACAGGAAGGAATAGTTCTTAGAACCTTTCTTTCGAAGATTGACAGTGCTTTTTCCTCCATCGTCGTTAAAGTCCATGTTTCTGAGGCTTAAAACTGATCTTATTAACACCTTGTGCAACAGAATTTTTGTTCTTCTCTTTATTAGATGGGATTTCATTTTTATTAGTAAGTGTTAAAAACTAACAATATTTGAATAACTTCTTTCTGGTGTAATGAGAGTTGGTTATATGGAAAACACCTTTTTCTTCCAACTTCTACTGCTGATGCCTTTATGATAAGTATACATTTTTTTGTAATTGAATTTGTCAGAAGTTTTCCTTAATTTTCCAAAAATTAGTAGAAATTCCATATTTTAAAAATATTTTAACCCTTTAACGTACAGTGTTCCCGCTCTGGGAACACCAAATTCTGACGATTGGACTGTTGCTAGTCACGAAGAATAGATTTGATTTCTATAAAAATAATTGCGGGTGACATAGCTCCACTAGTCAAGTAGTACTAAACAATACAAGTACAGTCAAGCATTTCGAATTTTTATTTTTAGGTGTTTTCTACGTTATAAATTGACTTTTCATTAATATTAATTTTTAGAATATGACACATGTTGTGGAAAATTCTACACAGCCCTCAAATTGCTTTACATTCGAAACCAACGCTAAATAACTTAAAATTCAACCCAGATGGTGGCTGTATAACGATTTTCATTATTACCCTTCTCACAAAATGTTTTATTCTGCTTTAAAAATAATCAACATATGTGTTAATATTATTTTATAATAAACATCACTTTTTAATACAAAAAAATAAAAATAAAAATGCACTCAGATATTTCGCTCCCCTTTTTTTTGTGAAAAATAGGAAACAAAGAAAGTACGAAAGAGAAACATACTTATTATTCATTCATATGAAACATTTTTTGAGAGTATTCGTTCCAAAAGGATTAAAGGAGAAAAAATTTATCCAGAGTTTCCAGGGCAATCAGACACCGGTGCAGGCCCAAAACGGTGAACACAAAAGGAAAATTAATGCCGTTGCTGCGTCTTTGCGACGACGACTTTGATAAAAATAATTCTTGGAATTTTACTATGTACAGAGTGATCAAACTGTCGTAGAATTTTTTTCAGTAACGAAGGACACTTCTTTACGATGTCCAAATCAAAATGTGAGATCACAGTGTTATCTTTAGATATCAGTTAACAATCTTGTTTTTCATCTTCCATGTACCATGTGGTAAGTTTTTCCAAAAATTATGGTCCTTTAAGCAGGAAGATTGTTTCAGATAGATCTTGGAAACGAATATTCATTTAAAATAAACCAGAAAGTAATATTTATTACTGAAGTTTATCAATCAACCTCCTCAGACTAAAAATTTGCATGCACGAGGGACGTAGCATCCGTTTGAGGGTAAAAAAAAAAAATAACATTGAAATATTCCGTAACAAACTCTTTATAGTTACGTGTATATATACATTAAGTTATTTTTTCACATAGCCTACATAGCCATAGCTATTTCAGCCTACATTTACTCACTTATCGCACCGTAAACCAAGATTTCGTTTGCCTTCATCCTACATCTTTGCCGCGAGTCCATTCGGAAATAAAATCACTGTTCCCTTACTTTTTTTGTCACTCCCCAATCTTACAATCAGAGAGTAGAAATATACTAGAGAGGGCATCACCATTCAAAACCTGATGGAAATGTGGGGCAAGGACGACAGTGAGACTGGAAATGCGCAGACTTGGGCTTTATCGCCCCATTTGGCGAGTGACAAGTGTAAACTACAAGTGTAATTTACTCTCAACATATGCATTACAAAACCTATTGGCGTAAAATAAATATCGCCAAGGTTTAGGAGATTTAGGTACATTGAAATATTCTTCATTTATAAAAAGTATGTTTTTGAAAATGTGAAATAAGCGCTCTCCTTTGAAATGTTTTTTCAGAAATTTTCACAAATCCCAAATTATATCCCTGAGCAGAGTGGCTAAGTACCATTTTTCTTAAAAATATAAGAATGGAAACGGAATAAGCACTCTGTCCATAAATATTCCACAGAAAACTAAAGAGAGTTGGATGCGCAAGAATTATATGCATGAAATCTTGCCAAAAGTCAGTTACTGGGAGAAGTGCCTAATGTTAGGGTTACCAAAGCGCTCTTTATCCTTTATGTCTGCTCTACGGTCACAATATGCATTAGTACTTAGGAAACAGTGCTCAAATTTCTAAAAGGGCTGGCAGCAGAGTTGTACAATGAAGGCACACAAAATTTTGTTTTATGGTATGATAAAAGAATAAATGTACAGCGTGACAATCTGGGAAAAACATCTTAGTGTACATACCCGTAAATATAAAAAGTTCACTACAAAATCTTAGAGGTTATTTATTAATTATCAATCTGGTACTACACTTTAGATTAAGGATGGACGCGAGACAAAAAATAGGCCTGTTTCGTCTTGCAAAACAGCTGTAAATCTCTGTCTCGTTTCGTCCAAAATCCGTCCCTATTCTGCATGACCCTCCTAGGATCGTCATAAACAACAACTGTTTTACAGATAAGAACAAAAGAAGTCTTATAGATTAGACTATAAGGTCGGCAATTTTACTTGAAAGAAGTACTTTGGAGTCTTATTTGTTGCTCCCTTTTTTGCTAAGACCGAGCAACAATAGCTTCCCTTTTCTATCCATTCGTGCTCTGAGTTTTTGAGTGCCCCTCTGGGTCACAAAAATATATTCTTCACAAGACATTGAAATTTAACTTAAGTTTATCTTTCTTATTACGTATTAAGTTGCAATTGATGATAATAAAATAATCTGATATGTAAATAATAAAAGCTGCTTTTATAATTATTATATAATAAAATGAATTTAT
Source organism: Cheiracanthium punctorium (assembly GCA_038373885.1). NCBI lineage: Eukaryota > Metazoa > Arthropoda > Arachnida > Araneae > Cheiracanthiidae > Cheiracanthium > Cheiracanthium punctorium. The sequence continues at coordinate 188,688 of JAWZYV010016501.1, read as the reverse complement.
AGTTGATTCTATCTATTAATAAATTGGTGATGCTCAACAACTTTGTAATTCATTTTTCCCGCATCTCGAGCCGTTTTTAAGATAAGAACACTAACTCCAAATTTAGCCAACCAGGTGGCACTGTAAGCGATTTTATTTCCCGTAGCGCATAGCCATGTTACTATACTTTGACCCCACTTTTATGACTATAGCTCTTACCGTTCAGAAATGATTGGGGTGACAACGGACTTTAGCGAGCACACTGTATATGCTACATTTACATTTAATTCTGTAAAAGAATAAAATTTAGTTTATTTTTTATTATTGAACTATCCCATGTAAGATTTTAATATAGGTACTACGTTTTTAGACAGCATTTTCTAAAATTCGTAACCTATGAAAGAGTGCACGGGGTAGGGGTGGACAATGTTCTTTTCACATATGGCTCTCTGCGTGAAAGAAAAATAAAGATATCCATAAAATTCTTACTGTAAAATAAAAATTTCACGAATCCCTAAAAATCAATTTCAGAACATTTTGAAATTCGTTCTCAGAAGCTTGTAGACGGTCATCCCCTCAGTTTTTCACATCCTTCTTGTAAGAAAAAAGCTTATTTGTCAAATGCCAGTTACATTGGCGTTAGGCCATTAAACTCCTAGCCCGCCAATAGCGCTGAAATCTACAAGAAAAATCTGTCAGTGCTTCACACTCGTACAAATGTTCTCCCGTCATTGGCGGTCCACTATCACATAAAACACACAACGGCGAATCTGATAGTCCAATGCGAAATAAATGATTCTATAGACAGTCATGCCCCGTCAATCTAAAAGAAGTAACCGCAACTGTTCACGGGTGGTCAGGAACAAAAGCTGGGTTTGTTGACAGAATAGCACAAGGCTTGTCATAACAAGCTCGAGCGGCACAATCTCTAAAAGTCTCATGATATGTGAGTGATGTCTGAAGCTTAATAGAGTGGAAACTTGCACTCGTTTTGGGCTTTTGGAGAACCGCAGCCGCCCCTTTTGGCAAGCATATCTGTCATTTCGTTAAAATAGCCCAGACAGCACAGCAAACTTGATTTATCAAGTCAATAAACTTAAATTAAGCTTGAAAATTTCAAGCGTGTAAGCTTAATGCAAGTTTGAATCAAGTGTTCTAGTTTACACTTGCCCAGCTTGCATTAAGCTTGACATTTCAAGCTTGAATCAAGCTTGACATAGCAAGCTTAATAAATTTCCTAAATACACGGGGCGCCGGACTCGCCCCATATACTTTATTTTTCGACGCATTTTCCCCTCTACGCTGAAATTTCAAGTTATCTTAATCTGTTACCATCAAACGTCCGGGGCTAGGATCGAACACGGTATCTTGGGGTTTCGAGGCCAGCGTCTTAACTTCTCGGCCAACCTGAGTTGGGGTGATGTGATTAAAGTTTGAAGTGACAGTTAGGGTTATGATGTTGATCTGTTTCTTTTATTTTTCCATGGGATGCATCAAAATTAAAATAATGTTATGTGCGATTTAGAGACTCTACTAATAGGGAAATAAACATAATATAAACTTAACAGCAGCACACGTTTTAAAACTTTCAATTTCGCAACACTCATGTTGTGTCGAATGAGACAAACGACGACTCAAATCGAGACAAGCGACTGATTTTGAAATCAATTTCGTAGTATAATTGTATTTTATTTTGAAGAATTTCCATATTTGTAACTATAGTATCTTTTTTTATTAATTCTATGGTCAAGTACATTTATGACTGATGAAAAATTATTTTGTGGCGGCCAGAGTCTGATCATAAGTGGTCGGGGCCCCGGGGCAAGAGGTTATTTTGGGGCCCCTATACTACTATCACAAGCATTTTAACTTATTTTTGTTTGCTGTTGCATTTTCCCGACATAAAAATAAAACATGTTTAAAGAATACCAAAATTGAATTAAAAATTACCTATTTATTTATACTTATTTGAACAAGTCTATGTATTTAAAAGTGATTTTAATATATTTTTTAGTCCGTTTATATTATTAGCGCATGGGTGCGCAAATTCCAGGAATGGCAATTACGAGGCATGGGAGCAAAGTTTCTCACTCCAAAAAATTTTCTTGTTACACCAAAAAGTTCGAAATTTTCTTTACTTCATCACGAAATAAAAAACGTTAACTAATGGATATTTTGTGATAAGCATATATATATGGCCATACCATACGTTTTCAAAAACTCCTAACTTCTTGTTTATTGATCTGTGAGTCTTAACTAACTAAATTGTGTTAATTATATTAAAATTTATTTTTAGGGCTAATTAATTAGTTAATGGAATGACTAATGTTAATTAGATGTAAATAAAACTAAAACTCCCCTCGTGTTATACTTCAGAGGGCTTATCCCATTCGTTCCTTCCCCTTGCGTGTTCTAATGTGCAGGTTTTGTTCGATAATAAAATAAAACACAACTTTTGCTAAAATAAAACACAACTTTCAACGTGCATTCTCCTTCTCGCCTACAGCGACAGATGGCGTCATCACTGCAATAGCAATAATCAAGCTGTATTCAAGTTAATGAATTGAACTGTCAAGCTTGTATTAATACGTCAAATTCAAAGAAATATGTGCTGTCTTATGTGCTGTCTGGGAAATACCGATGGGGTGTAATATAACAGGCCTCCTCGTGGTACACCCTGGGTTACGCAAAATCTGCTACAGCTTTGCCGCTTGCCGATGGCTCCTAGAGAAGAAAAAAGTATATCTGTATATCTATAACATTCTTGTTTAAAATGTAACAAATACAAATCCTATGTATTTCTCAGCTTGCTCCTAATTAAAAACTTGTCTAAAATTCATTTGTCAGAATTTAATGTAAAAAAGGACGTTAAATTCCAGTATATCAGTAATACAGCGCATTATTAAACTAAACAAATCATATTTTGCGTTAAAATGAACATAATTTATTTCAAACGGACATGAAACAACATATTAACAAGAAATTGATGAACACAGTTTTGCATTAGAGTTTCGAGCAGATTTCGCACATGCATATACATGCCTCACAATATTCTGAATGTCCTAGTACCAACGCCTGTGAGACGAGACTGTTTTTTAAATCAGTTTTAATTTTAAAAAATAATATGTTAAGCTATAAACAGGATGTAAAATTCTGCAGTATCCCCATATGCATTTGAGAAAACTAGCTTCTTCTCTATTCAGTGGCAAAAAAGTACCAATTAATAGAAACATTAATTATATTTTTAAAAATGTCGATAATGTCTTCGCTTTGTTATTGCAGGCCACCTACGCAGTTCATAATCACAGAAGAGAATCATTTTTCTTAATTTACTCGAGATGACATTACAGAAACTAATTATTTATGGAGAAAAATACTGCAATTTTCAAATCTTTAAACCCACGGAATAATCATTAATAATAAAGTCTAGTCGAAAATAATTCATGTTCTGCATGCATTCATCCAAAATTAGAATTATAGTTCCTTCGGGGTTACGTAGCGAGTACTTATTATTTGGCTTAATGGGGTGCTAATTGATTGTACCAGTTTGCTGAATATATGTGCGTGAATTGAAATCATTAACGATAATTTTCAACCCTAGGAAGACATGTAATGGGAATACAGTAAATATTGGTTATTAAAATAAATTTCAGCAAATTTATGGTTTGAATTTGATTATGTTTAGTCAATTTGAATTTCAAATTAGAAAATGAGTTATTAGCACAATTACTCATAATACCAGAGCAGTAATCTGTTTGAAAACTGCCAGGGAAAACTTGTGAATTATTTAATTGATTCGGTCGTAATTGCACAAAACATTGGTGAGGGGAGAGAAATTTTTCGCTTGATCATTTTTAAAAATATGATTTAAGCATTCGACGACTTACGAAACTTGATACTTTTTAAGACTTACGACTTGAAACTTTTTAAGATTTACGAAACTTGAGAGTAATCGCACTAAAAATAGGCAATTATTAGTCAACGACATTGTCTAACACGCTTTAAGGCTCGTTCCAATTCATCGCTTTTATTTTATAAGAAACATAAACTTTCGTTGCCAATAAAGTATAAAATTAAGCTATGAAGTAACCTTAGAAGAAAAAAAGTATTCTGGAATTTAAGCATAACTTAAATATGGCAATCAAATTATGCGTTCAAAGGCATTTTAAAATACTAAAATGAAACAACCGGTGAAACACTCAAAATACAAAAACTCTGAGAGCGCATTTGAGTTTTTCTATCTGTAAACCCTGATGGCAAACAGATAACAAAATGATATCCAGCATTCATTTGTTTTTTAAAAATACCGAAGAACATTTTTAACTAAAGAGGGGATTTTTGCCTGATCATTAAAAAAATCAATAGCACATTTACTTTTACAGATATATTATATAAAGTATGACTGATCTATTTATATGTAAGTTTAATTTAACAGGAAATAAACGTCAGTTATTTCAAGTATTAAATCCAAGTCAATTTTTCTTAGTTGTAATCATTGCTCACAAATTCTAAGAGTTACTTTTTAAACAAAGGTACAAATCATCCTACAATTACCAGCTAAACCAAATAGATATGAGTTTGGGCTCATTTAAAGCATCAGCCTCAGGACTTCTGTTCCAAGAACGCCCGAGTCTGAGTGATATTATTTAAGTTAGAGTCCGAGCCCGAAATTTCAGTCACTTAATAAATAAGAGCCTATTACTTCGTTGATAGAATGTCATACGTTTTGCTGCTTTCAGCAAATTAAAGACAGACATAGTAGCTAACTGTTCCTACACTTTCTAGTTAACTGCTTCTCCCAGGACTCGTGTAGACATCATTTATTGAAGATACTCCTTGCAGACAGATTTGTTTAAATCTTTCTACAAAGAGTATGTTCAATAAATGAGATACTTCTCATCAGCCCGAGCCCAAGTACAATCGTCAGTTGCAGAGCCCGAGCACGGTTCGAACACGGCTCCTAACCAAAGATGCATTTCCATTTTCATTTATCCTACGCCAGTACGTGGTTCTCCAGCCAATTTAACAGTGGTGATTGTGATATCCTCAGATGGTCATTGAAGAGTCTGGTAGATGAGCAGATGGTCTTGGTCAATGGCCATCGTTGCATTTCCTGTTGCCTGAAACTTATGCAATATTAATTCTCACAGTGAATGTGATCGATATCTAGATAAATGCTTTAAATGAAGGAGTCCCCTACTTCTTTTTCAAAAACAAATTTCAATTTCATTTAATTCACACTGTGACTCTGGGTCTTGTTTTAATACCAAATCTGGCAAACAGTTTTTCGCTGAATTCGTGGTCTCAAATTAACTCGAAAACTTCCACACGTATAGAGAATTGATGATAATGCAATAGTACTGAAAATGGTCCGTATAGAGAGAAGAATAATTCTGCACAAAAGTGTTTTAATGTATTAAGAACATATATAAAAATTTACTTGAGAAACTCTTATCTATCAATTTTAAATCCCAAATGGAACAAAGCAACTGTTGAATACTGGTACCGCTCAAAAACTGCTGTAATGGCCAATATACAATCACATTTTCACTAGCTTCCTGAAACCAAATGAGCTGAAATGTTGCAAAATAATGTATCTTAGTTAACATTTAAATATTATCTAACAAATCGCATTTATTCGAACTCCGAATCCTATTTTAGTCCTATATAATCTGTTTCACCCCTTTAAACTTGCCATCTTCAATACTGTTGGTAGTTTTATTTTTTTTAATATAACATAAACAATTTTTTATAAATGTTAAAACTTCAGTGGATGTCTGTTGTACTTTAATATTAATTTAATAACCTTCAATTACAAATAATAATTTGACTGAAAGAATATAGTACCTACAATTTGATACTAAATATACCTTGTTATTTACATCATGGCATTTCAAATTCAAATATGAATGGAGGAATTAATACATAACCGTGAAACATTTTTTATTAGTTTCTCATGTGAACAATAAACTAAATCTTTCTCGAGAAACTTTATCATTAAATTGACATATTTATAAAATGTGACGCTGTTACTTCACAAAAGGGACACATTAATAAACTTAGCTAAAGTGCTGCCAAAATATGTTAATTTTAGATGAAAAGATTCATAGCATATCATACTCATGAGAATAAGAGTGACTACGAATGATGCAAGTTTCAGCCATATAAAAATCTCCTTAATTGTCATTAATTACAGTATATGAAAATTCTCGAAATAGCTACATTATTTTTAATTTTGACAAAACAGTTTCAAGGAATTTTTTATATGATTGAGTTATTATAATGATACCTCTAAAGAGGTTACGTAAGTTCGATGCAAGCAAAATTTTAAAGCTTTTATTGTCAAAACAGTCTAAAAGATAAAAATATAACTTGTAGGTTATTAGAAAAAATATATTTCTGCATCCTGTTTGAAGAAACTTATAAAGCATTCTATTTAATATGATGTTTAATTTATACTAAATTCCGTTCATTTTAGTTTCATAAAAACAAAAAGCAAAACTGGAATTAATTAACTGTAGTTTCAAAGTTAACGTACTTTTACAGTTACACTTCAATTGGCCATTTTAAGGACCATTTGTCACAACAGTCATGAAATCAATAAAACCTGTGCAGCGGACAAATACATAAATTTACAAAGACTTTTAATTTATTTATTATTATTATGTATGATTAATTTATTATTTTGATTAGGCTTCAAACTATGCAATACTTTTACTTTATTAATATCGATATAAAAATATATTTAAACAATATAATTTTCTGTCTTTGGAAAAATCCTTTCATATGTTTTTCAAAATATCGATTCATTTATATTTAAAAGAATTTCACCTAAAATGTTGCATTAATTTGTAACATCTGGAGATTATGTATCTCAAACATTTTCAATCATCTTTAAATCGTCTACAGTCTGAAACAAAATATTTTTAAAAATTATTTAAGTGTTTTCGTAATTTTAGTTATTATTATTTCATTAAAAATAATCACTTGCAGAGTGATGTCTATAGCATTTTTTTTTATTTTTTATTTTTTTTTTTGGCCTTGAAACTTTTAAACAATTGATACATCATTATATCAATTTTTTTCTGAAACAAAAATAGGAAAAGAGTAAAGATTTTTTTTTTCCATAAGGAATTTTGTGCTAGTAAAACTTGTAAATTTTTTTAATATTGAAATTAACTATGCGAAATATTTGTTTCTTCGTGCTTTTTGTTTAGATATCTAAAATATAAATTCTAATAAGTGAAAAGTTTGTTTTAATGTTTTCTTTAAATGTACTGCAAATAATGTTGAAGAAAAGCAACAATGGGAATTCATTAAAAGGATGTATTAACCTAAGTAAATTTATTAATCAAAAAAAGAAATGGCACAATGTCTAAATGCGAGTACTGTATTTTTCATTTTTCACATATTATATAATTGAAGAGCAAAATAATGCCTTAAGGGCTTAAGAACAAAGTCAATACACAATAGGTACTTTGAACAATGTATGATGTTTCATCAATTAAAAAAAAGTATTTGAAAAACTGTAAAATGTCTTAAGAAACTAAAATAAAAGAATGATTTGTATTTTTAATTTGTAAAATTTCTGAAATGTTTTCCTTTTCTAAAAAATGTTTTTCAAGCATTATGGATAAACTTATAAAAGAACTTAGATAAAGCGCAACAAAGCTTATGTAACAATTTTGAGGTAACGTATTCGCTCTATTTCTTATCATTCAATTGTTTTCTTTCACATTTTGTCGAAATGAATGTATTAAAGAAATTTTATTTAAAGGAACTTAATTTAAAATGACAATGTTTATTTTCAATACACGTAATTTTTGAATTTTTTTTTTTCAAAACAATGTGATTATTGTATCAATGTATAAATTTAGACCTTTTAATTAAAAAAATACTCTGTGTGAGCTTATTATGCAAATTTTATAGATATAATACATTATAATGATAGCAGCAGAGATTTTTTGGCAACAATCCCATCTGCATACTCAGATTTCTCTTAAAAGTGCGATTTTTCAATCTTCCCTTGCATTTTCAAATTAAGCTTTTATACACTTTGCAAGAAATTCAATTAGTTGTAGTCTGTGTAGAAGTAGCGTAGAATTTTTTTTATTGTTCCAGCTATTAACTGAAATATTTTATCACTTTGTAAGAATTCAACACTAAATACAATCATCATCAATTATAAATTTTTTGAAGTAGAAAGTTTTGTTATATAAAATAATTATAGAGGTGAGGAGGGTACTGTGGAATATTCGGGATATATGAAATACCAAGTTTTCGTTTCTGTTAGGTGCTGTTTTCTCGTGCGAATACCATGAACTACGCAAGAAACATTCCCGTGTTACAATGCAGTGAGAATTGACCATGACCGCTTGTTGTTGTCGTTCCTCTCGCTATAGAAAAAGTGTGCTTTGTGATTTTCTACTGATAAGTTTTCAAGCATTTTAACCTACTAGTATGTAGTTTGTTGCACTATGGTTGTTTTTTTTTTTTTTTTGCAGACAGTGTTTTGCCCATCAATTTAAAGGTACAGTTCATTGCAGAAAATCTTGTAACGGATTTCATGCCATCAAGTAGAGAAACGGAAAACGAGAACGCTGAATGCATTTTCTGTGACGGAAAATTTTACGAAGATCAATGGAGAGAATTTTAAGTACAATGCTTCAGCAATGTGAGCTCACCTTACTGCACCTGCGCTGAGTAAGATTATGTCTGAGACTTTTGTAAATAGACTCAAAACAGAAATGATCAGAACATTATCCTTAAAATCTGGTTCTATATTAAAAATAGCTATGTTTTATGAAGTATAATTAGTTTTTCAACGGTTCAAACCACCTATTCCATATTACCCGACTATTTAATACTAACCTTCATTTGTAACTTTTTTAAAATAAAATCTTCCGTAACAACAAAATGAATAGTGTTTGTCTATTTCATTCTGTCTAGAGACATTTCATTGCAATTATTTATAGTATGTACTCAGGGTGATTTGGGGGGATTTTATTCAAAGCCTGTAAAGTTAGAAATGTAAATGGTGTTCCATAATACTCTCCTATACATTTAATAATATATGCGTACCCTGGTGTTGCACAGCTACATTAGGTGGTAGAGCATAATTTGAAAAAGAAAAAAAAAGCTGTTGCAATCATTAATATACTGATCTGTGTTGTTTTTAGTAAATACACGTATCGATGCGTTTTTCGCATTTCTAACTGTACATAATTTTGCTGCATGAGGCTATGTTTACCTAAGCATTAAATTAACTTTTAAATATTTCATGTTTTGTATTAATTATCGATTAAAAATATAAAACTTTAAGCAATATTATTATTAAGAAAATATATGCATTCAATATCAAATTTATGAATAAGTTTTTACGTTACTACAGTGCTGACAACGCCTTTTTCACATTCATAATATTACTAGGATAAACCTTATTTTTACTTTCATCCCTACTTTAATCTTGTTTACGAAATATCTCTTCCTTTCACTGTGTTACTCTTACTTTTTCAGTCACACTTAAATGAACCATAAAATGACAATGGTACGCTGATTAAATTCTGATCATAGTCGAATCAATTCACAGTACATACAACCAATCACCTTTTCTGTCAGTATTTTAACAAATTTTTCTCCCAGTCCGAATGACTGGGCACCCGTTTTCCCAATAATCATATCCGTAATGATAACATTCAAAACAACTGTTATTTAAAGGTAATATCATTTAAGAGCTTTGTAAAATAACACAAATAAATAAAAATATATACCAAATTACGATCGTCTCGGGTTATACAAAATCTCAGAAAGCTGGAGGAAATATTTCTCAAAGAAGATAATCAAACATGACGTATACCGATAAGATGAATTCCTGAAACTTTGAACGATGGAGATTAGGTTGAAAAGGAACCATATAGTAATTTTTGATAGTGTATTTTTTTCTGTCTTTTTTTTTTCTTACTGTTCATCGGTCGTTAAAAATATACCAGGGCACGTTCTCAAAATTTTAATGGCTTTACTCAAAATACTCCCTATTATGCACTTTTTCCCTATTTTCTTGTCTTTTGCCGTTTTTTGATATACAGGGAACTCGAAAACACTGGCATAGGCTTTTATTTCTTAAATTTTGATGATAGACATATAGAATACATTGCAAAGCTATATGAAAAACGATACATAATTTTATGGAATCTGTTTAATTTTTGGGGTCTATTAAATGTACATAAATTCAAAGTTAAAATTTTTACTCTGCCCCCGTACACAAAATAATAACATCCGAATCAGTAAAATATCGCTCCATTACATTAATTAGGTTATGCGCAAAATTTGAGCATTTTTCTTGAAGAGTGGCAAAGATATGAAATAAATCTCTACTGACTTAAACCATTTTTCACTGGCTCTCTAGGGGGAAAATCAAGTCCGATGATCACGTTTCAGGGGTAGTATACAAATTAAGAAAGCAAATGATTGCATAAATACATAATACTTTTGCAATTATTAGTATATAACCCCTCACCAACTTTATTTAAATTCAAGGGGTGCGTAGGAAAAAAACTATGAATGCGGGAAAACGATAAATGCAGGCTAAAGTCAAAATACTAAGCAATGTTTATGTATACACGCAATGACTGTATAAACACTAATTTATTGCAAAATCATAAAACAAACGAAAGAAGATGAAAACTAATTGATACTTATTTTTAAAAAACACTTATTTTTTAAAAATCAGTAATTTTATGTTGGGTTATTCATCATTTTTAAAATTAAACTGTAAATTTTCAAGATTTACAATATTTTCTGGACCGTTTCTGTGATTTTATGTTTGTATAAAAAAGTTCATACAATTTCAAATACTGTTATTGCTTCAGACAAACTTCTAACTAGTGTACTCTCAGCGTCATCAGCATGAACATTATCCTCTGCTTTGTCGTTATTTTCATTTTTTGCATCATCACACTTTCTTCTATGTTTAGGATGCCTCGCCGTCTTGTTTAATGGAAATGTAATCATTTAATTTCACGCTATACACATCCTTGGACGCACGCAACCACTGTTCATCTAATCATCATCAAACCAAGAAATCAAATCAAGAAGCAATTGCAGTTTGGATCCACTTAAATTTCAATTTCATTTTGGTCAAGAGAACAATTTTACAACGATGAACGTTGGAAAGTCACTTATTGACAAACGATACTTTCGGGTTTCTGTAACGTTATTCAAATATAATTTGAGCAGGGACCAAAGAAATAAAGCGATCAATACGGGAACGATATATCGGGGTTCCACTGTATATCTCTGATCCTTTATATCATGAAAATTCTCAACCTAATTAATGTATGGGATACATCAAACATGGAGACTTCACTTACGTGAAGGATACTTCCCAAAAACCCCTCGCGTAAGTGAAAATTTCGGGTTGCGAAATAGTGTATGTATACGACTTGTTTAAACTCATAGTAATTATTATAGACAATTTGTTTTAACTACATGTGCTAGTGTGTGAAATTCACCTTTTGCAGTAACGGTTGTAATTGACCTAGGAATTGACCTCCCAAATGAAATTTAATATTGTCAGTGATAACATTTTTTATGCATTACATTGTATTTTGCTTTTGTTCAAGGAATGTTTATTAGAAGTTATGATTATTAAACCTTTTATCATAAATAATTGTTCTCTTTCAACTTATTTGTATTTTTTTTTTTGCTATTCTTGTTGTTGTTTCTATGCAAAATACACTAAGCGTGTATTTGTGTTGAATTACGCATGCTTATTTGAAGGTTGAACCATTCCCAATTTACATATTATCATTTCCCACAAAAAGTACGGAATAAATACTGCATTAAAAAAGGCAGTGTTATTAAACATAATGCTGCACAGTACTATACTAATAAAACAAAAAGTTACTAAATGCACGATAGTAAAATTAATGCTCGGTATGAGAGAGAGACATAAAGTACTGTACTGTAATGCAATGCTGCGCTTCTTACGGTTATCGGAAAACTCATGAAAAACTCGCGCAAGATAGATCATGTTGTACTGTAAATCCACTGTACGCTGCAAGAATCCGTTGTCTTATCAAAAATAATAAATAAATAAATAAAAATAAAAGCTAACGTACATAGTTTTGTTTTAAAGAACGCTAAATGATGCATTTTAAGAAGCTAAATCGGTCTTAAGCAAGGAAAATTTAGAGTATAGTTTAATTAAAACCTAAAAGCCACGAGACTACTAAATATGCGTTATCAGGGTATTGTCTGATTAATAAAATTTTATGACAAGACTAATCAGTTGTTATCAGATACAAATGTTGTGTCAGTGTGTGTTTAAGTCAGTATGTTTTATTTGAAGGAAGATAGCGAAAACAATGTATTACAGAAATAAAATTTTACAATCCGTTCCCATATAATATGCCTCATCATCTCTATTATATCCGATTAAAAACAATCGGTGATGAATAATGCAATTTATTTAGGATCCTTTCACACGCGTTCTGTTTCATTTAATAAAAAAACTTTCGTGATAAAAACTAGTCATGGAAGCATTTTTCAGATCGAGATTAAAGATGACCGATATAAAACAACTTTTTATTTTTCAGGCAAACGCAATAAATCATATCCTTTGTCTGATTCCCACCCTTGTTTTAATAGGTATGTGAAGATTTCACAATAAATAATTATTATAACTTTGTAAAAATAATAATACATACTAACGCTCAAACTTTCGATTGCCTTTCTCAAAATAATCCTCATTGCGTACAATTAGGGTTGCCAGGCGTCCGGATAAAGCCGGACATAGTTAGGCTTTTTGATTGCGTGTCCGGCCAAACTTAACGGTGTCCGGCTTTTGTTAGGCTTTCAACTGGTGACTTTGGCTGATTAGTAATAAAGTACTTGAACTGATTTGGCATTCAATGTTATTTATATTTCATTAGAATTTAACAGGATTCATGGTAATAATCAAAAAGGCTTGATTTTACATACAATTTTTTGTTGTACCTATTAAAATTGAGACAAAATCCTCAATATTGTAGGCTGCCCGGCCTTTTTACCCAAATGTCCAGAAAAACTGGCTGGTCTGTCCAGCTATTTGGTTTGGCGACCTGGCAACCCTACATACAATGCACACATCCCAACTTTTTCCCTGTCTTTAAACATATGCCGGAAGCCGTTTCAGGACATTTTGTTCTTCCGATCCTCTGTTAAGCTTTCGCCTCTGCACCTGGAAAAGATACATTAAATAGAACTTCCACACCTGTAAATGACAAGTTTATTTGTATATAAAGAATTAATATTTTGTTTCTTTTTTAATTCACGCAACAAATATAAGAAAGTAAGAGGTCGGTCTTCAATCTTGGGATGTGTTTTCGGACCGACGCCTTGAAGGAAGGCAAAAAATCGGTTTTAAAAAAGTATTCGTTGCGCTCTCTAGAACTGGTGCCCGAGGCAGCCGCCCTCCAGTCCTCCGTCACAACGCCACTGGTCAAAATGAACGATTATGTGAAAGTACGTACCCAGATTTGCACATTCTTTTTGTTTTTTTTATTTTATTTTAATATTTTATAAAGTATATTTTCACATTAATGCATATAGAGTAAATTTAATTTATACAGTGTCACTGGGAAGAAAAACAATATCCGATTTCCCCCCAAGAAATAAAAGAAGCAGCTCGTAAATTGAATGCAGATGGCGAGAGTAAAGGGTCTAACAAAAGAACTCGGCTGAGTCTACTTTACGATTATGATTGAACAGATTTCAGTCAGTGACCAATCTTGGAAGGTACTACACTACTTTCTCGAAAGTTCTGAAGGACGAAACTTTCGAGTAAAGCATGAGGTAAAAAATTATTTAATTAATTAAAGATAAGCTCCAAGAAGCAAGTGCTAGTAACATTCGCAAAATATACTGAGAAACCTAAACCAATGGCAATTCAAATTAAGAACGAGTAAAGCTTGCTGTGAAAAAATGTTACTCTCGAGTCAACTGCAAATACAAGTCACAAAAATATTGTTAAACCTAAACAAAAGGTAGCAAATAAGAATATTGAAAAACTAAAACCAAAGCTTGGATCTAAGAAAACTTGGATATGTTCAGGATGTGAAGATATTGATAAAGAGGCAATTATTGAAGACTGGATTGTAGCATTTTCAGTGAGTGGCGGCAGGATCAATGCATAGCACATGTTGATGCGAAAGACTTTGCGTGCGATTTATACGAAAAACAGCAGTCTCACCAACCTCGCTGCGCAATATTCCACAATCGCTGGAGTAAAAATGCTTATTTCTCATTTTTTCAATTTTTTTTAATAGCTCAAGAACTAATTTATGGCAAACACTTTACAATAACATTGTTTAATTGTTGAGAAATAAAAATAACAAAATTTGATATCTGTAATATTATCTGTTAGTTTTAAGTATAACGGTATGAAAACAAAATCTTCATAGATTTTCAGCTTTGTTGAAATGACTGTGGCAGTATTTGTTTTACAAGTTTGGCACACTCTCAGACTCTAATAGTCATGACAGGACTGACTGATGTTTTCTACTGGGCAACAAATAAGCAACTAACCATACATGGAAAATCAGATTTGTTGAAACGATCTTGTTCCAAAGCGACACTACTTCCCGCACCGTTAGATTGAGAACCGGTTACATTCAAATCATCACGACCCGAAATTTAATCGGTGTCCCCATTCATTTGACCATACAAACACGTTGCTAGAATTATATTCCACACTTAGTTTTAACTTTACCGAGGCAATTCATATCTCATTCTCCTGCTGAAAATTAACGCGTGCAATTAGATTAATGCGCTTTGTGATATCGCGTGTATGTTTAATTCCTTCGCGCAATCAATTAGCGACACATTAGCCTAATATTAGATCATTTCTGCGATCTCAATGGAATGGATTCTCTTTCGGAAATTCGAATGACTAAAAAGGAAGAACTAATTTTCGTTATGAAAACATGATTAATTTCCCTTGTGGAGTATTCCGAATATTGCGGTTAAAATCTTGGCAGTTATTACTGACAATTAATATTTATGGATACACATATATTCATTAATTAATTTGATTAGTTATGAATGTGTGCTTTTTTCATGGTATATCAAAATTTATTATTGATAAACTGTCTCGTATGGCTGGCATACGAATATTACAACCCCGTGACGAAATCTTGGCCAGCGTTTTTTCAAAATATATTTGTCACGGACTGTGAATTGATATTTCTGAGAAAAATTTTGTGCTTTATTCTTTTTAATGTCGAAAGGAAAAGGCATAAAAGCGAAGAAAAGTACAACATTAGAGATTACTGGGGCGATTTTCGTCTTCCCTGGTAGAGATTGAAGTTTTATAGACAACTAAACCTAAAAGATAAACACGCATTTTTGCCTTTTTCGGAAGTGTTAAAAATTAAGGTTTGATAAAAATAACTATTAGAACAACTAAACAATTAGAGAAGGTAAACTTACACTATTGAAAACTAGTATATATAAATAATTTATTTAAGAAAATATACTAGTTAATGTCAATGGAAACTGGAGTTTCGTGAAATGCGATTCACGAGCTCAGAGAGACTAAGCAGCATGACTGACTGTACATTTGAATGTTTGTGCCATGTACAATGGTCATCATAGTCAAAAGTACAAGATTGGATGGTTGTTTGATGCTATACGCATGCAGATGCGCAAAAATAAATTTTAAAAATTCCTCATTTAACTTCTTCAAACACGTGTTTATAATAAAACCTCAAATATCTTTTCTTGGGTTTTGCAGTACTTACAGTGACGTCATGAATCACAGAAAACAATTTCCAGAAATTGATATTTTACGGATTTCGTAATTTCAGGTCCACATTTGTCAGTTAAATCAGCTCTACATAAGGTCTCAGTAAGCAAAACATCATAAAACTTCCAAATGGTTAAAACAGTCAAAATTGGTTAAAGGCCTCCGACGTGAATTCACGTAACATATGGAGAAAATCGACCAAAACACTAGACCATTAGATCGACAGCCGCGCGATCAAGCCGGAACACGGGACCTTCAAGCTTCAGCTGTCTACCATTTTGAGTGCCTTATCCACTCTGTCATGGTGAGGCTTTGAACACTTATGAACATTTCAGTTACACCATCTTGTAGCCATTTTTTTAAACAAAAGCTACAACTGATTTTATAAATAAAATCAATCATGCCAGCTATCTATTAGAACCTTTTATAGATAAAGCATTCATCTTTCTAGATATAAAATAAAAATTTCAAAAAATTGAACAGTTTAGATGTCGTAACCCAAATATGAGTTGTCCGCGTAAGTGTCTTTTCGACTGAAGAGGTTGAAAATCCGTAGAGCCCTCGTTTCGATTTTTGATGGGGTTTCGCGATTCTCAACTTTCAAGACGTCTTCAACACTACAACGTCTGTTTGTTTGAAAAATTGCTGCTATTTGGGAAAATCTACTTATATAAAACACTAACGTCCGCGTACCAAAATCGACGATATTTCTATACTGCGAATGGCAACAGCAAGACGTAAACATTAGCTTAATAGCAATAACACATGCCCAAAAATCCAAGTTAACAGTTCAATGATGTCAAATGAAACAAGCATATTTGTTACTGGTTAGGTATGTCACGCAGTAGCTGGATTACAAAATAACAGTAATGCACAAGCGAAAATGCAAGATCTTTCCGATATTTTCACAGCTTTAAAATAACTAAGTTACAATTATTGGCACGTTTATCACAATGGACTAAAGCATATATTAGTCATTTCCTGTTCTTCTATATTACTGCAACCATGGTTACCTATTAAAGAATGAAACCATACTGCATGAACACCAGGTTGCTGACTTTGGCAAATTAGCACTGGTGTTATTAAACTAAAATAGCACCCATTAGCGGAACCATGAAGCCCATGAATAGAACGGCACCACACTAATTTGAGAAAGCCCGCAGCTTCTGCAATTAAGATGTATGTCTGCAGGAATTTGTACAACACATTATCGCCCAATACTGTACTTTTATGATCATTTTTATAAATAGAAATGTCACCAATTATGTATTTTCCTACATTTTGCAATGTTAGCACTTGGCATCCCCACTATGGCCCACATCGCTTTTATGATGACACCCAAAATGTGTAGCAACCCTAACCTAAATAAATTTAATGAAAAATACTGATAAAACAAAGAAACATGATTTTCATTGAAATGTTTCCAATAATTTGGCCAACATTGCACTGAGTATAAAGAACAGTAAGATATGGGGCGGCGAAGCTGGCCGCCTCCGCGGCTAGTATAAAGAAATATATTAAATACTTTTCGCATCTAGAAATCTGCGATTCAACAATTTCTGACTAAATTATGGCAATTTTCTGTATTTAAATTTAAAAAAATCTTATACATTCTAAGCCGATTGGCTTAAAATTCAGCGCAGATATGTACACAGGTGTAGCAAAAGCCAAAAAAAAAAAAAAAAAAAAAAAAAAAATTTCACAAATTTAAAAAAATCTGGAGTGACTCCACTCGACTTTCCGAACACTTACGATTAAGATCATTACCAAGCATTTAAATAAATTTTAATCGATGAATAATTCAAACATATATACCAAATTGAAGCTCGATCGAATGTACCGTTTAAATGCTAGCGCACTTTCAAGAATTTCTCCCCATAGGCCATAATGTAAAAGAAATCTTTGTCGTAGCCCTGTAGAAAAACTATAAGTCCTATAAACATCAAAATCAATACCGGTCTTACAATGGTGGTTTATAACATGTATACCCAATTTGAGCTCAATCGAATGTACCGTTTAAACGCTAGCGCACTTTCAAGAATTTCTCCCCATAGGCCATAATGTAAAAGAAATCTTTATTTTATCCCTGTAGAAAAACTGTAAGTCCTATACACATCAAAATCAATACAGGTCTTGCGACGGTGGTTTATAACATGTATACCCAATTTTAGCTCAATCGAATGTACCGTTTAAACGCTAGCGCACTTTCCAGAATTTTCCTCCATAGGCCATAATGTAAAAGAAATCTTTGTCGTAGCCCTGTAGAAAAACTGTAAGTCCTATACACACCAAAATCAATACCGGTCTTGCGACGGTGGTTTATAACATATATACCCAATTTGAGCTCAATCGCATGCCCTGTTCAGGAGCTATCGTGTTCAATCACATACACACACACACACACACACACACACACACATACATACATCTCGTAAAAATAGCATAAATGAATTCAGAAGACCTCAAAACGTGTAAATACACCAAAATCTCGAATTCGAATTTTTTCATGATTACAATACTTTCCTAACATGGTACATGTTCGGAAAGTTAAAATGAAAGTACATCAAACATCTATACATCTATTTTTGTGATGTTTTGGTAAAATTTACTTTTAAAAGAATTGTTTCCAGCACCTTTAAGCTTAAAGTTTCGCTCTCATATACAGAAGAGAGAAAGAAAATCTTACCTATTACAGTGAAACCTCCGTAAGTTGGACACCTGAGACTCCTTCAAAAAGTGTCCATCTTTCGGAGTTGTCTAAGTTATAAGGGTGCATTTCTATATTATGAACATGTTCCGTTCAACGGAAAAGTGTCCAACTTAGGGAGGTGTCGGTTTATGGGTGCGTCCAACGTGGGAGGTTCCATTAATGTCTTTCTTTCTTCACAAGTGTATGCAAATTTTGGTTACAAGTAACACTTCATCATTGCATACTGGAAAATAAAAAACATTTTTAAGAGCATTCTTCATTTCACGTTTATAATGTTCTTAAATTGCTTCCTAGAATTGTATTATATTTCTGTCAATTTTTTATAACTTTGATGTTAGACCATTCAGCTATTCCTATTTATAATTTTAAAACATTAATTTTCAAGGTAAAATTAATGTTCTGAAAAAGTTGTGAGTAATTATCTTAAAATTTATGGTGTGTCCTCATTTTTTTTAATCAAAGGTTGAAATATGTTTTAATTTTTATTGAAACACAAATGCTATTCTTTGGCACAATTCTTAATTAAGTATTTTTTTCTAGGACTCATTTCCATGTCCGCTTTAACAGAAATTTTTATTGTTATTTCTTTCCTTTTCATGATGCTAGACGTTTATTGAATTTAATTAAATCGTTTTTATTCCTTTTTTACACCCGCGTTATTTCACAAATATTCCATCATAATCCATTTTTATTCAGAAATGTCTAAGAAAAGAAGGCTTAACGTAATCCCTGTTGCAACAATTCAGTTAATTGAAATATTTTCTAAGACCTTGGGAGATTACATCGCCGCCTTTCGCCAGCCTCGTATGTTCTGGAGATTAAAAAATTGTCCTGAAACAGAATTAAATATTTCCGTGAATAATTTCTAAAACAAAAGTAATATTGGTTTTTTATGATTAATTAATTGAATACAACAGAATTTTATTCTTATCGCGTCAGTCGAATTGCTAAAGTAAATAAAATAAAACTAGTTGATACACAAAATGCGTTTACTCGGGGAAAAAAATAGATTTTTTTTCTTATCAAATGATAAATTGCTGTCAATAAAATCTACTTTTAGGTATTACTGTATACGTATGTTATATATATAGGGTGTATTAAAAAACACTGACCTAGATTTTTATTCCTTAAGTATTTGTCATAGGCATACACATCTGAAGATCGCGCTTCATTAACTGTACACAAATTACGTAAGAAACCAATGTTTGAATAAATGCATTACTTTTGCCACTGCTAGTATAGGCACTCACGAATTTTGTTCACAGATATCTCTGAGTCTTTTTATGATAAAAGGGTAAATTTTTGTAGATGACCTCCTTAATATGCTGGATACATTTTACAAATCGGTAATTTTTTTTTCGTACGGAGAGCGAATAAAAATTTAACTTTTGTATTTATTTAAATTTAATCACCAGAAAATTTTATCAATGCCATGAAACTCTACATCTTGTTTTAGGTAAATTTGTAATTTATTGTATATATATCAATGATTAATGTTTAAGGAATAAAAGTCTAGGCCAGTGTTTATGCGGCATCCTGTTTATAAATGTCCAAGGTGTCTGAAAAAGATCGTTGCCAAACTTAACATGTTGGACTGTCACACTATGAGAAACAAAATTTGCACTAGAACTTGTGTCCAGAAATGCAAACGGCGACCGATAGAGGGCGATGTTACGGAAGCGTGATTATTTTAGCCAGAACATTGCCAGAGATGGATCAATCGGTTTGCTAACTCAGAATTGGATGATATGCATTACGTGTATGTTGTTGCGTATATGGAAATGGAAGAGTGGCGGTACAGTTGTACCTTGAGAACAATGTTAGCAGACGTTGAGAGAGGGATAAATGATGTTTAAAGTAGTGTGACTTTTATTAAATGACCTAATATGACGTAATTTATTAATATGACTTCCCATGCGCGGTACCATACGCGTAATGCATATTCGCCAGGTTGAAATGATCACGCTTTGCGAAATGCTGTCTAGCGGTCACTGTTTGTATTTCCGGGCACAAGTTCCTTTGTAAATCTTCTTTACCATGGTGTGATAGACCAGCATGTTAAGTTTGGCAACGAACTTTGAGACACTCTCTATACAGCTGAAGTACCCGTTCTTTGGAGGAGAATAGGAATTGATTGAACACACTCTTGTATACAAATGGAAAACAAATATTTGTGCAATCATACCTTCTTTAAAATATGTATTCCGATGATGGAGAAAATATTTAAACATGTGTAACACATTTTCTTTCAAAGTTGAATGAAAATGGCTGAAATTCGGGAGAACCAAGGCTTTCCGATTTAAAAAAATGCCAAGCTTTTGTTTTCTTTATTTTTCTGCTTATCTGTACAGAATTTCAAACCACTCGATATAACCTTGGCAAAATCTCTTTCAAAGATTAATATTTCTAAAAATAGGGTAGATAAAATCGACACGCATTGTTCATTACGTTTTCTCAATTTAATAGAAGTAAATTAGAAGAATTTTGATAGGCTATTGCCAGGTAATCTGTATATGCGGACATATCTTGCTAGAAATTTCATTTTTTTTGTTCAGAGCTTCTTAATGTTCAGCCATTAAAGCAATTTTAGCTTGAACTATTAATAGCGTGACATTTTAAACCTAACAGATTTAACCTAAAAGATCACGACATTTTAAACATGAAAATCTTCCTTAGTTAAAATATTTTTCTCGTTAGATTAAATTTAAATTAAACTTCTCATTATCTAAACAGAAAATAACTTCAAGTATTTAAAAGGAATATCCAACAAACTTATTTTTTAAAGAGGGATTACATAACTGAATATACTATTTAAAGACCTTTTAAAAGCGTCAAAGGCATTTAGAAGATATATCAAAAGTGTATCTGAAATTAAATGATCGAGAAAAATTTGTAAGAAAATGTAAATCTGTGTTATTTAAACTAATAGATAAAATATATTAAGCAAACGTTGATAGCATACTAATTGTACAAAATAATACAACTCCTTGAACAATTCAAGTAATATATATTGTTTTTCAAATACAAGTCTAATTTAGTAAATAACAGCCATAAAATGTTTTTTTAATTTCTTAAATTAATTTACTATTTAAAAAAATATTCTAATGTATTCAAATTCGTACAATAATATTTTACAGTGATTGGAACAAAAAAGCTGACATTTTAATTTGGTAGCAATACTATTGACAGTTACATTGTGTGCAAAAAAAAAAAAAAATCTATTGGGTGTTTTTATGTAAATACTGCAGCGGTTAAAGATCATGCTATTAGCTCGAAATACTGATTAGGATTGTTGGGTTATATTGGGTTGCAACCATTTTAAAATATGAAACCTGAAATAGTACAGAAATTTGACTTTAACAGAAAAAATATAGGTAATTTTCAAATTTTATTTACAAAGCTGAAAAATCTCTATGTGTGATGTGGAAAATTATCAGAAGTTTGCGTTTATAAACTACCGTATGCAATATTTACGGTAATTTTCGGTATTTTCGGTAATAAAGCCGTTTATATTTTTTTCCAGTCATACGTTTGTCGTATGTCTTTAAAAAAGTAAATATGACTAGACATAGGTGAGCATATGTCGCCGATACGGTGTTTTTTTTTTTTAATCAGACCCTAGTTTTAAAAAGAAGAAGTAAAAACTTATTCAACCTAAACAGAATGTACAAAGAAGCAAAAGGCTACCCAAAAGCATTATTCTATTTTTCTTTTTTAACTGAGTCTTCAGAGAAATAAAAAAGTCGGTTTTATTCATTATGTAGATGACTCCCTAAAATAAATATTATTATGCGGGGTACTACAGAAAATTTACCAAAGTTAAACGACATTTTTCTTCTGTCTGTGCGACAACTTTCTCATAGCTTTCTCATGGTTCGAATTTTTGCCACATATAGTATTGTACATAGTATATATCAATAAGCTATTACTCAAACCTATACATATTAATTAAGAAATAAACCGACTTTTAAAACGCTACACTAGTTCAATAATTACCATGGTCTTTAAAGCTAAAATGGCAGAATATTTTAAGAACCATTTTAATAGCACATTTTTTTATCGATTAATTCTTTCGGAATTGCTCAACTACTAATAAGCAAAATATTTATTACAGGACTACATTTAGAAAAAATATGTTATTCAATATAAATATTAAATTGACAGAAGGTATCACAAAATGTACTGTCAGATTTGAGCATTATTTTTATACCATAATTCTCTATCAACAGCATGGCTAAATCGATTAATTTTTTAATAAGCATTTTAGTACATTCTTTATATATACTTACATGTGTGTGTGTGTGCGTATGTAGTGCTACAGTCAAATGTGAGTAATCTTTTTTTCTTTCAAATGTCTCTGCAGCAGCCTAAACAGAAGATGTTGTATGTTCAGCATTAAAATAACAGCAAGTGATAATTGAATTTTTATCGATATGCAGGAAGTAGTACAAAAATAACACTGTGTCAATATTTTGAAAAGCGAGACTATCTCCAAAAACGTAAATAGCATTTCCTTTAGATAAGATACTGGAAAGATGTGAATTACGTAGAGATTCTTATGTAATTTAATTTTTATCAGCCCTCCTTGAATTTGCTCCTTGTTTTTTAAAAATGTATAATATCTAGAAGCAGTAAAATGTGGAAGTCGCTTTACAGATATTTTTTTCAGACACTATTTTCTTTAAACTTAATTTCCTACACCTTTAAAACTATTTTATAGGAATTTATTTTTAAAGTGTAGTTTAACCTTTCATGGCACTTGTCTTTACTTCATTTACTTTGTGAGTAATACAGTGGATATGCGATACAGCGTGTCTGATTTACGCGGACTGGATATTACGCGATTTTTTCAAAAGAAACGTGTTGAGAGCTAACGCGTACTGCTCGCCTGCTACGCGAGATTTTTAGCCAACAACAATAAGTGCAAACCGGAAGTGCGGGATGAAGACGAGAGCCAATCAGCCGACGGTATTCCATCGCTCGTAGCATCACTGAAGGCGGAAGAACCCAAACAGTCCCATTCTAAACCTGGCGAGATTTTTCAACAACACTAAAAAATGAAAGCAGAAGCGAGGGGAACAATGTTATTCTGTACAGTACTGTACAGATATGATTACAGCCGTGCTGTGTCATACTTTACAGTAATTATTATTATTGCTGTATAGTACAATTCTAATTATTATTTTACAATACAGTATTATTGTTAAAGTGCAGCACTTTATCATTATTGCTGCATACCGTACTGTACTTTATGTCTATCTCTTCTACTGATCATAAATTTTGTGGATTTAAAATGTTGTACAGTACTGTGCAGTATTATGTTGAATGACACTGCTTTTCCTAAAAATGCATTGCTTATTCGTTACTTTATGCGAGAAATGGTAATATATCGTTAGTTAATGGCTTAAAACAGTTTGAAGAGTATTTATACGAAAGTATCGTAAGTATCGTGAAGTAAGACATACTCCCAAGTACCTAAAGTAATTGTGTAAATATTTCAAAGAGTCGTACACACATACCCTTTCTCATAACGCGAAATTTTCACTTACGCGAGGGGTTTTCGAACGCATCGCTCGCATAAGTCAAGACTCTACTATATTTCAAATCTAAACTATTAAATTAACATTTCTTCCTTTCTTTTTCATATTTTTCTTTTGTTCATCTCATAATCGTTCAGCTATGTAACTTAGAAAAAAGATTATCCACCGTAAAGCAAATATTATACGTAGGTTTTAGGAATAATATATTACTCTTGTAAATTAGTATAATGTTATCTACCGTATTTCATTGTGAATTAGCATCGCTTAAGGAGAACAATCCTTTGTCCAATGAAAACAAGAACAGGGCTATTGCAAATGCTACGTCCCAAATCCGAAGGGCTATACAGTGGAGCCTTGACTTACGCGATGGGTGCGTACCAAGACACTTTGCGTATGTGAAAATTTTGCGTTGTGAGGTAGGGAACATATACGACTTTTTTCGAACACATACACTTTTACTTTAAACACTTATCAACATCCCTCATACTGTTTTAAATCATTCCCTAATTATATACTAACATTCCCCAGATAAATTAATGAATAAAGCCAGGTTTAGACTGGAGCTGTTTGGGTACTTCCACCTTCAGTGATGCTACGAGAGACGAAATACTGTCAGCTGATTGGCTCTCTTCTTCAGTAGTAAATCAAGAAGGCGAGAGTTACACCGCACATACCGCACTTCTGGTTTGCGCTTTTTACCGTTGGATAAACATCTCGTGTGAAAAACTCGCCTAATATCCTATTCGCGTACGACCGATCGTTTTGTAGCGCGAGTCCACTGTATTTACAAAACTTCAGAAGATACACGCATTTGGGTCAAAAGAAATAAAAAAATAACAGTATAAAGTTATAAATGTTCAACATGACCACTACCAGAAACCCGAACGATACCCAAAGTGTATCATTATTCACTTTATTCAGCATGTCAGGCGTTACAGCTCCGATCTTGCAATTATTCTATTTTTCAGTTGAACAATTTAAAGGCGAAAAAAAATAAGAAAAAAGAACAGGAAAAGAAGTGCTAAAATTAATGAAACAAAATGTTATAATTTCTCAATCAAAGCAATGCGTGAAGCGGAACGCTACCTTGTATTTGTTCTTTCACTTACGCTCCAAAACTTTTCACAGAGTGTACGAGAAACCACTAACACTAGGAGATTGATCTGGTCGAAATAAAAAAGATACTGTACGAAACAGCTTCATCAGCCTTAAACAATCAAAGTTATCGAATAAAACCATTCTCTTTTGTTTCAAGTACATGCAGTCTATAGGTAACGCTGTTAATCTGTGTGGGATATCATGTCACTGATATAAAGTTAGGATTTTTCCGTTTTTTAATAATTGATCTTATCAATTATTAAGAAACAGAATCTGTAATCAACAAGCTTACGATTGTTAGCATTTACTTATACAACCTTGGATAATCTGTTAAACGTCTTGTAAACTGTCAAAAATTGAAAAGTTTTTTACACTTTTCAAAATAATTTCAAGTTGTAGTGTACATGACGAGGAATTATGTAGTTTATCCTGGATGTTAGTTGCGAATATTTAATATGTTCACAACCATAGTTGCAAAATTTGCATCCCTCTATGACCAACTTTTCTTTTCCTACTTTTTTTTTCAAGACCAAGACGCAAATGTTGTCGCAAAAGGGAAACCTTCACAGTTGTATCTTTGCAATGAAGACAAATAAATAAACTTATGGTTTCAAACGATAAAAAATAAAATAAATAAAAATAAAAAACATTATTTTTGAATTTTCGGGGAAATCGCTCGTGCGCTGAAATCATGCTTTTTTGATGCTTATAAAAAATTAATTTTTTCATAAAAGTAAATATAATTACGGAAAATCAGCTTATTGTGCATGTTTGCCTTAGCCAATCAAAACTTAGGTTTCTTGCAATGAAAAGTGAAGTTCAGTGAAAGAAATATTAAGCATCTACCACTCAAATGGTTAAAATCTTAAAAGTTTTGAACTAATCTAAGCTTTGTTTACAAATATCCTAAACTATCTTGAAGTATACAACTTGTATGCCCACTCGGAAATGAGAAGTTTCCTAAGCCTTGTACATTCAAAGACAGGAGCAAAGTGTTGCTGCTTAATGGCGGTGCACGCAATTAGCTTGATGACCACAAATAGGTAATTATGAGGGGATATCCAGTTGTTTTCATCTCAGCACCAGCCCAGCAATTAATTACAATGCTCAAAAGGCGGGTAAACAATTTCGTAATTGCCGTATGCTTAAGCAGTTCTTTTAGAAAATAAATTTGAGCAATATTGAAAATGAAAATATATATAATAGGAATTACCTAGTGCTTTTATATAAAAACAATTTGTATCTGATTAATATAATCACTTTGATTCTATCAAGAATATCTTTTAATTTTAGCACTTTCTCAATTCCCATTGAGGAGGTAAATATGAAACTGTAGAACTAATGAAACAGAAAAAATAAATCATATTTAGCGCATGGTTTATAAAATACTTTCCATCACTATCTTATTTGCGCTTTCACTACTACTTAAGCAACTTTTATCCTCCCCCACCCCTTTCTTGCAAAGACGTATCGGCGACGAATATCCACATGTGTTCATCGTGCCTTTCAGGTAAGAGTCACTACGGAGCATGAGTGCGGTGCACTACGGAGCATGAGTCAGGTGCAGCATGTTGCAGCTGCACCTGAAAGACTGAGATGCAACCAAGCACACAAATATGAATCACAACATAGGTGACCACATGATTGTTTGTAGGAGGGGCGGGGAAGTCAAGGATACTGCCACAGGAAAATACTATATTTTAGTGTTGAACCACTTCTACGCTGGACCAATACGTAAATCACAACGATAATGTTGCTGATAGGTGTGGGGACATAGCCATCCCTGCCCGTAAGTATAAGCGCCCATTGATCCTAGAAAGGTAATTGGTACTGTAGTGATTCATCAAAGATAGGAGCGAACAGGTTAAAGCCAACTATGCATTAACGTGTTATTAGAACTGAAATCTAAGAAATTTCTGCTATCCGCTGCTTTCAAAGAGCCATCCAATTTATGTGCTATCATATGACACTAGAATGTTTTAGTACTTGCTGTAAGCAAAAGATTCAAAAAAAAGAAGAGGAAATGCTTACAACCGATTGCTACTTTTGATAAATTAAGCTGACTTAAAATTAACCTATCGGAACCACAGATAAAATTCTACAAGAAAACCACAGAGTGTGAGAATTTGGTACCGAACGAAATTCAATATTTTAAGTCAACTGGAAAAAAAAGAACAAACTTCTCATCCTACCTAAAATGCAAAGGAATAACTTGCTTCCAGGCCCTTTCTCGTCGCTGGTCTAACCTCCTGTCCTTTCCTCGTCGAAAATTGACATTACACTTTTGTCGACGGAGAACATATTTTTATTAACTACATTAATATATATTCATTAGCTATGCAGCCGTAGTCTCACTGCTGTTAACGCCATAAGTTGCTGAAAAATCTGCCAGCTAATGTCGTCTCTGCTGGACCCGTATGAAGTACGGGAATATGGCAAATTTTTACAAAAATAACTTTAAAAAAAAGAAAAAAGAAAAAACAGGAGTGCCGTGATTAACATGGTCGTCCAATGTTTGTCGAAATTTTATTTCAACGAACCTCCCACGATCTATAGAAAACACGGGAACATTCAGCTGTTATTTACAGTGCAGAATCTATCAGATGCGTATGTAAAAACGAACCTCTCACACTCCTGAAGAAATCTCAAATATGAAGCGACTTTGTTGCAACGTCCAGACTTAACAAATCATTCTTGAAATAGTCAATCAAAACTTATTCAAGAATTCCGTATAAGATTTTATTGTTAGGGCGTAATTTTCTAGGCGGTAAATTTGCTAACTTGTACCGATATGCAAACTAAAAGCTATGGCTCAAGAAGAGCACCATTCTCGCTGGCATTTTGAAAAATATGATCTCGTAAGAGTTCCCCTATAAACATTTCCAAAAAGTTTCGTAGTGATTCTCTTCCTTTTTATTCAACCAAAAATTCAGGGGTTACTAAATTTCGAATGCAGCCAGCAGAACCGCTTAATAGCCTCGCATGCAATTAGTAGGATGACCACAAATGGGAAATTATAAGGCCGTTGCAAACGTATAAAATTTATTCACGAACAGTAGTTGAGTGGTTAATTAAGTAGCACCCCTTCAAAAGGAAGCATTAATGGTGTGTAAAAGTTTTATGGGGAGAGCAGTAGCCTCGGTGAGATGATATGTACAGACGGGATTATTTTACTAAAGAACTACACCTTTAAAATGTATGTATTTTTAAAATGTATAGATGTATTTTAAAATACTTATAAAAACGAAAAATTTTATCCTACATTTAAAGAAGAAATCTGTCCCTTTCTTTTTTGTTTGAACAAGATATGTTTATTTTAAGAACAAATTTAATTCATAATACATATTTTTATACAGGAAGCTCTAAAACTTTCCGTATTGACAATACAAGAATATTATTTGAATATTCATTTCACTAAACATCTTTCATACGATTTACGTTCAAAATACGAATAGCATCACAATTCGCTGATTGAGTGATAAACTGCTTTCACTATGAAGAACAAAGTACCAGGCTAGAATTTTATTTTTGCACAGTTTGAGCAGGGAAAGAACAAAAATATGAAAACTAAAGAATTGGTGCAATCATAAACAGAAGATAAAATTTAATATTTAAAACAACACCATAGACAATGATTTCATTAAAGTGGAGTACGGGAACTTTAAGGGCACTATGTATAGCAGGGTGGGAAAAAAAAATTAATTTCAGTTTTCTAGATATGTCAAAATGTGCAAATACATCAATAGTAAAAAGTGTAAAAATAGATTTTCAATATAGTAGCTCGTAAAAATTTTAAAATCGATATTTTCACTCCATTCTACTGTAGAACTTCATAAAAATGATGGTTCAATCTGGTAGCGTGATAGTTCCATTTCAGACACCTTATACTTAATCATAACGAAATTGTTTTACAGATTTCACAACACAGTGCTCTAAAGTCTTTTTCTTTCAAATAACAAAAATTGTTTAACAAAATATTGGAAAAGACACCAACGTGAACTGTCTATGCAGTCAATACTTGCAGTGGCGGATAACTTTCGTTACAACCTAATATTACAGCGTAATTAGTACTTGTTTAAGTGATAGTTACCTTATGAAAATACTTACATTTATTATTGATTCACTTATTGCAAAATTACCTCTTACTAAGAATAAAGAAAATTTAATTTACGTACCTTTGTAATTTTATTCTTACCTTCTAAAATATTGAGCTAAAATATTTATGCACTTCAAAGCGACTTTTTTTCAAAATTTGAGAAAGAAATTTTTTATTCAATATGTTAGTGGTTTTTGGGCGATTTTTCATAACTATTCAGCAATAGGATCGGAAATAATATCCACGAGAAAACGGCCGATATACCATAGGATACAAGAGAATATTTTCTTTTAAAAACTGTCTGTTCTGTATGTATAACATTATTTACTGATTTTTGAGATTTTTTCAAAGAAATTCCTCATTTACCAGAAATTTTCCAGAAATAATTTTTAAACTGTCGCATCTTAAAATCTATCTTTCAGAATGTTTTTAAATTATGTCAGAAAATAAAATAAGTATTCAGACCATTATTTTAACATATGGTTCTTACGTCCCAATGATACTTTTATTTTTACAAAAGAAAAGGTATGTTCCCCCAAATTCACAAATCCAGATTCTTTTCTCTAAGTACTGGCAGCCTTTATTTATTTTCAACGGTTCCTTTAAATTGAATCTAAACTATCCGATTAAAATTCGATTTCTAATTACAAGAGTAAAACAACAGCACGTTTGATTTTGCAGACATCAGCGCAGACGATTTTCCATGGCAACAATTGTTATTCTCCCATTCGGATGTCACAAAGTTTTATAAAGAATGTTTGAAACTTCAAGTCCCTTTAACCTATGATTTTTAATTATAAAATAAAATGTTTGTCCACATCAGTTTATGTGTGAGGTATTAATGCTGTACCTTAAACCTAAAAAGCAGTTTGATGCAGAACTAAGATATTTAGAAAGAGTGAGGATTTTTCTCTGAAAACCGTCAAGCTTATCTTTTTCTTATTGCAAATGACACTGACATAATTTTTTGTGTCATGATATTGCAATGATCTCAGGTTAGTACTCATGACGCAAACTTTGCTCGTCAAATAACTTTGGTTATTTTTAGATTTCACATTACTGGAATTAACTCGAATTACGCATGTAAGAAAAATTTTCGTTTCCTACCATTCGAAGAACGGGCAGGCAGCGAGTATAGTTCATAGAAGCCAAAATACAACAATTGTGTTTCAAGAAACACAAATAAACTGTGTCCTTTATCAGCAGATACGTATTTGCCAACGCATATGTAGACAGGAAAGAAGAAACTTCTTTTTCCTTCCTGCGTACGCGTGGATTTCCGAGTACTTCTCTACTAATGAAGAAAGTACTTTAGTGCCACTTGAGAAATCAAATTCATTTCTGTACTGTGCTTTTCATGTACATTTAATTACTTTATTGTTGTGTTATAAGTATTGTTATTATTATGTTTCATTATTTCTTTTAAAAACTTACATACAAAATAAATTATTTCAGTGAAGAAAATAAAGAGAAATACTTTGCTTGAAAACGACATTTATCCAACAGTTTTAAATTTCACAATTTTTAACACAAACAGTGCTTGTTTTGAAACAGTAAATAGAAATAAATATATTTTAAAAATCGTCAGCAGCAGCTAGATTTATTTTCACATGCTGTTGATATCGTGGACTTACTATTTATTCAAACGACACATGACTGCCCGAAATATGCTTAAAATAGTTTATATTAAACTGACTCAGTCACTTTTAGAATGAAAAAGAAGCAGCATATTGTCTCTCGAAAGCCAAATAAACACTCCTTAAAGTTTAATCTGTATGCAAATTTCCAGACACACTTCGGCTAACTGAGACAAAGTATTACTGCCATAAATTTGGTCCGAAAAATCTTAAAACTTTTACAGCAGAAAATTCCAATATAACTTTGGACAAGCTCTGACAAGTTTTGACGTTAGCGACATAGTTTAGGCAACTTGGCAACGCAGTTCTTTTTCTTAAAGTGCATATTCAAAGTTTTATAGGTTTTGTTAAGTAAGCAAATAATCAAGGTACGATGCTTATTTACTTTTTATCTTCTTGGTTTATGCGTGCATTGCATCTCTTTTGAACTACTTTACGGGTGAACAAAAAATGTATAAATTTTTGTCTAAAAGCAAAAGGAAGTTACTGGAAGGAAAAAACTAAAGTAAACGTAACTTTTTTTTTTGTTCGTTCGTTTGTTTTTCCTGTGCGCATAAAACAAATTACGGAAAGGGTGCGCCATAGTTAGCGAAATGGGAGTGTAGATTTCTTTTACGATGAATATAGTAATAAGAAGAATGCTATTTCAGCACATTTTACTCCTCTTATGTTTGTGATTTTATTTATCTAAAAAAAGTATTGTATTTGGATATAATCAATTAATATTTCCATAAACTCTGCATGAAATAAAGTTAAAAAAAGATTCTGCCTCCAATTTTGATTTTTTTAAATATTACTTTAATTTTTTTCTAAGCTATTTTTTCGGGGGCGGGGGCTTTAAATATTCTTGCTGATCATTTAATAACATACTTTTTTTCTAAGAAGAACATATGCCATACGAATATCAGATATGCAAAAAAAAAAAAAAAAAGAAAAAAGAAATTTATGGGATACCAAATAAATAAAGATTTTGAAATAGTTAAAACTTTGTAAAATAACACACACAAAAAGGTAATTATTGTCAGAATGCACGTTTCGGATGATACAAAATGGTTCAACCCTCGTCAAGTGCAAAATTTCTACCGTCTACAACAGCAGAAGAGTGATAACTCAGAGAGAAAGATGCGCCATTTTTTTAATAAAGAAGGTTCTTGCTCTTATAAAACGAGTTCATTGTTCCAAAAACACGTATAATAGACGAAGTCACTTTCAGTAATGGGCAGTGATTTTAGGGATTTAATACAACAAATAAGCCAAAATTTCCTCCATCGTCTAAACTGACAGGAAAGTGGATTGAAAATAAGAAAACTAATATTTTAAGAATGCAAAAGTCTCATAGCAGACAGCTGGATAATATAGTATGGTTATGAAATCGCACTCGTCCCGGCTTTTTGAAATCCGACAGATTATTTGCCTTCTGTATTTAAACACGTTACAGCTGACATAAAATTTAATAGGGCATAAAATCAGTCAGAAATAAAGTTATTTTGCAGAAAAGTATAATGTGGCAACAGAATATTCATTTGGTGGAGTCGGTAACAAGATATAAATTAACTGCGCGTAAAAGTTGATAAAGGTTTTTTTTTTTTTTTTTTTTTTTTTTTTTAAATCTCGGCATTAGTGATTAGTATCGATATTTTTAAAATAATAATAGTTATAGGATAAGTATGAAAATTGATTGTTATTAAGGGTTAGACTATCACACGAATAAAAATACGTCCTTAAGATTGCTTCCTTTAAACCAGTGCAAAAGGATTGTGAGCGAACATCATTCCAGACATCTTTAATTTTTGCGAAGAGCTGGCTTAGAACCCGCATGGCTTTGGGAGTGACCCAGAGGAAAGGCCAATTTTCCATCAAGCGTGGAATTCTGATTCACCCGATAGAAGGTAAATTCAGCCCGTGTGAGAAAAGCAGATGTCAACCGTACAAATCGCACTAACTGCCAAATCGAAGTGAAAATGAAGTACGGTTCCAGAAACCTGTAAAGTTGCATTTTATGTTTGCTCATTAATTAAAAGTAAACAAGTAAATACTAATCGAAATGTTAAAGGGAATTACGAGCTAATGACTGTGAATTGGTTTAAAAAGAAAACTATTTTTGATTATCAAGAGTAATATTTTTGTTTATAAAGCTCCCGTGAGTGGTTAGGTTGGAAAAAAAAACTGTATTTAGCAAAAATTAAGTGAAATTTATTTTGCTGTTATATATATATATATATATATATATATATATTATATATATATATATATATATCAGTATACAAAATAACAAAATAACTCAGTTTCTTTATTATGTTATACAGGGTGTCCCAAAAAGGTGGGCTTTAATTCTTTATCAATTAAAGTGGGCAGTGTAAATTGCAAAAATGTTCAAAATAAGGTCGAAAATAAGACTCCATTAAGAAAAAATTCCTCTCGT
This sequence comes from Cheiracanthium punctorium, assembly GCA_038373885.1. Taxonomy (NCBI): domain Eukaryota; kingdom Metazoa; phylum Arthropoda; class Arachnida; order Araneae; family Cheiracanthiidae; genus Cheiracanthium; species Cheiracanthium punctorium. Next base: position 155,422 of record JAWZYV010016501.1, on the reverse strand, counting down.
TGATTTACAATAATTTACATTTTTTTTTAATTTGTATACGACTCCGTATAGAAACATTTCCTATTTAAATGTACCTTATACACTAATGAGGGGATGTACCAAATTGCAGCCTTTCATCATACAACGTCACAGAGATATCTTTAAAGAAAGATGATCGGGGACTGTACATGATTTTGAATTTAAACGTTTATTTCTAGAGTGGGAAAAAAGGTTTTCTTTTGTAATTTCTGTACGACCCCCTGAAACGCGATCATTCTACGTGGATTTTTCCGTTCGAGAACCATGGAAAAGTGGTTTAAGTGAGCGTTATACTTATCTTTATGCATCTGACACTTTTTAAAGTATAATTATCAATTTTTGTACGTCACCTCGTCAGTGTTTGGGGCACATTTTACTAAATGAGATTTTTTGCACGGGGGCCATATACAAATTTAAAAAGTGTAACTTTTTGTAAATGAACTAGAGGACTTTTTTCTTAACGGAGTCTTGTTTTCGACCTTATTTTGAACACTTTTTTCAATTGACACTGCCCACTTATCTCTGATAGATAAAGAATTAAAGCCCATTGCCACCTTTTTGGGACAAACTGTATATAAATATTATATAGATATGTAGATAGACAGACAGATAGATATTATCATTTAGGATAGATTTATCATTTATGTTATTTGTTAATTCCATGTAAAACTAATCGGTGATCAAAACATGAAATCTAAATATTGATGTTTTTTTTCTTCTAAGTACCAATACTACCACATTAGATGAAAAATATAAATTTTCAGATATTTAAACAATACATACCCGAGTTCCGATACTTTTTAAAATTTTGTTAGAGTCACAAATTTTGCCTAATACATTAATATTTAAGACTCTATTTATCCAAAATTTATTTCCCCCAGACAGTTGAAATTTATGCATTTTTATTCAGAATTCTGTGGTCCTTCTTAAAATACACTGCGTGACAGTGAAAATGCAACACCAAGAAGAAAGGGTCAGACAATTGTGCTAATTTCAGGGTAAATGCACCTTGCCGAGTTATGCTAATGGTGTAAAACTGGCAGCTCGCCAGTGCACGTGGAAAAAGATATACGGGAAGGAACCGGTAGAACGGAAAATTTTTGTGAAAGTATTGCTGCTAGAGTAATTGTCGTAGAAATTTTATTCTTGTCTCAGAGGACACGTGTAACCAGAGAATGCCAGGCCACCGTCAGCGGAGGCAGTTCCAGCAGACCGACGATTATACGAAGGGCATAGTGATCGGACTGAGATGGGCAGGTTGGTCCATTCGGCAAATCTCGGCAGACACACACCTGGATCTGCCCACTGTACACCGACTGTGGCGAAGATTGTTGGAACAAGAAAATGTGGCACGTTTAACGGGTGCCTGTGCAGCCAGAGTGACGTCAACACGCGTGGATCGACGCATCCACCGACAAGCGGTGGCGGCCCGCAAGCTACTTCAACCTCCATTCTGCGACATGCTCAAGACACCTTGGATGTTCCTATATCGACCAGAACCATTTCCCGTTGATTGGTTGCTAGTAGCCTGCACTCAAGTGTCCGTTAAGAAGACTGCCATTGGCTCCACAACGTAGATGCCAACGACTGCAATGGTTCTAGGCTAGAGCGACGTGGACGACAAAATGGCATAGGGTCGTGTTCTCAGATGAGTCACGCTTCTGTTTCTCCAGTGATAGTCACCGCGTACGAGTGTGGCGTCGACGCGGAAACAGGTCCAATCCGGCAGCAATTGTAGAACGCCCCACCACGCGACAACTTGGCATCGTGTTTTGGGGAGCAATTGTGTATGACTCTAGGTCACCTCTAGTTCGTATTCGGGGCACTATGACGGCTCGACGATATGTGGATGATATGCTGCGGCAGGTGACACTCGCCTACCTTCAAACGGTTCCCAACGCCCTGTATCAGCAGGATAACGCTCGACCACACACTGCTCGCATCAGCCAACGTGTTCTGCAAGGTGTACAGACGCTTCCCTGGCCACCGTATTCTCCTGATCTGTCGCCAATCGAACACATTTGGGATGTGATTGGACGCCATTTGCAGACCCTGCCACTAGCCCGTTCAGAAAACGAACTGTGGCAAATGGTTTGGGGAGCAATGGTTGCCAGGGAATGGAGAAACATTCCTCAGGACGGCATCCGTATTCCCATTGACTCCGTACCTAGACGTGTTGCTTCGTGTATCGCCATCCACGGTGATCCGACAACCTACTAAGACGATGCTACTCTCCCTCTGTATTATGCATATCATTTTGAAATAAAGATAACTTATTATTCATTGCTGTCTCTTTCTGCTGGCCGAGTTTCAACACTTTCTGGCAACTCCTTATGGGTGTTGCATTTTCAATGTCGGGCAGTGTATATAAGGCAACCATGACAGAGAGAGAGAGAGAGTTTTGTTTTTTAATTTAAAAATATTCAATAATTTTAAATCGAAATTTTTATTTTGTTAAATATATTATTTAATCAATACGAATGCCAAATTTGATTATGAGATTTCTATTGCACCATGGTGAAAATAATTATTACATGTGTACAAAATTTATTTTCCGGGGACGAAGAATTTTACTGAACGGTGGTAAAAAAGTTGGCGTAGTACTACTAAAAGTAGACTATACTATGCGGTTTATTTCTTCGTGTGAATAACGACAGATATCAGCCATCGGGGCTGGTCGTAGCAGTCAGTCGTCCTCGATTGAACCTCCTGGATGCCAGTAGGTAGATGTAGATGTAGTTAGAAATATTTTTCAAACTCTATGAGCCACAGAAGTGCTGAACTATCTGATCATTCGTGCCTGACATAGTCCTGCCTCTAGCCTCCCAATAATTCTAGCCTCCATCGCATTTCTTTTAGCAATGATGGCTGGAAGTCATTGTTACGAATAGATTATACTCGATTTCTTATCTTACAGTGATAGTGAAAATTTGAGGCTTGACTAAAAACATTCATTTTTATGCTCCTAACACGTTATTTATTGTGCCTGAAAAAATATTAGTGTAATGGCACTAACTTGCATACTGCAGATTACTCAGCAACATTTATTCGGCAACATATTCCAGTTTCATAGGGATCGTCTAATTTTTGAGCGAGTCATTGCAATTTTTGTGATTTTTCCTTAATTTTCGGAAACCAGTATGTATGCTCTGTATATCTTATTCATCATTGAACTATAAAGTTTAGTACTTATTTAATTTAAAATATTTATTTCAATAAATATTTAATCTACTAAATAATAAACAAGATTTCTTATTTATGTTAATCAACTTTGCAAAACTTTATGGCGTTTTAATATTAAAATAATGCTCTATTGAAAATTTGAGAACGGGAAAAGTTCATGACCTTTTAAGTTTCTGGAAAATTAATTATCAATCGCAAAATATCAGATTAGTCAGCAAAAAAACTCTCTAGAACTCATACTGCCGTCTTATGATATTGTTTTTAGTTTTTGGAACGCAGTGCTTGACAGATAAATTGTTGATAGCTTTCCGCTTTATCAGATTTATAGCCACTCGGATATTTTATTCTTGTCATCCTTTTATTCTGTCAAAACAGACAATTTGCAGTTTTAAAAAATACTAAATTTCGATAAGCAAGCGTTTTAATTTTGCTTTTCAAATTTTTCTGAAACTTCCAAAAACTTTTTGAAGTGATTTCTCAGTTAAATTTACATGTCCGTGATTTTTTTTTTTTTTTTTTTTTTGCAATATAAATATTATAAAATGTTTGTTTAGTAGAATAACAGATTAGCAATATACAGTACGAAAAATAAAATACCGTAGTTTGTTTTCCTATGGATACTACGTAACATCTGTTCCGTAGAGAAATCTAGGGTCAGCTGTAACATTTTATACATTTTGATCAATATTTACATTACTTGATGGAAGAACTCAATACAAATTTGAACTATACTTTACAGAACCTTGACGTGAGTGTAGCCTTCGTTTTAAATTTTACATATTTCACTTATTATAATTTTAATAATTATTAGCTGGCGATAGGGCCTTGGTACCATCGTGGTTAAGGCGTTCAGCTCATAACCGGAAGGTTGAGGGTTTGATTCTGGCGTACCACTAGCGGTGTATGTGCCCATTAAATCCGTACCTCCGAAAGTCCTCTCGTCGGCCGCTAGCAGTTTCCGAAGTGTCGCAATATGCAGTAGTCCCCCATCTTCTGATGAGGATCCAATAGTGATAGAACAATTCCAGGAAGGATGTATGTGACAGTGGCGTAGCCAGAAAATTTTCATGGGGGTGGGGGGTGGGGGGGTTACGATACTTCAACTCATGTACAGGTGTGTGTGATAAGGATATACATTCTGTATGGCAAAAAATTTCTCATGGGGAGGTTATGACCCCCCTAACCCCCTTGGCTACGCTACTGCTAAGCGACACATTCAGTGACGCGAACTGTCCTCTCTTGGCTAACAAACAAACAATTAGCTTGTTTTATTATGGATACCACGTAATATCTGTTCCGTAGAGAAACCTAAGGTCAGTTGTAACATTTTATACATTTTGATCAATATTTGCAGAACTTAATGGAAGAACTCAATATAAATTTGAACTGGACTTTACAGAACCTTTGTAAACATTTTCATGAATGCGATTTTGGAATGACAGTTGACACATGTGTAAAATTTTAACTGAGTGAACGTCGCTGTATAGTCTTACATTTGTCCCCAATTATGGATCAATAGTAACAGTTTTATGGAGATTTTTAACAAAGTTTTTCACACTGAAAGTGCAAATATATTTGGCACAACATTTACAATCTTATTTCTTAAAACTAGCATCATACAGAAAAATGATGTTATTCAATGAGTTAATAGATAGGCAATGCTAAGTAATACATGGAATTCAATATGGTAATTAATTAAATGTTCTTAAACTGAAGATTAGAAAAGGAAACAAACAAAAATAAATAAGTAAACGAACTATTAGTAATTATTGGAATTTTTAAGAAAGAGTTCCTCCGATAAACAATTTGATATTCATGGTGGGATTCATTATTCGCACACGCCTCATGATCACGCCTCATCCTCAATTTATTATTACACGTGATACAAGTGTTAAACCTGCCCTTATGATCTCTTGTTATGATTGAAATCTTGTTTATATTTTGATGTTATGATACGATTACACTGAAATGTTTTGCAGTATAAATTCTAAGCTTTATACAGTAACATTAGGATAAAAGTATAAGACCTTGATAAGTCACTTATGGAATTAGTATGCCTTACGGGTTCGGTATTAGATGCTAAAATTTAACTGAAAAACATTTTTACTTTAGGAAAGAAAGGAAGGTAAAAAAAAGTTATCCCTTATATGATGCAGGTATCTCAACTAGTTTCTTTGCCGACTCAACAATCCATTCTAAAAACAATATGACACGGGTCTGCCCTTCAATGCTTTGAGTATTTTAAACCATACTCCATACTCTTGACTCTTCCTAGAACTATATCATGCATTAAATACAAACTGTTGCAACTGACCCGTGTTATATTGTTTAGAATGGATTGTTGAGATAGCACGGTAGGCATTATACACTTACTCTAAACATTTATCATTAATGAAATGTTTTGATAACATTTTTCCAACGCTAAAAATGATTTTTTTCTCATTATTATTTAGGCATCTCTATGTGCAGTTAAAACAGATTGAGAGAGTTGATTTTCTAGATATTTTTAACAGATTTTATGAGGTTAAAGATGCATCATGTAAAAAGTTTGTGAATTAATTATTTTATAAATGAATATAAACTATAATCTGACAAAAATTTCACCGTCAGTCATGTATAATTATAAATTACAATAAAAAGCTTTTAGTAAAAAATAAAATAAAATAAAATAATAATAATAATAATAATAATAATAATAACAGCTAGTATCTTTTGTCTCAAACATATTTAAATATCATTCTGTTTTGTCCACTATTCGATATAGCATGTAAAAATAAATAACTTGCTGAAATAGATGTTTATATTGTGTGAGTAAATAAGATCTCTACGCACGTTTAGAGATATTTAAAGGTTCTACCTTTTTTTCAAACAAAAAGTGCAACACACACAAGCACAACCAGAATAATTTTCATAACTAAAGGAAAACTGAAAGAAAACAGAACTAGTGAGTAGTTTTGTTGCAGTTTAAAATAAATACAAGTGACATAAATGGAGTATAACACGTAAATTCGAATAATATTCTAAATATATCTGGAAAACCAAAAAATTAACATTCGTTTAACCCTTAAAAAAAACTGACTGCGTTCATAGACCATTTGCTTAAAATAATAAATACACTGAAAAAACTGTTTTGTTGATTAATTTGTTAACAAAATATGTTGACTAATTTGTTAATTGATTTGTTAACGAAATTATTTTTTAAAAATATTTGGTTATTTCAACAAAATATTTTGCCAATTTAACTAAACAATTTGGTTGAAATGATCAAATGTTTTAACCAAATTTAATTTAGCCAAACTATTTGTTTAAATGGTTTATTTGGTTAAAATCAATCCAATTTTTTGTTTGAATTAACAAAATTTCTTTGCTAAGTCATGTGCTGGCTAATTAACAAAATTATTTTGTTGTTTTTATTGTTATGTTTTTTAACCCACAAACAGGTGGGTGAAAGTTTCAGAAATAAGACTAAATATTTTATCTATTCATCAAAATTCATATTTTATATTAGTGCTTTAACATATTTATAAAGTAAATAAAAGAAATTCGATGTCACTTTTTACTTTCTTCATACGAAACTTAGTAAGTAATAAAAAATTGCTTTCGAGTTCTTGATAAATAAAATAAATGTGTATATTTTCTCTAATTTCTAGTTTATTTGATAATGATAAAGGAAGGTTTCAGTGAAAATGAGAAATGGAGTATTCGCGTCAGCTATTTTGAAGCTGTATTTTGAAGTGGCAAACAATACAACAAGAAATCGGTAGTCTACTTTATTTCATGCACAATCCCTTATCTAGCAGAATCGGAAGTGCCCGCGCATTTAACGGCTTTTATAAACGGAATACAAAGCTAATAAACAACCAACGTAATGTAATCATTTTAATGGCGAGAATGTTTCATTTGGAAACTGAATGTATTTTCTCTCAGAAATGATACAAAAAGAAGAAGTGCTAAAAACATAAGTGATTAGCTGTTTGCGACATAAAAATGATATTGATTTTAAAAATATGTGCACCGGTAAAAAATTTTAAAATACAAAAATGTTTTCGAAATATACACCAAAAATTTATCATTCGGTACTGTCCAGCTTAGCCATATTCAAAAATTTTTTCATACAGCCTATACATAAATAATTATTTTTACGGACCAAGATTTTTTACATCCTTCGATATTTTGTGGCCCGTAACACTGTTGAAAAGTGATTCTGATTGTTTTAACTAAGTTAGTCTAAAAAAATGAGTGACTCTAAGTTAAATCTGTAAGGACTTGTAAAAACACTAAAATAAAAATCTAAATTTTTATAAACAGATAAACTAATTAGGCTTATCTCAAATTTCCAAGAAATTGAGGAAAAGTCCAATTTATTTTTGTGTTTGATGTGTATGATATTATCCTTTTTTAAATGTATTAGCAATCAGTTCAGTTCCTCCCTTAGTTCTTCGCTCTTCCCCAGTAAATAAGAATTTAAACATTTCTCCTTTGGGCGGATCTGGCTTTCTTTCGCTCCAAAGCGTTAAGTTTTATAACAGTTGATTGTTGCTGCTCCTGCGCAACAATCGCATGGTTGCGCTTGTTGCAACTGCGACAAGCTCAACCATGCGAGCTTGTCGCAGGTTGAGCGACATTTCAGTGGTTCTGGGTTTTTAACAAAAACGTTTTGTCAAAATTCAAAGCATTTGGTTAATTAAATTTAGTTGAATCAAACAAACTTTTCTTAAATCAAAAAAACAAAGCTACCAAAGTACTTAAGCAAAGAAATTTTGTTGAATTCAACAGAACACTTTTTAGCGTGTATTTTTCTAAATATTTTAGTGAGTATTTCGAATTAAAAATGTATAAATGACAACAATCAAAATTGTATTTCCTTCTTTTTAATTAGAAATTTCTTGAATTTTTATAAGTAGTTTCAAAATATCGATATAATAATTTATATGTATTTACTAATAAAATTGTTGCTAATGTTACAGACCGTGTGTCAAGGAATATTTTTAAATTTTTGAATTGATTATAAATTTAGTTCAGGTGAATGTACATTTTTTTCAAAACTCGTTCTTTTTTCTGAAGATGAAAAACTACAAAACAAAATCAATTAAGTCAGCACAAGAACTCAAGTCCAAGAAGCATAAATACGAAATTCCATTCAATGATTAATTTAATTAATGATTAATTTTTATTGGTTCTGTAGAAATAATGTTTTCTGTGCAGAAACTGCTGCAAAAATTTAATTCTTAAAAAAAGTATTTAAAATTTTTAATTTTGTTTGCTTTGAGAGCGGTGGCTTGTTATTTTTCCATTCCACGCATAGAAACGTCAGTCTTTATTTTGTGACAGTGAAGTGAAGCACAAAACAAAGACTGGCGTCTTTAACAAATATTGCCTTAAAAAAATTATTCGTATACCTTGATGAATACGAGCAAATCAAAAGATAATTAGCAGTATATCTCTTTAAAAATCGAAACTCCATTTTCTAAAAACTTCATTCATGTTAATGAAAAATAAAATGCTTGAATAATTTTCTGGCTGTTTACCAAACCTTATCTCCCGTATCTTTAACCATGCAATCACGTAAAAAAAAAAGCTAATAGTTAAACCATTGTTCGTTGATGAAATCCAGATTCTTGCCCTTTGAGCTCATAGTTGTGAATGCGTGTATTTTTTTTTCTCCCATCTTTTCTTCTTTATCTCTTCCGCAATAAATATAAATCCGTTTGCACGTGTCACCAGCAAGCATAATACGCCGGACGTTTATCTGTGGTGTGCGAATGCCGTTCGCAAAGTTTCCGAACTCCACGGTGGTTCAAAAGACGACCAGAATTGTCACTTACCTGTGGAAGAGGCGCCTCAAGTTCAGCTTGGTGTGAAGTGCTTGATGATAGCCGACGAGTGCATCAGTTGATGATACACCGACCACTAGTTCTCGACACAAGGAGATATTGCGCAGGTAAAGACTACTGCTGATAATACTGATTGTTTCAGTGAAGTGGCAGTGGCCCATTTTCTAAGTTTTTAAAATGTAAAGAAATTAAAATTTTCGTTTTGTTCGCGCGAGATGAAGTACATCAGCATAAAAATTGAAATGGAACTTTTGGACTGCGTGAATGGACTTTAAGAATACATATGCTCTACCAATGCTGCTCACAATCTCATTTTTAGACACTTCAGTGGAGAAAACATAAATTTTAAAATATAATATAGTGTAATCTTCCCGAACGCACTCTTGGTAATAAAGGCCTCCGGAACGTCCGAAAAAGTGACAAAAATCGGGGTACCGAATAGTCACGTACTAATCCAGAAGAAAATCTGTCATTTTGGCATTGGATTCTTGACAAATGTAGGTGGAAAAATTAAGTAGCTTATACACGGCTGATCAAAATGACTTTTCTTTTTTTTACTGTTAACTAATAATTAATGATTTAAAATTCAATTTAATTAATTAATAAACAAATAAGAGTTAAATTAGTATTATTTCTTGTTTAAGGGATAATTACATTTAATTAATCAGGCAAGTTTAGGTTAAGCTGCGCCAAAAATGAGCATCCCCATACTGATTTTCTTAGGACAATACCACTGTTAAGTGGTTGTTTTCAAAAACTTAGTTTATCAAAGAATACTCAGAAACGAAGGAAAATTTGGAGTCGTTTAACCCTTTGACTACTAACAGGACACATACATTTTATTAAATTTTGAATATTACGATCGCTACGGTAGGAGCATATTTATCCCATCTGTATCGTAAATATGCATAGATGGGACGGATGGGCTGAAAATTATTTTTCAAACAAATGATAGCAACTAATTTGTTTTTATTTGTGGCTTATTTTAAACATCTGCAGTTAAAAAAAATTTCGTAAAAATCGTAGTCAAAGGCTTAATGTTTGTTTCACCGTATCTCTCGCTTTTCAGTTACATTTATTTATAACTCTGCATTGAATTTTCTAAATGATTATAATGAAATCATGTTATAGTTAACTTTTTTAGAATTTTGGAAAATGCTATAAAAGAAAATTTGTTTAACCAGTTCGTTAATACAGTTGTTTAACATTTGTTAAACCGGTGGCTTGCGCAATTGATAAGAAACTAGGCTAACGCGCCCCTTAAACTCAGGTTTAATAAGCACCTTTTAACTGTTTTCCGCCTTTCGGTAGAGCATATGTATCCTTTGTGGCCCTATTTGGCCTCACTGTTGTACAATTTTCAACGATGCGAACTGAGGGATATTTCATAAGGATTAAACGTAAAAGAGGATGAACTCCTTGGAAAACGTGTGCGTATAATTGAATTTACATTATCAAATATTAATTTATGAGACAGAAACTATACTTAGATTTTCAAAAAGCTGTAAATACTACTTTCAGCCTTAGTTGAAAAATTGTTTATTATAAATGTCTTGCTTGGAAGAATTTTAGACTTATTGCAACTGGATTTTCGAAATTTAAAATGAGATTAGCCTATATGAAATTCGTACATTTGTAAAATGCTTGTCCTAATTAAAAATAAAATCTCACAACTTTCGTTAGGTTATACTCCAGAAGTACACCGAATTCTCTTTTTACATGGTGCATTTGTTCCGCGCAATACCATGTTCGAGAAAATCGTGTAAAAAATGTATTTTTAAATAAAGAGCAAAGGTGGACAGATTCTGTTATGTTAACTCTCCCATTTACCAGTCTGCGGATGCTGAGTGAGAAATACATGCAAAAGACGTAAAAATTCTCAAAGTAAGTTTTACTAGTACATATTGGTAAAATATAGATCGGGAAATTGTTTTTTGTCATTATTTCTACTCCGTGTTATTTTGAAAGTTCGTAAAAAAATCCATGTAAAAGGAAAATGAGTAATCTCTTTATAGCAGGTCCATACTTCTGTAATTCATACTTTAAATGTAGTTAACACAGTTTGCGTGCTCTCGGGCAAATTAAAGATTTTGATACTTACAAACACAATATTTAACTATCCTTATTTTTTAAATTTTGGAGTACAGTTTTTTAAAAAGTATAAAATCATTTCTGTTATTTAGAAAATTTTATAGGGTCACCATCACTGCGTAAATTTACAATGCCAAAAACAAACTACGAACGTAAATTTTTAATACAGATTTTTCTTACAGTTTAAATGAAGCTTATAGAGCAAAATATTAAAATATCAAGTATTTTCAGAATGAAATTTGACTAAAAATATTTAAATCTGCATTATAGTGGGTGTCCCAAAAAGGTGGTAACGGGCTTTAATTATTTATCTGTTAGAGATATGTGGGCAGTGTAAATTTAAAAAAATATATATTCAAAATAAGGTCGGAAATAAGACTCCGTTAAGAAAAATCTCCTCACGTTATCTCCTCACGTAAGAAAAATCTCCTCAAGTTACACTTTTTAAATTTTTATACGGCCCCCGTACTGAAAAATTCCCCATTAGTATAATGTGCCCCATATACTCACGAGGGGACATACAAAATTTGACAATTATACCTTAAAATGTGTCAGAGGTATAAAGATACATATAGCGCCAACAATAAACCACTTTTACATGGCTCTCGAAGAGAAAAAATCAAGTATAATGATGGCATTTCAGGGGTCGTACAGAAAGTACGAAAAAAAATTTTTTTCCATTAGCGATAAACGTTTATATTTAAGACCATGTATAGTCCCCGATCATCTTTCTTTAAAGATATTTCTGTGACGTTGTCATGAAAGGCTCAAATTTGTTGAATCCCCTCATTAGTGTATGAGGCACATTTTACTAATTGGAAATGTTTTTGTACGGGGGTCGAATACAAATTTAAAAAGTGTAACTTTTTTTAATTCAACGAGAGGAAGTTTGATTAATGGAATCTTATTTCCGACCTTATTTTGAGCATTTCTTTTCAGTTTATACTGCCTACTTATCTCTAATAGCTAAAGAATTAAAGCCCGTTACCACCTTTTTGGGACACTCTGTATAACCTAATAAAGAGACCGAGTTATTTGTTTGAACCGATAATCCCTGAATCAACCTACGGCCCATCTAGAGGATGTCTCAAAAAGACTGAAACGTGCTATAATTCTTTACTGATAAAGATAAATGATCAATGAAAATTATAAAATGTTTTTTAAATAACGATGGAGGTTAAAGGCTATATAGAAACACCATACGACTCATGCACGCGTTGTCCCAAAAGAAATTGAAACACCTTATGATTCTTTACTGATTAAGATAAAGGGTCAATGAAAATTATAAACATACTTTTTTAATGCGGAAACAGCTAAGATTACAAGACTAAATAAGTGGAGTTGTGAAAATAATCTTATGATAATAATTTTTAAGGATCGCTTTATTTAAAAAATGATTTTGAAGGAAATGGCTTTAAAATTCGTTAATGTTACCTTTTGGTCGATGAATCCAACGAGCCACCAGTGAATCAGCCTTCAGTGATAACAACGAATCAAGGTAGTAATATCTTGATTATTACCAACTGCTGAACCAGCTGTGAATAACCAAGTAAGTTTGATTAGCGGGTTAAACAATTTTTTGGTAGCTGCGTCACGTAAAGTGTTTAAGGATTTTCACACATATGCACACAATTTTTTTTAAAAATCATGATCACTTTATGCATTATTGATTGTGAAAATAAGCCAAGTGACTATATTAGTGAAGATCAGCGGGCTTACTTTATTTATTTATTTATTTTATTTTATTTTTTTTTTTTCAAGTTATGCCCTCTTTGCATTACCGAGCTACGCAGCTAGTCACATGATATGTTTCGAGGTAGAGCATGATTATTTTCCTTTTATACTTAATAAAAGAATGAACATTTTATTTGACTTAAGAAATTTCATGGTTCCGTAAATTTCTGTTTTTTATAAAACAAGAAAAAATCATGTATTCCTTAGAAAACAACTATTTGAACATTATTATTCCATTAAAGGATTTTTCATGTAAATGTATTAATTGATCGTCATCAGATGCATTTCACGTAAAATAAGCACATCATTTGAGGTGGTTAAATAAAAATGATAATCCATTCAATACATTTCTATTTTTTAATATTAAAAGTTTATTCTTGCGATAAAATAATTTTTTAGCTGTCTTTTCGATGATCTTGATAAAAGCTTACAATGCTTGATTTTTTTTTCTTTCAAAACTATACAAAAAATTTATGATTATGTTTTCAAATATTTTTTCTTGGTTTCTTGACATGTTATTATTTTATTTTGCTGTTTTTATCGTCACCTGAAATAAAAAGAACAAAAACGGTATTTTTATCATTCTCTGCGAGAAAAACATGAAGAGGTATAATGGAATGGAAACTACCACAAAAATCTTACTTATCTATATATAAAACTGGTGGTCTGATAATTTTTATAAAGCGTGAATTAAAATGTGCTGGATTGTAAAGCGATTCTCAGAAGTATCAATATTAAATACAATTTATTGTTTAGTTTACATTTTTATCTTCGGTATTTATGCATTTGAAATTCGGTAAATTTTAATTGATTAAAGAACAAGATGATCATTTTAGTTCCTAATCTAAGATGATAAAAAAGATTAAAACCACGTAAATTACAAAAATCATTTTACAATGTTTTCAAAATATAATAACAAAATTTAAATAAATTTGCCAATAAAAATCTTCCAATTTCATTGGTTTCCTTTCATTCGGGGTGTGGAACAAAGTAAAACTTCGATATCCTCAGTCCTCTAAATATTTGAGAATAAAATTTGTTTCTTGGGCGTTGAACAAAAAATATGTTTCACACTCGAACTCTGTAATGCTACCTTATAACATTATTTTGGATAATAGAATTCGTAATCATCCACTGTGAAGTGTGAGGCTCATTGTCATCTGGATTATATAGAAAATTTGAAATATACAGCACAGCTTATGGCCACAACTTTGTGCGATCACTGTCATATCAGCTCGTTTACTGCTTCTTTAGCCCTGCGATTCGTTGCAAAAGTTTAATAAGTGTTTTGGATTCTCAAAGTATCTGTACAGCAATTTAATATCAGGTTTATTATGTTGATTTCAGTAGGAAAATTGAGCATTCTATCCCCTATATTGGAATAATTGAAGCATATGAAAACTGAACAACAACCAATAGGTGTCCAATATTTTTTTTATTCAAAAGCTTAATCAGTGTTTTATAACTTATCGCAACAACGAAAAATTTTAACAATGTAACTGCTGTCTGTGTGGAAAAACTTTGGCATAAAAATAGCGCATCCGGCTCGTATGAAGAAGTCGTCCTTAGAACGATTTGTTGAAAACCCGAGACCTTAACTAAATAACAATTTTTAAGGAATAAAGGAGAGAAAGAAATATATATATGTATATGGAATGTTGGTAGTCCGGGACCAAACAATATATCTTCCGGGAGACTGGATCATCTAATGATCTTTAGTTACAGAGGTTTTAATGGGTACTGTTGTTCGCTCTATCTTAGAACATCCTTTGAAGTATTAACAAAGGCCCGCCCAGAATTTGAGGGTATTTTTCATTTTTAACCTGGTTTTGGGGACTTTGTACAGTGCTTCGAGTCCAGGCTTGTCTGTGAATTGCAGAGGGGTTCATTAAATGCTTCTGCTGTCAGGAGATAGATCGAGTAGTGTTTAGCATCCCTTAGGTCCCCGCAAGTGAGCTGGGAAAGGGCCGTGCCCTGTGAGGAACGCCAAGACGTAGTTTGTGAAAAAGCAGTCCTAGGATTCTGGAGATGCTGCGTGACGCCCTTTCGTATTTTCTGACCATTCTTTTATCAGTTTTCAGCTTTCCCTTTAGAAAAGCTGATGGTTGTGCAGTGGAGGACACGTTAATCTCCGCCCTGTTGGTATTCTCTTTAGCAAACTCATTCTCCTGAAGGCCGATGTATGCCTTGATATGTTTTGTTGTGGCCTGGGGTAGTTTTTATAGCAGTTTTTTGTCTTGTTGAATTAGCGGTTCTGTTGCACCAGTTTGGGACAGTCCGGGGTATAGGAAATAGACTGTCACTTAGTATATGCAATTTGTTGGTTTTATATGTTTACACCATTGGAGAATTTCTCTTATTGCTATAGTCTCGGCTTGTTAACGCTATTATAGTTTCTTAGCCTGAATGAGGCCTAGTGAATCTCTATTCCGTCGTCGTGTACGACAAATTCTGCTGCTGTGCCGAAATTGGTCTTTGAGCCGTCTGTACTAGAGATAAGTTCGGGCTCATTTTTCAAAGCCCGAGCAATTTTATTTAAGTCGCAGCCCAAGACCGAAATTTCAGCTAATATATAAATAAAAGTCAATTACTTCATTGACAGACTATCATACATTTTCCTATTTGAGCAAAATAATTATCTTTTTAAAAGTACGTTTATTTCTCCCATGAACCACTTTTTAAAATCTGTTTACAAGAAATATGTTCAATAAAGAAGCAATCGTGAACAACAGCGACCCAACTCGAGTTCGGTTCGACCCGGGCTCGGGCTGAGCCCTTCTCATCTGGTCGCTGAGTTCTATCATCTCGCTGAGTTCTATCTAGTCTGTACACATCAGCACTCCATGTCTCACTTCCTGCAGTTGAGTGTTTAATAGAGTCTTTGATTGGATGGATCATCCAGCGATTGACTTTGTGCCGTAGTGAATGGGAGCAAGGTGAGATCTCACCGGGGTACTGATTCAACAGCTAGGATTGTTCATAACGGCCATTCTGCCTTTGTTTTTACTAGGAGGTGGAAAGCAGAAAACTCTCCTCCGTTTAAGGCATTTATCTCTTTGGCAGGTAGCCCTAATGTGCTTTAAGCCTTAACCTGGATTAAAAAGTATTATACCACACTTTCTTCTTTTTCACTTCCACAGAAAAGGTTTCTGCAAATTTACAAGTCCATTTTTGACGTTTCATTCTGCTGCTCGAGTGTAAAATACAAGTATTTTTTGAATTACTTAAATTCTATAAGAGTTATAAAATAAAGTATCTTGGTAATCTCAGACAATAAAATATCTAAGATTAAGACGTAAAAAATACTTCCACACATTTCTCTGGCACTCCAAATCTACTCAGCAGTTTTCCTGCAATTTTAAAAAAGCTTTTATAATGACTGAGTTCTATTTAGGAATAGAGTTATGCTTACTTGACTGCATAATCTTCCAAACTATTTTAAAATTAATAAAATTAGTACATTTAACTCTTATTTTTAATTTTCTGTACAGCAGCTATCTGAATTTTTTTTAAATCTAACATATTCGGGATACTTCACGAGTTATTTCTAATAAGTGAATTCAAAAACTCAAGTCGAAAAAAGTTTTATTTTTTCCTTTGTCTCTTGTGCTCATGAAAGTGATAGCAAACTGCGAAAGTGCTCTAGATCTTTATCAAAGTGTACACTTAACAAAGTTCTTGTCATTTCTCCGATTTCAATTTATCATAACCAGGTGAAAGACTCCGGCTATCAAATCAATCCCGAAATTCTTCGTTTATCAGATATCTTATTTTTATTAAATAAAAATGCCTATCTACGTTAAATATAGATAAAGTGGAGTACTTCCTTTTGTCGGAAATCAGAGTAATCTGTTGGATTCGGAATATTTAGTACCCTTTTCTATCTAATGCCATGCACTTCACGAAAGATAACCGTTACTTCACTTTGTAAGTACAAAAATAAGGACCCTAAAAGAGGGTTTTTACTTTGAATGTCAACACTCACAGAGATCTACGTAGCTATGCTTAAATTTTGAAGCGATGTTCAGGAACAAAGTACGTTCAACGTTGACGTTGAACGAACGATTCGTGAAATATAATTTATTTCACATGAAGATACGTAAAATTTTGTAAGCAATAGTAGACTAATAAGCGTTGTTAATTTTGAAATGAGTCAGTAATTTCAGATGAAGTTTCAAAATTCACTGTGCGACACCATAGCACTGACAGTTACATTTAGAGTTTTTTTTTTTTTTGTTTTTTTTTTTGTTTTCAAATTACTTATGGTAAATTGTTATGTTAAACAATGTTGATATTTACATTTTTAAAAAATGAGTAAATTATTGAGCTAATGGTTAGAGCATAAACAATGAAAGCTAATTCTACTTTGTACATTTAATGTTGAATGAAATAGAATTTTTCAGTTGTTAGAAATTCACTAAAATAAATATACAGTGCAACTGGCGTACAGTGCAAACTAATTTTTATATATTCACTTTCGCAAAACCTGCTTCTTTCAAACATACGGGGAGTTGAATGAGTTAATTTTTAATTTGTATCGTCTTCATATTACGGCACAAAAACTTGTTTTTGTGTACAAGCACGTTATCTGTAGAAGTTGTATATCAAAGTATTTTTTTGTGTGTGTGTGATTATCATACCTCGTTAGATACGCAGAACCTCAAGCATAAAGCTACACCGTTATTTTTCCATGTTTGTATGAAGTGACGGCCTGATAACTCCGATAAAATAATTTACAATTAGATAAAGACGTCATTTGTCATTTTATTTACATAATTACGCGACTCAATTGAGGAAAAGTTTAACCTAAATTTTAAAGTTTAAAAAATATTCGTTCGATATTCAGTGACACTCAATACCTCAACGTGACATATATTTTAGGAAAATGCACCAAAAATTTAATTTTTTTTTGGTATTTCTTTTCAACAAAAATAAAAATGTTATTTTGTAAAAAAAAAGTAAATAAATAATTATGGAATTAATGTTAGGAGATTTTTAGTTGAAATGTCTATACCTGAGCTTGGAAAACCTAAAAAAAAAAGCTCATCATCAACGTCTGAATTAGAGATTACAAAATAGAACTAGCTAATTGATATCAAATTCACGAAAAAATGATAAATAGAAGTTTTAAAAATCCGACTAGCTGTGTGTGGAACTCATTTAGTACGTTAGTTTATGAGAAATCGCACTCATTTTTTTCCTCTATTGTAATCGATGAATAAAATTAATAACGGGCCAGTATCCGTTATAAAAGTAATGAGTTAGATATTAAAAGCCTATAAGAAAAAAAAATAACTCAATTCACCGTGCACAAAATGAAAACATTCATTTTTCTTCTGACGAACTCAGTTCGGGTAATTGACTTTGCGGGAATTTTTGTTGCTTTTTGTCGGAAAGTCTCACTGTGTGCATTCAGGTAAGATATAAATTTAAAAAACTGTAGATGTATATAAATTAAATTCTAATCGTAATGCACTTTAAGTAAAAGCTGATGGACACATATTTTGATTCGATTTGGTGAAAATTACGTTAATGAGTATTCAGAAGTGAAGATAAAAGTTCAACTTATCTAAATCTATACATGTCAACATTAGGAAGCAAAAAATAAGAATGTCTCATCTTCAAAAAAATAAAATGACTCATGCTACTGAGACGCAGTTAGTGTCACTTTTGCTGATATCAAAGGGCAAAATAACATTCTAGACTCTCGTTAAGATCATGTTTACACTGAAAGTTACACATTAAGAAATCTGAAACATTCGTTCTACATAAATGCTATGTCCAAAATGTCTTATCTTTTGCCAATGACGGTAAACTAAGTATTTTTTTTATCATGTTTCAACGAACTTGAAAGATATTTGTGACATTAGCGTGCTAATTTTTAAGTTCGTTCAATAACTTAAAGAAACGGTGTGAAACTTAAATGCGTTCTATGCATAGTTACACAGAATGCATTGTTCATTCGAAAACTCAATTTTATTGCCAGAACAAGCCTATAGGTAAATTATTTTAATACATTATTTTAAGACATACGAAGTGACAATTTAATACTTGCTCAAATTATCAAATCGTCTCCGCAGTTTAAGAACTTTTATGATAGTCATATAGAACATTGGAGCATTATCTACTAGCTGTTGTAGTGGATAACTAACCATTCTATCAGAAAATCAAATACCTTGTGTCCGGGTTCGATACCTAACTTGGACTTGGGTGTTAACTCGTCAGTCCCTTCATAAGGGCTAAGTTCGCAACCTACTTTGTGCCTCCATAATACTTGAGGCCTTAATAGTGGCGAATGCTCGATGGGCAAGTGCCCACACTCTGGAAGAAAAAGTATTATCTACTGATATTATAACCATACCATCTTTCAAATTTAAATGAAAAACTTCGTCTTCAGTTTTGTAAAATAAAAAATGCATACCAGGGAGTTAATCGTCAGCTCAAACTAAGCGAAGTTTGATAAATTACAGAACGCTTTTATAATTAGTTCCATCGGTGATTGGCATGTTCCTTATCTTCTAGAAACCGCAGCATGAGGGTGCAGGGGCCCGACAGCCTCAACAGCTGGGTGATATCAGCTGCTTGCTGTTTCATAAACATGATGATGTATGGGATGGCAAGACTGTCCGGAGTGCTGTTTGTTGCATCTGTGCCAAGGTTTAATGTCAGCAGGCAGAGTGCGTCTTTTCCTTACACATTTGCCAACTTCATGAGAAACACATCAGGTATGACACCCATCTTTCTATATTAAAGTATTGAATAATAACATCCGGCCATAATAGTGCTTTCGAAGGTCTGGTTGGTTTTATTATTAATATTTGTGTACTTACGTTGCTTCTAGACCTTGTATTACTAGTAATGAAATTGCAATACTAATGATATCTTTGCATTTTATGATACAAAGTATGATACAAAAGATTTTAAACAGATTTCAAAATGCTGTATAACCTATGCGTTTCATACGACTTATCTTTCTTTTATTTATTTATTTTTGGGAAATTTAGGACCATTGGTGGGATATCTTGGCCATAAGTTTGGAGTAAGAGCAGTCACTACATTCGGCGCTATTTTAGGCGCCACTGGAGCTGGTTTTTGCTATTTTGCGGAAAGTATTACCGTGGTAACTATTCTATGGGGAGCCGTTTTTGGTAAGTGCAATTCGGAGTTCTTTGTGAGTTTTAATATCCAAATGCTCTAAATATTACTTGCATTAGGATGGTAGAAAGTTTAAATTATACCTAAATTCGAAAAGCAATAAAATAACATTAATAGTAAAAATAATAATAATAATAATAATAACCTAGTTAAAATGCCATTTTTATTTTGAAAAAAACAAACTTTCTTTTGAGGAAAATTCCAAAATAATATCTGCCACTGGGACTGGGCTGTAAATCAATAAATCTTGAGATATCGATACGGTAACTTCGTCATTGTAACTTCGTCGATACGATTCATACATTTCAAAAACATTAATATATCAGTCTTTGAAAAATTAATCGTTTGGTTTTGTATTTTTAAGTTTTTCGGCCAAACACACGTACTCCGACGATTTGAGACAAGCCAATCCGCGATGACGCTCCCCTAGTGCTCTATACTCTACTCTCGAGACTGTCAAGATTGAAACGACTGGCGAGACAGTCTATGAGCAGTATGGTGTCTAGAAAAATAAAAAAGTTTGTGCATATTGTTATCATACATACATGCTAATTTGTACACTTCCGAAAGAATTGAGCTTTTACATTACGTTATTTTCCAACTGCTGAACAATCTAATTCCTAACTGTATAATAATCAAAGCAGTTACCCTCCATTCTTCAATTAAAGAATTTATTTCCTGTTTTTCTCACTTAAAAGAACTTATTCTAGAGTAACCTTTTTTTTTTTTTTTTTTGTAATCTTCTTTCTTACTCATCGGGTCTCATAGAACAGATAACACGTGGTGCATTTCAAGAAATTCGAGCGCTCTTGATGTTAATAAACAAATTTAAATCAGTTCTTTAAAAAGTACATACAATTTTTAACAGCTTTTAAAAATGCAATTACTCGGCAAAACACACCTGTAGTAGAGATTCTTCTAAATACTTACGGTCTCTCGAGGACATTTTTATGGCTTTCTGGATTTATTCTGAACTGCGTTCCAGCTGCTTTATTGCTGGCAAAACCAAATTTTGTTATAAATCCATCAAAACAAAGCTATTGTGAAAAGGGCGAAAGACAAAGCATCGTTTCTGGTAAGAAAGTTAAACTCTATACTGTAGAAAATGATTCTACAACGTCTAACACTTTAGAAAAAAAGTAGTTCTTGATGATATTTCTACTGAACAAATCCCTGTTCTAAAAACAAACATGATATTTTGTGCTAGTGATATTCAAGACAAATTATGAGATATGTTACTATTGTAGGTACTATGAGGTGCATGTTACTATTGTAGAAGATAAATTGAATGTCAGATTGAAGAACAACAGTCAAATTTTAACCGTTTTTAATAATCAGACAAGCATTGTTTAAAAAACGCATTCTGATCCAAATTAATATCAAATCAAGCTTTGTAAGGCAAACGAAAGTTTTTTATCAAAGTTATTTTTTTTTTTACTGACGCGCTTATTGGACGGGCAATGGACCGAAGTAACGTGCTCATAATACCTTTCTGAATGATGCTATTATTTGTATACATAGTTCTTTTTTCAAAAAAAAATCATTATGTAATTATGATTTCCATCTTTTAGGTCTTGGGTTTGGCCTTGGTAATATCCTTCTACCAGTTGCAATAAATGAATACTTTGACAAACATCGAGCTACTGCTTCCGGGATATCTTTCTCTGGAGCATGTCTTGGATCTTTCATACTGCCACCTGTAGTAGAGATTCTTCTAAATACTTACGGTCTCTCGGGAACATTTTTATGGCTTTCTGGATTTATTCTGAACTGCGTTCCAGCTGCTTTATTGCTGGCAAAACCAAATTTTGTTATAAATCCATCAAAACAAAACGATTGTGAAAAGGGCGAAAGACAAAGCATCGTTTCTGGAAAGAAAGTTAAACTCTATACTGTAGAAAATGATTCTACAACGTCTAACACTCTAACAAAGCAAAATAATTCGGACATCGGCACAGCTCTAAAAGTAGAAGATGACGTTAGCAAGCCATACACTTCAGCTCTAACTTATGAAGAAAGAATTAAAAGGCTTTCGACTCAAACTTTGCTGTCAGATTACTCGATTCGAATGAGCGTTTCAGAGCCTCTGGATGTTGATCAAATAATTGAGAATAGCAAAGGTAGACGGCAGGTTGACCCTGAAGTATTTGAAGCTGAAATTCTAAGCATGTCCTCTGGCAACACTGATCAAGATGGTAGTTCGGGAAAAGATGAAGTATTCGAAAAAGATTTCCGTTCTGCAAGTGTCCAGTACGAAAAACCAGTGACCCTCCACGAAAACACTCGAGCTGTATCGACAGAAAATGTTTTTCCTTTCAAAGAAAAGCCTTACTTAGCAAAGAAAAAATTTCAAGCCTACGAAAATTACGGTTATCAGAATGATACAGACGAAGTCAATGGACTTGACAAAAGTTCGGAATTCGTTCCAAAAATACCCATTCAAAGAAACATCAGCTCACAATCACTGGACAAAGATATTAATAACAGCTGCTCGTATCAAAGAAATTTAGATAACTTCAAAACTGCTACAGACCAACTTAAAAACTTTTCTAATAACAAAAGTGATGATCAAAAAAGTTATGATTGGTCTGATACAAACAACTTAAAATTTGAAAATGAAAAACTTTCAGAACAGCAACTAGCTGAAGGTGAAAAGCCATCTTCACTGGGTGCTTTCAGTATTGTATATGATCCTATGTTTCTTTTAATAGCTTTTACTAATGCATTTTATTGTTTTTCATTTGTATGCATGATTACTATCTTAGTGGACTTCGCCAGAGACTTAAATATTGGAACTTCTAATGAAAAGTATGTCCTAATGCTGTTATCAGTTGGTGATATTACAGGCCGTCTTGGTCTAGGTTGGGTGACAGATCGAGGTTACATGACTACGACAGCGTTTGCTGCTTTATGCTTTGCTTGCCAAGGTCTTACAGCAGCTGCCATTGTGTGGTCGGATGGCTTCATCACACTTATGGTTCTAGTGACTTTGTACGGTCTCTCAGAAGCCGGACTCATAGTGATATTTCCAGTTATAGTGGGACAATACATTGATCAGGATAAACAAACTGTTGCAATTCCATCAAGCAATTTTCTCTCGGGTCCACTTTGTCTGGCAGTTGCTCCATTAATTGGTAAGTGTAAATATAACTTTGTAAAAAATCTACTCTCTAAAAAATAACCATACATTTAGTGAAAACTTTCCGTTAAATTTTACAGAAATTCTCCTGTTATATTTGAATGCAGGACAATTTCCATATATCAAGGGAGAGCTCGTCTCTGGAACGGATTTTTTCTGGAATTTAACGGAATGAAACTTCGTAAATATACGTAAATAATGCTGGCGCCCTGTTTGCCTGTATATTTTGCGTATTTCCATGCTTTTTTACGGTGTATTTTTTCTGTTTGTTTTAAATTTCATATTCGCAGTGAGGATATAACACATTTCGGAACATCTAATTTGTGTGTGAGTACTTTCTATTAAAAGTAATTTAATTTTAAAATGTCCCATTGTTTTCTTTCCACGTTTAATGCGTTTCTAATCTCCCCCCCCCCAGTTTTCACATTGCCATTAAAACTGATTCGCTACTTCTCGCGATATGGTTCGATGATATGCAGGCTCTCTCACTGCCAGTGAAACAAAATTCTAGGAAGTGCAGATTACTGAAATACGAATCAAAATCACAAACGAAAGAGGTCGCAAACTTTGTCTTCCCTTGAAAGTTAGTAGTCACTTTGAACGAAGTGCAGAAGTAATAAAGAACTTTCGGACCCTAGTTCGTCAAAAATTAGTGGTATTTTCTAAAGGAAAATAAATCTTGATTAAAATTGATATTTTAGAAATTCTATATCATTTTATTTATAAACCCATTTTGTTTATAAATTATATGAACACTCCAATACTTCTTCCAAAGTGATTACTAACATGTACATGAAGAGGATGTTCGAGTCTATTCACTATTAGGTGATTCTGATTTCTGGTTTGTCTTTTCTTTTCTTATCACTAGCGTCAGTGATTATGAATTTCGTGTTAAGGAATAACAAATATGATAATTAACAAAAAAAAAGAAACTGACTTCACATTACTTCACCATTAGGTCATCACGATAACTCAAGTAGACTGATACTCTGACCTATTTCGCCGGGTATTGTTTATCTACTCATAAAAATTAAAAATTTATTTTTTCATTGAAAATATCATCAGCATTCGACCAAATTAATTTGGGACCATACCTTAGATACTCACATCCCAATAAAAAAATCGACGAAATCGATTTACACAGCAATAGAAATTTCTAGTAATCGCAAAATTTGTCAGTTATGATCATCAGAATTTAAGCTACAAAAACTTACTATTCTATTCTGAGTTTTTGGAATGAATACTGAGTTATTTTTAACTTTTTTTAAAGTAATATATAGTTTCTTCATCTCCCCATACCTTAAAATCATTTATATTTTTATATAAGCTATCTAACTAACCGACTACTAGATTCCTTGAGTTTTTACGCCCCATTAAAAGTTTCCTTAGAAGTATCTCAGTTTGTTCTTGACTAAAATAATTTGAATAGTTAAATATTTTCAGTTATTACAGGACAAATAATATTTGTCAGGCTTACTTAAATTTTACTATATAAATGCAGAATTATTTATGGCCTCATTCCTTAATTTTAAACTACACAACAAATATTGACATTAATAATAATCAGTTACTGAACTCGTTATACAGGGTGAGCATAAAGTCTTGCCCTAAATATAAAAATTTAATACAGAATAACCGCTACCAACGGGTCACACGTTGAAGTTTACTAACGTAAGTGGTCTTAAATAAAACTTGTAACACTAACCTATGTAACGGGAAAAAATTTACATTATTATGTCAAACGGTTGTTCTGTATTAAATCTTTATAATCAGGGCAAGACTTTATGCTCACCCTATAATCATTTTAATTTATGAAGACTATGTAACAGTTTTGCTACATTATAGCTCTTAGCGTTCCAAATTATTCAATCTTTTTTTCTTCCCACTTGAAACAAAACATTAAGAGTTGAATCCATTGCTTCAATAAGCATTTTTTGCTTAAAAAGGAAAAACCTTACATATTTCAATGTTACACAATAATATTACAACTCACACTTATTTTTTTATTCTATTTCATTACCTAAATGCAATGTACGCTTTTTTATAGGTTATTTCCGAGATGATATTGGAGCATATGACTGGATATTCTATGGAATAGGAATTTTTTCAGGAGTGTGTTGCATAGCATGGATGTTAGCACCATGTATAGCGAGATGCCAGAAACGACGGTAACTTATGATCTGATACATTTAAAAAACTGAAACTTGAAAAGAAGAGTTTTTTGTGGAGTTCAGATTTCACTGTTGTGATGTAATCATCTGTCATAGAAATATCACATTAGATTCTGCAGGGACAACCAACTTGTTTAACTATTTAAGATATATTTTTGTTACTTTGGCAATTAAGAACTCCAACCTTTTCCTCTCCGAAGAAAAACTTGGAAGTTACTAGGAATTTAGTTAATCAGAGCATCCCCCCCCCTTCTACGCTATAGTAAGATTCAGACTATGGCGATCCTGGAAAAAAAAAGTCTGTCAAATGGAATGTAAATTTAAAAGGGGATTTGATTGATGAGCCATCAAAACGTGTTCTCTCCCAGTATGCAAGACTAATACATTTCGTCCAGTTCTTCATCAGTAATCATTGCTCAGAAAAAGTTATGACGATACAATCCCAAATGCTGGCTGACATAAATGTACAAACGTAGGATTGCTGCAGATGTTGAGTTAAGCCAAGTAAAATAACATAAAAAAGCCAACTCAGAGAGCATCTTCTTTTTAAGATCACACGATAGAGATTTGCCTTCTGAGAAAGTTTGCTTGACAATGCAACCCTAAAAGGTCAGCTAAGGCAGATAATTGTGTTGTTCTGTTGTTTTATGGGATTACGGCTTATTAGCTACACGTAGGTCCTAGGTCGAGGGGTGTGGTGTCCTCCGTGGGGGTCTTTTTAAGGGATCCTAACCCGTATTTGCTCTAAGTTTCGGCGTAAACCACGGAAAACTCCGAACGGTTAGGTTGGCGGTCCCTGCCTGTTTTTAAACCTGGTACCTTCCGTCTCCCAGTTCGGATCCCTATGCGCTCGATCACTGACGGGGCCAAGGCAGATAACAAGTAGAAAACGTTGTGCCAAAAAGGAAAAAGTAAAATAATTGGTTGTTCCTATGAATGTTAGTGGCTATGTGCAATATGTAGCACTATACAGCAACGTACTATTACGTATGTATATTTAAAATGTAAAAGAAGTATGTAAGCCATATTTCAGATTAAAAACGGTAGTATTTTTACATTTATATATTTGCTGTTAAAATCTCGACTTTTTATGGATACTTTGTTCTATTACAACCAAAATATTGCATTCGAATCATTCAGTGTCTGTTAATACTACTCATAAGAAAGTAAATCATTAATTACTTGAAAATTAGGGAAACGTAGGGCAAATGATATGTATTCATGCTTTTCTATGAGATCACTGTTATATAATTTACTTCAATGCGACAGGCTAAATTCTATCAAGAAAGAACCAGTTAGCGAGTAAAATTATCATCCAAAGAAGACTATGTATCCTTGATAAATTTCTGTAACATATTTTTTTTAACTAGTTCTCTAAATAACAAGTCCAAATAGCACCAAGATCCAGGTAGACTATATTAAATAAATACTCTTCACAGATTGCTTAGTGTTCTAAGTAGCATAAATGTGATGAATTCAATTTAGGTAATCTTTATTGAAATAAAAATGCGCACTGAAAAAAATGTTTTGTTTATTCAACAACATTTTAGTTGGTTCTATTACAAAGAAATATTTAGTTGAACAAGCGAAATTTTTGTTAATTCAGCAAAATACTTTGTTGATTTAACAAACATTTTATTAAAAGCAACAAAATAATTCTTTTGAAATAGCGCCAAATAAATTTTTGTTGAAACAGCAAAATCTTGTTCAATTCAAAAAACATATTTTTCCGTTATTTCGTGTTTAATTTCTAAGAGTTTCTTAATAATCAGTTGGTAATATTAATTAAAAATTAATAAAAATGAGTTTAATAATTGCAACAACACATGATGTCTTATGAGCTTTTTCAACGCAATATGCGTCCTTTTTACAGAAACGACTGTCTATAAATAGATTTTCTAAAGTTTAAATTCATAGAATGAACTAACTGCATTTAATCTATAAAACTTTTTGTATAATTTTTTTTTCCGTCTGGTACTTTTGTGGTATGTGAATTTTTTTAACTAATATTTTCCTTGGGAAATATCAATTATTTTTAAAACATAAATTCACAGAAAAAACTAATATATCAGGACCATGAGAAAATATCTCAACATAATCAAACATTTTAAAGAAAATTAAAATAAATAATACTATCTGATATATGCAGGAATTACAAGCATTTATATATTTTTCAATATTTAAAGAGTCATAAAAATATTAATTGATCATTTAAAAATGTTTTATCTCATAATTCGAATAGCATATGCTTTACTTCAAATTATTTCCGTACTAGCAGTTACATTTATTTAGCAAATAAAACTAGCATATTTTTCTCTATTATTTTAGTTTTACCATTTTCTGCGATTTTATTTCTCTGGTATTTTTATGATTTTTTGAAGTACTTACTTTTATACAGCATGATTTAGTCATATATTTTAATAAATTTTAAGTATATTTATATAAATTTGTTTAATTAAAAATTTGATTTAGTGCAACAAGGATGCATATTTCCCACCGTTAATTTGTCTACTTATTTTTAATTTGTTATCACCCTTACATCATTTTTTACTAACTTTCATTTATGCTTGTATTTACAATGATTTCTAGTCAAGAATATTTAAATATATCAATTATACTATGAAATTTTCATTTCCTTATAAAGTATTTGAGTAGAAGATTGTCTGCTCACATGAACGTGTATTTTTATTTTTTGCTGGCAATCCGTTGTAAAAATATTTATTAGCTTGAGTATTGTCGTTTTTTATGATCTGTACAAATAGCTGTAAATTAATATTTATATGTTGTTGTTTAGGAAATAAATACTTTTCTTGTTATGTGGAAGTTTCTTATATCGTACAGGAAAGTATAAAATTATGTAGCATTCTTCTATTTCTACAACATTTTCCTCGAACAAGCGAAATATTTACTCCAATTTACTACATTTCGTCTACATTAAGAATAGACGATATCGATACGATTCTGTTTCAGTCAGATGTCGGTGAACGATATTTACTCAAACCAGTGACGTAGCCAGAAATTTTTCATGCAGGGGGGAGGGGGGGGGGTTACGATTACTGCAAATCACATATATGTATACGTGTGTGATAAGGGAGTGAAGAATATACATTTTGTATGGCAAAAAATTCCTCATGCGTAGGGGTTGTGATCCCCCTATCCACACCCTTTTCTACGCCACTGACTCAAGCGAATCAGACTGAAGGATTGAGTATCAACAGATTCTACTTTCACTCCTGATTAGTTGAGGGTCACGTGCTGGATGAAAAATGACGTCACATCGATATCGTCCATTCAGTTTTGGACAAATGGTCGAATTTTATTCAGATAAAATTGCAGAACTTCCAAACTTCACAATATTTAACTTTCCTTAAGGCGATATGTGCAAGTCGAAAACGGAACACTAAAGTGCCATACTATCCCATGAAAAAAAAAAAAAAAAAAAAAAAAAAATCAGCCATATAGTGCTCAGCTATTATGATAGTATGCCTCATTTTTTAAACCTCCGTCCAGTTAATACTACGACGCGTGATACATCTTTGACTTTTTTCCTGTCAATATTATAAATTTTCAGTTGAAATTTGAAAAACAGGTTTCGCGAGTGATCAGCAAAAATATTAAAATTTCAGGAAATTCACATGATGCAGCATGTCAGTAGTTAGACGGTAGAGAAAAAACTAAGGCAAAATACCTATAATTCTGGATGCAGCGAGTGAAATAATTTTTCTGATAGAATAATATGAGACTTCGCGACTTCATTATAGAGGACAGTTATCACCTGAAAACCATGCAATTTCTTTTATTTTCAGTGAACTCCATGGTCCTGATGTTATTCTGCACTATACAGTCGACTCGCGATTTAATGACCTCCACGGAACAGTCAGGACTTCATCAGAGAGTCTTTAAATCGGAAGAGTCGCAAAATCGTGAGTTGACTGTACGTATATGCGTCATAGCAACATTTTTCATATAAAAACAAAATCTCAAGGAAATAGGCTTTTCTCGAAAGCTCAAAATTCCACTATACCCAGACAGCACATAAGCTTAAATCAAGCTTGCGTTTCTTTGAATTTGACGTATTAATACAAGCTTGACAGTTCAATTCTTTTTAAGCTTGCAGCAAGCTTGAAGATTACAAAAAAATGAGTCAGCAAATATTTTCCCGCCAACTTTAAGTCATTTGAACTGTCAAGCTTGAATACAACTTGATTACTTCTTGATTTGGAAAGCCACATCCACATAACAAGTAATTTATTATCAGTCATAAATGTACTTGACCATAGAATTAAGAAAAAAAAGATTCTCTATTTCCAAATATTGAAATTCCTCAAAATAAAATACAAATATACTACAAAATTGATTTCAAAATCAGTCGTTTGTCTCGATTTTGGCCAATATTGCACAACAGGAGTGTTGTGATATTGAAAGTTTTAAAACGTGTGCTGCTTTTAAGTTTATATTATGCTTATTTCCCTATTAGTAGAGTCTATAAATCACACATAACATTATTTTAATTTTCATTCATCACATGGAAAAATAAAAGCAGATCGGCATCGGCCAATACCAATCTCGCCAAAAAACGGCGTGACAACCATAACAGTCAAACTTTAGTCTTGTCACCGCGAGTGAGATTCGCATGGTGGTTCAGACGCTGGCTTCCCAACCCTTAGGTCCCGAGATCGATCCTAGCCGTGGACGCTAGACGGAAACAGATTAAAATAACTTGAGGTTTCAGCTTAACCCTTTGAGGCTCAACCCTTTGCCAATGCTCAAAAGAGGGCAGCCGTTGCCATCTCGACTTAACTACCAGCAAGATGGCGAACGATCGAAATGTTCATCGCGTGCCACAGATCTAAAGACACTTTTTGGACGACAGCTGGCTGTCGTCCAAAATCAAAGCTAATCTAATCTATTCTTCGTGACTGGCAACAGTCAAAACGTCAGAGTTTGGTGTTCGCAGATCGGGAACACTGCGCGTTAAAGGGCTAAAGGGGGAAATGCATGGAAAAATAAAATATATGGGGCGAATTCGTAGTCCGGCGCTCCATGTATTAAGAATTATTTTTTTTTTTGGGGGGGGGGATATTTTTTTTTGAGTTTGAATTAAGCTTGCTATGTCAAGCTTAATGCAAGTTGGGCAAGTGTGAACTTGAACACTTGATTCAAGTTTGAAACACGCTTGAAAATTTTCAAGCTTAATTCAAGTTTATTGCTTTGATAAATCAAGCTTACGGCAAGTTTGATGCAAATTTGCTGTGCTGTCTGGGTATGCTATGCATACATGATATCTTATTTTAAAGATGAAAAAAATTGCAGATATTAGATTTTTGCATCGAACCCTTTAAATAGGTTTGGTTTCCAAATTCGTGTTCAAACACGTGTCCGCTCATAAATATACTGGGTCACATAATTGATAAGGGAAGGTAGCCCAAAATGGTATCCTTAAGAGGAAAACTTGCATAAAATAACATAAATTTTAAAGAAAGTTTAGTCCTTTGCCGCAATGTTTTACACTATATTTTGCATCATAAACATATTTTAATTACATTTTAAACCCAAATGGAGTAACGAAAAAAATACGTAGAATTTTGGAAAAGAGTCCAAAAGGATCATTTTACCCTCAACCAAGGGCCAAATGATCCTTTTGGATCCTTCCTGCCCATTTTAGGTTACTGGAACACGCCGAGAAATAGAACAAACTAAACAAGTGTAATTCACATCTAAAAACATTATTCAGTAAACCAAATCATATTTCTGTGCATTAAAGACTGTATTTCTAAATAAATAGGAAAGTTGGTACTTTACCTTATAAGAGATATGATAAAACACAGTTTTTTTTAAGAATTCTACTCAGACATGTAATACACCGATCGCTTAAATATCGCCATTGCTTCTTCTTGACTTGTGACAACTAGTTTATGGGTGAGCCGGTAGATAGCGCTACCTGTATTTAAGAAAACATATGGATCGTTTTGCCAACTAGGTTCATTTTGGGTCACCTTCCCCTAAATTGGACATTAAAATTGAAAACCATGCTATCGCACCTTCTTTGTAAATTTACACAATTAAGTCATCAAAATACATAAATTTTCCTCAATGAGATTTAGCAATTCACAGAATCAGATTTTAATTATCATACATGGTCATGCGGAAGTACTATTTGTCCAAAAGTAGTACACCTGCTACCATAAATGAAAACGCAAAATTTCATACTATTTTTTCAAATGAGAATAGAACATTTTTATCGTGTGACAGGTAATTTTGTTCTATTTTAAAATATATAAAAATATGAGTGTAATTTATGACTGGACAGTAAAGTACATAGAATCTATATTGCTTTCCTGTCAATATTATAGTCCTTTATATCCTGTTTACTTTTATTTGTTCTATACTGCGTCTCGTACACGGTAAATAACAACGAAATGTTTTATGGTAAAATCTACTGTAAAACACGAAGGTATACTTACCATCTGCCGTGTATTGCGTACTCTGTAAAATTTAAAGTGAGACTGTAGAAATAACGGTTTATATGCAGTGAAAATTTCACAGCGTCAGGTACTGGGAAATTTACAGTAAATGTACAGAAATAACAGTTTATAAGCTGTAGAATTTTTACAGTGCTCACCGTGAATATAAATATACGGTTTAACAGAAAAAAGAAAAAAAGGATTATATTATTTTATGGTAAGCTGTCACTGAACAGAAAAAGCCGACACCCCAATCATACCATAAATACAACGAAAAAAATTTTTCTGTGTACCAATATGAAGACACTCATTTACATTCATTATACATACACACATATACACACATATATGTATGAATACATAAAGAAAGAGCGGTAGAGACAGTGATTGTTTGAAAAAAATACTTTAAATTTGTTAAAATACTTTTTTATAGTACCTTTTCGATTTCAGTCCGAAAGACGCGCTGTATATTCAACGCTGACAAACCTCATTTTTATGTAAATAACAATTTATAACATAATTATGTATCAAAGACAAAAAAGATAATTCAGTCCAAATATAAATAATAACCTTTGAATTCCGAGATTATAAATGAAGTCCATGAATGAAGTTGTCAAGGCAAGTTCTAAAAATGTGTACTGCGTTATGCAACAAACTCTATCTTGTTAATAAAACGTATAAAACAAAGAGAAAGAATGCATATGTATTCGTTGAGTCTATACATTCATTCAAGAAACAGTAAATAAGTGCATTTTATCTCATCCACTTTTTATCTTTTAAGACAAACAAATATAAAGTAAAAATCTGATAGCATTAAGTAATAATATGGCATGTGTCTTCGTAATTTATGTTTTAAACATTGTGAAAAGAAAAAAAAATACTTCTTATTTAACCCTTGGACTGAAAAATCTCTATTTCGCTGCCACCAAAAAAAGGATTCTAATCACAGAAAAAAATTTGAAGAGAATTCAGGTGTTTATCTGTTTCTTGTTTATTATTAGCATACTTTGATATAATATTTTTATGCATAGTATCTCCTTGCAGTTATGCTATCTTCACACATTAATGTCTCCACAGAGGACTAAAATAAAAACAGATAACGGATTATAAAACAATTTTCATACCTGCTCTTCCTATATTAAACTCTCTTGAGGTTGATAGCATCTCTTAAGCCGTGCAAAAATAAAAATTTTCTACAATGCAAAAAAATATAATGGGTATGCTGAATAAAATTTTAGTTTTTTCTTAAAAGCTCGGCACATAAGCGGATTTTTATGGAACGAATATTCTTGAAAATTGGTTATTCTGATTTTTAAATGCTCTTTATAGTGGAAGATAATTGAAAATTAGTCATAATTCCAATAGTTTTCGTTGCATAAAAGGGGGGAAATCTTTATACTTTCTGTCATGAAAGAGATTTAATTTCTGAACCTTTTAAACGCTTTCACATTTGATGCAACTATTTCAAAGTAGGCTAATTCAAAATTATTTACCTATTCACAGGAATAACGGCAATTTATAGTTAAAAATATTTCGATAAATATATATTTTTTAAGTTATTTTACAATTTAAAAATGTTATTACAAAACAGACTCACACGAGTTTTTTTTCTAAATTCAACGCGCACGTCCATAAGCTTAGTGTGAACGAATTTTTTTAAATCAAAAATGGGTGTGCGTACGTAATACATTTAATAGTAAAAATATCAACATTTTTCCAGGTTTCGAAAGAAGTTTATTAAAATGAATAGTTTTCTAAACAAAGCTGGGGGTTAACAGCCTCCCTGTGCGCATGAAACTGCATTTATGCACATATAATACAAGCTCAGCTATGCAACTGGTCAGCTCCGTTAAGTGTTATTGTATCAGTACTTTGAATTCAGAATTAAAATTCCACTTGCTGACCTATAACGATCATAGCTGCTTGACTAAGCAATATTAAAACAATACTATTTTCGAACTTTCAAATTCAAATCCGAAACATATAGGACTATGAGATAAAAAAATTCATCATGATACACCATCAACAGTGTTTCATTTTATAAGATAAAATGAATTTTGTTAAATACTTTTTTGCGACGTACTAGTGTGAGCATGCATACAAATTTTAATTAACTGAAGGTTATGTCGGAATTATTTAAGCATGTGTACGTATGCAGCATAACTAAACTCATTAATTACGTCAAAGTCATTCATACAAATGAATGTTATAATACTTTCAACAATTTGATGCAAATTATAAATGTCATAAATTATAGATACATAATTAATGAATTTCTTTCCTCAAAGAGGTAAATGACGTTTGTATAGTGTAAACCTCACTAATATAAAGTCTATACAAATAGCGAATGCATCAAACCCTTCTTGCAACTGACTTCTGGTTAACAGCAGGAATTTAACTTACTAATATTTAACCCTTTAACGCGCGGTGTCCTCACTGTGAGGACACCAAACTCTGATGTTTTGACTGTTGCCAGTCACGAAGGATAGATTTGATTTCTATAAAAATAGTTGCGGGTGACACAGCTCCACGAGAATCCTTTACATTTTAGCACGTCATTTCCCGTAAAAAAATTGTCACGATTATTTTTAACAGCACTGACGTCTGCTGAAAAATGGAAGAATGCGCGAACAGCTAAAATAGATTGCCCAATGCTGGAAAAAAGGCAGCCGTTGCCATCGCTCGACTTAACTACCAGCAAGATGGCAGACGATCGAAACGTTCATCGCGTGCCACAGATCTAGAGACCCTTTTTTGACGCAGCACAGCCAGCTGTCGTCAAAAAAGGGTCTCTAGATCTGTGGCACGCGATGAACGTTTCGATCGTCCGCCATCTTGCTGGTAGTTAAGTCGAGCGATGGCAACGGCTGCCCTTTTTCCAGCATTGGGAAAGGGTTGCGCCTCAAAGGGTAACTGCTAAAGAATAAAAAAAAAAACTTTGATTTAAACATCATTTTAAGTGACTCCCATGAACAGCTCGTGCGTTGTACTTGTCGGACCTCACAGCAGCAAAACGCATAAACAATGTTCATTGCATCGTGACTGACATAAACAGAGGTATGAAAATATGGGAATACAGTGGGGGATTTTAAAATGCTTCTCCCATCCAAAAATCGCTCATCCTTTGAACTTCCTAACTCAGGGTGCTTTTTCGAGTCTCCCCACTTCGTGAATTAATTATCTTCTCTTCACTTCTGAGACAAGAATGCATTGTTTGAATTCGAAAGATAAGAATGTAAGCGTTTTACTGCTCTCGCTGCTGTGCCCCTGGGAAATACGGTGGAGATTAGTGCTTGGGAAATCTTGAAATCTCCTTTGTTGTTAGATTTGTGCAGAGAATTAAATATTCACTCTCAGGAAGGGATGGATGCGGTATTTTGTGAATAAATTATTGTGCTGTTCTTACTATGTTTTAAAATTCATTTGCTGATAGTCCATTAAGGAGTGTCGTTTGTTAAGCATTATCATAGTTTCATAAACTTGGAAAGTGAATTTAAAAAAACGAAATAGTTATGCAGGTATATTCTATGACACTTTTTGACACATTTGGTGAAGAAAAAGCATTACTAATTTCCAAGAAATTACTGACGCTTTTTCACACATATGCTGAAGAATAAAAAAGTATTGATAATTTACATAAAGTTATTATGCATATCTTTGATTATACAGTGTGCACTGGTCATAACGGACCTGGGATATAACGTACTATCGGTTATAACGTACCTAGAAGCTAAGTCCCGATTGAAGTCCTATATTTATAAGTTGTTCAACTTCGGTTAAAACTTACTTTACAAAAGTGCGTACTTCCCTATAACGTACATTTTACACCAAAGCCAAAAATAAAATTTTGCTTTTCTTAAGCATTTTATTTCCTTTTTCTCGGAAATTTCAGTACGTTCAAAAACACTCGTTGTCAGTTTTCAGAATCTCTAGCGAGATGAATTGTGTATGAATCAAAGGAGCTATCTTTTATCTCTTCCCCCTGCTAGGCAGGGCTAAGACCATGTTTTCTGTTTGTTATTCATCAATGTAAATGCCTATTAAAAGCCTTACTATAATGATTCTGATGATAGTGAAGTACCAAGCATACCCGACGCATTACATACTGAAAAAACATTATTACGATTTTTTGAATGCCGAAGTGATTATGCAGAGACTCTACGAAAGTCTATTATGGATATCCAAAACGGTATCTTTAAAGTAGCATCTGCTCATTTTAAAACAAAAGAAAATTACAGATTATTTTTCTCAATAAAAACTGTTAGTAATAAAAAAATTTCTGTTTTTTATTTAATTTAAATTTTAAAAAATCAGACCTGTTTAAAAGCACATTACAGTGAAACTTTGTTAGTAATAAATAACATAAAAATTGTTAGTAATAAAAAGTTTCTGTTTTTTATTTAATTTAAATTTTAAAAAATCAGATCTGTTTAAAAGCACATTACAGTGAAACTTTGAGCCCACTTTCTTTTTTTTGTGTAATCTTACTGCCGTTATTGCTTATAACGTACTTCGGCTATACCGTACTACTTTTTTTTAGGTCCCGTGAGAGACCTAAAAACGCTTATAAGTGAAGTTATAATCGGTGTATACTGTGTAAGAGATTTGCCGCTATTGTGTGTTAGGTCCATACTCAGTTTTCCATGTAAATTTCCCCTTCTACAAGGACAGCAACAAAGCAGAAAATTTGTTAATTTACTAACCATAGTTTAAGGGGGATATATGTAGCACTCCTGACTATTTGCCGATTGATTGAAGATCACCATTAGATAAGTATACTTTAAGCGAAATTGACGGATAATATTTTTAAAATCAAATATAAAAATTACATCAAACATATGTTGAGAAAACAATATAAATCTTAACATATGTAACATTAAATTTAGAATTTCTACTTTATTAATTTGTGTGACGTTTGTGTGGATGAAGATCCTTGCACGAAGAAATATCCAGGATCAGTTGCTTAGCTGATTTGTTAAGATGTCGGGAGCGATCGGAGGAACAAAATAGATTTGTTGAAACTCTCTGGAGGAAAAGTACATATTCTTGGTTGGCCGGGGGTTAAAAAGTAAAAAGTAGAGAGCTTTTGTAGATTTCTGGGACCAATCCAGTAGTAATTTCAAAATTGATTTAGGAGATGATCTAGCCTGAAGAAGAAAATATACCACACACCCGTACAATTAATAGTTCGAATATATTACTACAATTTCTTAAGAGAAAATATCGAAATAAGTTTGACGAATCACTGCAATATGCACATTTTTTATTATATTCTCATGGTTATTTATCAGTTTATTAAATATAATGGAATCAGAATAAAATTTAAGGTAAATCATAGGAGACGGTAACTTTATTTTTCTCTTTCAATTTTACGGAAGGTACAAATACTGAGTGTCTCAGCGCCATGGTTCAGAACTTCTAAGAGGGGTACAGTTCACTAAGATGACTCGGAATCAACTAGGAATGCGTGGTCACAGACGCCATCTTCATGTACCAATTAATAAGTGGGTACATAGATGTAAAACTCGTCTTGAAGTAATAGTTAACACTCCTACTATGTCTTGAAAAAATCAATCTTACAAAACCTTTTTACTGAAATTTTACAGTTTAGAAATCCTTTTTCACTTTAATGATAGAATAATCGGAGCAGAAGGCCGATGCTTATGAAAAGTGGGTAAGGTGATGATACACCAAGGAATTTTCCTTGGTGTATCATCGCCTTTTTGTAAAACATTATTTATTGGTTCATCAAAACGATGTTTTCGACCCAACGTTCCAGTGAGATTCCGAGTCATCTAGGTGTACCCAACCCCACCTAAATGTTTTAAACCTCGGAGCAGAAGCAACCTGTATATTAAATAACATGACTATCAACTAATTTTCTCGCTACCAAGGCATTAGGTCACTATTAGTTAAACGTTAAGCACATTTGAGAAGTCTAACATGTTCAACATTTTCTTCAAAAATAAGCCAACCTACCCCCTCAAAAAAAATATTAGACATGTTTTTTTAATGTCCGTAAGTTAAATTAGTTCAAATACGTGATATGATTAAGTTGATGAACAGAAATAATCATTTAATTTTATTTTAAAAATAATAGTTTACAAAATATGTGTGGGTTATGAAAAATTGGAATCCATTTCGATGCCCTAAATAAAAATGAATTAAAGGAATAATTCCAAGTTATTCTGAGCAGAAAAAATAATAAATGAGTTAAACCGAAAAACATTTAATGCATTGCCTACCTTTGGCTTTGATCACAGTAGGCACTCTTTTAGGCGAGATCTGGTGAAATCTAGAGAGATCTAGGCCATTTTAGGGGACTTGAAAAAATGTTAGATTTCTCAAATTTGCAATACTTTTGGACAGCAGTGTACACCCAAAGCGAAAATGTAAGTTAAATGTTTCTTTAAAAGCTAAAAATACTGAAAGAATACGGCATTATCCATTCCAGCATCTTTTTCAATTCAATCATTACAAATTTGAATACTAATCCGGAAATCTAAACTTAACAAGAAGCATAATATCGTCTTTTATCACCCTATGATAGTTGCAAATAGCGGTAGGAAAATATTGCAGTAACATAGACAATTTTACATTAATTTCAGTTGTTTTTTCGAAACTCCTCATTTATAGAATTAATTATCTTTTCTGCACTTTAGAGGCAAGAATCCATTGTTTGTATACGAAAAGGCAAGAAAGTGGGTGTTGTTCTGTACTGCTCTCGCTATTCCTCTAGGGAAACAAAGTGAGGATTAGTACTTGGAAACATCTAGAAATCTCCTTTGTTGTGAGATTTGTTCACGGAGGATTGAAGATTTACTTTCAGGAAGGACGAAATGCCATGTTACAGGAGTAAATTGTGCTTTGCTATTGAATGCGTTACAATGCATAAAATGCATCTGATGTGGCTGTACTAAGAATCTTTTTTAAAGGTTGCTTTATTTCATAGACTCGAAAAATTAGTAACAATTAATTAAATGAGTTATGTGACCTTTCCAGACATGTTTTAGGAAAAGTGTTCAATTTCTTGAAAGCTCTGCTAGATAACCATATGTTTACACTATACTACAAATGTTATATTTAATTACTTCCCTTTCAGTCATTTCACTCTAGTGATTTCGTTACTCTTCCACAATATACATACTGGGTGATACAAAAACGCTAACCTAGGTTTTTATTCTTTAAATATTGATCATAGACGTACAATTCATTACGAAAATACATTAAAAAAGTTCAACGTTTTATGATGGCGAATGAAATTTTCAGGAGACTAAATCTAAATAAATACAAAATTTAAAATTTTATACGAACGTATGCACAAAAAAAAATACCCAGTTAGTAAAATGTACCCCATACATTGATTAGGCGATGCACAAAGCTCCAGCATCTTATCATACACAGGCTCCGAAATATGTTTAAAGAAAGTTGGTGAGGATCTCTACAATACTAATAATAGCATAAGTGTTGTGTATTCATGAAATCGTTGTTTTTTAACGTGTTTTAATTACGATTCTTGAAATGCGATTGTTTTCCTTAGAGAGCCATTGAAAAATAGTTCAACTCAGCATATATTTATTTTTATATTGTTGCACAATACTCTGCTTGTTTCCTGGGTTCGTCGTTCTAAAGTCCAGTTGGTGTAGAAAGTTCTAGTAAAAAGCCACTTGTCAGGATGGAACACAAACTTTATTGCTTCTAGAACTTAGTTGAGCAATCAGCTGTACAAAATTCATAGGCGCTAACGGCCAGTAGCTCGTTTATAACAGTCCACTCATTACCGAAGCTCTCACAAATGCTGTATTTCTCACATAAAATAAAACACATCCACAGGTAAAA
Organism: Cheiracanthium punctorium; assembly: GCA_038373885.1. NCBI lineage: Eukaryota > Metazoa > Arthropoda > Arachnida > Araneae > Cheiracanthiidae > Cheiracanthium > Cheiracanthium punctorium. The sequence goes on along the minus strand of JAWZYV010016501.1, from coordinate 115,794 downwards.
ATTCAGTGGAAATATTCGAGGGATAATACTAACAGTCCCTCAAGATTCAGCAATCAAGAATTTACACACAGCACTTAAATTCAGAGCTTCATAAACAACATCTACAAGAAACTTCTAGAAGATTCTATTTCTCGATGATTCCACATAAGGCGGGAATTTTGATTACGTCATAGAAAAGAAATATTAGGCTATTAAGCGAATTTAATGCAGCAAAACCAACTTTACAGCCTCCATTGAGAAAATCGCGCCAAAAGACCAAAAAGTCGACAAATTTGGCGCCAAAAATAAGTCCCCAAAAGTGAAGTTACTGAAGGCCTAAGACCAATATTTCTCGAGATTTCTAGAAATTGCATACAATTGCATAGGAAACCGAAACCTATGTATCTCCGGTTCTAGTTGACCGATTTTGATACAACAAAAAGCAAAATTTAACTATTGGATGCGTAGAATAATAATTTTGAACTATTTTAAGCCCCAGAACAGCGGGTTGGCCAGAAAATTCGTAACAATATCGTCGACACTTTTTTTAGGGATAGAATGCTGAAAATTTTTATATCACTTAATGTGTGGGGGACATTTCTACTAACTGAGAGTCTTTTTTTTCTGTAAGTGGAGAATATAAAACTTTAAGCTTTGTATTATTTATATATCATCTGAAAATTTAAATCGACGCCATAAAATTCTGTACCTTTTTATCTTTGTAACTGATTGTACAAGTCTATGGTCAATATTTAAGGATTACAAGTCTAGGTCAGTGTTTTTACGATACTCTGTGTATGCGAATCACAGTATTATAAGAATAGTATTAAGTTGAATTTTTTTTACTAGTATGATCCTGAAAATCACTGAAAAAAATATATAGATAAAATATTTTTATAAAAGGAGTTTAATTTACTTGGGTTTCATTGCGAACTCATTACTCAGTTGCGAACTCATTGGGTTTCATTGCGAAGTCAAAATGTTTGCTGCTTCATAAATCGGTGAACTTTGGCCGTTTTTTTACACTGACAAACAGTTTAAACTGTGTGAAGGTGACCCCGTAGACCCCGTAGAAGGGTTTTTTTTTTGTTTGTTTGTTGTTGTTTTTTTGTGCATGAAAATGTATAAAGAAAAATTTTTCTAAATACTGTAACTGATAGGACCGGGGGACCGTATAAAATTTAAGTCTCGTAATTTTTAAAGGAACTGATTTCTTGACTTCGATTGTTTCTGATATAATAGATTATACAATTTAGAGCATTTTTGCTACTGGAACTATGTGTCTCTGACTAACGGCTTAGGAAATAGCCATTGGGCACCCTTTGCACTGGACACCCTGTATATATATATATATATCCTATTTTCTGCTTTCTCCAAACAGGACTCCCAAACTTAAATATCTTGTGCGAAAAACGCCATACATACACATAATCTTAGCTTTTTTAATGCCAAACTACCCTTCTTAGTGAAATTTCTAAGGTTGAAATACGTATGTGTAAAACAACTACTACAAAAAATATCGTGTATTTTGCGAATTCCTGAAAACACACTATCCTTTACCAACACTGAGAAAACGGCTAATGTTATATTCCGCGGCTAAAGTTGAAATTCATAAATAAATCCAACTTTGTCTGCTGCGTTCAGGACTTAACTACTTAGGGACTTAATTATTTTCCTCTCTCACGTCAACTGCGTAAGTGGAAGGCACCGCGCATAACAAAACGAGCAGTTTTCCCTCCACTGTTAATGGAATTAAAGGGGATAGCATCGTAACTTTACTTGGGTGTTAAAATTAGAAGTTTCGGGGAAAATGGCCTGGTCGAAAACTCTTATATTAAAGTAATTTGAAATTGGACAAAATAACAATATGAACGTTCTCCTAAGAAACAAAGTCGGTACTTCTAACCATAAAGGCAGTTTATCAACAATAAAAATACATATTTAGAGGTGATTATTACGTGGCATTTTTGTCAGGAATACTTATTAGATACCTCTTCATGTTGTTTTAGCTTGCAAAACATCGTAAGAAACATGATCCAATGGTTCGCAGGAAGCAATTAAGATGAGGCCACCCTCAAATGAACTTTTTGTTTAAAATTAGTAGTATTTAAAAATCCAAGAGATATCTGAAATTGATTAGACCCGGGTTCCTAAAGCTTTGTACTTCATGAAGATAGCGAGTCCTCTGTGAAAACATATCTTGTTGCTTTAGCCTCCACTGCTCCAGCCTCCAATTTTCACAAGGTGCTCAACCCGATAAAAACGTGCGGGAAGTCTTAATTAGACTAAGAATTATACCTTGAAGAAGAAAAGGGAAGATAACGCTGATAAATAAGAAACATTTCTTGAGAAATGTCAACAAAACAAAGTACTCCTGCCTGTGGAAATCGAGCAAATTTTCATAAGAAGTTAAGTTGGTTCTCATGTCAGAGATATCTTCATTTAAATATACCACACGACGTCATTTTATTGCCATTTAAAGTACTATGTTTTAATAGTCTAATCACCTTGAAAAGTATAATTACACAGAGAGATATCTATAATATAAACCATGTGTGAAATATTTTTGTTGTTTAAACTGTTCTACTAGATTCCGATGAAGGATCAAAGAAAAGGAGACTTCTGTGGCGTTCGCCATTCCAATTATATGACGGAAATCATGTGGAGATCATTTAGAGAATTGCTGTTTTCGTATAACTCCAATTTCAAAAAGAATTAATTGTATGAAGCAGAAGCACGTTCGGTAGCCCAACATCAGTTCTGCATTCTGGCCGGTATGTCAGAGTGACGTATTTTCTGTACCCCAGTCACCCAACAACTATCCTTTAATTGATGAAGATAGTATGTCATTTTGCAGTCTTGTAAATGGGACTGATTTGTCTTACATTCCATCAGAGAAACATTCAGAGCACAACATAATAGTACAAGCAGAGTAAAATATCTTCAGCTTGATTTGGGATTAAGAAGAATTCCTGATATCTAGGCTTCAGGAGTGGAATTTGTTGGCTAGTGATATACGTATTTCCATATATCGTGACAGACATAAACCCTCTAGCCCCTTTTCTGGGTCCCCCGCTGAGCTTGCTATATTATGCGTTGAAATAAACGATAAGTCTGTATCAGTTACGAAAAGTTTAGAGAAAAATCTTACAATTGAAAATTTTACGGAATATGTCACTCTGAAAAATATTGCTGTGCAATTCCATGTTTATAATTTTTTTTCTGTAATTTTTCATAAAAATACAGTTTTTTTCATTTATTTCAGTGTGTGAAGTGCAGCTTATAGAGAATCATCCTGATTTTTTTCGAGTACCTGGTGCAATTAGTTTATTTTTATTTTTGTACCAGGACCGTGAGACAAATCCTTTTCCTTTGACATATATATCAGTTGGCACATGTCGTTAAAGCTTCATTTCTTGCATTCCCAACTAAACTTCTTCTAAGTGAATACAGGAACAATTAGAGATGAGCTTGGTGAACAATTTCATCAATAGATATCTTCTGGAATCTCTTTATCGATTCCAATAGAATTCATCTATGCTTGCTGACTAATGTCGGTTCATCAAGAAAAGCACATCCTGACCAAAAATATAAACGCAGATATGCGTACCAGTGTACTTGAATTAGTACACTTAAAGTGTGTTCTGTAGGGTAAAATTTGTACGAATATATGCTACAGGTAAATTAAAAAATTAATTTTAAAATATCCAGGATTCATATTATAACGATGCGTAAATACTTAATGTAAAGTACGCATGAGAGTATCTAATTAAAATATTAGCTGCGTGTTTAACAAAATAAGAAAAAGCCTATTTTTGTTTGTCAGTGCAACTGTTAAAATACCACAATCTAGTTTCGATCTCAAGACATTAAAACAATACACAAAACAGATGAGTTCATGTTCTTTCGAAATAATTGTAAAATCATTTTTATTATAGAGAAATCATAAATTTTGAAAACTGCAATTTTGTAATACCTTCACGCTTAAACCAAACGAGCGAAATTCCATCAGTCGGAGTGGTTTTTAGCGCAGTTTTCAAAGATGCGCTTCTCCTTTAGGAGCGTTTTTCGATAACAAGAGCGGAGCGAAATATGCGTGAATCGAACAATAAGCGAGGAGGGGAATTCTCAGAAAAAAGACGAAGCGAGGGGGGAATTCTCAGAAAAAAAGACTATTTAAAGAGCACTTTTGCGGAAATACCAGTAGGTTTCGATGCCAATGGATCGCTCTGCAATGTATCGGTTTTTTTTTTTTTCGCTTTTTGGGTTTAAGCGTGTTCAGAAGTTATTTATAGAAAATTAATCATGGTAAATTAAAAAAAGTTCTCATATTGGTTCTCACTTTATTTGGCTTAAAATTCAGTGAGAATGCAGAAATCGTAAAGTTGATGCTTTTTTTTAAGCCTACGATATAAGTTGTTTATTTTTTTTATATTAAATAAGTTGTGTCACCCTTTCCATTTCAAATAGACGTAATAATTTCACACAAAATTCCAAAATAAATAAGTAATTTGAGAAAAGAAATGAGATGCAGACATAGAAACATCTGTCAGCATTCTCTGTAAGGCACATCAAATTTATACAAATAATCCTTGGATAAATAATGTATCTACTTTTTACGAACATTTAGCTTTGTTCGAGTTATATTTACATCCTTTAAATGGGACCACATACTTCACATTATCTTCTTTTTCGATATCATTTCTAGTAACACATAGCGTCTTAAATGATCCACTTAACGACATCCAGATAACTGAAACGGTATATATGCCGCTATCTTCATGATTACACAAAGCATTACTTTATGAAAGAAAGAAAATATTTATTTACGCGTTTTGCAGTTTGTTGGTGAACCGAGTTCTAAACTGTGATGAAAAATTATTAACGCAACAGGTTGTTATTCAGTGTTTGTAAAGAATGCTGTTTGGCCTTCTTCAGTTGAACTCGCATTTTAAAATTAGGTCGATGCTGATTTTTTAAATACGAAAGAGTGTTGAGTTATCGTTTTAAGATAAACCCTTGTTCTTTATCCGTGATAAAAATTCCTATATTTCGCTAAATCTAGTTAAATATGCCAATCCAAATTACTGAAAGGAAAAATTATATTAAACGCATTGATTATAACAAGATTCGAACATAATCTTAAATTCGTTTGTAGAAACTGCAATAGCAAGAAAGTATACCATTTAATAAAAAAAAACAATACCACATATCGAAAATCAAGTGTTTCCCCCATTGCTTAATATAGAGTTTTCTAGAAATCTCGAAAAATACTGGTGCTAGAGTTTAGCTGGCATCACTTTTGGAGATTTATTTTTGACGCCAAATTTGGCGATATTTCACCAAAATCGGCAATATTTCGGACATTTTGCGCGATTTTACCGATGGGGGCTCTAATGTATGTTTCCCTGCATTGAAATTACGCAATAGCTAGGTATTACTCATTTACATTTCCATGACGCAATCAAATGAAATGGCTCTTTCTGGAATTTTCGTCTAGCTTCTGCGATACTTATAAATAGAGGCAGGACAAGCCAGCAGAGTTCACTTATTATCAAACGCGCTTTAAATTCGCTGCATTACTCTGTGAATTGTTCTATTGGAAGCGATATTTTACATGTTTTTAGAAGCTCGTTTAAATTCTACATTTCTTCGCGTTGTCGTATCCGGCTTTCTACTTGCGTATCTAAGTATTGACGCATCTTCCAATCGCTAACTTTGTTTTGTTTTCTTTGTTGGCTAATTAAATTTTATATCTGAGTGAAGTAAGTCTGTAGCTTGAAGAAACAAAACCTGCTTCATGATTTTGTAGCACAAATTAAAATAAACTATCTTGTCAAAGACTTTAAAAAATTCTCGATAATTCACCATAAGCTACACTACACGCTATAATAAACAAAAAAGTGTTTTTTATGAATTTTTTTTTTTTAATCTTAAATGAAGAACTGCACAGGGAAATTTTTCAGTGATACATTTTGCAGAATTTTGGACTTTTCTCTAAACGCTTTTATCTAAAAGATTCTTTTATAAACGTTTTCGAAATAGTTTTGCTGGTTCATCGTTTATTGCAGTGTATGAAGAGTCAGCCTAAAAGATTTCAAGTTCCTGACATATTAGTATTTTTTCTAATCAAAATCACGTATGATTTTTTCGAGCTACAGCCTTAAATGAGACTCGAAATATTGATTAAAGTAATGCAGTTAGCAATAAAAATGGCATTAGTACAGATAAATTCGTGTTATTTTACAGACCCCCTAATTTTATTATATGGTAATAATAAAAAAATTAATGCATTTGAAAAAATTATTCAACCAAAATAAAACCAAACTAATTCAACGATATTAAAGGTCATTTCTAAGGAACTTTCTGAGAGTTATAACAATAATTGCCAATTAGTTTTTTCTGTGAAAAAACAAAAGATCATATTTTCTAATCAAATCCGCCATTAGGCAGCCATATGGCTTTCATAAAATACTTAAAAAGTCATTGTTTTAAAACGGAGCCATAATTTTATTGATTATACCCATTAAGTTCTCCCCCAATGCCCGCAGCAGATTTTTATCTTGCCGCAGTTTATTAGATTTTATCAACATTAAGAAATTTTCAATATTAAAAATGGAATGAAAATGCTTCGTGGAGTGGGGAAGGGGATATATTGAATCTGCCTACGGCGCACAGTGGAGTATTCGTATCAAAATCCTGGCCAAAAGTCGAAAATTTTAAATTTGTTCAAAAACAGTAATATATATGTTTTTGGATAGCCTAGTAACTGATGCATCATGTAATGCATGTTTTTCGACCGTAATTCATATCCAAAAGATGCAACACTCGGTTTAAAAGCAAATTTCTTCATTTACGGCAAGAAATTTCAGCGTTTTCTATTACTTCGTCTTGCATTTTTTACGGGCTCTTTAAATTAATTTACTGGTTTGATACTTAGTATAATTGTAGTAAAATATATGTATTTTAATTATATGTATCTATTAGCTTGAAAAAATAATATGACTTTATTTAAAAAAATTGTAAACTTTTTTTTTCTAATTTTTTTTCAAAAATTCACATTTCAAAAAGCTTTTTGAAGGGGTGTCGCGGCTTGTCGCGCCCAATTTCAACTATAATCGTAATTATTACAGTATTGAGTGTCTATTCCAAGAAAAAAATGTTCCCCCAACATCCACCATTTTTATAAAAAAAATTATTTATATAGCGACATTTTTATTTTTTCGATAATTTTTCGACGGGTGATCGCAAAAGCTATACAAACATACGCACTTGTATTTCTCATAAACTATAAATTATGTGCAGGTGTTTGGATAAAGGTATATAAAATTCATTTTAGTCAAGAATTAACATCAGTGTTTTAAATTCAGTATGTAATTTCTTATTTTTCTGATGTAAATTTGCTATAAGAAGAAAATTTCTACATATTCCAGTCATTTTCCAGTCTACATAATCCAGTCCCCATTTCTTAGTCATGTAAATAGTCCCATACAGCTTAGTTTTCCATTTATGTAGTAAATTGTGTCCAAAGCAAAAACTCCCCATTTTTGGTTCTCAAGGGTTGGCAACTGTGACTTCGGGTCATTGAAGTGTGAGTGTGTAAACAGAAAAGTGCTGGCTTGAAATAAATTACTTTCTCCTCGAGCTTGGAATGAGATTTTATGGGTTTGCAAAGGGGGGCATCTTTTAAGCAGTGCCCTTATATGATCTGCTCTAGATAAAAGCCACTGAAAAAGAGCAAGCCTTATAGCAGTGAGACCCTATAACTTCTTCTTCCAGATGGGTCCGATGGTGCTCTCTCTCTCTCTCTCTCAAAAAAAAAAAAAAAAAAAAAAAAAAAAAAAGGAAGAAGGAGAAGAAAAACAAAGTGATTCTGAGTGAAGACGAATATCAGAGTTCAAAAGAATCGGAATGAAAAAGTTAATCTTCAGAAGTCATTAGAAAACTAAGATCCAAATAGTAACTACATTTAGAAAAGTGGAAAATCTGAAAACTTTTATGATAAAAATTGATTTATAGATAAGTAGTATTATATTTATAAGTATTATTATAAGTAAAGCATTACATTTATATATTTTTATTGTGGTTAAGGCAGCGTTTCTCAACCTGTGGGGCGCGTCTGCCAAGGAGGCGCAGAGCGTTTCCAGGGGAGGCACGAGAAAAACCAAAGAGCAAGTAATGATGCACGATTTTTTAAAATCGCCTAATTTATTCTCATTTTTACTGAAAAATATATCCATTTTCGCTTAAAATGGTCATTCAAACTTTACTGGTAACATTATTTTGTAGAAAATTCGACTAAATGTACATTGTTAAAGATTAAAAAACTGAATGTATGCTGAACAATGTGAAGGGGGGGGTGCTACCGTAAGTTAGCCTTTGTTGGGAGGGGGGGAAGTTAAAAGGTTGAGAACCTCTGGGTTAAGGCACGGCTATTTTCCTCACGGGAAGTTTGCCTTGGCGGAGGGCTTTTTAAGAGGCTCTAATGCGTATTCACGTGACATCTGGAGAAAATCGCCCAAAACTCCAGACCGTTAGATCGACAGCCGCGTGGTATTACATTTATAAGTGGTATTATACAAAAGCAGTACTTCCCAGTAAGTGACACTCCCCGGACAAGACATTTGTTAGAAACCAACTTCGAGTCGTTTAGCGATATATCGCCAAATTTGACGACAACACGCTTTTTTATATAATTTAAGAAGTATATAATACTAAAAAGTAAGTCAAAAGTCAACAGTAATGATTTTAACATTAAAACACATGAAAAATATTTTTGGCCAGGATTTTGACACAAATACTCCACTGTGCGGCGTGTAGACACTTTGGAACAGCGAACCGTAAACCAGTGTTTAAAGCAGATAAGGTACTGCAGCAAGGATTATCCAAGTTGGAGGGTTAAAACCGTTAGGTAGATAGATAAACGTGCATGCATAAATAAGAACTTAGACAGTAGTGTGCGCTGTTACTTGTTTCTCCTGGGTTTATGATAAGCAGTTCTTAAAAGGGTTGGACAAGAAAGGTCAAGAGAGATAACTTCTTAATGATTAAGTGAGAATTTTTGTTTCTGGTATTCTATAATTTAGCAGAAATGATTAGCACATGCGTAGGTATGGAATTTTAGGGATTAATATACACGCATACTTGCTCACATATTAAAAGGTTTTTTTTTTTTTCGAAGTGGATTGCCACCAATAGCGACTTTTCATTCTCAGACGATTATTTGGCGACTTAAGGACGCCCATAGATATCATTTTCCATTATGGTTGTCCTTAAAACCGTTCGTTTAGTTTCGACTTTTTACTTAAATGTTGTGCAGCACAAATATTTAGCGGTACTTGTACGTTAAGAGTGCAGTACACGTAACAAAATTTAAATATTAACGTCAGTTAAGGCTGAAAAAACATATTATTTTACAATCATTCATATATAAGATTAAATACTGTAAACATAAAATGTTAGATACGTGATGAATAACCTTGAGTGCGATATTAACGTACGCACCTCTTAACGGAAAAATGCCTGGTTTGTTTTGATATCATTTTCGGACGATATTTTTTCACGAAGCAGTTTCACCCATGCAAATGAATATATGTGCATCAATACAAAGACAGAAAATATGGGAAAATCATTTTCTGCATTTATCTTTCAAAAGGAGCCTCAGTTTTAATCATACGCAAATTCTATGGAGTGAAATTCCCGGTAATTTTTCCCACTTTTCTTTCTTTTTTTAGCAATAATTTTGAGCGACCTTTCTATTGTATAAAACTGCCGTTATGTCGGATTACTAATTTTTTTACATTCTGTACGTTTTGACGTCTGTTTAATATACAGGGTGATTATATAATTAAAGTTCCACTTCGAAACGGTCAGAAAAGGAAAACTACTGGACAGAGTATTATCAAACTTGGTAGTGTAAACTCGTCACCTCCGATAAACAAGGCCCGCGCACCGAAAACAGCAAGTGGCAAGATGCAGATTAATGTCTTTAAAGTGAAAGTAGAGCTAGAGAACTATTTAATTGGTAACCGTAATGGGGAATCATAATCGATTATGAGCATGCGCAAAGTCCCCAAAATCAAGAGAGCATGAAAAGTCTTGAATATGATATGAAAATCAAAAATAAATCACCAGAGAATATAGGATCGTATCATGCGCACATATAACAATCATGTGTACAAGAAAGGCACTCGCAAGGAATACAAAATACAATTAATTCCTCTTTCCATGCCGTGTGGTGAATCTTTCCTAAAAACGGGATGCGATGTGCTTAGAATATTCCCCGATCGTTTACATTTACAAAACCGACATGATCGTCACGGAAACAGGGTTCATTTTGGGCTTCTAAACGTACATTGACCATCGATTGTTTCATGTAGGTATTTTTAATGACTGTGCCATTTTATCTCTCACCCCCTTTATTGAAAATTGTCCGAAAAATGTGTCCCAAAAAAGCGACTTAAAATGCGACATAATTTTACATATATTTAAATACTATTAGTTCACAACAGCTTTAATCTATTGTTACAGTATTTCGTAAGCTATAGAATATGCATCACATGTATTTTTCTATAAATAGGTTACAATCATAAAAATTTCAACATTGGGTTACCAGGCGAAATACACGAAAGATGAGAGATAAAATGATACAATTAATATCGTTTTAATATGGCAATAATGAAACTAAAAATTAGGGGGGTTCAGGGGGACCTCCCCCTGACGAGGCTCGAACAGCCGAGTGATATCTATAATTTCATATGTCCGGCATTTATCTTGGCAAAAAGTCGCTCATCTTGGCGGACCGCTGGGATAATACGTAAATACCAAATTTTGCATACATTTTTATTAGTTTGGTAAAAATCTTGAAATGGGAATCATTTTTGTGCCCAAAAGGGTACTTTTTTCTACCCAAACACTGTAGAAATTTGCATTTTGACTATTTAAACTGCTATTCAATAAAAAAGGGGTTTAATATGAAAACATCTTTCCCTCTTGAAAATAAGCAGAAATTTTGTTAATCAAGTATTGATTTTTATGGACTAAGTATATTCTATAAAAAGTAATACTTTTAATAGATTGAACCACAAACTTAATATGCTTTAGAGGGCTTTTCCAATATATAATAATTCAATTTAATGTAAATTTGATTCCCCCTGCTGCATAAGAAAGTCACTATTGAGTTAAATAAATCCCCATGAAAAGACATTGAATTTGATGTAATAAATTTATGAAACGGATATTTATTTCAAATTAAAGTGGTATGGTCTTATAAAGAATTTTCTATTCTCATAAAGGCAGTTTCATGTGAATGGATATTTTATTTAATGTTCAAAAAGAAAAGGTTCACCACTATTTCGCTCAAAACTCATTCAAATGAACGCATAGCTGTGGACTTCGGAGTCGGCCATTTTGAATTGGTGTGGAGGCCTTCATTATCGGAAGTGACGGTAAAGGACGTCATAGGAATTTATTATCTGCGAAAAAAAAGTTCAAAAACTCGCCACCAGGGAAAAATGGTGCTGTCTGCAATATTGGAAAACGAAATAAGACGTGAAGCCATTGGTTTAAAATGTTTGTAATCGTTCCTAAAACGAAACTGGGTGTGGGGATATTTCAAAAGCGATGTTTATGGTGCTGATCTAAACAATTTGGCGGAATTAAAAGATGCGATATACCGGCATGTCCGTAGCATTCCTGCTGATATGCTAAGAGCTGCGGTTGAGAATGCAGTAATACGCTCAATTTGCTTTCGGACAATGGTGGACGCCACATTGAACATGAACATGCTTAGTAACGCATTTCAGAGATCATTACGAACATTTTAAACTGATGATTTCATGTCTTATTTCGTTTATCAATATTGCATACATCACCGTTTTTTCTCCTGGTGGTGAGTTTTTGAACTATTTTTTGAACATTTGGTCCAGTAGTTTTATTTTTCTGACCGTTTCAAATTGGAACTTTAATTATAGCGATCCTGTACGTTACAGAAAATCTTCCGTTTTTTTTATCTTATTTTTTTTATCTGTCAAATCTAGATTAAGCAGTTTAGTAGTTTTTATTTTATTTTATTTTATTATTTTCCTTTAAGAGCGAACACTTGCCATTTATACTACAATAATTGCCATTTTACAATAGGGGGGGGAGCACTCATTAGATGGACAACTTTAACTCCCAAGAAGAGACGGACAAGTTAACACCCAACCGCAAGCCGGGAATCGAACCCGGTCCCAAGGTGTGAAAGAGAGATTCGTTAGCCACTACACCAGCTAGGCGGCTGTTTAGTCGAAACAGTGAAGTTACCGTTGAAAGCTTGACACCAGTTTTCCGAGATTATTGAACTCAGTCGCAAATATCATGTCATTACGTCTCTGTCAAAGATTACATTTTATTTTATCTAATTACATGTAACATATGAAATGCGATTTTATTGATTACACATAACTATTTAAGTAGATTTTGCCATTAAAATAGCCCATTGTTTGTATCATTAAGTCACGTGCCTTCGTGAACATGCGATATGAGTGCATTCTTAGTTCACGGGAAATATTGCCTTAATCTTATCGGCAGCACGTTTATTAACACGTTTATTGTAATATCAGTTGCATATGATGTAGTTTGGCGTCTAAGAAGTAATCTTGTTATCAAATTTACGTGACACAACGCAATATGATAGTTTATTGCATAATAAAAGGTGTATAAAGTATTTTTTATGAACTTGAACAGTGAAGTTTCTAGTAGGAATGAGTTTATTGTAGTATAAATGTTATATATCAATTTATCGAACCTAGTTCCATGTAAACATGATATTTTATAAAAATACAAATTTTTTAACACTTTCCAACAAGAAAAAATAAAAAATAAAATTAAAAAAAATTATGATTTCAGCCCTTTTCTCTCTCCGTCCGGCTGCGGTGTAATTGTCATAAATATGCATTTGTTGTGAAACATGTTTTTATGCCATTAAAATATAGCTAAATGAGATTATATTTTTTATTTCCTAATATTTCATTTATTCTTTTATTTAATTATTCTATTATAAAATGTATATTAACAAGATATCCAGCTCTTAATTGTGTACGTACTGCCATCTAGAGATGATTTCTGTAACATTCTAGAGATTCATATGTTGCTTCATATACGAAGAGAGGCTTAAATTCTTACACAAACTCCATTGTGAAACAATAGCTTTAAACAGAATTGGAATTGTCCTGCTAAATGCGCGCATTAAAAGGAGCAAAGTTTCTCGTAATTATTTTGCCCTACCTGATGTAGCGAATTCGTCGCATAAGCCTAAAGCATACTTTTATTACATAATAAAACAATGCAAAAAGAGAAAGTTGTAATTAATTCTATATTTTTCAGCATATTTGCGGAAAACCTCAAGTCCATTCATCAAACCGTACCGTATTAACGTTTTTTGAAATTCAAAACAGCAAAAAGCCGCCAATGTCTAATTTGAAATTCATTTTCATACACATGTTTCTGTTTTGAACAAAAATTATTATTGAGGCATAATTTTATATAGAGTGTTACATTGTTCAGTAAAAATTATTCTCAAGTTTACCTTCTATTATTGAAAGCATAAATAATAGTTTATACACTTTCAATTTTCCATTCCTACGTTTTTATATATTAGAGAAGGGGGCCCAAAATTATCCTAGCGTGCAAAACGATCCACTTGTATTTTCTTCCAGACAGGTAGTGCTATGTACTCGGTAACAGATAAATTACTTGTGCCAGCTCAAGAAGAAGCAATGGCGATATTTAAGCGATTAGTGTATTACGGGTCTGAGTAATACACCAATCGCAATAAGTTTTCAAAAAACTGGGTTTTATAATAATATCTTTTATAAGGTTAGCAATAACTTTCCTATTTATTTAGCAATACAGTCTTTAATGCACAGAAATATGACTTGGTTTACTGAATAACGTTTTTAGATATGAATTACATTTGTTTCGTTTATTATATTTCTCGGCATGTTCCAGTAATATGACCTAAACTGGGCAGGCATACTGCCGGGTAAAACGATCCATGGACTGAAGAAACTCCAGTCATCATGGCAGCCAGGGGCGTAGCCAGAAATTTTTCATGGGGGGGGGGGGGGGGGTTACGACTACTGCAAATCACATATATCCATACATGTGTGTGATAAGGGAGTGAAGAATATACATTTTGTATGGCAAAAAATTCCTCATGGGGGAGGGGGGTTATGACCCCCCTAACCCCCCCCCGTGGCTACGCCTCTGATGGCAGCCCTTCAACCGTTCTCAAATTGCGTGATTCCCCGTTGCGTTATTTAATTTATTTCTGCAATTATTGTAAGCCATAATTTTTTATTCATAAATTTGAAATATTCCATTTTATTGTTCATGACACATTTTTATTTTAAAATTTTTATAAAATAAACTATGCATACCATATCGTTGTAAAACTTCTTTTCTTTTACTGTGTATGGTCATTATTATTTTTGTATATTTTATCTTGCCGTTATAAAACAATTTAGAGTTATTTTCGAATGAAGGATCATTTTGTCCTAGGTTGCGGGTAAAATGATCCTTTTTCATAACTTAGTGTGGGTTTAAAATATTATTAAAATATGTTTATGATGCAAAATATAGAGCAAAATATTATGACAAAGAACCAAAGTTTTATTTAACATTTATGGTATTTTATGCAAGTTTCCCTCTTAAGGGGATCATTTTTTGGCCATCTTCCTCTACATATAATAAAAAAGTTTTTGGTTAAAATGTTAGTATTTAAAAAGAATTTTTCTTAATTAATATTCCATTTAGCTCCATGATGAATGCATCTGGTGAATGTTGTCCTTTCTTAAACAGGAATATGTAGTATCTGATTACTTAAATCAGAAGCATACAATCCAACGAAAATAACTGTATACCAACAGTAAAATGTACAAATCAAATCAAAATACTTGTCGTCCCCCAAGTGATATTATAACAAAATGCGTAGAGCTTAGATATAATTTTCTTAAATTACATAAATTCCAAATCATCTTTTAAAATACCCAAACAAAAAAATATAAAACATTTTTTCCCTATTATTTCTACAAAATGTGTTCATTCTCAAAGTATTTGAAACCAGTAAACTCTTAATTCAGTTTATATTTAGAATTTTATTCCATTTTGCTATTGAGAAGAAAAAGATTTTGATGTATTTTGCAATATCAATTTAGTTGAAACATTTTCGCAAACGGTATTTCCTCCTTTAGAGCAAATGCTAAATTCTACAATACTTGGAACATTCTTGACAATCCAATCTTTACTTTAATTTTCTAAATATTATATTTGAAATGTATAAATAAATCATTATTTTTCAAAGAAAGACTACAACAGAAAAAAAGATATTGTGTCTTGCGTCCTATTTCCAGACGTGAACAAAAAGACCAACATTGTCTAGGTTTATAGAGATCTGGGACTGGTTAACTTATAAGTCCTTCCTTATAAGCATGTAATGAAATTGAATTGAAAATGAAAGATAAAAAATACATTTTTTTTAAATACGCGGAAAGAAGTTTGTATTACATATTTATCTTTACTTTTCTTCGTATTTTATAAGAAAGCGGAACCATCAATATATTGACGATTTTTTAAATAACAGTTTGGAGACTCTAGGAAGGAAAATACTTGGGTTTATTTGATACTTTATTGGATTTTTTCGTGGACAAAGGAATCCAGTTTAATGTTGAAGGTGTATCGCCTTACATTTAAAAATTGTCTTCCAACTGATAATATTTTTTTAAACAATATTTACAAAAAGAAACTCTAAATAAACCAGTTCTTTTATCAGTTTACATTGTAAGATATATATATATATATATATTTTAATTTACAATTTTTACAAGTTAAAATTCTTGAAACTAAATAGATACTGCTTTTCATGAACAGATTTGAAAAAAGAAAATTTGGCAGATGTACCTTAAAGGAACGCCGTATGTAACTCAAAAAGCCTAATTACAGAAGAGCATTATGCATACTATACAAAGTGATTCAAAATTCATCAATATTTGGCAGAGAGTTTGGAAATAAGAAAACAAGACTATTCTACAGAGGAAAGCATGGGCGCAAACGAATTTGCATTAGATGATTTCATTTTGCTAGGAACAGCCCCTCTCATGTCAATGTTTTATGAAGAGTAATTAATTTTATTTGTGAAAAAAAAATGATGAAACTGTGTAATCAATGAAAATCCACTTCAACGAATCGCTATTTTCCTTTCAAAATGCCGTCAATATTACTTACGACACCAAATTTTGTAACTCAAATGATTAAAATTATACACTTTCGGATTTCAAACATGTTGAAAGTAGGGGAAAATTGCTAAAAATTGGGAAGCGGTTGAATTTTTAGATTTTTAAAATAGAGCAAATTTTTTTCTGTATATATTTTTTTTTTTTTTTTTTTTTTACATATCCGTGCAATATTTTAGCTCATCGGTCCAGCGGTGTTTATTTGTATGCGACATGGACAAATAAACAGATTTTCGTTTGTATTTATAATATAATATACTTTTCTGTATTAATTGTAGTTATTATTATTTTACTGCAAAAGTTAAATTATACGTGCCACATTTAAATTCGAGTTATCTTACGGCTTGTGATACGCTGTACATTAACCGATGGCATTAAAATACTACATTCTAAATATTAGTATACTAATTTTTAAAAATCGGATATAGAGACTACGTGACTTCCTTGTACGTCTATTAAATAATAAATATTTTCGTTACATTTAACTTTCATTTGAAAGAGAGACAATGCTGCAATAATTCTAAGGTTTAGCGATTTCTGATCAAATATTTAAGGTATCGCCAATCTGGCTTCAGTTTGAAAAACTCATTTTTGACACTAAATTTGTCTGCAAAAGCCGGCAGACTTGAGACAGTTTGCGAGATTTCAGGCATAGCCGAAATAGTGGTTGAGCACAGACTTTTAATGAATTGAAGAATATCCATAAACCGAAATACATTGAAAGTCTTGTGGGCGACCCTGTAAATAAATTACCAAGTCGATTGCAATCAAAAAAGAGATGCACAATTAGATGTTACAGTAGTTCTAAATATTAAATCTCATCATCCGTAGGCTAAAAGTTTTAGAGTTATACGAAATAGGTAATTATTACTTTTACGAATTTTAATTACTTAACAATTCTTACGAGACATCGCGTCGCACACATGTATGTATGTTCATATAAATGCATGTAGAACCCATTTTCAGAGACCGCAACGACTGTACCTGACGTCTGTACGTATACGAACTGATGTATGTAACTCGCATATCTCAAAAACTATTTGTCGCAGAACGTTCAAATTTTATATTTAGAATTGCTGTAACATCTAGTTGTGCACCTCCCTTTCTGGATTCAGTCGACTGGATAGTTTATTTGCAGGGCCACCCAAAAGATTCTCCTTGCATTACGCTCTATGGGCAAAAATTCACTAAAGCGTATTTTAGCAATATTAATTTATTTCAAACGAATCAAAAGTGATATATGTTGTTAAGGATTACAAAATAAATCTCCTCATCTAAAATAGTGTCTTTATCATTTACAGTTGTTCTACAGGAACACTCAAAAGGATTCCTGCACAATACGGTCTATGGCAGTTTTAGAGACATTCATCCATTTCAAGCATAATACCATCCTACCTACCAGTTAGGTAATGATCCAACGACAGTCCTGTGCCTCCCTCAAAAATTTTGTCAAAAGTTGTCAAGCTTGACGATTTTTGTTGTATGAATGTATTTATGTAATTCACATATCATATCTCAAAAATTATTAGTCATAGATTGTTGAAATTTTATGTATAAGATTGTTGTAACATCTAGTTGTGTGCCTGGATTTCTTGTTCCAATCTACGGAACAGTTTATTTACAGCACCGCCCAAAAGAATCTCAATATGTTATTGTCTATGGGCATCTTCAATATATTTTGTCTGTAGTCAGTCATTGTTTGGTCATGCCTAATATCTCGCCATTTGTCATCGAACTTGGCCTTCTTTTCTGAAATACCGCCGGATTTAACGCCAAAAATAATTATGTATTTTGCATAACTCTGAAACTTTTAACCGTAGAATATTCAAATTTTTTTTACTGTAATCGACTGAGTAATTTATTTGCAGCAACTATGGACAACCTGCGACCAGCGAAACATATTAGAATTTTATATGAAAGTAAAAAAAATCAAAATCTTATATGAATCCCAATTATGCTGCCCGCGACTTCGCTAGTATCCTAAAGTTTGCCCAGCAGCTTTCTAAAGGTTGCCCATACCTGATATACATTGTCACTCAAAAGACTTTGAATACATTAACGTCTATGCATACCTTCAATTCATTAAAAGTCTGTGCACAATCACTATTTGAACTATGCCTGAAATCAGGCAAGCTATCGCAAACTTGGCGGCTTCTGGCGAAATATCGCCCAATTAAGTGCCAAAAACAAATCTTTCAAACTGAACCCAGCTAGGCGGTATCTCAAATATTTGGCCAGAAATTGCTAAACCTTGTATTATTGCAGTATTTTATCTCTTTCAAACAAAATGAGTTTAGATGAAGTGTACCGAAAATAATTATGATTTAATAGACGTACAAGAATGTCATATGGTGTCCACATCAGATTTTTTAATCTTGTAGAATTATTTATTATGCAAAAACAATTCATTACAAGGAAATATATACAATCATTTTGAAAGTTAAACTTAAAACTGCATCTCCGAAAAGTATATTTTCTTTTAAATTTGTCTATATCACTCTGAAAAATTTCTGTAAAGGAATTACGGGACAGTTGGGTATACACGTCCCCTCAAAGAAAAACATTAATAGCTAGAAAAATTTACACAAGAAACTGATATCTTAGAAACGTAGTGTAACTCTAAAGCATAAAGAACATTTTGAGATCAACTAATTTTCATAAAAGTTTTAGGAATTTTTTGTATCGTTTACTTAATTGTAACATGGATTGAGCGATAATATCCAGCTTGGTAGGTTAATTGTGCTCAAAATTTGGATACAAGATTTAAGTACGACAAAAGTCATGCATGTAGTTCTGTTGGCTCACACTATTGCAGCAGATTTTATACAACCACTTTCCATATGTTGTGAAGAGAAATCACTTTTCATTGTCTCTCCTGAATTCAGATCAAAATCAACAGATGCCTGTCAACATATCCTGTCCGATTCGAAGCAAATAATCATCGCATATAGCTGCGGCTCATCAATGTCTTCCACTGAGTTAATGTCATATATCTTCCCTTTTGAAAACTTTTTCTTAAGTGAGCGCCATTTCCCTTCATCTACATGCTAGGTTTTCAGACGTTTTTGTTGGCGTAACAACGCACTACAAAAAAAAAAAGGTAGCAAGTACAGCTAAATGTACATATTTTATGGGATTCGCTACCCAACTGGCAAACTTGCAGGGGTGTAGGGGGTTCAGAATCGCTAGACGGTTCAGAATCGCATAGCAATGCGGGGTCGCAAACCTCGTCTTCATGTACCTATTAATAATCACTTTGGAAGAAGTATTGAAGAGTGCGTCGAATTTCTTAAAAGTTTCATAAACAATGGGCTTTCCTCAAACAATTTCATAAACGTAATGAAAGAAACAATTCTTAAATAAAAATTTTTATCAAGCGCAATCATGTGTAATGATTTTATTATCATTTATTTATTTATTTTTCAATGAGAAGCAAGCTCACGCCCTCGTATGTATCATTTAGAACTACTTTTCCAAAACTAGGAAATATTTGAATACTGGGGCCTGCCAGAAATGGCTAACAACTGCCTAGAGACTCATGGAACCCTGGATTTCTTTGTTTACTGGTTACGCAGTTTTCTCTGCGTAACCGATAAAAACCTCAATAAAATAACCTCGATCAAAACTATTCATCGCAGCTCAAAAACTGACATTTATTTAGGATAGTGTTTCAAAGTCAAAGCATTTGCCGTTAATATTTTATTTTACTTCATTTTATTCTGATAATGAAGTCTTTATCCTAAAGAAAATCATCGGCCGGATTTCAAACCTCCCTCAATCAAACACATATTTACGAACATTCGAATTATTTCTCTTCTTTCATGCATATTTACTTCCGACGAAAAACCTATTCAAAGAGAGAGGATTATTCTAAAAGCAAGCGAGCATCACTACAAACATTATTTAAACGCAAATTGTCCTCAAAAATAAAAAGCAATTAAAAATATCTTAAATCTCCCTCATTTCTAAAAACTGTGTGCGGTTCAATTTGGAATTCAATCCCATGAACCTGGAAGAGCAAGAGAGCTCGTAATTGAAATTTCAAACCTCCTAATTAATCGAGAGTAAACTATTTGCAATAACAATTAATTTTTCTTGAAATAATTTGCTACTCTGTGGAAATACGCTTTAATTCGTTTGAATATTTAACTAAATTAAAATTCATTTACCTGGCTCCAATCTTGCACCAGAACTGAACGAATCCATTAAGGAAAAACGTTTTATTTGGCGGAATTAATTTTAATAAGGAGGTATACTTTTGCTATTTAAAGAAGATTATTTTAAAAAAATTATGTACGTACAAAATTCCAAGAAGGTTTCTTTCTCCAAATAAAAAAAAACTCTCTTTTTTTAATAGATTGTACAATGGATAAAATAAAACTCATAAAGTGTCAACTAAAGGAATTTGTCGAATCTTCCATCTTTACATTATTCTAGTACTAAGAGCTTACTGCTGTAGAAATAAAACAGGAAGGGGCCAAAGAAGATATTATACCAAAATTCATTCAAATGTTTTGAAAATACCCCACCCTCCGTTAACGATTTTATTTCTTAGAAAATTTCAATTTTAAATAAAAAAATATCTCTCACACTGCCAGAGCTTGATTCAACTGAACTTACCAAAATATTCCATCTAGTTCATCTAAACCCTAAAAAAAGCTGTTTCAAGTTACTTTTACAAGTTTTAAGGCATATTAATACATAAGACATTTTGAAATTGATGTGTCAGCCATGACAGATAAATAAACTTTGTAGTAATGCTTATACAAATGGTTCCCAAACTTTTTTTGACTCGCGGCGCCCTTTTCCAACAAAAAATTTTCAAAGGCACACTAACTTTTGTAAAATTATGACTAGGGCGACATAAAAAATAAAACTCGTGTATCGTACATTATTTAACGTTCACTTTTACTTTATTAGCATTAAATTCATAATTAATGAGATGAATGAGCCTGCAAATCGTTGCACATTTTCTCAAATTATGGAATTAAGCTGGACACGGCTACCCTCATTTCTTTTTCCACATTGACTTATGCTCTGTACTTGATTTTTATTACAGCGACCGCCAAAAACCCAGCTTCGCACAAGTACGGCGTCGAAAATGGAATTAAAATACGCTGAGTCTTTTTAGTCAGAAATGGATATTCATCTTTTACTGAAATCCAAAATTCTGTAAATTCCATGTCGTCAAACTTTGCTTTCAAGCTGTTGTCGCAAGATAATTCGATGAGATTTTCTTCTTCTGTAGAAGTAAATTTAGACAGAGCACTGGTATTGAATGGATCTTGAATTCATGCAAACTTGGATTCAAGATTTTCATTTGGAGGATAGAGATTTTCATTTCAATTCAAGTTCTCAAGTAAAAATATATGAGCATGACTATTTTAATGATTTTTTTACAGTTTCCTAAAAATGATACAAATGCAACTTCT
This sequence comes from Cheiracanthium punctorium, assembly GCA_038373885.1. NCBI lineage: Eukaryota > Metazoa > Arthropoda > Arachnida > Araneae > Cheiracanthiidae > Cheiracanthium > Cheiracanthium punctorium. Next base: position 94,112 of record JAWZYV010016501.1, on the reverse strand, counting down.
ATTTCAAAAAATCAAGTCATCTTTTAACTTTATCTGTAATTTTTTTCAAGTCAATGTTGATAAAATTTCATTTTTGAATAAATTTTTAATTCGATGTTCTCAACTGAGAACATTGTCCTCTAAAATGTTAATGCTAATCAGACCTTGAATGTCAATTTTTCTGTCACATCGATATTAAGAACTATTACTATATTTAAATTCCAACATTTTTTAAAATATCGTGTAAGGCATGTGTGAACAAGGCTTTATCAACTAAAAGTTAAAATTGTATGGTACTCACTTACATTTTCTTCTCTATTTTTTTTTTTTTTTTTTTTTTTGTGTGTGTGTGTGTACAGTAAATTTTTTCAACTTGCTGTAGCCTCAAGAAGAGCATATTTCCACTGAATTTTCGTAATTTTCTTTCTCATCACCTAAGGCTGCAAAATGTTAAAAATTAATTTTATTCAAATCTGTATCTCAGTTGCTGCCGATGTTGCAGTAGTGGACACCTAGATTTAAGATTAAAAACTTAGTCTGAAATCTTTCATAAGATGTAAATTTCAAAAACGGCATAACTTTTTTATCAGATATATTATCTATTTTCAGTTAATATTTGCAGGTCACAATCTCTATAATCGTATAGTATACCTTCCCAAAATTTGGTCTAAATTCCATAAACAATCATTGAATGAATAAATTTGGATATCTAACATCAAGATATTTTAGAGAGATTTATAAGGATTTTGAGTTATGAAGTAAAGCATAATGCAAAATAGCTACAAATGAATTAATAGTTATCTTAATTCGAGAGAAAACATATAGCGACTAGAAAATAAAAGTTATTTTTACCAGTTTATTTCTCCTTCAACAGAATTATTTTCTACAAATGAGCATTTCCATTTGAACATGTAGCATGAGTTACCATACACTTGATTCAATAACCAATTTTATAAAATATCATACAAAACTAATGATACAAAACTAAACCCATACAAAACTAAATGATATTTTGTGACATACAAAATCTCATAAAGATTATAGCACTTAAGAAGTAGAATTTTAGCATACAACTTTGACTTTTCTGCCCATACTTCAATGTTTTGTTTCGGTAGCATGAGTTACCAAACAACTTTAATTAATATATATCAAAAGATTAAATTTTTATGATTTACTGAAAGAAAAGAAAACAATTTGTAATTAGCATGAATTTTTTAGAAAGAAAATAAAAACATTTTTTATTACTAAGACATGTTTAAGAGTCCGATTTTTAAGAAAATATAGCATGAATTACCGTAGAATCACCCCAATACAATTTCCTCCTCCTGGGTGTGCCATATTATAAATTTGACCTATTTTTAGTACTTAAGTAACCTTTAACAGAAAGAATATTCCAAAGTAGTACTGAAATAAGAAATGTTCTTTTAAAAAATGCACATCATTTGTGTAATTATCCACATATTAATACCTATAAAGTTCAATATAAAAAACGAAATAAAAGGAAATAAACTAGAACCTTTTTTGGAGCTCAAAGAGGTTTATTCCATGTTTAACGGATACTATAAAATGGAATTATTTTTGTCTGAAATACCTCCATCCTGTTTACTTATTTAAATTTTAAGCTTTTAAAACATACGTTCATGGTCATATACGTAATCGCAATAAGAAAGTGAACACTTTGCCTGAACTTCTCACAATTATAGCAAAAACATAAATGCCTCAATAAAATTCTATCCAAAACCAAGTAACGGGATCGCGTTTACTCGAGTAATGTTAAATTACGTATGATTATAGTTTGCATTGTAAAGCAAAATTGTTAGTGGTAGCTCATGTGTTCCTTGTTAGAGTGATAAGAGAAAAATAAATGCAAGTACCCTCAATTTGACGAAATAGTAATTTTCATCTATTAAGGAAATGGGCAACATATATTAAACAGAACTTTTGTAAATGGTATCCACTTTGTAAAAAAAAACCTTAAAAAAAATCACAAATAAAGTATATTTTTGTTTAGCTCATAATCTCAAATGTTTTTATAATGTTACTAGTTAAAGTACCAGTTTCTCGCCCGGAATGAAGATTGTTAAACCAACATATGCAAATGGAAAATAAATAAATATTAAGTATACTTTGGTTATACCTATTTATCTGACTGTCTCAGCAAAATTTTAGTCTCGTAAATTATTTATGTCTTCCTAACTAGATCCATGTTTCATGTTCAAACAGTTTTGATCATGATGCAGTTTTTTTCCTATGTCTGAGCTTAGCATTTAACTTATTAGCAACTTTCAAGCACATATTGTAATAATGACGTCAAAGAGTTACAATTTTTTAATTTTCTGTTTTTCATATTGCCTTTTAGTTACCATGATAAAGTGTCCAGTTCTGTGTCATAATTCATTGAATGCTAGAATCAAACAAAAACTGAAATAATTTCTAAGTTCTTACATCTCGGAAAATAAATATACATGAAAGTGTTACAAATAAAACACTAACCTCTAAAAGCACTCTGATTTCGATGCGATTGTATCTGATTTGCATATTATTTCCAGCGCATATTTTTAAAAAAAATTGCGTAACTTCCAAGCTACCCTCAGCTGCACATGCGCACTATATTTTTCCCCTTATCAAATGCAGTGACATCTAGTATTGCGGACAGAATCCGTGACATTAAAGAAGTTTTAGATTTAAAAAATTAATTGTATTGTCTTACTTTAAGTCATGGAATAACTGATTTTATTTTATTAGCATTACAGTTACCATAGTAATAAGACTTCTGCTGCTACTTAATGCTAAATTCAACAATTAAACGGAAAAAAAAGATAATGTTCAATGTTCTTGGACTGAATAATTTGTGTTAAACAGAAAATTTTCCAATTAAAAATCAAACTTATTACTTAAAGTGCATAAATTAAAATATCAAAGAAACGGAACATTAACTCTAAATACTCAAGTTGCTATTTTACATTTTAATTCCTTAGCATAAACTGCAACAGATATTTCAAACTACTGAAACCGAAGATGCACACAAATCCTCCAGTCTTAATTCATGTTTTCTAAATGAATTTATACGTTATGTAATTTTACCTTCAAAGCTTTTCAACGTTTAACTACGAAATTGTATATACATGACGTAAACATGACGTTAGTCGCATATGAAATTAACAAAAGATTGAGTCAAAATCTTTGATATATTAATCCTTGAGGAGAGTTCCCAGAAAATCACACGATGCAAATTTTTCGAAAGATTTCACCACCACCATCTTGGAGATATTTCTCGGTTGTTTGGCAACTGAACTTCGATAGCCGCTATAACACACAAGCACCGCTTATTTTAATATGCAACTTTTAATCAGCTTTTCTTTTTTTAAATAAGATCAAATCATCTTTAAAATCTTCTGTGCAATGCAGTGGGAACCTCCAAAACTTGTCATCTGTGCTCCTTTTCAGTTGCGAATCCAGAAAAATATTCTGGAAGGAGCACAAATTTTTTTTGTCTCATTTTCTTATGATTTCAATTGAATTTACAGAGTAAGTCAATCCTCTATAGTTCGACATGGGGGGGGGGTGCAGGTGCTCCTGTGCCCTCCCTTCGGAATCTGCCAATGTTCCATTTGAACTTAAAAGGATCGCGAGTTTTCAGATATGGCGCATTATTGTCAACGAAAACAAAATAGCCAGCACGACCTCTGCTGAGCCTTTGCTGCATTTTAAATCAATTTCTTTAACCCTACTTCCAGTGTTAATTTTCGATGGCAAATGGAAAAGCATTCTGACTGTATAGAGTAGGTTTGTATTAGATTTAAAAGCAACAACATCACAGATACAGATTTTTTTTTCCTTTCAAAACTAAAAAAAAAAAGATACTGGAAAAATACGTGTTCGTCAACTACTCCCTCTTTGGATGGACCTTTAAGAAACCTTGAAAAAAATTATGTAATTATATTCTATACATTTTAATACAAGATTTCTGTGACAACCTTTATTTTCCAATGAAGAATGTGAAAACAAGGTTTTCTCCCATTACTCCCATTTGAGTGAGAATTTTAAAAAACACCGAAAAGAAATTTAGGTATTTGTGTTCGTTACATTTTAAAGGAAGAATTTTTTGGCTGTTTATTTTTCCTTTGATATATCAAGGGAAAAGTTAAAAGAACAGTTTGGCCTTTTAGGTGCGAATTTTTAAAAATTGCTTCTTAAATGACGCCTATAGCACTAAAGCTATAAGCTCTTAAAATTTCATGCCTGTATCTCCAATAGATTTGGCCGGACGTTGATATGTCAGGCAGTGAATTTTCCTTTATATATAGATATATTTGATCATTATTTCATTATTTACATTTCTATTCAATAATTCGTTTCTTAAGAGTAAGTTTCTTCTAAGAATATTATAAAAATTAGTTTTCCACTCAGAATGCTACAGTGAATTATTTCAAAGCTTGATACCAATTACCTTTTGTTTTTTTTTCTCTTTCTATTTTTTTTTCTTTTTGAACATTAAATTAACGCTAATGATTTTCAAGGTGGAATGTTAAGATGCGACAAAAAAACAACAAAGACAAGGGAAATAATAATCATAATATTTATCATCATCGTTATTTTATTTCATAATAGCTTATTACAGCAAAAGAATGTTTCAACTAATTAAAATATAAACTAGTATTTTTCTTAAAGCTCTTATCTGATTTTATTAATATTTTATCTTACATGTTCATAAAATATTTGCATAGAAGATAAAACCAGTACCAGATTATTATTATATAATGACATTTTTTTTCTAAAGTCTTTTGTTTGCTTCTAAAATGTTGGATCCAGTTTGATTTTCTCAAAACAATACAAGTACAGTGTAAATAAGATTCCTAATCGTAAAAGATAATTCATTGAAGTGTTTTCATTTCATTATATTCCTGCATTCAAATGCTAAAATTTAAAGAAATCTATTTATAACAATAAAACTGAATCAAGAAACTTACACATTCCATAAAAATTAAAAATAAAACAATAGCAAACCAAAAATAGTTCATTGCAACCGAAATTTGATGTTATTCTTCTTTATTGGAGTAAACTCACATTATGAAGCACTTTTGTGAAACAAATAATTAAAGCAAGAAGAATATAGCTGTTATTTGCAACATGCAATGTCAAAAAACTCAATAATATTACAATGCAAACCACTTAAAACTTTTACTTTGTTTTAAATTAACTTCAGAAAAAATCTACATTTCTTCCTATTCATTAAAAAAATTCCTCTCTTTTCTAAAAAGCTTTCTTCAATTTCCTTTTTTTTTTTTTTTTTCGTTTCAGTGTTTCCTTTTAGAGTTTGTTCGTTTGTTTCTTTGTTTTTCCTTAACGCCTGCTAGTGCTGTATTCTATCCAGCAAAATTATTTCTTAAAACGTAGAAAAAGAAAACATTTATTAACATTCTCTGACAATTTTTAGGCCTTTGTGCTTCCTGTTTTGCCCCATTCAAAACTGCGCAGAGCCCTAAAAAAAATTTAATTTAAAAGATAAAATGAAATATATTGACTCCAGCTACACACCTAAAGTGTTAGATTCACGTTGATTTATGTTTGTGGCTTCAGTTTCGCGCTTGAGAAAAGCACTGAATCTGATGGCTACTGTTGCTCGATTCGCGTATACATAACACATTATTGTGCTTGCATTGGACTCTGGGTGAAAGAGAAACAGTGCAATTTCTGGAATCTACGAATTCAGCCCCCAAATACAATTTGTACCATCTTATTGATTGATTGGACAGATGAAATAAGTAAATTTACATGAGTAGAACAAACGTATCAAAAGAATAAATTGTACAAGTTTGTGTGCGTTTGCTGCATAAAAGTGTTTGAATACGTATATTTTGCCACTCATCAACTGTGACAGCTGTTTCAAACTATTCTACTTTTAATTTATTTTATACGTTTTCTATTAAGTTTCATTATTCAATTTATTTAAAAGTTTCAGATTAGTTGGAGGAAAACTATTAATTATTTATTGATTTATTGATGCTATAGATCTTTCTTGAGACATTTTTTACTATAAAAGTAAGCCCGGATATAACTTCTAACAATTTTTTCTGGATATATTCGGGTCTTTCCCAAAAATTTTTAGCTAATAAAAGTAGTATTGTAGTGTTTCACTTAAACTGCTACAGTAATCTAATAAAAGTTAAAATTTACATAATATGTACTAAAATTCTCTTTCAAATATCCGTTCTTATGTATAAATTTGTGCAATACATCATTTTGCAAATATTTTCTGTTCAGTTTTCGATTTCTCTAAATTCAACACAGTGAAATTTATTTTTTTAAATACTATGTAAACACCCTTTCATTTTCAGATAGCACATTGAAAAAATTATATATTCTGAGCTGTTGAGTTGCTTTTTTCTCATTTTCTACTAAGCTTTTTTTAAGAAAAGGCATTAAAATTTAACGTTTAAGTCTTAACCAATGTAAAATATTTAAATCATACATTTAAATTAAAAAGTTATATTGTCTCTCAAAAAAAAAAGAAAAAGATTCATTCTGTTAATATTTATTCGCATGTTTCTCGACATCAGTCAAAATATAATAATCATACCTTTCGAGGTTTGCAGGGTTCAATATACTTATTGCCAATTTATAAATTTCTATTTACAAATTTTCAATGTATAAGTTTCTTTGCATATCGATAATCCTGACGAATTAAATTCAGCTAATTTCGTGATGTAATGCGAGTACTTGGGTGAGTGACACCTAATAGTGGTTTAGGTGGTTCACTAAGAATAAAATATATTCCTTTAAGCTTATGCTTTGTAAAATTATGTATGTTGCTTATGTAAAATTTATATATGTAGTCCCTGTTGCTGTTTTAGTTTGCTCTTTCCCTAAAGGTCGGCCCTCGCTGCATAGACATTCGTCCAAAGGACCAACGTGTTGGGAATTTTAGTACGGAGACACCCAATAGGTGGCAAAACATTACCTTCTTTCTGTGACATACGATCCCTTAACAACCTAGCCCAAGTCAGGTGTCGAGTCCGAGCCCATAATCGTAGCAAGTGGTGCGATAACGACGGTACAATATGCGGTTGCCGCAGTCAGTGAAAAATATGTCAATATACTTTAGTTCGTATTATAATTGAAATTAACAAATTTAATGCTTTTTCTGCATTTTCCTCTGGTTATCCCAAATTGTCACATCCCTTTGAAATCAACTTAATTGCGGCGAAAGATTTTAGTATATTTTATTAGATTCTGTGAAATAATGGCGCAGTCTACATCCACATCCATGTATAAAGTATCCTTTCGTTCCTTATTCAATAATCAGTATCAGCTATTCAATAATCAGTAATTCAATATCAGCTAATTTTAATTCTGACATCTTTCGAAAAAATTCGAATAGCAATGTCTACAACCCCTTGTTATAAATAAAATACATTATAAAAACATCTAGAAACAGAGATTTACTCTTAATAAGATTGGTAACATTTTACGACTTCTCCACAACCAGATTATTGTTTTTTAAAAGAAAGAATACGGAGTAAAAAAGACCATATTTTAGTGAACAAATTACAGAACAAATAAATGATATTTCGCCCAGGTTTTTTTTCCTCCACAAAAGAATGCGTTGTCCGTTGTTAAAAATGATTCACAAATTCTAGGCTCTATCTCATTTTAAATTACAAGAGAAAATTTATTGACTCACATTAGTTAAATTACTCTTGCCTCTAACGCTATTTAAATTACCTCCTAACAATATTTCAGCGGCATTTGGTACTTGTCGTAGCCGGCGATTTTGCTAATGCGGAATTTATTTTAATTTTTTTCCCTCTGTAGTTTTCCTCTTGCTGCTAAAACAGTCAGCTCGATGTTATAACATTAGAATATTCATCAACACGCCCATTAAATCTGAGGACATCTTTGAGCCCGGAAAGGATTTTGATTAGGGAATAGCATTTTGTGTTTCATGCCGCACCATCTGTTAGCAAGAAAAGCTTTTATTAAAAGAGTTTTCAGACCCACTCGATGTTTTCCCCCCCCCTGCAGAAAAGTCTTATTTGTTCTTTTTTATCAGTGACTTGTTCACTTTATATACTTAACTGAAATGCTCTTAATTTTTTTATTATCATAACTAGTATCATTATTATTTATATTATCATCAAGCTTACCAAACTTTCCCGATCTCTTAAATTATTGTCTGCTGAATGCTTCTAATTTTTTTTTCAGTTTGTTAAAAAAATAAAATTATACTCTCGGTTCTCAACCGCACAGTTTCTACTTTATGAATATATTTTTTCTGTTTTTTTTTGTTGTTTTTGTTGTTTTTTTTTTTTTTTTTGGGGGGGGGGTGGAAGAAATCAGTGAAATGTCACTCATCGTCATAGCTGGCATTTAAAATTCAAAAACTACAAAATTTTGAAAGTTATGAACTTTAAATTGATTATGATTCTGAAAAGCGCAGGGAAAAAAATCTGGAGTGACTCCACTCGACTTTCCGAACACTTACTATTAAGATCATTACCAAGCATTTAAATAAATTTTAATCGATGAATATTTCAAACATATATACCAAATTGAAGCTCAATCGAATGCACCATTTAAACGCTAGCGCACTTTCAAGAATTTCTTCCCATATGCCATAATGTAAACGAAATCTTTGTCGTAGCCCTGTACTATAAGTCCTATACACACCAAAATCAATATCTGTCTTACAATGGTGGTTTATAACTTATATATCCAATTGGAGCTCAATCGAATTTACCGTTTAAACGCTAGCGCACTTTCAAGAATTTTCTCCCATAGGCCGTAATGTAAAAGAAATCTTCGTCGTAGCCCTGTAGAAAAACTATAAGTCCTATACATACCAAAATCAATACCGGTCTCGCGATGGTGGTTTATAACATATATACCCAATTTGAGCTCAATCGAATGCCTCATTTAGGAGCTGTCGTGTTCACTCACATACACACAAACACGCATACATACATACATACATACATACATCTCTTAAAAATAGCATAAATGAATTCAGAAGACCTCAAAACGTGTAAATACACCAAAATCTCGTAGTCGAATTTTTTCATGATTACAATACTTTCCTTACATGGTACATGTTCGGAAAGTAAAAATTACAGGCACCATTAATAAAAGCAAGCCACATGTCCGAAATGTCAGACATGTGTCGTGACATGTATTTAGTGAAACACCGCCAAACTTGGCGCCAAAAATAAGTCTTCAAAAAAGAACTCAGCTAAGTCCTAACACCAATATTTTTTGATATTTCGAGACTTTTAAGAAACATCTAGAACATTTTTTTTCTCCGTGGGATTATTTGAGATTGCGTAAGTGCAGCGCTCTCCTCCAGCAGAGCTTCAAAGAACCATTCTGATAAGTAGACCGCGGATTATATGCACTTAAAAAGTGACAAAATATGCATGCAAATATGCATCAAAAAATCTAAAAATATGCACTAAAAATCTAAACATATGCACTAAAAATCGAAAAGTATGCACCAAATAACTGAAAAATCCTCACATATTAATAGAAAATAAAAGCGTATTTACTTGTAAAAGTATTTTCTATCACTTACCTCGCAATTATGACACATTTGTTTTTCTCTTTGAAACTTCAAAACATCATGAAAGACAGAATGAGAAATTTTTATTCACAATCTTAGTGATATGAAATATGAATTAAAACTGCTTTCAGTAATTTTTGTTGCAATACACAGCTAAGTGTTTTTATAAATTTTCAATAGTAGGGCTTTGCCTTTTATCATCTAGAAGCATTTTATGTACTGAAAATGCTTTTTCAACATCAATGAATGTCACTGGGCAGTACTTAAAATATTTCGCTTTGGGTTGTTCTACTTTTTCCGGCATTTCACTCCCCTAACCATTAATAAAATTATTTATTTTATTCCCTGCCAAAAATCCTGAATTTTTATTTAAAATAAAATTCAGTTTCTCACTGATTTCTTCTCCTAAGGACTCCGGAATCTTACCAACGCATTCCTCTACTTTTACAATTTGACTCATTACATCACTCAGAAGCAGATTTTCTATTCTAATTTTCTGATGCCTGATGTTAAGAAAGAAAAATGTGTTTCGATTATCGATAGACCTTTTCGTATGGACATATCGCTAAGCATTTCGACCACAGTGAAAAAAGCAGAAGAATCGACGCTGTCCAAAGCATTAACTGCATCTTTTATGGAGTTAGGCCTTGTCCATAATCCGAAATCCACGTCTTCATCGGGTTTGGCATGCTTGCTTTCATGAAATTTTAATCTATAGTCTGAAATTTGAATTGTTGCAAATACACAAGTAAAAAATTGAAAGCGTGTATAGTATTTTGCTGGGAACCTGAGGTTGTAAAAATTTTCAAAGCGTGGGACTTATAGAGTTAAAAGGAAAAAAATACTGAAAGGAAGGTAAAAAAGTTATAAATTCAAAGCTAAGGAGATTGAAATATGCATCCAACAGAGAAAATGCGTCATTTTATGCAAAATTCTCAAAAACACCTGAAATATGCAATTGCATATGCAAATATGCAATTGCATATGCAAATATGCGATTGCATATAATCCGCGGTCTGCTGATAAGCAACGACGGTCAAAGAAGGACAGTCTTCTTCGTTTCGCCCTTTTTAACGACGAGAGTAAATACTTTATGTATTGGTTCAATATTAAAAATGAAAATGTTTAAAAAAATCCATCTCTTATAACATACTTTCCTCCTAATCGACAATTCCTTGAAACTTTTCTGGATCCGCCACTGTTTCAGAGTTCGTATTTCACACGCTTCTAAAATAACTGTATCCTTGAAAAATAACACTCTCGATATTAATTTTCAAAATGTTTCATAACCCCCGCTCCCCCCTTTAAAGGACCTTTTTATGATCGATGAATGATTAATATGCTGTGAGGAAGGACATAGTGTGCGGATGAAACTTTGTCAAAATATTTTCTTTACTGGATTATCTTTTAATAATCTTCTATCAGAACTGTGTATTGTTTCGTGAGAATTAAGGACTTTTTCGCACAATTCACGGAGCCCCACCTGCGCTTGGCAGTGTCGGGAGTAACGTATATTTTATTTATTATTAAATAACGTCTTTCCATAAGTTTACAGTGACTAAGGTGTGGAAATATTTTTTGATGGCGGTGCGAAAGTGAGCTACAAAAATTTAAATGCAAAGGAGCACTTATAAATCCGATGAAAATTATGTTCTATTCATTTTTAGTAAAAATATTTAAATTTTAAATAAACAAGTGTTACAATGTAAAGAATTTTTCAAAATAAAAACGCTTGTTTGAAAACTGTTGCTCGCGGATGCATTGAAATATTTATCTACGGACTACACGTCTATTAAATATTTCAACAAGTTGTGTCTCGGGTGTTCGAGTGCACAATACCCGTATTTTTTATTTCTCACTCCAAATTGTCTCAATTCTTCCCTAAACTTCAGAGCCAACTTCGGCCGATATCGTCCAGAAAAGGTTAAAGGCGTTCATCAAATTCAAGCACAATACTATTAGTGCAGGTTGATTACAATTAAACTTCCCCTATTAACAGCATTCTGAAGCCCAAACACGTGGGCCGATTACCATCCAAATTTGGCATATAGACTGTACGCTAGATGCGCTGTTGGAAGATTTTTAAAGCTTTAGTTCTAAAAATATTTACTAGGTGGCGCTTTGCAATGTGAATACAGCTCAATAAATGAGCCAAATTAGTTCAAAGAACCCGAAATATTATTGAATAATTCTTGAAATGGTTTGTAAATTTCGAATTTACCATTTTCCTTGTTAAATTTGCTTTTTATATGAAAAGCGCCCCTTAGTAGATTTTTTTTTTTTTCGAAATTCCTTGAGTATATCTCATACTATATATACCGATTTTGGTAACAATCCGTTAACCCCTTTTAGCTGTAGAATCTGATTTATAAAGGAAGGTTAACTATAACTACCCCGCATATAAACGTTTATAATAGCTTACTCATCTGTGAAAGGATGGAATTAGCATTTAAAGATCTTTCACGGGATTTCGCAAAATTGTTTCAATAGTGGTACAGCTTCTCAAACCTCACAACAATTGTTTAAATTCGTTAAGTTTATTACATTGTGTTAAGTTTGTTTAAGTTTTCGAGTTTGCTGTTTAAGCTTCCACGTTTGATGATAAAGTTTCCACTATCAGATATAAGGTGGTTGATAAAAAATTATGACTGGATTTTTCTCTCATGAAATCCTAGACAGATTGTTCTAAAACTTCAGACCGGCAGAGAACATGCTGGAACGCTACTTTTGGATTGATATTCAGCTGCAACTACATTAAGATACTGACTGCAAACCGAACAAGAAGAAAACATTTTTGAATTGCTCCACAATGCAAAGAACTGCAACAACAAAATGTATAATTGTTTGGGAGTCTTGTTTGCTTTTTTATGTGAATGTAAAAGGAATTTTACGAAAATATTAACAAAATGGATTATGCGATGCGTTTTATCAATGCTAGATAGAATTACTTAGCAAAAAGGGAATATCCGTTGCTACGTTTTCATAGTGATGAGAGTGATAGGTTAAACCTGAGTTCATTTAACGGTTAAACTGATAAAAACCCCGCCCCTCTTTACGAATGCAACTTCCTGAGCCTTTTAAATACTCTTTTTAAAACGCATGTTTATTTTTTTTAAAATGCTCAGAAGGTTAAATATAACAACTGTTTTCCCTCTTTCATAAAGTATCAGTACTTTGTATCTAACATTTTCTCGGTATACGTTAATTCAAACCAAGTTCTCTTAATTCAACAAAAAAAATATGCAAATAGAATCTATACAGGCTCAGAGATATGCACATTTCAACAATTTCAACAACCTTTTTAACATGTAAGACCGCAGGGAGAAAAAAATGAAAGACAGAAAAAAAATAAAAATAGCTTTTATAATTTCAACACAACATGCAGGTTCATCTTTTGAATTAAACATTAGCTCTTTAGGAATAAAAAGAATATCTTCAATAATGTAATTGAAGCAAAAAAATGGCCTTGCATAATTAATAAAAGTAATAAGCATGAATACATTAGCCCCCCCCCCAAAAAAAGAAGAAGTTTTATATAACTGAAATGGATCCCAGAGAACAGAATTTTTACTTAAATGTACTTCTAACTACTCTTACTAATTACCAATTTACACAAAAGGGAGATCTTTTTCCTATTTCAAAGGCAAGGCAAACATGATAGTGCTTTTTTATGATATCCATTTATTAAATAACCAGAAATTTATATTAAAAGTTTGTCTTGCTCTTAAGATGTCGTTTTGAAACATTCATTAATATATAATCACAATTCTGAAAGTGTTAAAATTCGTAAAAGAATTCAATTAGATTAATTATAATGAGCTTAATAGTAAAAGACTTTAATGCAAAAGTTATTTAAGTCACATGTTTAAAAAATAACTAAATTCGCGATGAAATTTACTTGATCTTTAATGATTTTCTCACTAGTACATTTATTAAGCTTTTGGTAACAACGGAATGAACTTTTGAATTCGAAATAACGATTAAAATATGATTTATAAAGAATGTTTCTCAGCGATTTAACATTTAAATATTTATGAACCTAATCAATATTTAGTTTTAAGTGGATATTAGAAAAAATACATCCTTATATTAAAACATTTTTAATGTGCAGCCATGTTTAGCTGATTTCAAGACATACCCAAAAAACTTAATCTAATCTGTAATTTTTGTTTAGAGGTTAAAAGCATTATATTTTTCTATGAAATATACCACAGATCTCTGGGTACATTTTTAATAATAGGTATAATGATTTTAGTTTTGAAACAAATAAATTTAATTTTCACTAGAAGGTGTAAAATGTAGCAGCAATTCTATTAGTGATTAGAGGTCGTATCTTGAAGAAAAAAAAATCTGTTACCCAGAACCAGACGAACGTAAGTCCATATATTGCAATTTTCAGGTTAAAGCGTTGATTCTAAACGAAATACCTATGAATGGGTTAAGTTTAATAAGTTATCATAAGTTTAATAATGTCAATAATTTTTTGCTGACAGATTCAATTATTACCTCTGCAACAAGACCTAAAGGTCATTTCTTACAGCTTTGGTGCCCTGCTAAAAAGTTAGTCTAGTGTGACTTACGTTAGTCTGGTTCTGAGGTACAGAAATCAGCAACAAAATTTTGAAAACCATAGATTTAATAAAAAGAAAATTTTGTACAGTAGACACTCTATGAACAGCCATCATCATGGTCCCAAACATTTAAAAGTATTTGATTATAATAACAGGGTGTCCGAAAAGTCCTTGGCACATTACAAAAATTCACAGAAAAGCAACAAACTGTTGTATGAATATGCGATTCGCGCAATAATGCTTCACAGAATCAAGAATTTATTTTTCCATCTTAAAAAAAAAAATTACATCCAAAATGTGTTCATAGACGGCGCTGCATCTCCAGTTCAACAATGAGAGCCACTTAGGATTTTTCGTGAGTTTCAAACAGCATTGACGGTGCGGGAATATTCATTATAGCTAGGGCGACTGCAGCTGAGGAAGTGCATTGCGCAGACTGGTATTTCGAGTCAAACTCTGTAACTACAGTTCAGAGAAACTTTCGTAACATGTTTAAGAAAAACTGCAATCCATGCTAATTTGGTATGAACGGGAGTACCGTTTAGATGTAGTTCAAGCAACAAAAGGTGCACACAATGAACTCTGGTAATGAAAGGTATTGCTTTCTGCTTAATAAAATGATTAAACACCTTACATTACGTTTGTAACATACCATACTCAACATACCATGATTTTCCAGGATCGAGGCCTATGTTTAGCGCCTGGAGAAAATCAGACTCCTATATCTCTCCTATTTGATGATTTTGTCGAAGAACACGCCTTTCCTACTATTTACTGTGGTGAAGATAGACATTTTACTAATGATCCGACCTACCTACAAATTGCCAATTCTTAAATTAGACGTACGGACCGTAGAGCTGCTCGTCCCGACCACTTGCTGTTTTCCTATTCTAAATATACTCATGTTCGGCTTCTGAACGCAGTATCGTTTGCTATCCAAAAAAGAGGTTACCTGAGGGAAGGACCATAACTGTAGGAGATGTTTCGGATGGTAATTATTTGGAAGATTCAGTAGCCCGTCAGGATGCTTACAAGTTTTTGGAAGCCAGCAAAAACTCTCCGGCCTACTGGGAGTTTGAAAAACGACGGGTGTTTGCTGCGATCAGACAGTGGGGTATTCCTACTTTATTCGTAACCATTTCGGTAGCAGAAACACACTGGTTCGATCTAGACAAACACTCCATAACGGAAGAAGAATTTGAAAACATGGAATACTTAGAGAAATGGCGATTAATTCAAAACGATCCCGTTACCTGTTCGCAATACTTTGATTCTAAATTCCGGGAACTTATGAAAACCTGGAAACGTCCTGAAGGTCCGTTCGGAAGAAATCCCATTCACCATTCATACTACCGAATAGAGTTTCAGCACAGGGGAAGTCCGCATGCCCATATTCTGTTGTGTCTTCAGGATGTGCCAGAATTTAATGAAAAGACTAAACAAACCTGCATCGATTTCATTGACCAAACCATGACTTGCAGTTTTCAAAATCCGTATGTCGCTTATCAAAATCACAAACATAGCTTTACGTGTCTCAAAAAAAGAAAAAATGGGGAAAGGTAATGGGAAGGTATATACAATATACCTTCTTTTATTATTCGTAGAGAAAGTGGCCATTACGTTAGATCTGTTGACACACAAAAAAAAACTGAAAAGTTAAGTAATAATAATAATTACGCGTTTAATATTAAGTGTAACACTCAAGTGCGTAAATAAAATCTGGAAGAATTTCAGATTTTTTTTTTTTCACATGCACTTAGAATAATTGGGCACGAAGTAAACATTTAATTGAAGGGGGGAAAATTACGATCATCAACATGCAAGAAATGGATAATTTCTTGCACTAAACAAAACATCACTTCCTAACTCTATAGATGAAGACGCATAAGAATGCACTATTTCTCGAATCACAGAAGAAAACAGATAATTGACGGTAATTACCATTTTTCATTTTCATGATCACAATATAGGCTTCTTGGTTAAATTGCACAAAATCAATACTGAATGAAGGAACAACTACATATTTCCACATAAAATTAGAATCCATTGTGGACACGGACAGTGGCACAAGCCCCGAAGGGCAAGTGCTTGTCCAAACCGCCAACGCAGCTCTACTCTGGTCGGTAACTCACTTCAGACTACTAACATTGATAGATGCACAAGGGGATATGTCACGAGGTCAAATTTGGCCGTTAAGTTATTACGTATGTAAGAAGTGAGAAAATCGGAATTCGAAAGACTTTACTAGAATATTTGATGCGTGCATCTGCACACAGAGAAGCAAAATGAAAAACAAAACAAAACACTGCGGTCTGGGAGCAGTGCAATATTGCAAGTATGCTTTCTTATAAATAAGTACGAAAAGTATGAACGGGAAGAATAAAAATAAATAAAACAGACTGCAGCTGCAAGTTTGATTAACATTGCCGAGGCAGAAAATCGAAATGATTTAAAAGTACGTTATTGTCTTACAAATGAAATGGCTAAAAGAAATTTGAAAGCTAGAAGAATTTAGAATAGACTATTAGTTTAAATTTAGACAAAGGTACCATTTGTATTATACTTTTTCATAAAAAGATATGCATGTTGTGTTAACGTGACAACATCCTAAAGAGAAATTGCATGGACAGCTGCAGGAAAATCCCAGGATACTTAAAAAGTGCACCAATTGCACTTTTTAAGTATGTGGGGATCTAGATGGAAAAGTATAGGGGCGTGGTCGGTTGATTTTAATAAATGACGGCATAACTATGGCGTTACGATCCACTTATGACGTCATACCTACACTGTATCTTGACTTCTGAGATTTCTTCCGCTTTCCTTTGAATTTTAGTGCTGCCATCTGTTATCATACGTAAGAACTTCAAGTTACTTTGAAACCGTATCCTCCCAGCTTCCGCGACTGGGATCGAACTGTGGACCCAAGGCGTTGTTGGCGAGCGTTCTAACCAACAGACGAGTCTGACTCGGGAAGAAATGACTAAAGTTTGAAGTGATAGTTATTTCAATTTCGGAATGGAAACTTTTATCTATCTAAATAAATAAAATTAGACTTTGCCTTTACACTACTTGGTATTGGTAAAAAAAATTGCGATTTCTATCCGTTTGAAGTTTTTGGCACCCCAGTACGATTCTTAAAAAAAACTTCTGTCGTTTTGCATTCTGTCCTTGACTCTTTTTTATTCGCACATCACGTAAAACTGACTGAAGCGAATGAAATAAAATTGGGCATGATTGGTGGCATGATTTGGCATGATTGGTGGTCCCTCAACTTAAAATATAGGAGTCGAATTTTTAAAAATAATCATTAGATTTTGAGAGTTTATTAAAGACTCTTAGAAACCGTCTTATTTAGGTTGTCCCATGAATGTCTTCAGATATCCCCCGTGGGATATTCGAATTCGCAAGACGTTTACCCCACGATGACGACTGACGGACGTCTTTTAATATCTTCTGTGGGATACGCCGATAATCGGATATGGGGGATCATCATAGAATGTCCTGAGGACGTTTGTGGTTATCTGGGAAACGCTACACACAAAGAAGTATAGTTAGAATATGCCTGACGAAGATTGTAAAAATGTTTCAGCAAGCGATAGATTTCAATTCCTAAGATAGGTTTTATGAAACAGAGAAGACAAATATGGTACACTTATAAATAATCATACTCTTTCCAACTGAAAGGAATTAGAAAGAAAAATTGGGAGGGCGCATGGATTATGATACACTTTCCAAACAGTATTTATGAATTAGAAGTATAGTTAGAATACGCCTAGTGAGGATTGCAAAACAGTTTTAGGCGATTTTAATATAGATATCAATTCCAAAGAATGTTTTATGGGACAGGGAAGAAAATAGGACACACTCATGAATAATGATACACTTTCCAACTTAATGGTAGACTGAAAAATAGGGACAACACATGAATTATGATAGGCTTTTAATATGTAACAATTTAGTGCGTATTTAAAATAGGGTAGTGTTTCAGAATTTTAATCTTGATTTTGAATATTAAATTAAAAACTGTACCTCTAAAATATATCTATATTTGCTTCTAAATTCCATTTTATTTTTTTAAAAAAATTGCAAACGAACTACTTTCTAAAATCCACACAGTAAAAAAATACCTTTCTAATTATTTCTTGTGCAACATTCCAATACACGAGGAAAAGTTAAATAAACTACGAATTTTACTGATTGTTAGAAGTATTGCATAATACTATCAATTGAGAAAATTTTCATTTAATCCAAAAGAAAAAAATTTGTAACTTCAGATCATCCCATTATACAAATCTAAAGGAAATTTTTCTACTGACTTTGTACAAATTATGTACGTCAGCACAGCAAATGTTTACCCTCAGTTGCAGCACGATACTGAAAAAATGTGTACAGTTATACAATTTCCAGGGGGTTTTCTCTTGCTTTTTATGAAAGATTTGCATGTCAAAGCGAAATATTTTACCGAGCATGAATATTTCATGATACTATTTGAATTTTTGGACTTATAATATTTACTTACCACTTTATATTTGAAGGGAAATATTGGGAAAATGAAATGAAATGTAACATTTTTAGCTCTGAAAAATGTTTTCTTTTTCGTAAATATGTTCAAAGAATACATACATTTTAATAATAGAGAACATGTTTGTGTCGCATATTAAAGTATTTTTAGTTTTTCGTATTAGGTATTGGTTGAAATTCAAATTCAAGCAGAAGCAGATATGAATAATTACTACAAAGTTTTAAACAATCAGTAATAGTTTAGTCACTTGAGTTCTAGATGAAAGTGTTTAAGTTTCCCTATAAACGGCTATGCTAAAAGTGGAGCGGATTTCCATCAACTTTTGTTCATGGACTGTACATTAGATTTAAAGAAAAAAAGTTAAGTGACATTTTGCACAAAAATAAATGCATTTTTCAAAAATAAAATTACCCAAAAGAATGTATCAGTGATCAAATCTACTTAATAAATGTTGAAATAGCTTATAAAAACAAGTTGAATATGAAATTATACGGGAATTCGTAACACTTCCTTAATAAGACATAAAAATTCTCTGATAACCCAAGGTATTACAACTACTTTATTTTTATTCTTATTCATTCATTTATTTATTTTGCCATAAAAGAAAAGTTAAAAAGTTCTTATCACTTAGAACTACTTCCATCTGCATCAGAAAATGGCAAACGTCTGTATACTGGGACTCTTAAAAACTGCTAAAAATTGCAGAGAGGACTACGGTTTTCTTTATTTACTAGTTGCTCAGTATTCTAAAAAAAATACACACTTTTGTTCTAGAAAGTCTTTCAGAATCAAAGCGTTTGGCATTCTCATTTCATTTCCCTTCGTTTTACTCTGATAATGAAACTTTATCCAACAGAAAAACACCGGACGAACTTACCCTCCCAAACGCCCTCTCAGTCAAATAACATTTCAATTATTTCTTCCTTTATTGCATATTCACTCGCCCTATGAAAAAGCTATTTAAAAACAAACGATTATTCTAAAAGCTAGTGAACATCATCACAAACATTATTTAAACGCAACCTGTCCATAAAAAAAAGATATTCTTTTAAAAATCTTAAAAATTTTCTCATTTCTAAGAACTGTGTATGATTCAATTAGTAATTCAATTCTGTAAAACTGGAAGAGAAAGAGAGCCTCGTAATTGAAATTTCAAACCTCCTAATTAATCGAGAGTAAACCATTTACGATAACAATTAATTTTTCATGAAATAATGTGCCACTCTGTGAAAATACTCTTTAGTTCCTTGGAATATTTAACGAAGTTTAAATTCATTTACCTGATTCTAATCTTTCTCCAGAACGGAACGAATCCATTAAGGAAAAACGTTTTATTTATCGAAATTAATTTTAATAAGGAGGTTTGCATTTGATATTCAAATAAGATTATTTTTTTAACTGCGTACGTTTCGATGCAGTAGCCTGCGCAAATTTAGTTTAGATTCTTTTGTCCAAATTGACACAAAATGAAACCTCTCTTCATTTAATGATGTACAGGGGTTAAAATAAAACTTTCAACTAAAGGGTTTTGTCGTCGAATCTTCCTCTTTTACATTATTCTAGTGCTGTAGAAGCACTTTCTTCGATAGAAATAGAACAGGAAGTTTCAAATAAGATCTTACACCCATATTTATTCAATAACTATTCTAATACACCCCCCCCCTTAGCGAATTTTAACTGTTCTTAGTAAATTGTAACTTTTAAATAAAAAGTGTCTTTTACATTGTTAAAGCAATTAGCTTGATTCAATTGAATTTATCAAAACATCCCATCTAGTTCATCTGAATCCTGAAACAGCTATTTCAAGTTACTTTACAAGTTTCAGGACACATCAACACATGCTTTAGCACACATTTTGAAATTGATGTGTCCACCTGACAGATAAATGAACTTTGTGCTTATTCTTTATAGGATGCTTTATGCTGATTTAAGTCAATTTGTAAATTGTTGAAAAGTAATTAATCTAAATTAAAAAATATATATACACTGTATGTTATGCGTATTATGTTTATCCTTTCGTAATTCTAATTTATAAAAAAAGAAAAAAGAAATTTTAGGAGATAAAATCCTCTATTTTTTTTAATACCTGTAGATAAGTCTTTTGATCCAAATTAATGTCAATTCGACCTTGAATATTTGTCTTTTTGTACCATCGATATGAAATACTATTAAAAGTACACCATTTAATATTTTAAATTCCAAAGGAGGTTTGTGCTGCATGAGATAGATCAAGAAATTGTGTGCTGTGTTATTTTAATCGTATGCAGTAGACATGCATGAAGAATCCTTTCTTAACTGAAAGCAAAACGTGCATGAACGTGTACATATTTTTTTTAAATCTTTATTGGCCCCCCCATATATATATATATATATGTAATGTATAAAAAGGTAATTTGGGCTTTACTATAGTTTGGGTATTGTTCAAGCGGGTACTTTCACTGTAAGTTTTTCTTTCCTGTCATACTTGCCACGCGCGCTCTGGAGCTATGTTTTATTTATTTTGTTATTTGTCAGACATCAGACCGTCGATTCTGAGTTCTTTAGAGTGTACACGTGTCCCCACGCTCATGTAGCCCCGGATGCGGGTCATGTTGGTAAATGTGTGTGGTTCGATTAGAGATAAGAGAGAGGCGGAGTTATGTCTTCGCAAAGCACGGGGTGTGGTGAGCGTAAATACACCCACACATCGAAAATCGAGAGATTTCTGCCACTGGAACTGCTTAATTAGTCCACGCTTATTTTTGTACCCGTCTCCCCTCCCCTCTTCTCATTCTATATTGTAACTTAAATGAAAACAACAAATACTTATTATGTCAATGTAAATAAAAAAATTTCTTGCATTATATTAGGTTTGCTTAAATGTAGATGTTTTATTTTGAATATTAATGCAATTGAGAAAGCGCATTGCGTAGGTTAGTATTTCGTATCAAAATCCATAACTGGATAAAGTTTCGTACTGTGTTTAAGAAAAACCCTACGAGTAGAAGCAGCATTTTGGCCTGGTATGAAAAGGTTTTAGAGACTGGAAGCGTGTTCGGCAGGGAAAGAAGTGGTCGGCCACGAAGATCGGATGAGACTGTACAAGACATTCGGGAAACTTACTGTGACGATACAGCGCCATCTACGAACACAAATTGGAAGTAGTTTTTTTATGATGACAGAAAAAAAAAATTCGTAAACTGTGAAGTATTATTGTGCAAACCGCATATTCATACGATAATTTGTAGCTTTTCTAGGGAGTTTTCAAATGTGTCTCGGACTTTTCGGACACCCTGTATATTAAATCGATTACCAAAACTGTTCAACAATCTTCGTCAGTCATATTCTAACTATACTTCTTCTTTCTAAATACTGTTTGGAAAGTGCATGATAATCCATGAGTGTACCGTATTTGTCTTCCTCCTCCTCTACAACACACTTCTTCAGAATTGAAAATCTGTATCAAAATCGCCTACTAAAGTATTTTACAATCTTCGTCAGGCATATTCTAACTACATCTCCTTTGTAAAACTGACGAGTTTGAAAGTTTCTAGCATAATTTGCAAGATATCGCAATGCTTGGCTCACTGTTGAGGACATATTTTGACGCAAACTTCGTGATAAATCATCGAAAATTGAAACCTTAGCGACTTTCAACAGTTTATTCTCCCTCCCCACAACCCCTCCCCCTTGGGGCTATCTGGCACTTAGGATTTCTCTCTACAGGCCTCAATGTCTGAGATTTTTTTGTAGCCCTGTAAAAAACCAGGTCTTATGCACACCAAAATCAATAACGGTTATATGACGGTAGTCTATAATATATATAAAAAATTTAAGCTGGATCGAATGTGCTGTTATGGGAGCTAGCGTACTTTTAAGTATATCTCTCTATAGGGCGTAATGTATAAGAAATAATTTTTGTAGCCCTGTAAAAAAAAAAAAAAATACAAGTCCTATACATGCCACAATGAATAGCCGTCGTGCGACGTTGGTCTATAATATATATATACCAAATTTGAGCTCAATTGAATGCACCGTTACCCTGTTGAAAGTTTCAACGGAAACGTGTTGACGCAAATCCGTCCATAAATTAAGTCGACAGAAAATACCGAGATGAACGAAACAGTACTTCAGTGCTAATAATGCATTTTATAACAAAAAAAATCGACGCCCCAAGAAAAAGTCACCCGATTGTAGTGAAATTTCGAATGCAAAGACATTCGGACCGAACGTGCAAGTCATTCAAATCTCAAGTCCAAGGAATGTATAGCGGAAGTGTTAGCGCATCGGAACTGCGCATTCAGCAGGTGCATATAAGGAACGATTGTAAATCTGATGGATTAAATTTCTGGTACATTTCTACTACTATATCTTACGATGGCTGTAAAAAAGCCTTGCCGAAAATTTTCGGTGAGGCTTTGCTACGCCCCCGACAAACTCCGACATCAGTTTCAAAGAGGTCGTGCAATCGGACTCACAGAGGCTGGTTGGACGAATCAAAGAATCACTTGACATCTGTGTCGAAACGATGCGGCTATTAGACGATGCTGGCAAGGGAGCGGAATTTACGCTCGCCCCGACCGTTAGGCCGGTTGTCATTCGCGCCTGTACACCGTCAAGTCCGATTAGTGTGGTGTCGGGGTCAATCAACGTGGAACTGCGCTGACTGATCACGTAGTCTTTAGTGACGAGTCGCGTTTCCAGCTGTGTCCTGTCGACAACCGCAGACGTGTCTGGAGACGTCAAGGGGAGAGGGGGGGATCCTGACCTGACTATCGCACGCCACACAGGGCCCGTTTACATGTGCAAAAATGCGGAGTAAATCCGGGGACTTACACTGCTTTCTACCCCGCTTCCCCTACTTAGGGGAAAAAATGCGGGGTAGAAAGATTCCTGGTCGAAAGGAGGGTTAATGCTGAGTCAACCCCGCTTTCCCATGATGCATTGCGAGTTTTCACCTATACTCCGCTTTAACCCGGGATTTTCCACTTTCACATGTAAACGGGCCTACAGTCCCACAACAAGGTGTTATGGTCTGGGGTGCCATCTCTTTGGATAGTCATTTCTGACACATTGACAGCACAGTGGTGCGTTGACGACATCCTACGACCGGTTGTGTTACGGTTCCTTTTCGACACCCTGGACTTAATTTTCAACACGGTAATGACCGGCATACGGCACGGGTTGCTATGAATTGTCTTCAAGCTTTCCCTGAACTTCCTTGGCCAGCTATTGGTCTCCTGATCTCTCTCCCATAGAGCACATTTGGGACGTTATGGGAAGGTGATTGCAACCATCTCAAAATGTTGCCGATTTAGCCCAACAGTTGGAGACACTTTGGCGAGAAATTCCGCAGATCCGGGAATTTTATCAATCTGTGCCACACCGGGGAACTTCTTCATCGAGGTTGGAGGTGGACCAACGCCTTATTGACTTCCTCCCTCTGTAATGGTCAAACTCTACAATAAATCATTCAGTTGTTCGGAAATTTTAATCATTTGTTTTTTTTTTATGTATGTTCTTTACAGCCACCAATTTTTATCGCAATCGGACAATTCCTTTTGGAGCGTCGTTTTTCTTGTTATAGAGTGTATTTTTCAACTCAGTGTAGCCCTAGGAAACATAGCGAAAAAGAATAAAAGCTTTTTTATTTTACAGAGCAGTCGACAGATGGCGCAAACTAGAATTCGCAAGTTTTAATAAATAAAAGTATTTTATCGCCTGCTACGCCTGGATAAAGAATACACCTGAGAAAGTTTTTGAAACTTTCCTTCAGTTCGAATTGTGCATTTTTCTGCGCAAATTTTTCCCATTCTACTTCGATTGCATTACATCCAGAAAAAGGATATTAGAAATATCAATTTTAATTTTGTTTAATTACACTCATGAATAATGATACACTTTCCAACTTAATGGAATAAGGAAAGAAAATAGGGAAGACGCATGGATTGGGATACGCTTTTAATATAAAGCACTTTAATGCATATTTGAAATCTGAAAGTGTTTCAGATTTTCTCACTTTTTTTTTCTTTCCGTTTTTTAATAACGGCCGATATATCCAGAAGCTCTTCAGAATTAATATAGGAGGAAAATAATTTGTACCTTTTTTTAGATTTTTATCATTAAGCCATCTTACTTTTTGTAACCAAGGGCGGCCCGATACAGTAAGCAAGGTAAGCATCGCATCGGGGAACCGGCTTCGAAGGGGCGTCATTTCGAACTCAAAAATTAAGTAAAACATAAAAGGGGGCGTCATTTTTACGTCAGTAAGGGGCGCTATTTACCCCAGGGCCGCCCCTGTTTGTAACCATCTTAATTTTAAATTCCATTCAGAATCTGAGAGATTTCAGTGCTAAGGAAGCCCGGGCGAAACAGGATTCTCACCGAACAAGATTTATTAAAATGGCGAACCAATTGGTCGCGGCTAGTAATAAAATATGTGTAATACACCAAAAATATAAGTAAATAAACTAAAAATAACCTTCTACGAGGCCGAAAGTGGTTTATTCCATTGTTAACGGATAATAAAATATGTATGTAAACTTCATACTATTAGCCATTAATATGGAGTTCGTTTTATCTGAAATACCTCTATCCTGTTGATATATTTAAATCTTAAACTATTTTGTCAGAACAACAGTCAAACATGCATTCATTGTCATATACGTAATCACAGAACGAAAGTGATTACTTTTAATTAAAAGTCTCAACTTCTGACAATTATAGCAAAAACATAAATTTCTCGTAGTAAAATTCTAACCAAGAACAAGTTACGTTATAATGTTTACTGCAGTAATGTTAAATTACATGTGATTACAATTTGCACTGTAAAGCAAAATTGTTAGCGGTGGCTCGTGTGTTCCGTATTAAAATGATAAGAGAAAAATAAATGCAAATGCACGTAATTTTACGAAAAAGTAATTTTCATCCATTAAAGAAATGGTCAGAATACTAAACAGAACTTTAGTAAATGTTAGGGACTCTGAAAATAAAATTGTTCCCTTAAAAGAAATTTCGCAAACAAAATATATTTTTACTTAGATCATAATTGCAAATGGTTTCATAATGTTATTTATCTGGCCATTACTTCTTTTTGTTTTTAATCTACAATTCGTTTATGTGAAGAATATTATAATAATTAGATTTCCGCTCAGAATGCTAGGTTGAATTACATCAAATCTTGATATCAATTACGCTTCCTTTTCTTCATTTTTTTTCTTATATTAAGAAAATAATAATCGTAATATTTATAATCATTGCTGTTTTATTTCATAATAGCTAATTATAACGAAACATTATTTCAAGTAATAAAAACGCAAACTAAGATTCTTTATAAAAATCTCTGTCTATTTTTTTTATCAATATGTTTTTTTAGCTGTTCCCAAAATAGTTGCCTAGAAGATATAGCGAGTATCAGATTATTAATGTTATTTTTCCCCTAGAGTCTCAAATTTTCGCAAAATATCAAAGAATGAAACCAGTACAATAAAATAATGTTTCAAATAATAAATTCTTCGAAATATCTTTATTTCATCATTTTCTTGCATTCAAAGGCTAAAATTATAAACATCTTATTACGACAAAATCAAGAAATATAATACATTCTACAAACATTAAAATCAATTAAAACTAAACCTCAGAAACGTTAAGGTAACCAAAAGATGCTATTCCAATTTATTAGAGGAAGCTCAAGTTATGAAGTATACTTGTGAAACGAATGATTAAAGTAAAAAATATAACACTTATATATTAGTATCATATAATGTCAAAAAACTCAATAAAAATACAATGTAAGACACTTAACACGGTTACTTTGTTTTAAATTAACATCAGAAAAAATCTATATTTCTTCCTATTCATTAAAAATTTGTCATTTTTAAATATTTTGGCGCTTTTTTAATTCGTCAAATGCTGTATTCTTTCGCTCTGTAACAAAATTATTTCTCAATCATTTTCTTTTCTGCGTTTATTTAACATCACCAACGGTTTTTAGATCTTTATGCTTACTACCATTTTGTCGCAATCAGGACTAAGCAGAGCTTTATAAAATAAATAAATCAACCAAAAATCAAAAATATTCACGCTAGCTAGTCTACTAAGATATTACATCCAGTTTGATTTCTGTTTGTGGCTGCAGTTCCACGCCTGAGAGCAACATTAAATTCGATGGCAGTTGTTGCTCGAATCGCGCCTATAACGTTTATTGTGCTTACTGACGTTCAGTAATCCACGATTTAGCCTCAATTAGAGTTTTTTCATTTCCATCTTCCTCTTAATGACAGATTTGACAGACGAAATAAATAAATTTGCATGAGTAAAACAAAAGTACTATTAACCCTGAAAGCAAAATGCATTGAGGCACCGAGCCTGAAGAATCCTTTGTAAAATTCTTAATGTTGTAATTCTTTCACTGCTCTGAAGAAAAACAATAGTAGTTGACAACTCTGACACTATTACAAGCTTGGTCATGTAGGAAAATCTTGAAGCTATTAATTATATTATTGTAGTATGTCCATTTGTAATCAAGATATAAATTACTATTTTGCAATGAGGTTCAAAAAGCTTTTTATAGCTGATTTAATCAAGCAAAAATGCGAATTTTGTAGAGTTTGGTACTCGGCCTGGTACATTGGAAAGAAATTTGTTATGGCCAATATTTTGCTGCACCCAAATTCATATTATCTGTGGTGTTGCTCTTTTTTTATTTATGTCTACGTTTTTAACTTAGTTTCTCAGTTCAATTAGCCTTAGTCTAATTTTAAATTTTGCGTTTTAAATTACCTATCCTTAGTCTAATTTTAAATTACTAATTTTAAATTACCTCTGTTTTAGCTAATATTTTTTTCAAATAAGCAGTACATTTGGTAATAACAAATAATTACTTTAACAATGAAATAAATTGTCTCACATGCACAAATATGTGGGAAACTCCAAATAGTTTTGAACATTACAGTAATTAGCTTAGTCAAAACTACTGAAGGTAACACACAATTTTCCATGTATTTAAGTTTTCGAACATGGGTGCTGAATTATACATCAGTTTGCAAAGCATATAAACTATGGCGGATAAGGATCGAAAAACTTCTTTTCACATATCTCAAAGAAAAAAGGAGATATCCATAAAACCCTAAATGTAAAACACAACACACTTGCTTACCTAAATATCAATTTCAGGACATTTTGAAATTCGTCTTTCAAGAGGGGTAGACGGCTACCTCCCCCTTTTTTCATGTATCCTTCTTGAAAGAAACAAACATTAACTATAAAATTCTTGCTTTAAAGCGTAACAAGTATGACTCCTGTTTTAGGCACAGCTTGTTTGGACTTTGAAGAAAAAAAGGAGAAAATTTATTTGTTTGAATTTAGTGTAAGAAAACGACATTACTTTCTTGTATACCTAATTCATTTATAGCAAAATATGGAATCTTTATGAAAGTATAATTTAAACGTATTTCTCGTGAAACACGAAAATTCAAATATTTCTGAAATTTTATCTTCTCATCCCGAATTTTCGCATCCTTTTAAAATAAACTGAAATCCCGTGGAAGATTTGAGTACATTTTACCCAATTCTGTAAAAATTATGGCGCAGTCTGCATCCAGATGAACGTTTAAAATATCCTTTCGTTCCTTCTTCAATACTGAATATTTTTAATTCTAACATCTTTTTAAAGAATGCTATACCAGTGTCTACAACTCTTTCTTATAAATACATGATAAAAACATCTAGAAACAGTAATTTACTCTTAACATGATCAGTAACAAGTTACGAATTCTATGCAATCGGTTATTGTTTTTTAAAAGAAAGAATACGGAGTAAAATGACTATATATTAATGAACAAAACTGAACAAAAAAATGATATATTTCGCCCAGATTTTTTTTCCCTCAATAAGAACATGGGTTGTCTGTTGTTAAAAATTATTCACGAATTCCAGGCTCTATCTCATTTTAAATTACAAGAGAAAATTTATTGTCTCACATTAGTTAAATTACTCTTGCCTCTAACGCTATTTAAATTACCTCTTAACAATATTTCAGCGGCATTTGGTACTTGTCGTAGCCGGCGATTTTGCTAATGCGGAATTTATTTTAATTTTTTTTTCCCTCTGCACTTTTCATCTTGCTGTTAAAATAGTTGGCTCGATGCTATAACATTAGAATATTCATCAACACGCCCATTAAAGCTGAGGACATCTTTGAGCCCGGAAAGTATTTTGATTAAGAAATAGCATTTTGTGTTTTATACCGAACCATCTGTTAACAAGAAAGCTTTTATTAAAAAGAGTTTTCAGATTCATGTGCTTTTTTTTCCTATAGAAGTGTTTTATTTGCACTAGATTAGTTCTTTTTTTAGTTTCTTATTCATACACTTCACGTAAATGTTCTTAATTTTACTACTCTCCAAACTTTCTCGATCTTTTAAATTATTTTTTGCTGAATTCTTCTTTCTCTTTTTTTAACTTTAAAAAAAAATTATACTTGTGGTTCTCTACCGTTTCGTTTCTTCTAAATGAATATGTTTTTTCTTTTATTACGGGTAGAAGGTCAGAGAATTAAAAACTGGTTAATGATCTATGAAGTACCCCTCATATAGTCACAGCTTCTATTTAATATTTGAAATCTACAAAAATTTGAAACTTATGAACTTAAAAGTGATTATGATTTTGGAAAACTAACCATACTGTGCAAGCTCGCTGCTAGGAAACAAAATAGTTTCATTAATACATTTCCCTCTGTAGGAGATTTTCGGAGTACCTTGTATTTGAACAAGGTTTTATATATATAGATAGATAGATAGATAGATATACAGTGCACTCCCGAATATCCCGCTTAATCACCAGGCTAATCGCACGGATAATAGCAAAATACGGACAATCCGAAAACTTCTTTTTATTAAAGAAAAAATCAACATCAGTACAGAAATATAAAAAAATTACTTACATTTGCATGCTGTATATCATCAAATTTGAAATTTTCCTTTCAACATTTACTGCTCAAAAAATCTGTAAAGCGTCTTTATTTCTGCTTGCTCATTTCTTGTCGTACGCATCGACACGTATTTTACGAACCACAGTAATGCCACCGTAACCAAATCCTCTCTGTCCTATATAATCTGGCAAAGTTTACACAGACTGCAGAGCAGCAGAATGAGAAAGTGTATCTTCCTTATTTTAGTACATCGTCTGCATCAGTACTATCATCACTATTAGATTTAACAACACAGTCAGTTATGATGTCATCTGTCAAATACTGAAAGCAAGGCTTGCATATGCATCACTTTGGAAACATCCAGATTTTCGAAACCTTCGAATTTTTTTGCATGCTTAAGAGGTAGGGTTACCACTATGCGGGAACTGTTTTACTGCACGTTCTCTTAAATGAATCTCTTTGACTTGACTTAAATGTTATTAACTAAACCGGACAAGATTCTAACTGAGATCAACATCAATTTTATGTGCATGATGAGCGTGAAAATGTTTCTCTTTAAATTTTTTGCGAGTCCGGAATGAGCATGGATAATCCGCAAACCGGATAATCTGAGCACGGGTTATCGAGAGTATGCTCTATGTTCATGCAATTAGTCAGCTGGGATAATTATGACCACTTTGTGCAAACTTTGAGAATTTTTCACTCAAAAGAAAGAATACTGTTTCAATTAATTAGTGAAAAGAAGGGGGTTGTCTTTTAAGGAACATTTATTAAAAATTTTCAGCGTAGGATTATTTGGGATTGCGCTTAGCTCCAATCGAGCGCACAAAGAACCATTCTGATAAGCAACGTCGGTTAAAGAAGGACAGTCTTCTCCGTTACGTCTTTATAAATGATGAGAATGAATAGGTTATGTATCGGTCCAGTATTGAAAATAAAAAGGTTAAAAACAATGGGATCCATCTCTGGTGATATACTTTCCCCCTTATCGCCCCTTCTTTGAAACTTTTCTGGATCCGCCACTGTCTCAGAGTTCGTATTTCACATGCTTCTAAAATAATTGTGTGTCCTTGAAAAATAACATTCTCAATATTAATTTTCAAAATTTTTTATTTCCCCCTTTCCTTTAAAGGGCCTTTTTATGATCGATGAATGATTAATAAGCTGCGAGGAAGGAGGTAGTGTGCGAATGAAACTTTGTCAAAGTATTTTCTTTACAGCATTATCATTTAATAATCTTCTATCCCAATTTTATATTGTTTTGTCAGAATTAAGAACTTTTTCACACAATTCACGGGGACCCCACCTGTGCTTGACAGTGTCGGGAGTAACGTATATTTTATTTATCATTAAATAACGTCTTTTGAGAAGCTTAGAGTGACTAAGGGGTGGAAATATTTTCTGCTGACGGTGCGAAAATGAGTTACAAATATTAAAACTTTGAAGGAACACTAATCGAAGTCCCCTGGAAGTCATGTTGCTTTCAGTTTTGGTAAAAATGCATAAACTCTAAATAAATGAGAGAATCCAAATAATTTTTCAAAATGGAAACGACTATTTGTTGCTCGCGGATGTATTGAAATATCAATCTACGTGGGTGCTCTGGTGCTCAAGCACCCACAGAAAAAAATCACATGGATGTGGACCACTCATAAAGTTTTAAGAAACAGATTTAGTTACTTTTACAGAAAAATAAAAAAATATTGGAATTTCGGGAAACAATTCTAGTTTTCTTCAGGAGATGTATCTTTAATGGGATTTCTGCAATAAGATCCAAATTTTTCTTGATTAGCATACGTTGATGGACAGGTAGATGATGTGACTCAGAACAATCGCAAAGAAATATAATTTTATCTTTTATAAAAGCTTTTGCTTCCATTTCTGTACAAAAAATGTTAAACTATTGGTTTAAATATCGTCTACGGTGATTTTTCTGAAAAATCATATCCAATAACAATTCCCCGTTCGGATTTTTTTTCTTTTTAGAGCACCTACAAAGTTTTACAAAGTCGGCACCCCTGTATCTACAGATTGCTTGTATATTCAAAAACTCAACATAAGTAAAGTAATTTAAAGTAATTTTGCAAGCATTGTCATGTGGCTTATTCCATTTGTTACTTATACTACATTCAATATATATATATGCTACTGAGAAAGATCGAAATTGGAGAATGTCGTCTTTCACCGGTGAATGTCAGTCGGTGAAAGCCCGAATATTTGCTTATATTCTAGTACATTCGGACTACACAGGTGAATGTCAACAAACACATCTATGTTCTGGCGGATGTCGAAAGGAGAAGTCGAGGTCAACAGAAAAGCAAAAACGTAGAAAGTATATTCTTATTTTGCAGGGGGAGCTTATTTCTCCATGAATCCATTGGGTACATAGTAGCTTGGTGTTTGTCTGAAATGTGAGCTAAATATCCTTATTGCTCTCTTACACCTGCAAATGTCAACATTCACCATTAGTGCATGGTGAATATCGACATTTGCGGTTTTAAGTAAGAAATAAGGATATTTAGCTAATATTTTGGACATACACCAAACAACGGTGTGAATGTTGACATACACCGGTGAAAGTCGACATTCTACAGATTTCGGAGTTTCACGGTAACATATATATTTCAGATTCACTGTAGGTTTCAGTAGGTTTTATTGTAAACTCATTTTTTAGAAACATAGCGTTTCCAAAAATTTGTAATGTTTGGAACAATGATCTTTAAAGGCACTCGGATCTTAGCAGTTATACTTTTTTTCATTTCAGTATAGTTGGTTTTAATAACTACAGTTTGTTTATATAACGACTTTTATCACGTATTAGCAACATTTAAATGATAGTTTAGATTGTTTAAATATATTTCTCTTGCACGAAAGCTCGACAACTGATTTTAAATTTATTTTACTAGGGGCCAAAGCCCCTAGACTCACTACGCTTGATTTTCGTATGAGGCATTCGGCCCTTAATAGGGCTTATTCGTAAAAAAGGCATAATTGACAAAACGCAAAGATTGGATCCTATAGAATATTAGAGCTACACATTCCTTGGTTCTTGTATGTTCCTTGGAACAACTTCATACAATTTTTAATTCTGTAAAACCTATGGAGCACCTTGCGTATTTGCCATCCATGGCGAGTTTTCATAATTTGGCGAGTTACGGATACATATAGTTAATAATAATTTTAAGAAAACAGTGCTTCTTATGTTTTCTTTGATAAAAACTACGGAACAGCTATTATATCTTGCTACAAATGGCGACTTTTCATTATCTGGCGATTTACACATGATAATCATTGCTCATTTAAGGTTGCCGTGAAAACATTTATCCATATATTCATATACATAATCCGTTGCAGATTGGTTTATTTAACGCCACGAAATATATCATCTCGCTTCGCTGACAAATATCCAAGCTGTACTTGCTAATAAGGGCATAGTTAACACCGCCAAATATTTCTACGGGTGGCAAATACCCAAGGTGAACCTAACCGGCATTACTATAATACGCATTTGAATTAATTTTCATTTTCAAAATACTGGGTGCTAACATTATGGAAAACACGTAGTATTTAGATTCTCCCTCCTTGAAATAGCGTTTTTCCAGATCGTACCTGATGCCAAAATGGCGCTTTTTAAATCAGTTACAATTATTATTAGAACAAGTATTAGAGAAACGAATTGGCGTCAATTTTAAACACCTGTTACCTTAAAGAACTTCCTATTTGAAAATTATGAACTTTGTATAACACACTTATTTATTTCACTTACTTTTTAATTTGCTGTAAAAATGGTTTAGTTCTATTTCATTTTTGTTAATTTCACGCAGTAATTGCTTTGTTGCAAAGGCATGAATGATTTTATGCTAGCGAAAATTGCCAAGCCTGATAACCATTATGCTTATTTTTTCAGTTTTTTATTAATATCTTCTAAAAAATTGGAATTTTGAAATTTAAGTCAGCTTATCGGCTTCCCCCGGAACTTTTCCCGGAGAACCGAATCCGTGGACGGCTTCGTCGAAACTCAAGTACCCACGGTTTCGGAGGCGATAGCAGAACAAATTTCTGACAGCGGCGCGGCGGCAGCGTCCGTTACTTTTTTTTAGAATAGAGAGATTTAACATTTTTTTTCTTTTTATCATTTAGATTATTTCCAGCTCCTACAAAATTTAAAAATATTTAGCTTGAATTTTTTTTTTTTTTTTTGTCAATCATAAAAACCATCCTAATAAAATAAAACTTGGGGGAATGGTTGCAATTTTACTTACATAATTGTTTGGAAGTCGCCGAATTCAAGTGTGAAATTTCCGTTTCAAGAGCCAAAACTTGCAAGCATTTTTAAACGAATTAGAAAAAAAATTTTAATTGGTTTTTTAGGAATGTTCTGTAGATTTTGCTTTTACAATCTTTAAAGTTTATAATTACTAGTAAACTAGGATAGGATAATAAAACAGTTTTGTAGAATATTACCAAATCAATAATTTTCAATAGACAGTCATCAAACTGACCAGCATTCAACAACATTGAATTTGTCAGGAAGAAGTATTTTTTTAATATTGTTGCTTAATTGTTTATACTCAAGCATGTTATATACAGGAATACACATTAAACGCACTTTCTATGGAAGCTACCTGTGTATACTCATGCCTACATTATTTAGAAATTTTGTAAATACAATTGCTTATTAGATATTTGAACTCCAAAGTTTAAGACAAACAGTGCATAAGTTGGAAGAAATAATACTACTTACCTCAGGGCATCTATAAAAAGCTGAATAAATGTATTTTTAGGACAAATTCTGAAAAAAATTGCTTCGATGTGCATAACTTCATGATTAAAACTTCCTGGTTTAGTGTTCCTCGCTCCTTCTATTATAATAAGCAAATGTGATTTAGAAGTGCTACTTGTAAGAGATGGTTACGGCAGGGGTCGCGCTGGCTTTTTTTTTAAGTTTCGCCAATCCATTCGCCAAATTAGATTTTTACGGACATCATTAAGAAATGCAATTGCCAATATTTTCGCCAAATCGTATTTTCTTTCGCCAAACTAATTTTATTATCGCAATTTGCGACGTTGGCGATCAACAGCGCGTCCCCTGGGTTACGGTATATACCGAGGTTTGCAAAGTACTATGTACTGTACACTTTCAGTAATAGATTTTTTTTTTTTTTGGTCACTATGCGTCAGCAAATAGGTAACAAAGGTTATTTCCCCCCCCCCAAATGCCACTTTAAACATAACGTAAGTAAAATTCAGTTTCACTGTGTTTATTATTAGTTTTTGTCACGGATGCCTTTAACAGGAGAGTGCAGTTTATTGCCGAACCAGTTTATACCTACTAGGATGATTTTGTGTGTTCCGATTATTACTTCCTTGTACGTAGTATAAGGAAGTAATGTGATCCCGAAAAATTTTGGGGGCAAAATTTCGACAAAAAAACCGATTTTGACTACCTCTAAATTGAATTTAAAAAAATTTTTCGATGCATCTCATCGTAGGCTAGCATGCACGATCATATTAACACGTCTGCAACTCATTTTGACCAGCGGCATGTCTATTGTGGTCAGTTTTTCCATGCCGTCTGTACGTACGTACGTACGTACGTATGTATGTAACTCGCATATCTCAAAAACTATGGGTCGTAGAATGTTGAGATTTGATATTTAGGATTGTTCTATGATATAGTTGTGCACCTCTCCTTTTGGTCGCAATCGAATGAATAGTTTATGTACAGGACCGCCCAAAAGATTCGAAATACATTACGCTCTATGGGCCGAAAATCATTAAACTCGCTTATCTCAAAAACTATTAGGCGTAGAATGTCGAAACTTCATATTTTGGATAGTTGTAACATCTAGTTGTGCACCTCCCCTTTTGGTTCCATTCGATTGGATAGTTTATCTACAGGACCGCCCAAAACATTCGAAATACATTACGCTCAACGGGCCGAAATTCATTAAACTCGCATATCTCAAAAACTATTAGGCGTAGAATGTTGAAACTTTATATTTGGGATTGTTGTAACATCTAGTTGTGCACCTCCCCTTTCGGTTCCATTCGACTGGATAGTTTATCTACAGAACCGCCTAAAAGATTCGAAATACATTACGCTCTATGGACCGAAATTCATCAAAGCGTTTTTTAGAGGTATTGGGCTATTTCAAACGACTCAGAAGTGATATATGCTGTAAAGAGTTAGAAAATGAATTTCTCCATTAAAAAAAGTGTGTTTATCATTTACAGTTCTGCTACAGGAACACTCAAAAGATTTCCAATACATTACGGTCAATGGCAATTTTAGGAGATTCATCCATTTCAAGCACAATACCGTCCTACCACATAAGTTAGGTAATGGTCCGACCACCGTCACGTGCCTCCCTCAAGTACTATGCCAAAAGTCGCCAAGCTTGGCGACTTTTTTGTGTACGTGTGTGCATATTTAACTCTCAAATCTCAAAAACTATTATGAAATTTCATATATAAGATTGTTGTAACATCTAGTTGTGCATGTCGATTTTTGGTTAAAATCTACTGGAGAGTTTATTTACAGGACCACCGAAAAGAATTTCAGTACTTTAATGTCTATGGACATCTTCAATATAATACAATTGTAGACAGTCATTGTTTGGTACATGCCCAAAATCTCGCCGTCTGTCCTCGACCTTGGCGAGTTTTGCCGAAATGTCGCCAAATTTGGCGATAGTCAGTCATTTGGTCCATGCCCAAAGTATCGCCATTTGTCATCGTTCTTGGCGAGTTTTGGCGAAATATCGCCAAATTTGGCGATAATCTGTTATTGTTGGTCCATGCTTAATATCTCGCCAAATGTCGTCGACATTGACGAGTTTCGCCGAAATATCGCCAAATTTGGCGCCAAAAATTATTTCGTATTTTGTATAACTCTAAAACTTTAACCCGTAGAATTTTGAACTTTTGTATTTAGAACTATATTATAATATCTAACGGTTTTCAATATCTTTTTTGACAGCAATCGACTGGGAATTTATTTACAGGGTGAGCCAAATGACTTTAAATACATTAAGGTGTATGGATGCATTCAATTCATTGAAAGTCTGTGGTCAATGACTACTTTGGCTATCTCCAAAATCTCGCAAACTATCTCAAGTTTGTCGGCTTTATGCGAAATATCGCCAAATAAAGTGTCAGAAAGAAATCTTTCAAATTGAACTCAGCTTGGCGATATCAAAATGTTTGGCTGGAAATCGCTATATCTTACTATTATTGATATTTTATATCTTTCAAACAAATAAGTTTAGAGGAAGTGCGTAAAAAACATTTTTGATTTAATAGACGTGCAAGGAAGTCATGTGTTGGACACATCAGATTTTTTTTTTTATAGTCCCTAGTCATTAGATTCATACATTTTGAACGTTCTATGCGTCACTCTATAAAGAAATATTTCTTTACAACGACAACCCCACAGTATTGTTCGGGATTTCATTCTCCTCTCATAAATCATCCTCAGCTTACCAAAAATTAATTCAGAGCAAAGTGTGTCAAAGCAAACGACTGTACGATCCCGTTGATTAGAGAATAAACTTCAGTGCAATTACCGAGAGCCAAATGCTTATTTACTCAAAAGCTCTCAGACAGTGTAACATTCTGAAGTCTTGAACAGAAGTCTTAGCGTAACTTTAAAGGTGAGATTTGTCTCAAATTCGGAATTATTGACGAATAGTTCCTAACTTCCTGTAGGATTTTTGCTTAAGCCAATAATAAATCAAATGGATCTTAACGACCATCAGTCTGCAATGATAAATCCCTACTTCTTTGCAGGGATTCTCTCCATGTCACGTAATTAGTCAGAAATAACTTTCAAGAATTTTTCAGTCGAATAAATTATTACTTTCACTTGATGTATTTTATAGAAGTCAAATAATGAAATGAATCGATTGCATATTAAAATTTCCTCACCGTGACAATTGATTTGACAATGCTTATTCGTTGTTATTAACTTACGGACTAGTTTCATAACACCTTTCAACGAATTTCGGTTTCCCTGGCACTTTAGACACATTCGTCAAATTCAAGGACTCTATAATAAGAATATAAAAGCAGGGAAAAAATATTTTTTTGAACTGAACACACTTTTGTTGATTCAACAAAAATTTGGTTGGCGCTATTTCAACCGAATATTTTTGTCAGATTCAACAAAATTTATGTTAAATATTTCTTTGAATTAACAAAAAATTTGTTGATTCAAAAAAAATATTTCTTTAGGCAATCGGCGTAGCAATCAAAATTTGTTAGGCAATCAAAATTTAGTTTAGGCAATCAAAACGCGTAGAGGCGTAGAGGCGTAGAGGCAATCAAAATTTGTTGAATCAATAAATTATTTTTTTCAGTGCGTTTATAACAGCTTATTAAAGGATGGGAATAGCATTTAAAGCTCTTTTACGGGATCTCAGAAAATTACATTAGCACTGGTAAAGGTTATGCCAGAAACATTGCCATGATTTAACAATATCTATACACTGAGTAATTCGGGAAGAGTCGCCGCATCCGGGACAGATGCCGCACCCCCTGTATTTCTTGTAATTATCGGTAGAAAGCAGTATACCTGTGCAGTGAGATTTCTTCAACTTTTATATAGCAGCAATCACTTCAGTGCCTTTTCTGTAACTATACATTTGTTATTTTGCGATAAGCGTATGATTTCACTATCCAAACTTTTAAACATGTTACACTTAAGTGCTTTATTGCGCTAATTACTGAATCCATGCATGATTTCAAAGTCAAAACAAAGTGTAGCATCTGTATAGAGTACTGTGTATATGGTTACGCCACTTTCCCTTGAGAAGACAGGCAACTGTGAGGTGTTACGCCTGTTCCGTACAAAATGGGATACATGCCACACTGCTATTCCGGTGTACATGTTTCTTTTGTACGGGATGCCACTTTTAGTAAAATTTTAATTTATGTCTCCGTGTCTTATTTTTATATTATCGAATATATGTTACTGGAGTATATTTTCCGGATTTAATTAAGTGTTATTAACATTTTTTTTTTCTTTCATTTTTCAGACTTACCAAGTTGGGTATGTTATTAGTCGTTATTGGTAATTTTAATAATTTTGAATTTCCACTCTCTGGCTTAAATGAAATATTGTTCTTAAGAACCAGATACATTTTAAATTTGTTTACAGATTTTATTAGAATCAACCACATTTTATAAAAGAATAAAACATTAAAACAAATAAAACAAAATAAAACCTATTTTACTCTTTTTTCCCCCTTTCAGATACACTGATTTTACGTTGTTGATGAAATAACAATTAAAATTCAATTTAAAAAAAATAAATATTTAATTTTAGTAATGAACTAAGTCGGCAGACTCATATTGATTTAAACCTACAAATACATATATTTGTACCCATTTAGTTTCATTTTGTGATTACATAGGTAATCATAGTCCAGATATGAATATTTATTTTAATATTTTTTATTTATAATTTCATTAAGTTCATACGACAGGTGCGGCATGACTCCCGCACAAGAGCGGCGTCTCACCCGCAGTGCAATGTTTTAAAAAATTGTTTAAAAATATTAATTGTTGTTTTATTTTGTTTCAGACGCAGTATGCATGTTTAATATTCTACATTAAATAACACAGCATGATTTATTTTATCGTATGCGCACCCTGGAATTTTTTACACAAATTCACAAAACATTTGCGGCATAAGTCCCGGTATTACCCTATATTTACACACATATTTATTTACACAGATACAATGATGTTTTGATAAATTGCTTCGTAGTATTTTAGATCTCATATAGCCATCTTTTTTCTTCTAATATATTATAATCAAACACTTCTGAATGCTTGGGGCCGCACTGGTGGCTATTTACAGTGTTTAGTGCACGAAATGGCTTTTCTTATTAAATCAATTTTCTCCAAAATTTTGTAGCTAATATTTTTGTTCGAGATGTTTTAATATTTTATAGATTGCTGCTGCATCTACATCTTCTAGTGCAAACTTATTACTTCCTTGTACGTAGTATAAAGAAGTAATGCGATCCCGAAAAATTTTGGAGGCCAAATTTCTACAAAAAAACCGATTTTGACTACCTCTAAATTTAATTTTAAGAATTTTATCAATGCATCTCATCGTAGGCTAGCATGCACGATCATATTAACGCGTCTGCAACTCATTTTGACCAGCGGCGAGTCTATTGTGGTCAGTTTTTCCATGCCGTCTGTACGTACGTACATACGTATGTATGTATGTAACTCGCATATCTCAAAAACTATTGGTCGTAGAATGTTGAGATTTGATATTTAGGATTGTTCTATGATCTAGTTGTTCACCTCTCCTTTTGGTCGCAATCGAATGTATAGTTTATGTACAGGACAGCCCAAAAGATTCGAAATACATTACGCTCTTGGGCCGAAATTCATTAAACTCGCCTAACTCAAAAACTATTAGGCGTAGAATGTCGGAACTTCATATTTTGGATATTTGTAACATCTAGTTGTGTCCCTCCCCTATTGGTTCCATTCGACAGGATAGTTTATCTACAGGACCGCCTAAAAGATTCGAAATACATTCCGCTCTATGGGCCGAAATTCATCAAAGCGTTTTTTAGAGGTATTGGGCTATTTCAAACGACTCAGAAGTGATATATGCTGTAAAGAGTTAGAAAATGAATTTCTCCTTTGAAAAAAGTGTCTTTATCATTTATAGTTCTGCTACAGGAACACCCAAAAGATTTCCAATACATTACGATCAATGGCAATTTTAGGGGCATTCATCCATTTCAAGCACAATAGCGTCCTACCACATAAGTTAGGTAATGGTCCGACCACGGTCACGTGCCTTCCTAAAGAACTATGCCAAAAGTCGCCAAGCTTGGTGACTTTTGGTGTACGTGTGTGCATATTTAACTCTCAAATCTCAAAAACTATTATGAAATTTCATATATAAGATTGTTGTAACATCTAGTTGTGCATCTCGATTTTTGGTTCCAATGTACTGGAGAGTTCCTTTACAGGACCGCCGAAAAGAATTTCAGTAGTTTAATGTCTGTGGACATCTTCAATATAATACAATTGTAGTCAGTCATTGTTTGGAACATGCCCAAAATCTCGCCGTCTGTCCTCGACCTTGGCGAGTTTTGCCGAAATGTTGCCAAATTTGGCGATAGTCAGTCATTTGGTCCATGCCCAAAGTATCGCCATTTGTCATCGTTCTTGGCGAGTTTTGGCGAAATATCGCCAAATTTGGCGATAATCTGTCATTGTTGGTCCATGCTTAAAATCTCTCCAAATGTCGTCGACATTGACGAGTTTCGCCGAAATATCGCCAAATTTGGCGCCAAAAATTATTTCGTATTTTATATAACTCTAAAACTTTAACCCGTAGAATTTTGAACTTTTGTATTAGAACTATATTATAATATCTAACTATTTTCAATAACTTTTTTGACAGCAATCGACTGGGAATTTATTTACAGGGTGAGCCAAATGACTTTAAATACATTGAGGTATATGGATGCATTCAATTCATTGAAAGTCTGTGGTCAATGACTACTTTGGCTATCCCCAAAATCTCGCAAACTATCTCAAGTTTGTCGGCTTTTGGTGAAATATCGCCAAATAAAGTGTCAGAAGGAAATCTTTCAAATTGAACTCAGCTTGGCGATATCAAAATGTTTGGCCGGAAATCGCTAAACCTTACTATTATTGATATTTTATATCTTTCAAACAAATAAGTTTAGAGGAAGTGCGTAAAAAACATTTTTGATTTAATAGACGTGCAAGGAAGTCATGTGTTGGACACATCAGATTTTTTTTTTTATAGTCCCTAGTCATTAGATTCATACATTTTGAACGTTCTATGCGTCACTCTATAAAGAAATATTTCTTTACAACGACAACCCCACAGTATTGTTCGGGATTTCATTCTCCTCTCATAAATCATCCTCAGCTTACCAAAAATTAATTCAGAGCAAAGTGTGTCAAAGCAAACGACTGTACGATCCCGTTGATTAGAGAATAAACTTCAGTGCAATTACCGAGAGCCAAATGCTTATTTACTCAAAAGCTCTCAGACAGTGTAACATTCTGAAGTCTTGAACAGAAGTCTTAGAGCGTAACTTTAAAGGTGAGATTTGTCTCAAATTCGGAATTATTGACGAATAGTTCCTAACTTCCTGTAGGATTTTTGCTTAAGCCAATAATAAATCAAATGGATCTTAACGACCATCAGTCTGCCATGATAAATCCCTACTTCTTTGCAGGGATTCTCTCCATGTCACGTAATTAGTCAGAAATAACTTTCAAGAATTTTTCAGTCGAATAAATTATTACTTTCACTTGATGTATTTTATAGAAGTCAAATAATGAAATGAATCGATTGCATATTAAAATTTCCTCACCGTGACAATTGATTTGACAATGCTTATTCGTTGTTATTAACTTACGGACTAGTTTCATAACACCTTTCAACGAATTTCGGTTTCCCTGGCACTTTAGACACATTCGTCAAATTCAAGGACTCTATAATAAGAATATAAAAGCAGGGAAAAAATATTTTTTTGAACTGAACACACTTTTGTTGATTCAACAAAAATTTGGTTGGCGCTATTTCAACCGAATATTTTTGTCAGATTCAACAAAATTTATGTTAAATATTTCTTTGAATTAACAAAAAATTTGTTGATTCAAAAAAAATATTTCTTTAGGCAATCGGCGTAGCAATCAAAATTTGTTAGGCAATCAAAATTTAGTTTAGGCAATCAAAACGCGTAGAGGCGTAGAGGCGTAGAGGCAATCAAAATTTGTTGAATCAATAAATTATTTTTTTCAGTGCGTTTATAACAGCTTATTAAAGGATGGGAATAGCATTTAAAGCTCTTTTACGGGATCTCAGAAAATTACATTAGCACTGGTAAAGGTTATGCCAGAAACATTGCCATGATTTAACAATATCTATACACTGAGTAATTCGGGAAGAGTCGCCGCATCCGGGACAGATGCCGCACCCCCTGTATTTCTTGTAATTATCGGTAGAAAGCAGTATACCTGTGCAGTGAGATTTCTTCAACTTTTATATAGCAGCAATCACTTCAGTGCCTTTTCTGTAACTATACATTTGTTATTTTGCGATAAGCGTATGATTTCACTATCCAAACTTTTAAACATGTTACACTTAAGTGCTTTATTGCGCTAATTACTGAATCCATGCATGATTTCAAAGTCAAAACAAAGTGTAGCATCTGTATAGAGTACTGTGTATATGGTTACGCCACTTTCCCTTGAGAAGACAGGCAACTGTGAGGTGTTACGCCTGTTCCGTACAAAATGGGATACATGCCACACTGCTATTCCGGTGTACATGTTTCTTTTGTACGGGATGCCACTTTTAGTAAAATTTTAATTTATGTCTCCGTGTCTTATTTTTATATTATCGAATATATGTTACTGGAGTATATTTTCTGGATTTAATTAAGTGTTATTAACATTTTTTTTTCCTTTCATTTTTCAGACTTACCAAGTTGGGTATGTTATTAGTCGTTATTGGTAATTTTAATAATTTTGAATTTCCACTCTCTGGCTTAAATGAAATATTGTTCTTAAGAACCAGATACATTTTAAATTTGTTTACAGATTTTATTAGAATCAACCACATTTTATAAAAGAATAAAACATTAAAACAAATAAAACAAAATAAAACCTATTTTACTCTTTTTTCCCCCTTTCAGATACACTGATTTTACGTTGTTGATGAAATAACAATTAAAATTCAATTTAAAAAAAATAAATATTTAATTTTAGTAATGAACTAAGTCGGCAGACTCATATTGATTTAAACCTACAAATACATATATTTGTACCCATTTAGTTTCATTTTGTGATTACATAGGTAATCATAGTCCAGATATGAATATTTATTTTAATATTTTTTATTTATAATTTCATTAAGTTCATACGACAGGTGCGGCATGACTCCCGCACAAGAGCGGCGTCTCACCCGCAGTGCAATGTTTTAAAAAATTGTTTAAAAATATTAATTGTTGTTTTATTTTGTTTCAGACGCAGTATGCATGTTTAATATTCTACATTAAATAACACAGCATGATTTATTTTATCGTATGCGCACCCTGGAATTTTTTACACAAATTCACAAAACATTTGCGGCATAAGTCCCGGTATTACCCTATATTTACACACATATTTATTTACACAGATACAATGATGTTTTGATAAATTGCTTCGTAGTATTTTAGATCTCATATAGCCATCTTTTTTCTTCTAATATATTATAATCAAACACTTCTGAATGCTTGGGGCCGCACTGGTGGCTATTTACAGTGTTTAGTGCACGAAATGGCTTTTCTTATTAAATCAATTTTCTCCAAAATTTTGTAGCTAATATTTTTGTTCGAGATGTTTTAATATTTTATAGATTGCTGCTGCATCTACATCTTCTAGTGCAAACTTATTACTTCCTTGTACGTAGTATAAAGAAGTAATGTGATCCCGAAATATTTGGGGGCCAAATTTCGACAAAAAAAAAACGATTTTGACTTCCTCGAAATTTAATTTTAAAATTTTATCAATGCAACTCACCGTAGGCTAGCATGCACGATCATATTAACGCGTCTGCAAC
Source organism: Cheiracanthium punctorium (assembly GCA_038373885.1). Lineage (NCBI taxonomy): Eukaryota > Metazoa > Arthropoda > Arachnida > Araneae > Cheiracanthiidae > Cheiracanthium > Cheiracanthium punctorium. The sequence continues at coordinate 49,949 of JAWZYV010016501.1, read as the reverse complement.
TCATTTTGACCAGCGGCGAGTCTATTGTGGTCAGTTTTTCCATGCCGTCTGTACGTACGTACGTACGTACGTATGTATGTAACTCGCATATCTCAAAAACTATTGGTCGTAGAATCTTGAGATTTGATATTTAGGATTGTTCTATGATCTAGTTGTGCACCTCTCCTTTTGGTCGCAATCGAATGTATAGTTTATGTACAGGACAGCCCAAAAGATTCGAAATACATTACGCTCTATGGGCCGAAATTCATTAAACTCGCCTAACTCAAAAACTATTAGGCGTAGAATGTCGAAACTTCATATTTTGGATATTTGTAACATCTAGTTGTGTCACCTCCCCTATTCGGTTCCATTCGACTGGATAGTTTATCTACAGGACCGCCTAAAAGATTCGAAATACATTACGCTCTATGGGCCGAAATTCATCAAAGCGTTTTTTAGAGGTATTGGGCTATTTCAAACGACTCAGAAGTGATATATGCTGTAAAGAGTTAGAAAATGAATTTCTCCATTAAAAAAAGTGTCTTTATCATTTACAGTTCTGCTACAGGAACACCCAAAAGATTTCCAATACATTACGGTCAATGGCAATTTTAGGGGCATTCATCCATTTCAAGCACAATACCGTCCTACCACATAAGTTAGGTAATGGTCCGACCACGGTCACGTGCCTCCCTCAAGAACTATGCCAAAAGTCGCCAAGCTTGGCGACTTTTGGTGTACGTGTGTGCATATTTAACTCTCAAATCTCAAAAACTATTATGAAATTTCATATATAAGATTGTTGTAACATCTAGTTGTGCATCTCGATTTTTGGTTCCAATCTACTGGAGAGTTTCTTTACAGGACCGCCGAAAAGAATTTCAGTACTTTAATGTCTGTGGACATCTTCAATATAATACAATTGTAGTCAGTCATTGTTTGGAACATGCCCAAAATCTCGCCGTCTGTCCTCGACCTTGGCGAGTTTTGCCGAAATGTTGCCAAATTTGGCGATAGTCAGTCATTTGGTCCATGCCCAAAGTATCGCCATTTGTCATCGTTCTTGGCGAGTTTTGGCGAAATATCGCCAAATTTGGCGATAATCTGTCATTGTTGGTCCATGCTTAAAATCTCGCCAAATGTCGTCGACATTGACGAGTTTCGCCGAAATATCGCCAAATTTGGCGCCAAAAATTATTTCGTATTTTATATAACTCTAAAACTTTAACCCGTAGAATTTTGAACTTTTGTATTAGAACTATATTATAATATCTAACTGTTTTCAATATCTTTTTTGACAGCAATCGACTGGGAATTTATTTACAGGGTGAGCCAAATGACTTTAAATACATTGAGGTATATGGATGCATTCAATTCATTGAAAGTCTGTGGTCAATGACTACTTTGGCTATCCCCAAAATCTCGCAAACTATCTCAAGTTTGTCGGCTTTTGGTGAAATGTCGCCAAATAAAGTGTCAGGAGGCAATCTTTCAAATTGAACTCAGCTTGGCGATATCGAAATATTTGGTTAGAAATCGCTAAACCTTACTATTATTGATATTTTATCTCTTTCAAACAAATAAGTTTAGAGGAAGTGCGTAAAAAACATTTTTGAATTGATAGACGTGCAAGGAAGTCATGTGTTGGACACATCAGATTTTTTTACTATGTTGCTAAACTAAATTCGTAGTAATACTAAAAAGCTTCCCAGATCCATAACATACTTCAGAGAAGAAAAATTACTTTTAAAAAGAAATCTTTAAATAAAATTAAAGAATAGATTAAGTTATTCTAAGTACGTCTTTTGAAATCAGCTAAACACTGACTGCAAATAAAAATGTTTTAATATAAGCCCGCATTTTTTCTAATATCCACTTACAACTAAATATGCATTAGGTTCGAAAGTATTTAAATATTAAATAGTCGAGAAACATTCTTTATAAATCATATTTTAATCGGCATTTCAAATTCAAAAGATCATTTCGTTGTTACAAAAAGAAATTGAAATAATTATACAGCCAGAAAATCTTTAGAGTTGAAGTAAGTATCATTGCAAATTTAGTTATTTTTTTAAATATCTGACGTAAAAAAAAAATTATGCATTAAAGTCTTCTACAATTAAGCTCATTATAATTAATCTAATTGAATTCTTTTGCGAATTCTAATACTTTCAGAATTGTGATTAGAAATTAAAGAATCTTTCAAAAAGACATCTTAAGAGCTAGACAAACTTTATTACAAATTTCTGATTATTTTATAAATGGCGACCACAAAAAAAAAAACCCTATCATGTTTGGCTTGCCTTTGAAATAGAAAAAGATCTCTCTTTTGTGTAAATTGGTAATTAGTATGGGTATTTAGAAGTGCATTTAAGTAAAAATTCGGTTCTCTAGGATCCATTTCAGTTATGTAAAATTTCTTTTTTTTTTTTTTCAATGTATTCGTGCTTATTACTTTTATTAATTATGCACAAGGCCGTCTTTTTTTTCTCCAATTACATTATGAAGATATTCTTTTTATTCCTAAAGAGCTAATGTTTAATTCAAAAGATGGACATACATAATGTGTTGAAATCATAAAGTTATTTTTATTTTTTTCTTTCTTTTTCTTCTCCGGTCTTACATTTTAAAATGGTTATTGAAATATGCATATCTCTGAACCTGTATGAATTCTATCTGCAAATTTTTTGTGTATAATTTGAGTTAACCAACACTGAGAAAATTTTAGATAAAAAGTACACTTGCTTCAGAAGGGTTGAAAAAACAGTTGTTATAATTAATCATAAGAGTTTTGAAAAGTAAAATACCCCAAAAGCTTTAAAAATTTGTCTCAACAAACCCAGGAAGTTGCATTTGCAAAGAGGGAGAGGGTTGTTATCATTTTAACCGTTAAATGAGCTCAGGTTTAACCTAGCACTCTCAAAAACGCAACGGCGGAGATTCCTTTCTGTGTTCAATATTTCTTCTTAGCTTTGGCCACTCGCATATCATAATCCAGTTCGTTCAAATTTTTGTGACGTTCCTTTTGTGTTCACAAAAAAACAAACAAAGAATGCTTCTAAATAATTATATATTTTGCAGTTATATACTACATGCAGAGTTGTTGTTACGATGCAGCTCAAAAAAAATTTTTTTTCTTATTCAGTTTGCAGGAAAGTACATGAAAATAACTTCAGGAGCAGCCTACCTACATGTTTTAAGACTTTTTCTTGCTCTTGAAGCAAACCGTTTTTTGGGAGGTTTTACAATTTTTTTTTACATATTATAGGAAAACATCAGAAATATAATTACATATTTCGTATAATAATCCAGCATATATACAAAATAATATGCAATAATAAGAAATACAAAATATTTTAAAATACAGTGATAATTTTGATAAGATATATTCAAAGATGAAAGAAAAGAAAAAAATACTTCTGTTGCCGTTTCCATGGATAGACGACACTATCCATGGAAAGAGGGGTGCCAGTGCCCCCGAAGGGGTTGGACTTCGACTTGTTGGTCCCTAATTTTTTAACCGATTCCAGATGAGGGACCAACCACCACCTGAAATCGGTACCCACAGAGGTATCGTTTAACAACTTTGAGGACAATGGAGCGACGACGGATTTATGTGCGCCCGCTCCCATTAGCGTACACGGTTCCACAGTGGACGTGCCGAGAGGGAGATGACCCTCCCAAGCACTGGCCAAGCCGGATGCTGCTTCACTTGCTGTGTTCTCATATGAACGGAGTTTAGCGCCCAGACCACTGCGGGACAAAAATACTTCTGGTAGATGTAAATAAAATTATGAAAGGAAGCCAGAAAGTGAGTAATATTTAATACTAATATTGATAGCCAATATTCAGTTTGCAGTCGGTATCTTAAATGCCACTGTGATTGAATTCCAAAGTTAGCTATTGAACATGCTATTTTCCGGTCTGAAGTATTAGAACAATCCGCCGAGTACTTCATAAAAAATAATAGATCCCCAGCCCCTCTCCCCTAAAAATCCAGTGTTTTATTTATGAAATCCATATGGTTAGGCAAAGTCTATTCTGACTAATATGTATTTCAGTGAAACTTTGTATGCACAGCGTGTCAAATAGACCACGGGATGAAAGAAATATTAAATATGAAATAACAGTTATAATTATTCATTCATCACATTTTATCTGATACATGGAAACTTTAATCAATATTTGTATGCATTTTCAAAGTATTATTCCTATACAGAGTGTCAGACAAATACATTAACTAGAGCGAGTACTACAAATGTATGTCTCAATAGGGTCACTTTACGTTGTCCCACAGAAGGTCAAAAGAAAAACAAGAAAGGCAAATCGAGACAAATGCATCGTTCAAGAACCCTCTACAAAACGGTTCTCTTTTTCCTTTTTTCTTTTTTTCCTTTTTTAACTCCAAATTTGGCAATGTATCGATCTGCTGACAGTATATCGATAAAGGGTATTTCCGGGATATGCCGCACATTTTTGTAAATTTGTGTAAAAAAATCCGAGGGTGATCATACAATAAAATAAATCATGCCGTGCTATTTAATGTAGAATATAAATCATGTATACTCCTACTAAAACAAAATAAAACAACAATTAATATATTTTTTAATTTTTTCTAAAACATTGCACGCTAAAACGCAGCTCTTGTGCGGGAGTCATTCTGCGCTTGTCGTAAGAATTTAATGAAATAGTAAATAGGAAATATTAAAATAAATATTCATATCTAGGCTATAATTACCTATGCAATAACAAAAAGAAACTAAATGAGTACAAAGAGACGAATTAGTAGGTTTAAATCGATATGAGTCTGCCGACTTAGTTCGCTACTAAAATTATATACTTATTTTTTAATTGAATTTTAATTTTTATTTCATCAACAACGCAACATCAGTGTATCTGAAAGGGAGAAAAAGAGTAAAATAAGTTTTATTTCGCTTTATTCCCCCTATTATTTTTAGTTTTATTTGTTTTAACATTGTTTTATTCTTTTTTACTTTGTTTTATTCTTTTATAAAATGTGGGTGATTCTAAAAATATCTGTATGCAAATCCAAAAGTATCTGGTTTTTAAGAACAATATTTCATTTAAGCCGGAACGTTAAAATGCACAATTATTACAATTGCAACTAACGACTAATAACATGTCCAACTTTATGAGTCTGTACAAAATAAAAGCAAAAAAGTTAATAATACTTAATTAAATCCATAAAATTGTATGGCGTAACCACATACATCCATGGATTCAGTAATTAGCGTAAAAAAAAAGCTCTTAAGCGTTAACATGTTAAAAAGCTTGGATAGTGAAATCATGCACTTATCTCAAAATAAGGATTGTACATTTACAGCTAAGTCACTAAAAGGGATTCCTGCTATATAGTTGAGGAAATTTCACTGCAGACCTATATTTTGGGCGTGTGACTGCTATCTATCGAAAATTACTAGAAATACAGGGGGTGTGCGCAGGCCCGGACTGGCTCCTTTGCGGGCTCTCGGCTAGAGATTGAAAAGAGCGATCAAAAGGGCTTACTGATCAATTTAGAGGGGATAGAATATTAGAATATGTAATATTTGTAATTTAGTCTTTCTTGCCTAAAAACCACATTTAACTATTTTAGCGCTTTTGGGGCCCCTGACTCTTCGGTTTTTGGGGCCTCTCGCCACGGGGTTCCTGGGGTTCTCTGCTATGCCACTGCGTAAAGACGTAAAATAACTGGGAAATAAATTATCCAATTATTCTGATACATATATCAAATTACTCTAAAGTAGTATATCCTGTTTGGGGAGTCTCTCTGGGGCCCCCTTGAGCCGGGGGCCCTCGACGATCGCTGACCAGCCGACCTGGCTAGTCCGGGCCTGGGTGTGCGGCAGTTGCCTCGAATGCGGCAACTCTCCCGGAATTACCCTATGTATGTACGTATGTATGTTCAACAATTACTCCTTAGCTACTTGATCGATCGCTTTAAGATTTTGTACACAGATTCAGATGGAATAGTAACATATCAATAAGTAAACTAACTTAATGAAACAGTGGGAAACATAGCAACATAGTTAAAACAAACAGCATACTATACTTTAAACATCTAAAAATCACCTCTTTCACGATTATTAAAAATTTGCTATGGAAAATGCATTTTAGAGCTAGCTTTGAAAAAAAGGAGGAGGGGGGAAAGGGGTAAAAGAATATAATAGTTCACTATTTTAAAGTACATAAATTTCCATTCGCAAGCAGGTTTATTTTTTCTTTTTCCCCTTCTTCTTCTTCTTTTTATCTGACTTAGAAATGCCTTGCTATATACACTTAACACAATTACATGCGAATTTCATGCCACGTAAAGCCTGTTTTTCGGGAAAACGGTAAATGCTATTCACATAATACAATTTTCGGTAAAATCATACAAGACGGTGCCCCTCATGTAAACACGGCGATAGCCGCTGGAGCTTGGCGATCGCCAATTGCGAGCGCTACAGACCTTGGCGCCAAGCTCCAGCCATGGCGCCAAGCCTCCCTGGCGACCGCCAGGCTCGAACGGCTATCGCCGTCTTGTGACGAATAAACACTAATATATACCACTAAAATTTTACAAAGAAATACAAATTCTAAGTAAATGACACTATATAAAACAGTCAAATCCACTACAAAACATTAGAAAAAGTACAATTAAAGAAGCACTTACCTCACTTTCCCCCCCCCATTCTATATTCCACACATCCATACTAACGAAGAAATTCCCCGAGACGCTCACTAACTTACGATAAAAGCTCCGTAAAACGGAATCAAAAACACAAGGAAAATCCTTCGACTCAGAATCAAAGAACACCAAACTTCAATCTTCTTTCATGCAATTAACACTAAATGAAAATTCTATACTTCAAATGTACCGCGTTTAATTATCAGAATTGCCACTCAGCTTCTGATTTTAAAAAAAACGATTTTCCAGACCAACATGTGATAAAAAATCCAGACGATTTTCAAGTTTATGACGTCAGCTATACATATGTTCTCCAAGGGCGGAACCAGAAACTCCTTCGGAGGGGGGCGCAAATAGTGAATATTCATTTTATCTAGTATTAAAGCCTGGTAAATATTGGTAAAAGCCCCATTTATGTAGTGTAAAAACATTTTTCTCGGAGGGCGCACGAGCCACTCTGCGAGACCCCAAATAAAACATCAGTGGGTCCGGCCACCGCCTCAAAAGGGCCCCCTCGAAAATATGCTAACGCGGGCCCCTCTGCGAGACCCAAAAAAAACATCAGTGGGTCCGGCCACCGCCTCAAGAGGGCCCCCTCGAAAATATGCTAACGCGGGCCCCTCTGCGAGATCCAAAAAAAACATCAGTGGGTCTGGCCAACGCCTCAAAAGAGCCCCCTCGAAAATATGCTAACGCGGGCCCCTCTGCGAGACCCAAAAAAAACATCAGTGGTCCGGGCGGGCCCCTCTGCGAGATACAAAAAAAAACATCAGTGGGTCCAGCCACCGCCTCAAAAGGGCCCCCTCGAAAATATGCTAACGCGGGCCCCTCTGCGAGACCCAAAAAAAAACATTGGTACAAGTTGAAGCAAATTAGAATAGTAGACGAAACAGGAAAAAACGAAAAATAACAATAACGCATGCGCAAAACGCAAATTAACAGCTTAATGACGTCAAATTGAGCAAGCGAATTCGTTACATTCAAAGATACATACATTCGAAAATATGCTAACGCGGGCCCCTGTGCGAGACCGAAAAAAAAACATTAGTACAAGTTGAAGCAAATTGGAATAGTAGACGAAAGAACAGGAAAAAACGAAAAATAACAATAACGCATGCGCAAAACGCAAATTAACATGTTAGTGACGTCAAATTGTGCAAGCGAATTCGTTACATTCATCTGCTTACGTCACACATACACAGTAGCTAGATTAAAAAACAACTAGTACGCATGCCCGAAAGTGCAAGAAATTTCGCATCTTTCAATAGTTCTAAATTATCCAATTTACAATATTTGACGCATTATCATTCCTCCAAAAAAAACGTCGCCAAGCTCAGTGGTGTAGTCGAAGGGGAACGCGGAGGGACGCCGTCCCCCTACTCTTTCACTTCAGCCCATACGTCCCCCCACTTTTTATTCTCAGGGGGGACGCTCTTTTTCAAGGTTTTTTTTTTTAATTCTGTGAAGAAATTATTATTTTTTCTTTTTTTTTTTGTTCGCGCGAGAGCAAGTACATCGGTATAAAAATCAAAAGGAAACTTTTGAGTGTTTGAATCGACTTTACAAATGGGATTGAAAGGGTTTCTTAAACACTTCAGTAGTGAAAACATATCCATGAGAATAGAACAGATTATAATCTTTCCGAACGCACTCTTGGTAAAAAAATGTCTTTCCGAAAAAGTGACAAAAATCGGGGTAGCGAATAGTCACGTACCAATCCAAAAGAAAATCTGTCACTTTGACATTGGATTGTTGCCTCACCATGGCACGGTGGTTTTAAAACTAGAAATGGTAGACGGGCTAAGTGTGAAGGTGGAGGGTTCGGGTCCCATTGCGCGTCCGTCGATCTAACCGTTCGGAGTTTTCCGTGATTCTCTCCGAAACTTTGCCCAAATAGGGGTTAGGACATTGGATTGTTGCCTCACCATGGCACAGTGGTTATAAAACTAGAAATGGTAGACGGGCTAAGTGTGAAGGTCCCGGGTACGGGTCCCATTGCGCGTCTGTCGATCTAACCGTTCGGAGTTTTCCGTGGTTCTCTCCGAAACTTTGCCTAGTTACAGGTTAGGACCCCTTAGAAAGAACTCCACGGAGGGCACCCCCTCTTGTGTTGTCTTTCTGACGAGGATTTATAACCGGATAACCGGGTTTCGAGCCAAGCACACAAATCCGCTATATGTGTTTACAATAACAACAACATTGGATTGTTGACAAATGTAAATGGAAAAAATTATGTAGCTCCGATGGCGCGTCCGTAACAGTTCGGAGTTTTCCGTGGTTTTCTCCGAAACAGCGTGAATACGGGTTAGGACCCCTTACAAAAACCCCAACGGAGGGCACCACTCCCCCTTGTGCTGTTCTTTTGACGAGGATTTTAAGAGGGCTTCGAGCCAAGCACACAAATCCGATTACATGTTTGCAACAACAAATTAAGTAGCTTACACGGTTGATCCAAAAGACTTATTTTAGATTATTAACAAGTAATCAATAATTTAGCAATGAGTTCAATTTAATTAATTAATAAACAAATGATGGTTAGATTAGTTTTATTGGTTATTTAAGGAATAATTACAATTAATGAATCCGATAAGTGTAGGTTAAATTTCGTGAAAAATGAGCGTCCCCCCACTTTTTTTCTTAGGACTACAACACTGGCCAAGCTCTACACATTTCTTTATGGTTGCCAGTCAAACTACCATCGGCAGGGTACTTTACTAACGTTGAACATCGCTCACGATGTCGCCAGAACCAAGGGGCACCGGATACGGAACATAGGCCCAATTTTCATAAAAATCTACTACTTCACAGAACAAATAAGAGAACAGAAGCTGAAGCTCCACTAACACTTTTTTTGTTGTTGTTAATTAAGCTTAACTGGAATAAATACTAATTTAGTAGTTATATTCAATTTTGACTTCTTACTCACATTAAAAACATAAATAAATAACCAAAAGAAATTGATGTTTCTATCATTTTACTGATAGCTCCCCTTTGAAGTAAATTTTTTTATGAAGTGCTGCCATCTGTACAATATATTAAGAACTAATAACGAAATCTCAAACGTGTTTATTGCTCAAATGGAAAATTATAAGTTGCGTGCAGTTATTGTATCATTAAATTTTAAAGGGATTTAACAGGCTTATTTTTTAAAGCTTTCGAAACAATAACTCGGATACTCTTACAACTTTAATGAAACTTTATGATATTGCTATTATAATGGAATTGCTGAAATATGTATTTGAAAATCTGTAAAATTACATAAATTATTTAAAAATATATCAATCGGTAAGGGAAACTGTTGTGAATTTTATTGGTGACGATTTTCAAAATTTGTCATAGGCATCGAAAAATGCAATTTTCAGTATTCCTTCTGTAACAATAAAAACAGCAAAAGTGAAAATTTTATTTATCTCAATAAATATTTAAAACGGTAATTTTTTTTCTGTTTTTATGTTTTATATAATTCTAAAGAAATTTTGAAATTCTGATTACAATCCATAAGACACTTAAATGAAATCCTTTTTTTTTCCTGGTATACAGGCACGTATCCAGAAAAACATTTTGGAAGGGGTCCAAACGGTAAATAAAGCAGAATTTTTCGCAAAAAGACTATATGATTATCATTTTAGTAACAAAAATCAAAATATCTTAAGGGGCCGAACTCTTTGGACCCTACAGATATCCGCCATGGAATTCTTTTATTCTCTGTGTATTCTAGTAAGGCAATCTATTTCGGCAATTCCTTTCGAAGAGTATCGTATTTATTCATACCAATTGTCAAAATGGTGTCGCAGAAACTGCCAGGTCTAGGTTCTTTCTGAAGTCTCCCCGAAGCGCTACTTCAGGGTCTGTAGCGATTTCGACAACGCAGATCATTTAAAGTGTGCTAAATGGTGGATTCGAATAAATTCTACTTGGATACTCACATTATAGATCACCGTTACATAACGCGTATAGATTTTGATGTGTGTAGGGCTTATATTTCCTGTACAGGGCTATACAAAAAAGAATTCTTATATATTACGGCCTATAGAAAAAATTCCTGAAAGTGCATCAGTGTCTATATGGTGCATTCGATGAAGTTCAAATTAGGTACACATATTATAAGTCACTTTTTTACTTACTATGTAGATTTTAGTGTGTAAGGCTTACAAGTATTTTACAGGGCTCCAAAAAGGTATTCTTATACATTGCAGCTAATACACTCAAATTAATTGAAATGCACTAACGCCCGAACACTATACTTCAATTGGGTTAAATCAAATTTATTTAAACGCTGGGTAAAGTGTTCACAGTCACTAAAGATTTTTACATTAGTCACATCCTAAAAGTCTCAAAAAATTAACGACAGCATGCGTACTACAGCTCCTGTACTGTCTCCAAGAATGTATACTTTAAAACATATCGGGCGGATTACACTAAATATCTTCCTTGAAGATTCAAGCGCTGGTAAGGAACGAAATGATTAATTGCTATAAAATGCGACACCCTCACTTTGAAGATTGGTTCGCGTCAGAAAATACCGAGCATAATCAGCTTTTAATACTTTACCGAAGCCAGCTTGGACAAGGTCTTCCAATTTAGGGAGACCATCGTGCGGTTTAGGAACACGGTTTAAAGTGACGCAAAGTTTCAACGGGTGACATTTCTCTGACAGAATTACACGGGAGAAGTTCTCGCGACTTGATTATTAGTCTCTCCCGATAATTAATTAGCACCAACATGCATTTTATGTACGGGTGGATGTATGTTTGGCAACTTACAGTTTCGTAGAATTAACTGAAGTATTGAAACGTTGAAAAAGCCACTAGCAGCGGCTGAACTACTGCTATTTAAGTAGCCGTGCTCAAAAAAAAAAGTTATAATTTACGGATTTATTTTTAAAAAGATTAGTTGAGTCAAATACGTTGATTATAAAATGTGTTGAAAGCAAATGTTTTAATTGTGGCGTGCATATTATCTTATTTAGACAAAAACATTACTAAAAGGGCCATTCTGTATTACCGATGGTAATTTAATTTTTGCATAAAACAGTATTAGTAGCAACTAGTAGCATTTGATACATATTTTTACGATTTTTATATATTTTGTAAAATTCCAAACATTTAAAATATTTTAGTCAATTTAATTAAGTTTTTATTGCTGTCCACAGATCTTAATGTATTGGAATATTTTTATGTCTGTGCTCTTCTAAAAGAACTATAAATGCACCATTTCCATAGGGTGCATGATACTGTATATAGAAATAACATTTATGGATTCACTGACAAATTTACAGCGATAGTAATCGATGCATATTTACCGCAGTTGTAACACAGATGGACATACAGACAAACCGAAATCATAAACACTTTTCAACTTTGATGGAGAAGTGCTAAAAGGTGTGACCTATCCTGAAATAGTAAATATTTCAGTATTATAAGATCGATAGCATGCTATAAAAATTTTAGTGTTATTATTGTACTTTATTTTAAATTTTTAAAATTTTTCTTTTGTGTTGAACGGAAAAGTTAGTTTTAGCCGTAATTTTTCATAATTTCCTTAGCAAAAAGTTAGATTTTCTGTGAGTTTACTACCATTGCTTTTATATGATTAAAATAAAAATTGGTATAAATATTTGGTTAGCGCTTTAGAGGATTTCACTCATACAGGATACTGGAATCTGGAATTTGTTCGCATAGTTTTAAAATGATGTGTTTGATTATGGTCGTCTTTATGACAGTAAGAAATTAAATAAATGAATGGGCAAAAATAAAATTAAATATGCACGATTTTATAAAACCCAACCTGATGCTAAAAAATAATAAAACAGAAAAAACATACATTCAATGTACATAAGATAAATAATGTACAAAAAGACGTGCTACATAAGATAAGATAATAAAAAGTTTTTAAAACCAAGCTTTTTATTCAAAGATGGACTAAAAGGTATAAAATAATTTTAAGAAAAATTCCAAGCTCAAACACTTATTGCAACACTCAAATCCTTTCTAGCTTGGATCATCGCCTGTTGTACTTAGAAAATTCAGTAAATACTGTTTTTAAATATTAAATAATAGATAAATTTTAATAGCTTGAGGTGCTTGAGGTGCTTAACTGCTTACTTCTTCATAAGGCCAAGAGAAATATTAACGCCTTAAGCTTTTAAAAACTATACATTATTTTATATTTTTTTAAAGTAATATTTAACGAATTTTGTATGTATTTTCGCCGATGATCTAGGATGGATTTGTGTTTTGGAATAAATGTCCAAGCTGAAATTTTTCTCAAAAATTACTATGTACCTTTTCCCATAGTCCATCGTTGAACAAAAAGATCGATTAAAAATATTTTTTTTAATCTTATATTTATGTAGTTCTTTTTAGTCTGGAAATTGTTTTATCTCTGTCGAGGATTTCGCAAGGCGTAGCTTGCTATTTCTTTCACGTTCGGGGCACTCGTATTGTGCCCCGAGTACCGCTAGAGCGGTAGTTGAAAGTGTCCTTGCTGATACATACGCTTGTTCAATGTCTGAGACTTCGAGAAGATCCGAAAATCGCTACGATTAACAATGGAACAAGCTTAAAAACTCCTCTGCGTTTATAGATGTAGCCCGGACGTTACTGGAGTAGATATTAAAGCATAGCATGCATCCCCTTTATAATAATAAAAAAAAAAAAAAAAAAAAAAAAAAATCCTCTGATGTTCGTTTATCTAGTCCCGTGTTTTATTTTCGCAACCACTAATGCATAAAGTGTTTCAGTTTTAAAAACATTAGTCTGCATATCTGCGCAATTCTTTAAACACTGTTTGTGACGCAGCTATCAAAAAATCGTTTAACCCGCTAATAAAATTAATTTTTAAAAAATACTAAATCCTTTTCCACTTAAAAAAAAATCTTTTAAGTCCCGTTATTTTACAATTAAAAAAATAATAATAATATAAAGATCTTCAAGTTCCGCTATTTAAAAATTAATAATTCTATAAATCGCATAAAACAATTTCTAGTCCATAAATAATAGTAATAATAATAATAATAATAATAATAACAAAGGAATGACAAAATGTATTTCGCTGCCAATTGTCACTAAATCTTTAAATGGGTTCTATTTTTTTTTTTTAATATGATAGTTGAATTCACCGCTACAAAAAAAATTCAAGGCAAGAAGGTGTTGCCAACTTCTAAAGCGAAATTCCTTCAAAGCGGTCAAAATCTCTCCTTAATAGAAAAGCTTTAAAAATCACGTGTCTTTATTAAATTATACCATTTACAGAATTTAAACCTTTGAGGAGCAAACCTTCCCCAATGCTGAAAAAAAGGCAGCCGTTGCCATCGCTCGACTTAACTACCAGCAAGATGGCGGACGATCGAAACGTTCATCGCGTACCACAGATCTGGGGCTCTATTCTGCCACGTCCGTATAAGCGAACGTTCGGATATGTGACATCAAAATGACGTTTTTCGCATCCTGCTAACGTATGTTGCTATTTTGCAAGGTACGGTAGAGCTTTAGGTGCAGATACTTCCTAGGCTGCCCTTTTTTCAGCATTGAGCAATCTATCCAGCCGTTTTCGCATTCTTCCATTTTTCAGCAGATGTCAGTCCTGTTAAAAATAATCGTGACATTTTTTTTTTTACGGAAAATGACGTGCTAAAAAGTAAAGGATTCTCGTGGAGCTATGTCACCCGCAACTATTTTTATAGAAATCAAATCTATTCTTTGTGAATGGCAACAGTCAAAACGTCAGAGTTTGGTGTTCCCAGAGTGGGAACACTGCGCGTTAAAGGGTTAAACGCGGAAAAATAACCAGTCATAATAAAATCAAAAGATGTGATTTTACTGCTTCTAATTAAAAAAAAATTGTCAAAAACTTTTACTAAATATTTTATATTTAGTCAAAATTTCTTTAATATACAGTATCAAACGAAGCGCCGCCAACAATATTAACATTTATTTTTGAATTTACTAAAATTTAAAAAAAAAAAAAATCTGAAACACTTTTATACAGTAAATACGCGTTAAAGTACTGTGCATATTAAAAGCGTGCCATAAACCATGCGTCGTACCTATTTTTCTTCCATTAAGTTGGAAAGTGTATCACTGTTCATGACTGCGCCCTATTTTTCTTCCTTGTTCCATAAAACACTTCTTTGGAATCGAAAATCGCCTACTAAAACCGTTTTACAATCTTCGGCAAGCAGTGGCGCACACAGGATTTTCTCTTGGATGGGGGAGGGGGGATGTTCAACGAATATAGCTGTGACACAATCACCTGAAAAAATGGGGATTTTTTTTTTAAATCGTAACCCCTGTTTCACAGTGTTTTTATTTATCCATCACAACTACTAAAAATAAGAATTTGATGTCTTCTAACGTATTTAAAAGTCAAAAATTACCTGACGATTTAATGAATGAAAATTGGTAACTCTTTTGCGAGAGGTCCAGACCCCTTGGACCCCTCCCTTCTGCGAGCCACTGTCACGAAGCATATTTTAACTATACTTCACCTTTATAAATATTGTTTGGAATGTGCCTCATAATACACAAGTGTGCCGTACTTGTCTTTCTTGTTCCACAAAACGCCTCTTCAGAATTGAAATCTATATTAAAATAGCCAACCAAAACTGTTTAAACAATCTTCGTGTCAGGATTTTTCTAACTATACTTGGCCTTTATAAATACTGTTCATAGAAAGTGCATCCTAATCCGTAAGTGTACCGTATTTGTGTTCCCTGTTCCATAAACACTTCTTTGAAATTGAAATCTATATTAAAATCGCCTTCTAAACTATTTTACAATCTTCGCCAGGCATATTCTAAGTCCCTCATTTAGTATTCTTTATCAAAGTTAGATCAAGACGTGGGAGACGAATGACTCTTTAATCTGTCTTTTTTACGTTCTCCTTTTTTAGCAACGAAGAAATAGTGCATCATTCTGAATATCATAACTATAATTTTCATATTTCTGTAAATTATTATATTAATTATAAGATTCATTATTATTATTAAAATCTTACTTTTTCTTACTTTTCCCTCATGAAATGAATTCTTAGCTGAATGAAATGCCAATGGAAGAACTTGGCAGAATAAAGCCCTACAATTTGCCCTGTATCTTTCTACGTAATTGTGAAAATTTCAAGCGGATTGGTTAAACGGCGTGGATTTGTATGCTATTCTTTCAAACAAAGATTTTTAGATTTTCATTTTTATTTTTATTTATAAGGATGAAGAGTTTTCTATATTCACTAGCCCAGTTTGATTTTTGAAACTTACTTTGACACTTTTGTTGTTGTTGTTGTCTTCTTCAAAGCATCTGTACAGTTACATTTCCAATATTAAAGTATTATTACTATTGATATTTTATAATTTATTTGTTGTTCTATCTTACGACATCCCTTTTAAAAATATATTCCATATCGAATTAATTCCCATAGCTTGTGTTAGAAAAATGCCTGCTTTTTTTTCTGTGCATTCATCCAATATTCCAAACATTTTGAAACAATGTTTTTTAAGATTACCTTAATCCTCACCATTCGTTATAAAATGCGGAACGTATAGTAAAGAACTAAAGTAAAATGAATACATTTTGATAAGCTAATGAACGCAAATTAATAATTTTTAAAGTATCACGTATTATCTTAAAAATAAATAATCTGGACTGACTCACTGTTTTACGGAACACTTGATCTTTACCAAACTTTTAAACAAATTTGATTCAATTCGCAATTTGACTGGACGTAGTGTTCACCCACTAGTGCACTTCAAATTATTTGAGTATATAGGATGCAATTTAAAAGAATACTTTTTTGTAGCCCTGTAAAAAACTATGAACACTACACACAAAAAAATTATGTTAAATATGTAACACAGTGATCTATAATATGCGTACCCAATTTGAGCCCAATCGGATACACCCTATAGACGCTAGCACACTTTCAAGAATTTGCCGTCGATAGGCCGTAATGTTTTAGAATTCTCTTTTGTAGCCCTGTACAAAAACTATAAACCCTACACACACCAAAATCCATACAGATTGTGAACCTATGATATGACCTATAATATCTATACCCAATTTGAACGTTTTCGAATGCACCTTTCAGACAGTAGCACACTTTAAATGATTTACGTCCATAAGCACTTTCGAGAATTTCCGTCTGTAGGCCATAATGTAAAAGAATTATTTTTGTAGCCCTATAAAAAAAAACCACATGTCCTACACACATCAAAATCAAAACCGTTCGTGCGAGGGAGGTCTGTAATATATATATATATCAAATTTGAACTCAATCGAATGCAACGCTTAGGAGCTATCGCTCTTCAGTCACACATGCATGCGTCACCGTAAAAATAACATAGATGAATTCAGAAGACCTCAAAACACGTAAATACATCAAAATCTCAAAGTCAAATTCTGTTTCATGATTACATTACTTTGCTTGCGTGATACATGGTGGGAAAGTTATAAAAAATCATTTTTTTTCCGTAAATTGAAAAATAAAACTGGACGTTTTAATTAATATTTATCCTGTACGATGGATGTATTTTTAAGATCAAGTTTTGCACATTTTACTGAATTTTATCTTGGAGGAGAGAATAATATGGAGGAGGCATGAGGGGGAAAAGGTGAAGCCACAACTGTAACAGCTTTTTTCTGCGTCAGCTAGTTCTATGGGGAGAAAATGAAGTCACTGTACGCGTACCCCTGGGGGTCGTGGCTCGATAAATCTCCGAGCCACGCACCTTCCAAGGCTACACGTGGGGTAACTTCATTTTCTCCCCATTGAAGAACTAGCAGATGCCTACTCCGTATTTACTATTAGTTTCTCCAAGGTATTTTCTTTGTATTACGATTTTTTTTCCCTCCCAGTTCATGGAAACAATGCTAAACACAGAACGGGGCCTTCGTCTCTACTCGTGTTTTCGTAACGTTACAAGAAACACTTTATAAAACATCTTTCTTTGTCATTTAATTGAGTACAACTGAAACAGCTATTGGTGGGATATAACACGTGCCCAAGGAAACACTATAATGTGTACAATAGGATTTTAATGCTGCTGAACCTCAACTTTGGAAGAACATTGTAAGTAGAACAGAAATGCTTTCCGTGCAAGCAACGGCACCAGTCAAATAATGAGATACTGCTAAGTTTGCTCTCTCCGTAATGAGCTTTGAAAGTTATTAATTATGAGAGTGGAAAACGCTCTGTGATATCATAATTCCGTTACATTTATTAAAGTTAGATTAACTTAAAATCACTCACGAATAATATGTGCTATAGAAAACTGATATCACCGAAATTGTCGGACGAGTTTCGTTAATGTGTAAGTTTCACCAATGTCCGACATAAATGAAAATTGTTTATTAATATAATTTATTCAAATGGGATTAATTATAATCCTTGGATTGATTATTTTACTATTGATGCAAATTTGTTTTAAATACGGAGGAAAAATTTCACTGTGAGTTTTCTGAAATTTTAAATTTATAAATATTTATACCCAGGTTTACAACAGCATAGTTATAACAAAATGCTTTCTTTTGATGCAGCGAAATAGTATTGGGTATGATTCTAGTAATACTTAAATTTTAAAATGAAAAAAAAAATACTTATTCTTCAGAAAAGTTTGTAAAAGAAATAATGAAATCCTTTATCTTAACCTCCATCAGCAGTTTTTCTTATCCTAAGAATTTAAAACCAGTGCATGCAATATATACATATTTATATTTATACAGGGTAAATCTAAACTCTTGGGCAAAACTTTAAGGGGTGATAAGGCACACAATAAGGAATCGCAATCACATAGCAATCTGGGGTCAAAAACGCAGTTTTAACTTACCCGGTAATAATCATTTTGGGAAAAGTATTGAAGTGTCCGTCTAATTTCTTAATCAAGTTTCATAAACAATAGGCTCGTCTCCGAAAATTTCATTCATGAAATAAAATAAACTTTTTAAACTATTCATTTTAGTCTTCTGTTTTCGGAGAAAAATACATTAGTTTCTGGAGAAACAATGGTCGGAAAGCGCACTGTTTTTTCAGCTCTTTTTTCCGAAGTAATTATTAACAGCTATACGAAGACGACGTTGCCGACCCCACATTGCTATGTGATTCTGATTCCTTATTATGTGCCCTATTACCCCTTAAAGTTTTGGCCAAGAGTTTAGATTCACCCTGTATATCATTTTTTACAGTACGCAAAGTATGAAAATCAAAAAACAATGAAAGTTTTTTTTTTTTCAATTTTAAGACTTGATATCATACTTTTAGAAGTTCAAACTGGAATATTTTTACACAGTTTGCTTTAAATAAATGAAAAAATAATGTCATAGATAAAACAACAAATTTTACTTCACATTTTAAATGAAATCCATACATTTTTTTCAGAATTTTCACTGAACAGTATAGCTTTGAAGTTCGATAATTACTGAATTGAAAAATCATTCTGACAATTTGTACTTTTTTAATGATTTCAAAAACTGGTAACCTTAAAGGCCGGACACGTGTTCCATTCATCGCCATAAATATCACTTATTAAGAGATCAATACTCTCTGAAATATTTATGTCCTTTGAGTAAATACTTATTTTGTGTATTGATTTCGCACACTTCGATATGATTTTAAAAAAAGGAACTAACTAAGATGTTCATATGTAAATCCAGATAAAAAGTATGGTGTTTATTGAATTGAACCAGAGCATCAAGGACTGCTATTTTCGGCATGAAATACACGATTTTGCAATACTTCTTTCTGTATTTCATGGGGCCAATAAGCTTCAATTATTGTCTCCCGAAACCCTCATTTTATTCAAGCATGATTTTGAGGTATTTTCCACCCAATCACTCCATAATTTCTCAATAGTTTAAATGTGATGAGTTTTCTGGCCATTTTGGGAGAGATTATTCCAGAAAAATAATGTTAAAATACTGGAATATGCAGTGTATTTTTGGCCAGTAGTTTAGTTATTATGTATTTCATGGGCTACAAATCGATATAACATTGAATTAAATTTAATTTGAAGGGATTGATATGTGTGTCGTTGTGGATATTCCGTCTGAAAAGTCCCTTTACGATTCGAGGATTTAAAAGCGGGTAATGCCCCCTCCAGACGAATTATGCTTAGATTTTAAAGATTGACTTTAGTAAATTCAATTATATTCATTTACAAAAGAAAGGAGTAATTTTTTGTCTGTCTTATTCCCAACCCCCAAAAAAAATTAATAAATAAATATATGAATTGTCCCTCCCATTGATATGTATTCAAGAATGGCAAAGCAAACCAAGATGGCGAAAAATTACACAGCAATATAACGTCGCAAGCTTTGTTTTTTATGCTCCATTTCGTAACCAGTTTAAAAGAATCGTAAAGCTTCAGTCATACTCTTTAGATATGTTTTATAAAGTATGATTTTGTTAGCAGAAAATAGCTTTTACTGAAAATAAAATTAATTTCTCTAACAGGTTGTCAGGCTGATTCTCCAACGCTTCTTTTAAAGTGATCATTAGCTGGTGCATTTGCGACCTTACAATACTATAATTTAATTGTTGTAGTTGATGTTTTTCGATTTCTCTTGAGTGTTACATTTTTTTCCAAAATAAGCAAAAATCATTTTTAAACACTCAGTATAGAGAGATATCAGATATAGGTTTTTTAGAGTTTTCATGGAGCATGTTGTCACCACAGCTGTCACATATATTATTTTTTTGTATTCTTAATATAGTTACTTCCTGCTGATGCTAAAATTGGATAGCCTTTTTCTTGTTCTAAAACTTCATTTTCGACTACGCCGACTGTGGAAGTCCACTCTATTTGCATTGAAGTATTAAACTTACTTCATTATTATTTAATTTTTATTCTGAAAGAACATCATTATATCATTCATAATATCTAAAAATGTACCATATAAGTAACAAAATAACTAAGACATCCATTCCTTTTCACAAAACCGTTCCTTTTATCTTACGCGAATCTCTTTCAGCCAAAATGTTTTAGATTATGTATATAACATCAGTGCACATAAAATGAAGTTAAAATAAAAATCCTCAAAGCTTATTCATATTAGTCTTTGTCAAGACGTATAAAATGCTAAATTTATGGCTTCATGTTATGAAACGAAACCCTTCTTTAAAAAAAAAATAGAAAATAGAAAATACGTATATAAACTACTTTTAGTTAGCAAAATAAACATATTTTCTTGTATTAGTTTTATAAATTCATCGTATGGTCTTTTGAAAGGCATACAAGATTTTCAAAAGCAAATAGCAGTCCTATTTAGATAAAATGGACATTGCATGCTTTGAATGTATAAATTTAGAACAGAAATTCGTATGCATTTTCCATAAAAGGAGGCTTCTTTCAAATGCAAAACTTTATAAAAAATAAAATTCGCAAAATTCCTATATTTTTATTTTACACGTTTATAGCATCTTCCATCAAATAAAATTTAGCAAAAAAATGGTGAAAATGAAGAACTTAGCTTCAAATATTTTTTCTAAATTCATTAAGTGGTCTGAAAACTGAAATTTACAGAGAGATTTCTTCGAAACTTTGTGTTTCATTAAAAAAAAAAAAAGTAAATAAATAAACGATGAAACAATTTCATCGCATGGCAAAATACTCCAAAAAAATTTTATTCGTCATCTTACCACGTGGGTTAATCTGATTGAGTAAGACAACGAATAGATTAATTATCGTGTAAACCAGCGTTTCTCAATCTGTGGGGCGTAGAGCGTTTGCAGGGGGGGGGGGCGAGAAAAACCAAAGAGCAAGTAGTGATGCATGTTTTTAAAAAATCATCTTATTTATTCTCATTTTTACTCAAAAATATATCCATTTTCGCTTAAAATGTTCATTCAAACTTTACTGATAACATTATTTTGTAGAAAATTCGACTAAATGTTCATTGTTAAGGATTAAAAAACTGAATGTATGCTGAAAAATATGAGGGGTGGCGCCACCGTAAGTTAGCCTTTGTTGGAGGGGGGGGGGGCGAAGTTAAAAGGTTGAGAACCGCTGGTGTAAACGTTTGTTTTCTAAAATGCAAAGGAACAATTTCACCTAAGTAGTTAATGAAAATGACAAATATAACAAATATAATGCAATTATATGTCATCCATAATGAGACAAAAACGTCATTAGATACAAAAAATTAAGAAAAATCACTGGTAATAAAGTTCATAAACAAAAATTGCATTTTCAGGATATGTCTTTGGAGTCATTATGATCCCAGACGGATCATTGATCATACACCCAAGATTTGTACCTCATTCGTTCTCTTCGTCGTTTTCTTGATGGCCATCCGCAAACTCTTCACCCTCTAACTCCAATCACCATTTTCGATTCAAAGTTGTTTAACAGCACCCATGCTTATCGTAAATGAAATATGAGACACGTAATTTTTAAGGAGTCATTGGAGGATTAAGAATTCAAAAATCGATTTTTCGATCTTACTTTCATTTGAAACCGTAGTTACTTCTGAGCATTTTGACCCTAATTTCATGCAATAAAACCAACTGGAACCGGAGATGCACCTAAAAACGTTTTGTGAAAGCTTTATGTTTGAATGCAATAAGGTAATTTAAAACTAAGTTTTCTCAAAACGCATTTTTATTAACTATCCGTAAGATAAGAAAATTTCTATGTTTCATATCTTCACGAAATTTTGTACATTGATAACTTCCATTGAAATTCAGTCCAACTAACATTGAAATTCAGTATCTTTAGAATGATTTAATATTGAAATGAGAGAGGAAAACTTTTGAAATTTTTAACAGAAATATAAAGGGAAAAGTATGATTTTTTTTTTCAAATTTCAGTTTCAAATAAAATTTAAAAATTATTAATTTAAATTTATTTCTTAAATATTAATTCATTCTATAGATACTGATACCAGTTATAACTATACAAAATTTCGTGAAGATACAAATCATAGAAATTTTGTTATCTTACGGATAATTCATAAAAATGCTTGTGAGAAAACGCAGTTGAAAGTTATCTTATTGCATTCAAATATAAAGCTTTCATAAAACGTTTTTATGTGTATCGCCGTTCTAGTAGGATTTATTGAATGAAATTGAGGTCAAAATGCTCAGAAGTAACTAAGGTTTCAAATGAAATTAAAACGGAAAAATCGATTTTTTGAATTCTTAGTCCTCCTATGACCCCTTAACTCCAGAAGTTATATTTTTGAAAATACTTTATATGAAGTAGAATACGTAACTTACCGTAATCGGATAATTCCTTGCGCTGTGAAATCTAAAATTTACAAACACAGATTAAAGAGATACATTTGAGCTGCCACCACTTACAAAACAATCTCAAATTACATTACCTGTGGTGGACGTCATAACCCAATGATAGGATCTTAGACATACTCGGATAAAAAAGTAAACTATTTGCGCGCATAATTCAAAACCATCTGCAGACTTATGGTAGTCCATGGTAGCAGAATATAGCGTTTTAGTGCCTTGACAGGAGCTGCTAATCATGATTGCGTCGATGAAATACCGAGTTCGCCATCATAGCAGCAGCGCCCTCAGAAAAACTCGCCTTTATACACGAATTTATTCCTCATTTTACATCGAATAATTTCCGCACTCCTTGGAAACTTTATACTTCCGTAAATTCTTCCCGTAAATCTGAAGACGAAAAAAAAGGATATTTGTTAAACAACGGAGATATTCAGGCAGCACTGCTGCCACTAAAATTTCCAAAAAATTGCACAAATAAGTTTCGAGAGTGTAGCGCGTATATGAAAACGTGTATACGCATACTTACACACGTACATGCAACGCATTTGCGCTATAGTGACTTAAAAAACGCTTCTTCCAGGTAACAGTCCATCTTTAAAAATAAATCTCTACAAATGGAATCACTGCAAAACTACCTGCAGGACATCCGAATGTATCCGCCCACTGCTTGTGCGCATGCGTCTATGTTATCGGACTATGGTCTTATTAGTTGCCTTGACAGGAGCTGCTAATCATGATTGCGTCGATGAAATACCGAGTTCGTCATCTTACCCAACTTTCCCCTATAACAAATTCTCTCTTTTTAACCTTCTGGCTGATCATCCCGCGATTTCCACGGGCGACTCAAATGTAGCAAAATTCACGGGCAGGTGTTTTTTTTTCTGTATTGAGGAGAGAATCCCGCGTTTTCACCGTTTAACCAGTGAAATTAATTAGATGCAGTTTTAGACGTTTAATTTAGGTTTTGACCAACACATGTCATTAGTCGTCCACTAAATTGTGGCATTTGAAGGTACTTGGTATTTAACACTCTAACTTAACTTGTTTGCCGCCTTGTCTAATCAGAAATGGCTGATAGAAATCGTTCAGCAATTGACAGAGTATATTACGAATGATTTATGAGATTCTGAAAGAAATTTTAGTTTTGATAGCGACAGTGATATAGATTTTTTGGACTGATCCTCGGACGGCGATGAATATGACCATGATTCACTAAACCTGCAAAGCGTTAGGTGGTGGTGCATTTTCTTATATTATATAATAAACGGAATAACTGTAATTCAATTGAAATTTATTTTTTAAAAAATTATATGTAACAACATCTGAAATTGTTTTTTCTGAAGCTTAGTTTCTCATGATAAAAATCTCTATTAAAAATCTTTTCTAGAAAGAAAAAATGCACATTTCAATTCTCCAATGTATATAGATTTGAACTACGAAAAAAAAAATTACACAATTTTTGAAGCGATTTTGGTCCAAAAATTGAGCAGTCAGAGGGTTAAGCGTAAATTTGTTGAATTTAAAAATTGAGGCTAGAAAGAGGGACAATAATTACTAAACATTAAACATCATTTCTGTGCAGGAAGTATTTTATTACTTAAACACTATTGAATTATAGTAGAATATACATTATACAGTTACAAATCCTAAACTATATAGACTAAGGTTTATAATGGAGATCATACATCTATAAGAACACTGTACATAAAACGGGCTAAAAAGATTCCATTTGACTAGAAAAATAAAGCTATTATATTTTATTATCTGTTTGCATTTTACGATGGAGTCATATTGAATATTCCTATAATATGCAGGGTGATTAATTTAAAAGAGTACCAGCTTGTTTTTGTGTTATCTACATCTATAATATATGTAGCAAGACTTTCAACATCAATTTTTATTTAATATGTCTATATTTAATTTGCGGGTATCGCTTTTTTTCACTTTCTTAATGCGGAAACTTGATTTTCAAACGTAAATTCGCTTGAAAGTCATTATTTTTAAACCAATTCTGCACAAATTATTTGAGTAAATTGTCTGCTTCTTTCAACGTTTCTATTATTAGTATTATTATTTTGAAAGCTCATAGCATAAGATTATGCTTAAGTTTTCTAGGGAAGTTCCGCAAACGTCGATGAATTAAAACCAACTATAACTAAAGAAATCTAGTCAATAACACCAACAATGTTGGAAGTGTGTCCAAAAAAAAAACTTGGTTCGACGCGTTCGTCTATGTATTCAAAATATTGGCGAACATTTTCAAAATTTGCTATAAGGAATGATTTCTAAAAAAATTGAATTATGTTTTTCAAAAATAAAACTATCGCAGGATTAAGAAACATTCTGAGTCTCCATTTCTGTTTTACCTCATAAATAAAGTTGCAACAGTCTGACAGTGTTGGAAATCGTCCCCCACACTTAAACAAGGTTCGAAGAATTATATTTCAGTGTTGTAATATGTGCTACATCCATCAGATTTAAAGGTAATAAGAAAAACCAAGGGGTACTCTTTCAAACTGATCACCCTGTACCTCAGAAAAGTAAAGAAAAAATTATATTTAAATTAATTTTAAAATAAAGTTAGTAAGTAAATGTTTGATATTTATAATAAGTAAATGATCGAAATTATATGAATTTATAGTAGAAATTTTGCAGTAAGAGTACGTCAATAATTCAGTGATCATGGTAATGATCATGTATAAAACTGATATTCTTTGCAAGCTGAAAGATTCACAGTACAACAGAATTCAGAGGTAATTTACCTGCGACTTCTATAGCAGTCTGTGTAAAGATATCTTTAACTACCGTTATTTACATATTAAATACATATGTTACCGATTATTGTATTATATATCTAGTATTTATTTGCATAGTTACAATAACTATACAATTCCTCCATATATTTACCAAAACTATACAAATTTGTATAGTTACCATAACTGTACAGATAATAATCTAAAACAAACATGTTTGTTTCAGATTATTTGCATTATTTTTCAGTCTCTTTTTTTCTCTTTGACACATTTTAATCAGCAAACTTATCTCACAGAACATCTCTCAGTACAAGTGTAGCAAAACAGATGTTCATACATAATGTTCAATTCTGTTCTCCGTTGACATATGACTTAGACTGAAAGTACTCCTAGTCATTTTTGTTGGCGTAGAAATCCTTTGCATGCGATTAGATGTCATATCAGACGTTTTTAACTCGCAGCGGTTCTGCGAAATATTGGGATTGGACATATATCGAGTCATACTCATGTTAACTTCAATATCATGTTTAACTTTGCGGTCCTCTGGTGGAACTGAGGAAGACCTCCGTCTCCGAAATCTGCCATCACCAAGAGTTTTGCAAATGAAGCACGGACACGGAGAATTACCGTCGTTGTGAACAGTATCGGAAGGTGGCAAAATCTCATCATCAGGTTCTTGTTCGAAAGGTTTCAGCTGCAGCGTGGTTTCCTCCCTAAACTTAATGCGTTTTGAAGTAGTAGCTTGAACAGGATGCGAAGAATTTGATTCATAAAAGCGCTCGTCTCCTATGAAATAACCTTCAGTTGCATCTCCTTCTTGCTTTGAAGGTTTAGTATCAGAATTGGATGATATTTTATCGGCTGAGGATGATTTTGAAGATTTTGATTCCTCTGGTAAATCAGATTTCTTTGAATCTGTAGACCCACTTCGAAAAAATCGAAATTGTTCTTTTTTCTTCTGGATTTGTCCTTTCACTGTTCCCGCAAAATTTTGAGATAAGTTAGAAAATTTCCCCCATTGCTCACTAATACTACTTGAAAATAAAGTAACTTTTGACTTTATAGAATCTGCTGGCGGATGCTCTGCAGATCTATTTTTGTCTTCTACATCAATTGAGGCACTTGTTGTTGGAACTTTTGAAGGTTGTTTTATAACCTTATTCACAGAATTTTGTTGAATATTATTTATTTCGTGCTTTACCACGTTATCTAATGTTTTTACAAATATTTTTTCGCTAGATTTCTCTGACGCTTCCTCTGGCATATTTATCTGCTTATTGTCATTATATGTCTCATCAGTACTGTTGCTTCTGCTTCCGTTATCGCATTTGCGAAAATAAATTTCTATTTCTTCGTCAATAGGCTCTCTTAAATCTCTGTAACTATTGCGCTTCTCTGAATCAATTTTTTCTTGATCGGATTCAGATTTATTTTTGTGCATTGGTATCGGGCTACTGATGTCAATATGTGAAATCTGACGTTTGGGTTTTTCATTTTCTGTATCTGGCTCTTTTCTTCCGTATTTTGATAAGCGCAATTTTGTTGTTTCATATCGTCGTCTAACTGAATAAAGAAACGTAGAAAACTTTCTAGAACGCCAGAATAATAAAACTATATGAAGCGTTAAAGAAAACACTAGAGCCAAACTGCCTATTACTAAAATAATGCGACAAAATTTATTTTGTTGCTTACCAACTATTGGTGAATCAGATTCTGAAGCATAGCTTGTTGTTACAGCCCATGTAACAAGATAAAAGACTGATTCGATTGTAGCAATGCAGTAGTATAAAATGCTGTGCTTCATATTAGAACTGAAATCGTATGCTGTTTTAGGATCTCTATTTAAATGCCACTCAAATATCAAGATGTAGCTCATGAAAGCCAACCTACTGAGTTGTCTCCATTTCGATAAAGAATCAGAAACTAGTATTGGGACTTGAAATTTCAAATAAATTACGGATATAAGAAGTTGTAGAAACATTATACTTACTGCATATATGCCGGCAAGTTTCAGAAGAATCCCTAGAGCCAAAAGTCTACCTAAGCTAAACCCTAATGTTTGTAAAAATACCACAGATTTCATTGTTATTTCCTCCAAACCACTTCTATAATTTGAATCTTTTGTCTCAGTGTTTGGAGCCTTTTCTTTTTCTGTAGAAACACTGGTTGCTTTAGAACTGCTCTCAGATTCTGCCGCCTCAGACTGAAATATCAAAGGTACCAGATCAATAGTCTCACAGTTCCATTTTTTCAATTCTTCAACTTCTTTTGAACACCATGAAAACATGGTACAGGTCAGAATCAAATTCAAACTGACGCAAATGATGGCGAAAGCATCATAAATAAGCTCTTCGAGGTGATCCATTACACTGATGTGAACAATAATCATTGGGATCGTAAACGTCTGCGTGAAAAAGAACTTCGTCATTGTCAGCAGCAAAGCGTTTTTCTTCTGGAACTCTTTGGTTTTGTCACACCACAGGCAGACGTATCTCCATATCATGCCACCGATGATAATATGGAATGCGAAACGAATTGCACTTTTTTCTTTACCTTTCTCTTCCAGCTGCTTTTGCTCCCACATAGCCGATAATACGTTGATGGTGAAAGATGTGACAGTAGCAATGAAAAGGCACGCCAAGCACAATGTCCAACTAGTAGGGTTGTGCTTAGATGGATTCAATGGATCGCTCCACATTTTAAAAGTGTAATAAACTGTTCTCAGCCCAATACAGAATTCTAGACAATATATAAACGTCAGTAAGCCCGATATTAAAACAACGCGACTTACTTTGATGTTTTTCAGAGGAATTTTTATGTCCACGTCTAGTACCATTTTTATCTCCAATTTTATTCTATTCTTGTTTCAAAGCAAAGCCTCACTAATTATGCATTAAAATAAGCCGTGTTTCACAATGCTAGTTTCTGTTTTTCAAGTAATGTAAACTGCATAAATAAGTAAACTGACTAAAAAATTTCATTTGTTGATGCAGAAAAAATGCGCAAGCACATTTTTCATCTTTAAAAATCGTCTATAAAAATATTTATGCGTGGAAAGGTTCAGTTTAAGTTATTTTCTGAAGGAAGATTGTATTATTAATCAGTAACTTAATTAATTAATACTACTATAATTATTCTTTTTTCGTAATTAAAGAAAAATTCTGTTGCTTAAAATAGCAAACATTTTTTTTTTCCTCAGTTGACACATGTAATCAAAAATTTATTTTCATTTTTCTTATATGCGTAAACTTTCTCCTCGTATTTAATGCACCTCTGTTATAGATCATCAAAGTTAATGATCCTTATGATAAACTTTTCAATAACAGTCGTTATTAGTTTCAATAACAGCTAACAGTTTCAGCTGTAACAGTTCATGGGAGTAAAATGAACATTACGTCTATCAATAAAACAGCACGAAAATGTACATTGAATAGCGTTTTATTAAACTGCAAATCTTCATCGATTTAAATTCCTTTATGGCAATTTTCTATTCGATAAAAGCTAGTAAAATGGAAAAACACTTCTAATAATCAAGTATCTGCGATTACGTCATTTTTAATCATACTCCAAGCATGAGAAAATATCCAGTTTTATTTCTGATTATAGTAAACACATCAAACTTCTCTTCTGCCGAGAAATTTAATATTCTCATCGATAGTTGTTAAACGTCATAGTCACAAAATAACTATTCGCAAACACAAAACAGTTTCCTATAGAAGTAGATCCGGATATCTGAATGGGAAATCTATTTATTAATTACGTTCCCTCAAAAGTATCCTTCATCAGCATCAAATTAAGGTAGGCACGAATATTGTCTTTGATAGAATAACACATTTCACCAAAATTAATTTTCGGTGCACGGATCTTGTCTCTTGAAATGACAGTGAATTCCATCTGATTTAAACAATATTTATCATCAGTTCTTAAATATATTGTTTTAGACTATTGCTCCGTAATAATTTCCTTACTTTCAAAATACCTTCATACTTAAAAAAACTTACACGCAGGATAAAATTGCTTCCCATCAAAATTTTAAAAATCGTTCGCTGACTTGAGAACAAAATCAACGATTACTCACGTGAACATCTACTATTCGGGAACTGAAGTGCAGAAATGTAATCACATTATGAGAGCCAACAGAAGTACTGGAAAAAGAAACCTCATAAATGGCTGAGCAGTGCAGAAAGAATATTGTACGGTTTCTAATCTTTGAATCCTCTCAATCTATCCCAATTTTTAATTTATCCTTTCTTTCATATTAAAGTTTGATTTACATCTTTATGTGTAATCTCTACTTATTATAAAAGAAATTGTCTGTGTGTGTGTGTGTGTGTGTGTGTCGGCAGCGTTACGGACAAACGGCTACACCTAGAAACACCAAATTTGGTACTCGGGAAGATATAAATATGTAGTTGTGCACCTCGAAGCGATTTTTTCAAAATTCGACCTAGATTTTTTTTATTTTATGTTTTATGCGATTTTTGGCATTTTTTCTCACCTAATTCGTAATGACGGCGGAAATTACGCTCGCAGCAAAACGGCATTTGTATCATCGGATAGAGGAGAAAATTTTCTTTTAAAAACAGTTTGTTCTGAATACGTAACAATATTTACCGATTTTTAGGAATTTTTTTACTAAGCATTTGCTTCGGCGAATTGTTTCGTAAAATAATTTTAAAACTGTCGCATCTTGAATTCTATCCGTCATAACTTTTTGATATTTTGACAAATCGTGAAACATTCTTTTCTCCCTCTTTTAAAATAAAAACGAAAAAATTATGTAAATTAGATGATTTTTAATGAATTTTAATGCAGCCTAATGTTTAGAATTTAATAGCATCAACGCGATCTTACGCCATTCATTACATTGCGATCACGGCACGAGAATTTAACTTCGGTTGTTGCCACAGAAAGGATTAGAAAAAAGGGTTTTCTCAACCAATCGAGTTTTTAAATGGGATATCAGAATTTCAATTCGCAAGTGAGGATCTATGACGTCAAATGCTTTAAGATACGTAAAAATTACGCCATAATTTTAACTCATTTATTCCAGCTCTATTTTCAACACAGGGAGACGATATTTTGATTAAAATTTACTGTAGAAATAAACTAAGAAATTCACGATTATTATTATTAGAAGTGGTATTTTAATCCGGTGCTTATTTAAAAATTGAAATGTATTCACGCTGCTGAAAATGTTCATTTTAAAAATTACAAAGTTCGTTTCAAAGCGCGATATATTAAAATTTTTCTATTTACTATTTTTATTTTTGACATTTAATTATGGCGCATACGTTGCCTAACATATGCATGCAGGCTGCGGGTATAGTTTTATTTTAACGTTGAATTACGTTCCTCCATAAAGGTCCTACATGACGCAAAGTTTTAATGATACCGTTTGAAAACTACTATGCGAAATATCGAAATTAACTCCCTCAACCAACTGGGGTATCCTTTACGGCAGTCAAACAGTGACGTCATAAATTAAAAAAATGCGTGAAATTTGAAAACTCTGCAACTCTGCGCCATGACACAATTAAAGCGGGAATAAGTAGCTCCTCGAGATTACACAGTTTGATGTTTTTCAGGAGACAGGACTATGGAGGATATAAAAGATATCGCTATATTAGATACATGGATATTTAAAATGGCCTCCCTTGGATATTTTCTCCCCACAATAAGATGAAATGGTTTGCGGCGCTAAATACGCCAATCTTATAAAACTATGTATAAATTAAATATATATGGAGAGTTTCCTTAATGGCAACCATTATGTGAAATGATTATTATTTATGCTAATGCGTAAATTGCAAAGAATCGCCATAGAATCAAAAGATTCCATTGGGGCCAAATAATCTAAGCTGTTTCTTTTAAGGGAGCCTTGAAGAGGGAGAAGCGAAGATACATAGTATTAATGTACGTAATAGGTAGTATCATTAGATTCGTAAGGATAATATGAATAAATCATAATATACCACGTTAATAAATATTTTATGAAATTAAAAGTGTTTCTCCTTTTTCAACGGTTGTCTTACAACCAACTAAACGAAAAGTAATTCTAATTTGCGTTAATATATCCCGCAGTAATTTCAACAGAGGATATTACTTGAACTTTTTTAAAAATGAAATTCTGTTTTGTCACATGCAGATATGATTTTAGTAGTAAAATATTCGCTTATTCCCGTATGAAGAGCGGGTGCGCAGTTATCTTAAAAACATCTCTTGAAAATAGCATAAATGAATTCAGAAGACCTCAAAACGTGTAAATACACCAAAATCTCGAAGTCGAATTTTTTCATGATTACAATACTTTCCTTATATGGTACATGTTCGGAAAGAAATAAATGGTTGTCCATTCCATGTAGTGTCTTAGGTATTTAATGCTACAACTTGAGCCTAAAAAACAGTATGATGTAGAAATAAGACATTTTGAATGCCAGGAGTTCTCTGCAAACCATTAAGCTTTCCACTTTTTTGATAGTGAATGACACTGACGTAGTTTTTTGAGTCATTGTACTGCAATGATGCCAGGTTAATACTCGTGACGCAAACTTTACATCAAGAGTCCAATAATTTTGCTCTTTTTCTTTAAATTCCACATCACGAATAAATTCGAATTACACATGTAAGGAAAATTTTCGTTTCCTACCGTGCGAAGAACGGGCACGCAGCTAGTCTCAAAAATAAAGCAACAGATCATTACCATAGTTGATACAACTTTAGATGTTGACAATTTTGAAACTAATACTTGGTATCCGAGAATAACTGGAAATACGATATTTCCAACTTCAGGTCCATATTTGCTTCATAATGAGATACAACCAAAATGTGTGCTACATAAAAGTATTACTACAGTATTATTATCTGAAACACTGACACAATATCACAAACATACATATGTTACGGTAAATGTGATTAATCCGGTGATTATGTATAATAACCGGTAATTATGCATAATCACCACTGAATTCGGTAAAAGGGGTAAATTTTTTAAAATTTACCCCTTAAAATTAACCGGTTTATTTGCATAATTCCAAACTCTTAATGGTAAATGTGATAAAAGTCCCTAACTTTACGAAAATTTGTTCAGTTTGTGCAACTGCTTGGCTTCTATCAACACGTGACAAGTCCGTGATTTCAGTAGCTGTTCTCATTTCGTTGCATCTAGACGTTTTTTCGCTATCCTCTCGTATTTTATAAAATATTGAATAATGGCTGGTATGCTTGAGCGTTTTAATTTCACATTAGTGAGTATTATGGATACTAAGAACGCAAACAGTGGTTTTCTGACGAAAGAAAGATATTATGATTTATTAAAAAAAGTGAATTATAGTAAAAAAAAAAAAAAAAGCAGTGGGGAAAAACTGGAGGATTATCAAAGATTAAAATGATACGATGTAATGAAAGTAGGCAATTTTGAAAAACTTATTTTTTCCGTCAGTAATGACAACTTTAATGTTAGATTTTACGTAAACTTTGAAGAACTTTTTACCATAGTTCATGAGGTACACTTATCAGTAGGCCATGGTGGTAGAAACAGGATGTTAAAAGAACTTCAAAAAAAAGTACAAAAACATTATTACCAAAGAAGTAGTGATTTACTGAAATTTGTGTGAAATGTATATAAAAAAAAACAAAAAATAAATAAATAAATAAACAAGGTACGTGAGAAAGGACTTCAGTTGACTTCAGTGTGAGAAAGGACTTCAGTGAGAAAGGACAGGCAGTTTGGCCAATGGTCTTTCAAGAGATGGACACAAGTTGCCAGATGGACCCAATTGACGTGCAGTCGCAACCAGATAATGACTAAGTTTGTATTTGTCTATCAAGAGCACTTGACGAAGTTCGTATAGTTGCGTGCCCTAAAAAGCAAACGTGCAGAAGAGGTTGCATATCACCTAATTGATATTTTTACTATATTTGGAGCCTCCAGTGTACTGCGAAGTGACAATGGTCGTGAGTTTAGTAACAAAATCTTATAGATGTGTACGGAAGATCGTGCAATGTGGCCGGACCTGAATATTGTGTACGGAAAAATTAGGCACAGCCAGACTCAAGGTTCGGTTGAACATGCAAACCAGAAATTGAAAATATGGTAAGTTCTTGATTGGAAAGCAATCACGCTAGTAAATGGTCCAAAGGAATACGTTTTGTGCAACTTATGGAAAATAGAGCATTTCAAGAAGGCATCAAGTATTCTCCTTATGAAGCAATGTTTGGGACACCTGCAAAATTTCGCTTGAAAACGTCTTTCCCGTTTGACTCTATCGATCTTAGAACTGAAGGAGAGCTTCAGGCATTAATCAAGACAGTTAATAATGCCTCCGAAAACATCAATAGCGAAATAGAAACAGATATTTATGCAGGCAAGTAAGAAAACACAGAATGACTGCTAAAAAAGGTTTAGAATTACAAGCAAAGAATATATTGAAAGTTTCAATTGTTAAATTTCCCGCTGGTAAAGTTTGTGACGCAGTGAAACTACGAATACCAGACGTTGACAGAGTAAGAAGTGATCCCCGAAATTTAATAGCGGTGATATTAGTTCAAAATGAAGAGTTTTATCAGTTTACCAGAAATCAATTCACAATTTGTGAAGAAAAATTTATTTTGCTTGACAATGTTCCAGATCTAGAAATATCATTTCGAGAATGCGTTAGAAAGACATCTCTTTTGGAGGTCAGGGATATCAGCGTGTGTTTGTGTGTAAGGGACAATACGAGTCTGAAAGTGCAAATGTAAAAAATCTGGTCTTTGTAATTCTAAATGCCATAACAGTCTAATATGCTTAATTAAGCAAACTTTAAATATTTAGTAATTTCTAGTAATAGCATTTAACGTTATCTGAAAAAATGTATCTTTTCTCTTGAATATTGCCTTAGTTTGTTTTTTATATGTAACTTCAGTTTGTTTTTTTATGTGCAACTGTTTTGTACAATTTCATGTAAATTGTATTTTTTTTTCATTTCAAACATCTCTCAGTCCCTTATTCAAATTTCCTTCAGGGTAAATAAATGTACGTGACTTAAAATAACTATATATTGACTTTTTGACTGTAAAATATAAAATATTGTAATTCGTGGTCTCTTACGTCATAGTGTCTAACGAAAAAATATCCTTTTGAGAAGTAACTACATAGAAGAACTGCACTCTATTCTACTGGCCCAATCAGTCATGATATTTATCACATTGACCATTACGAGTTGGGAATTATGCAAACAAACCGGTTAATTTGATAAATTTCCAAAAATTTATCACATTTACCGTATTCAGTGGTGATTATGCATAATTACCGGTTATTACATATAATCACCAGTTTATTACTTTTACCGTAACATATATACAGCGTGTCTTAAAAAGGTGGTAATGCTCTTTATCTTTTAGAGATAAGTGGTCAGGGTAAATTGAAAAAATGCTCAAAATAGGGTCGGGAATAATACTTCGTTAAGATAAAATTCCTCTCGTTAATTTTCAAAAAGTTACATTTTCTGAATTTGTATGCGACTCCCGTAGAAAACAATTCCCTGATTAATAAAATGTGCCCCATACACTCATGAGGTGACCTACAAAATTTAAGAATCATACCTTAAAAAGTGTTAGAGATATGAAGATAAATATACACTCATGTCCATAATTTAAGGATAATTCAGAATCACACAGAAATTGATCTCTAAAATAAAAATTTCACCTGTGGAATGATCACACACATCTTGAAGAAGAATATGCAAATTACAGGAAACCACCAGATGGCGTGGATGGTACGTCACAATGACGAGAGTGTAAGAGAGGGTTATATAAGGAATGGTGGCAAAGAAGTAAAATTGTTCACAAGCGCTGTGAAAGCCTTTCAGTGCAAAAACCGTATAGTTATGGCACAAAAGAGGCATTTGGATAATGTTTTACGTGGCAGAATTATCGGACGACTGGAATGTGGACGTACCCAGCTGGAAGTATCCGAGGAACTTGGAATCGCCCAGAGCGTCATCTCCAGGCTTTGGCAACGATTCCAAGATGATGGTAATGTGAGTAGACGTTACAGCACTGGTCGCCCCCGAGTTACAACGCCGAATGAGGACCGCTATTTCGCAGTTACTGCCAAAAGAAACAGACGGAGTACAGCATCAGACCTGTCTCGTCAGCTCTCTTCAGCTACCGGTACGACAGTTTCAAGGCAGACCGTGTACAGACGCTTAGGGCACATTGGTCTATATGCTCGTAGGCCTGTCAGATGTGTTCCACTTACCGCAATTCACTGTCGCCTGCGATTAACCTGGAGTAGAGAGCATGCATTGTGGACACCGCAACAGTGGTCTTGTGTGATGTTCATCTGGAGAGCACCAGGTACCCGTTACCACCAAGAGAACACCATTGAAAGACACCGTTACGATGGTGCAGGATGGCTCGTTTGGGGAGGAATTATTCTTGGTTCCAGAACTGACCTGCATGTTCAGAGTGTAACGATGACAGGCCACATCTATCGGGATATCATTCTGGAACAACATGTACGTTTGTTTCGGGGCGCCATGGGTGCTGAATTTGTGTTTATGGATGACAACGCCCGTCCTCACCGTGCAAACATTGTAGACGAATGCCTTCAATCGGAGGATATCACCTGTATGCATTGGCCAGCATACTCACCGGACTTGAATCCAATAGAGCATGTGTGGGATATGCTTGGCCGACGAATTGCAGCCCTTCAACCCCCTCCCACCTGTCTACCGGAACTTCGGAGTGCATTGCTTGATCAGTGGTGTAATATTCCACAAGATCAGATTGATCATTTGATACTCAGCATGCCTAGGCGTTGTCAGGCCTGTATTGCATCGTCCGGGAGACATACTCCGTATTAACCATCCTACTAACCATGTTATACTGTTTTTTGTAAATAGGTTCTTTTTTGATATTTGGTCAAGGGAGTAAAACTTGCAATTTTTATTAATTATGTCAAACATATAGCATCTTTTTTGCTCTTTACTTTTTGTTTAATAAATAGACTTTACAAATAAGTCAAATTTGTTTTGCTTCTTTCTCTTTCTTTGCCTGAACTTCATTATCCTTAATTTATGGACATGAGTGTAACATTAATTTAAACCACTTTTCAATGGCTCTCGAAGAGAAAAAAATCTCGTTAAGGTATCCGTACTAGAGATGAGACGGGCTCAGCCCGAGCCCGAAAGCCCGAGCCTGAGCCCTAACCGGGCTCGGGCTTTGTAATTCACAATTGTGCTCGGGCTCGGCCGGGCTCGAGCTCGTGAAAAATTTCTCCTTTATTGAACATACTGCTTGAAACAGATTTTAGAAAGTGATTCATAAGGAAAATAAAAGTACTTATAAAAATTAAATAAATAAATAAATAAAAATAGTGGCACGGGCGCCTAGAAGTTGCGTGAAGCACTTTGGGTATTTTAGAACGGCGGTTTATATTCCTTAGTTAGTCATGAGATCCGACATTTTTTGAAAAAGGATGGATGCAAAGAATTAGAAAGTGCATTGGGAGTTTGCAACTATATTTATCTTTAATTTTCACAAACGGCAAAACTTATTGTATTTTATCAATGAAGTAATTGAATTTTTTTTTAATCTTTGGCTGAAATTTCGGGCTCGGGCTTCGACTTAAATAATATTGCTTGGGCTCGGGCGGGCTCGGATTAAAAGTCCTCGGTCTCGGGCTTCAAAAAATGAGCCCGAACTCATCTCTAATCCGTACACATCAGAAACCTAATTTTCGATCAAAAAATCGAATTTCCAATTTTGATGAAATAATGAAATTTGATCTTTTATCTTTCTAAAACCACTTGAATTTTTATTGTATCTCAAGTAGAAGCAGAGATATAGCAGTTTGTGAAAATTAGTAGCTCTAAACTAAATAAAGTGTATGTGAAAGTTGTTTTTAGCAATTTCTCAAAATGAAGTTATTAAGCAATGCGTGAACAAAGATTCACTCGGCTTTAAACGATTTTTGCAAAATCTCGAAATCTGATCGATTTCTTTTTAATTAGATGCTTATAGTTTAAGGTGAGTGACCACCTATCATTTCACCGAATATCATTTTTTCACCTTTGCAGTTGTTACGTGATGTGGGAACACAAATTTACACACTTTAAAACTATTTTCGCAAAATCTCAAAATCTAATCAAGATTTTTTAAAACTTCGACGCCTATGTTTTAAGTTGAGTGACCACCAATCACACATGATACCTAATTTCATTTCAATCGCTTCAGTCGTTTTTACGTGATGCTCGAACACGAATTTACGCAGTTTAAAACGATTTTCGCAAAATCTTAAAATCTAATCAAGATTTTTTTTCAAATCGGCCCCTATGTTTTAAGTTGAGTGACCACCAATCATGATACCAAATTTAATTTCAATTGCTTCAGTCGTTTATACGTGATGCTCGAACACAAATTTACGCAGTTTGAAAGGATTTTCGCGAAATCTCAAAATCCAATCAAGATTTTTTAAAAATTCGAAGCCTATTTTTAAGTTGAGTGACCACCTATCATGACACCAAATTTCATATCATTCGCTTCAGTCGTTTTTACGTGATGCTTGAACAAAAAAAGCGTCACGGACAGAATGACAGAACGACAGACACACAAAATTTTTTTTGAGGGTCGCACCGGATTCCAAGGTGCTTGAAACGGATAGAAATCCCAAAATTTTTGAATCCCAAGAAATGTTCAGACAAAAGTCTAATTTTATTTATATAGATAGGTATGCATCAGGCGCGTACGCGTAGCCAGGAAAATTTTTCGGGGGGGGGGGGGGGGGGGATATGACCTTATATGTGAATAAATAGACGGAATTTCATCACTAATCCAAAAAGTTTCCGGGAAGGATATATTCCGATATCCCCCCCCCTGGATACGCCCCTGGTATGCATATATGTGTACATACAGGATGTTTCCAAATAAGCGGAACAAACTTCTAACAGGAGTAGGTTACATCAAGACAGTTCAGAATCACATAGCGATGCGGTTTCGGAAATATCGTCTTCATGTACCAGTTAATAATCACTTTAGATGAAGATTTCAAGTAACAGTGAACTTTACTTTGCGATCACGATTTTTCAAAAACTAAAGCATCTTCCTCAAATTGCACTTGATAAAAATTATTATAATTTTTTTTTTTAATTACACTGATGAAACCGTCGGAGGAGAGACCATTTTTTTATGAAGCTTGGTTAAGAAATTAGACGTATACTTCTTCCTAAGTAATTATTAACAGGTACATAAATACGACGTACCCTTCCTAGAAATTTGCCCTCTAATTTCGAAACACCCTGTATAGATACAGAAAGTCTCCAAAACATAGTCCTAGGCTTTTATTACTTAAATATCGATCATAGAACAAAAAAAGTAAACAACAAAGTTGCGTAAAAGAAGATACAGAATTTTATGGTACAGATTAAGATTTCCTGGATATGTAATCTAAATAAATTCAAAATTTACACTGCTATGATTGGTATTGTAAACCCCTCCATCAACTTTGTTTGAATATAACTTTGAGCCTTTTTACGATAAAATTCTGAAGCTTTTTACATCACCTAATTAATATATGGAGCCCATTTTAGTAACTGGGAACTTTTTGTTCCGGGCCGTGTGAAAGTTTAAATTGCGTATTTATTCAGCTTTAATCTCCTGAAAACTTAATCAATTCTATAAAATTCTGTACTTTTTTTTTACATAAAACATTTAATGTATGCCTTTGATTAATCAGTATTTAAGGATTAAAGTAGTCAATGTTTTTAGGACACTCTGTATATATGTAGGTTTATCAAACTGTGTTTGATCAGTGCGGCCTCTTTGTAACTATTGACTGTTGCTCTACCAGTTAAAAATTATAAAGACTTGAACTTGCATTTTATGTAATAAATTTTATATGAGCAGTATCTTTGGGGGGGGGACATGTTTACAATGACCCTGTGTATGCAAAAACATCCAGTGAGAAAAATGAAGTCCGAATTTTATAAAGCTACATGCAAAAAAATTTCTCTCTTAAAAATAATACTAATAGTATTCATTAATTAGACTTTCGAAAAACACACAACTCGGAAAACGTGAGAATAGTTATTACGTAGTGTTCTTGTAAAAAAGTATACATTTTCTAGAAATATGAAAGGTTTTCTTGAAAACATTCCGGATATATGGACAGTTTTCTTCTGCATCAATTAACATTCGAAGAATCGGTTTGAATTTTTATTTTGTGTATTGTGTACATAATTGACTTGATTGAGCCATAATTTTCACCATAATTTGTTGAGAGTTTTTTAATATTCTAATTATACTTCACCTTTATACTTACATTAATATAGGCACCTTTATAGAGGCAAACTAATATTCTCATTAAGTAAACAGTAGGGTTGGCGATTTCTCGCCAAATATACAGAATATCGCCAAGCTTAGTTCAATATCGGGGACTTAATTTTGGTCAAAAAATTACCCAAAATGACCAACGTTGGAGACTTTTGACAGTATTACTACCCCGGTCTGTGTGGCAATCCTCGAAAAGTGACTCACTATTTCGCTACGTAGACAAAAGTCCGAGTTTGATAATAACGGCACTCAAGTGCTAACAAGTATGACTTTTTTAAAAAAGAAAACAGACTTCAAATTACTTCATCATAACGGAAAATTATTCACATAGTAAAAGAGCAAGGTTTGGCAATTTCTCTCCAAATATAGAAGATATTGTCAAGCAGGATTCAGTTTTAGATTTCTTTTTTGGTACCGAACTTGGCAATAAATCGCTAAAAGTGGCGAACCTTGGTGACTTTAGACATTACTATGAGCGCAGTTACTCACAACCCTTCAATGGCTTAAAAACATGTTTTTTTCCGATTTTCTAATAACAATATCATTTCCATAGTAAAGTTTTGCAATTTCTCACCAAATATAAAAGATATAGTAAGCTAGACTCAGTTTTGGTTTCCTTATTTTGTGGCTCTGAATTTGGTAATAAATCGCGAAAATTGGCCAACTTTGGCGACATTTGACTTACAATTACAATCTCTTTACACGCAACCCTTTAGGCAATGGTTTAAATAAACTTGTTTTTTTTTTTCAATTTTCTCGATAAAAATATCATCAGAATATGACCAAATTAAAATCTCACTTCGCTCGGTCAAAAGGAATGTTTTGAGAAAACACAATTTACTTCAAACTCTGCTTTTTTTTTCTTCGAAAAGTCGAATTATTTCCGTTATAAATACGCAAACTAACTATTTGCAAATATGTTTATACTCATCCATTACATTAAATGCATGTTTTTAGTTTTAATTCGTGTATTTTGAATGCAAGACTTCCGCCTGGATTCACAAGAGATGGCCAAAATGAGAAAGAAATGCTTACGTATGTCAACTGACCAATAACGTCTCGATCGACAACGCGAACAAGCATTAAAAGCAAAGCGATATGCAGCTACAATCATTAATGTCTGTACTGTTATGTTTGATGCTGATGGTCTAGGTTATGACTTTACCTTCTAGGAGATGATTCATGATGAAATAATCAGTGATAGTGAAGATGATTCAGTACCAGAGTAAAACAGTTACCTTAAGAGAAACAATGTTAATATTAGCAGAACAGCAGTTGCTTCAGTCAGGTTGGGTGTATCCTCAATTGCCACTGCTGCTATCACAAATGGTTCTCTGAGTGATCTTGTGAAGGCAAGCCATCTAGTCGAAGATAAGAAACGCCTCATATGTAACAGAAAGAAGGTATTCCTTGCTAAAGAGCATGTTTGAAGTACTCAAAAGCAGAGGAAAAAAGTAACATCTCTGGTATTCTTTTTAATAGCAAGAAGGACAATACTCTAATTCTTATGCACTTTAGCTTCAGGAAATTCGCATCGTATGATCGTCATAAAAGCAGCTAAAGATTGCTGTCTTACTCACTACATCAGAGGATAAATCAAAAACAGTAAAACAGAAAACGGGCCAAATAGTGTGCAAATAAATTATTTGACTAATTGGAGGACAGAGGTATAGATTTTAATCCACTAACTAACTATTCATCTTAAAGTAATTATAGATGAATAAAGTGATGCCATGAATAACAAATGTGGATGAAAGAAGCACGCTTCAATATATTAAAAAATTCTTCAGTCATAACCTGTTAGGTCGTTCTCCTGGTTTCATGTCAATGAGTTTTCATCCCATCATACCGTAGCAAAGCTTGACTTCTTCAGCTTTACTACATCAGCCTTTCACTTCTTCAGTGAAAGGCTGATGTAGTAAAGCTGGTAAACACTTTTCCAAAGTTAATACTCTTGATTAAAAGATTGAATTTGAGCCAATTCCGCTTCTGGAAATCCTTTATATCAACGAGAATACTGCTAGCCAAATGAGCACTGACTGCCTCATAGCATGGAAATATCTTCATGCAATAGCAAGCTCGATCATGAAGAAGCAGCTTTCAAATATAGCCAATTCTTCCACAATAGGTGACTTACTTGTGCCATGAGGTCCCTATTGCTCTATATGAGTAAGCAAGATCTTGAAACTGGAAATAGGAAAATCTTTAAGCTCCACAACCTGGGTAACACATGTGTATATACTTGTTTCCATTAGACTGAGGTCAAACATGAGATGAGATATGGACCTTCGCATGTCATAAAGTTATTTAAACTTTGAGAGAAGCAAGATGTGAGGGTCCAGGATGCCTCTAAACCCTACCTAAATATCGGATCCCGTTGTGCTCATCGAGACAATGTATTCGTCGCTCTTCTCTGTTCTGATGATACAAAACCGAGAGTCTTTGCAGTTAACAGAATAATGACAGTCAGGGTTGGAAGTGAACAAGACTGCAATGCAGTGCGATCTCATAGAGTTCCAGAAACGGTAAAACTTGATACTTGAGACTTCATAAAACCAATTGATTGGGAGGTGGGAGTGCAGATATTATCACTAAAACAGATTTTTAAGAAAAGCAGCCTTTGAACCAATTTGATGTTTTGAAAGTTGCGCTCGTGCAACTCCTTTGATATTCACTATATACTCACGAAGTTACTTACTTCACGAAGTTGCGGAGTGAGCATTCTGTTAGGTCAAGGGAGATGACTTCATACAAATGTAGTTGCGAAATCAAGAAGTTATACCTTTTTTGAAAACAAAGAAAAGACTTTCTGAAAGTATTCCAAACTTAAAAATCTATATCAGTGGCTGGGTGGAGTCTTGTTTTTGTACTCTGAAATAAAATGCACAGGTATGAACTGAAGATATAGCTAACTTATGGAATAGAAT
Organism: Cheiracanthium punctorium; assembly: GCA_038373885.1. NCBI lineage: Eukaryota > Metazoa > Arthropoda > Arachnida > Araneae > Cheiracanthiidae > Cheiracanthium > Cheiracanthium punctorium. The sequence goes on along the minus strand of JAWZYV010016501.1, from coordinate 7,053 downwards.
AGAAGAATACTAAACGAAAAGACCATGCAGAACACATGGCAACCCAAGATTCCCTAGGGTCGCACTCAGCTATACCAAGGCAGAAGACACCTTGATCAACCGAGAAAACTGTAGTTGGGTGGTGATGATTACGATAACAGAATGCAGATATACTGTCTATATACCCTTATTTATGTCCAAATTATAGTAAATTATTCATATTTTGTGACTGGCGGCTGCTAAAGAGCGGTTTATTTTACTTTTATCGTGTAATTGACAAATTAAATAAATAATTTAATTGATATTAGGTATTTCTGACCTTCAAATAAAAAGCTAAGAGTAATATGTTTAATATGAACATGATCCAACAATTTTAATTACTATTTCGTGGTAGGTAAACCTCAAAACTTGACAAAAATATTAATAAAAATGAGCTTTCCTTGTACAAATACATTAGATTCCGGCCGTGCAAGTCAACGTATATATTTTTTTAACTTTCAATGGCATATGACATACCCTAACCAACAACCAATGTAACGGACTAAAGTTAACGGAAGTTAAGACCCGTTAATAGGGAGTTCGTGCAGAGCAGTTGCTCTTACGGTACGTTAACGCTAACCGCTAAACGAACCTCCACGCAAACTGCACTTGCGTACGAATAATCGGAAGGTAACGTCAAAAGTTCAGTTAGCGATTTTAGCTTGCTTGATTACGGTAAACATCATTCATAAACAAGATGGCCGACAACCAAGTGCGATTTAATATGCCTAATACAATGTGAATAAATATAGCCGACAACTCTCTTAATAATCAAGAGTGAAAAACCAGTGCTGAGGAGTGATATATCACCCTACCTTCGTGACAAAAATCAGCCAACCTCCGTAGAGTGAGAAATCACTATTCTGAAGAGTGACATTTCTGACTCTGGACTAGGAGTGAGAATTCAAAAACCCACTCCGGGAAAGAGTGCCTCACTCTAAGGAAAGGGTGACAGCACGCCATCCCTTAAAGAGTGGAGCGCTCTGATCAAGAGTGAGCTATGACCCTTTTTAAGAGTGACCGCCACTTTTTATAGGGTGATTATTCGAGACCGTATCCAGGGGTCCGGACCCTCCCCCCTCCCAAAAAAATTGATTTTTGTTAATAAAATAATAATAATGACGTCTTTTTGTGAAAAATTCTGCCTTTTCCACGGTTTGGACCCTGCCTGAAATTTTTGTCTGGGTACGGCCCTGGATTTATTCCTTGCATATGCCTTGCTTCTGGCTATCACTATTTTGGGGAAATTAAAATAATTCCTTATAAATATATATATATATATATATATATATATGAATATGAATGTATCTGGTAACAGCATTGATTATTATTATTTTTTAAATATTTGGCAAACATTAAAAGATATTTTCTATATAGCATCAATATTTATCCAATCTTGTGAATTCATTGAAAATAAAATCCAATATTATAAATTTAATATTTTGCCCATTTGAAGTCAAATTTTAATACTATTGAATCTTAAAGTATTTGAAATTTATCAATAATATTGAGTGTATATTAGAAATATTTCCAATATTATTAAGTACTAATTACTTTTAATTATTAAAATTTACATATATGTGAATACTTTGAGAGTAAAGACCACTTCCAGTATTGGTAAAAACTAGAGTTTAGCCCTGATATATGCTCAAAATGTTATTATTATTTGTAAAATTTTAATTAACATATGAAGTGTGTATTGATATATTAATTATATATTGAGAATATTTCTGAAGCAGTCTCACTACCAATGAACTTTTAAATATTAACTCAATATTGTGAAAACATTGATATCAAAAACCAATAATATTACAAAGTAGTAAGTGAACACATTGAGAATAAACAGTTTCCAATATTGGTAAATAAAATTCCAATATTGGTAAAAATTAGCATTTAGGTCTGATAAATTCTCAAAATAACATTATACTTTCAGTATGACTATACTAATATACCTTTTCCACTGAATTTAACATACAAAAAAATATATTCTTAATATAGGGTTGTATTGGAAATATTTTTGAAGTAGTCCTCAATTGATAAATTTTTTAATGTTAACTCAATATTGTTAAAAAAAATTGAAAACAAAGATCAACTGTAACTTCGTCAAATGTATCAAATGTAACTTCGTACAAAAGTAGCAAAGTTAATATTTGCCTCAGATATATTTAAAATGCATTTATAGTATTTGATATACATTGGAAATATATTCAATATGGATAAGTAATTACTTTAACATAACTTTATACCATTTTTAATTTTTTTGGTTAATATTTACTCAATATTACACTGGGAATAAAGCTAGTATTGGTAAAAAGTAGAAAGTTGATATTTAACCTTTATATTGTAAAAATTATAAAACTTTGCTGCTATTGAATTTAAATTAAATATATTTAAAATGTATCTGCAATATCGAGCGCCTTGAAAATATTCTTCATATCGTACAAGTAAATATTTTTGCCGCATTTACCTCCCCCCCCCCTCAAGTTTGTCCATAGGCAATCTTTAATACATCATAGCTGGATATTGGGTATATCTATTAGAAGTCCAACATAAAATAGATTTCTCTATTAGAAATTTGAGGTGTGATCTCTCTAATGAGTAAATAACATCTATAATATACAGGTATCTGTATATATGTAGCATAGTTATAATAATTAAACTTCCAGAAGATCTTAAAGATCCAGAATATCCCAAAAATGGCTATCTATTTCATATTCAAAATATCCAAAGATCAGAAATTGATACTTATTTCATATCCAGAACTTCTTAGATATCTATTTCTGGGCTATCTTGGATTATTGTCATGTTCAGAATGATCCATAACAGCTGGAAAATAAATTTTACGTAGCTCAATGGTACAAGTAATATCTGACCCCATGCATTTTTAGATTCTTGCTTTCATTCCAGTGAGTGAAATGTGGACTGTTGACACAAAACATACAGTATTTAAAATAACAGCCTATTCTGAAATTAAACAGATTAAGAAGGAGTACAGAGTTTCATTTTAATAATCAGATGATGGCATCACAAAAAGGTACCCCCAAGAGTTCCACATGGTTACTAAAACAAACCTCCATAACCTCTAGATCTATTTAGTTACAGAATTCGTTAACAGTTTATGTTTTGTTTGGTTAGTCAAAACGTAACAGGAATAGAAGTGAAAGTTTCAAAATGCTTGGAGGTGATCTGTATAGCCATTGAGCTATGTAAAATCCATCAGCAGGAGATTTATAAGAATTTTCTTTGTCTGCAGTACTATAACTTCATTTGAGGTAATCTGTGATCAAACAAGAATAGAAATAAGAGTTTCGGACATCCACATTACTCAACAGTGTGCAGAAATATTTGATATGTTCAATGTTACCTTTTCTCCTGCTGAAATAAAAAATCCCTGAAAGCTTATTTTTTACCTATGGTACATTTCAGAACAACTTTCACTTACAACAGTATTAACAAAACAATAAAAATAGTTCATGATAAGATATTTATATAAAATCAAAAGAATACTAATAATTTTGATTTTTAAATAGGTTTTATTTTAAGCATAATTTATTCAAACTTTCTTTTCAACTTTATTACAATTAACAAGTCTTTTTTTTTAATTTTAAATAAATAAGAAATGAACAGGATTGAATTGTTATCGAAAAGAAATTATTTGAAATTAAATTTCAGTCATTTATACGAACAAATACAAGAATTATGAAACACGAAAATAAGTTAAAAGAGCAATAGCTATCCTTTAATTGAAAACCAAAATAAATAAATAAATAAATAAATAAACTAATTGTTGGGTAAATCAAAAATATAAATATATCTGCTGATAATCTCTGTTAATGCACATATCATGTTTGGAAATTTAAGAGAATACCTATTTTTCTATTCTTTCCCCTCCCCGAAGAAAAAGGAATAAAATATTTCTAAAATGGAAACTACTTTATATTGATCGATTTCTTTTTTTGTGAAAAGGGGTAAAGAAATATTTTTGTGCAGGCCAATACATAAATAATATAAATCAAAACCAATTATTTCATAATTCCCCAACAATGCCCATTTTGTTGAATACACCCAACATTTTTGTCTTGTCCAAAAACCATTATTTAAGGTTTAGAGGCATGAGCAAGAATACAGGTTAGAATCCTTAAAAAGTTCACCACCCAAGTCAGCCCCCCCAAGAAGACACCCCTCTTGTAGACTTGCCATAACGCAAAGAAATAATTGAAGTTTAGAGCATGAGGGTGAACTATATTAACCTCCATAGATAATGTCTGGGTGAGGGGGGAGGGTGGTGATTCAAAGAAAAAGATTTTTTTTTTTCACCTCTTAAAAAACCAAATTCCTCTTCTGAACATAATTTATACATACTTCAAAATAAAAGCCATTTCTTAATTTTTTAATATATATACACATTCCTTTCTTTATTTATTTTTAAGTGTGATTTTATTTATTTCAATTTCACTTTTACAGCAAAATAGCTACAAATTACTTAATCTTTAAAAAACTTCAAATTGAAAAATAAATTCATTTAATATAGATTTTATGCAAGAATTATTATACTACTGAAAACAGATTTAGAACAATAAATGAAAGTAAAGCCAGAAAAACTCATTAGTATGTTAGAACAAAGTTCAATTAATACGAGGGCCAAAAAAAAAAAGAAAGAAAAAACAGTTAATAAAAATATATAAGCAAAGTCTTAATAAAAACATGAGTAATGGAACTTCCAAGTCCAGAGTAGTCTTCAGCCTAGCAAATTTTAGTTTACGATGCGTTCTAAATTTAAAAAAAAAAATTTAAACTATTACAGAACTGCAGAAGTAAAAAATAGCCTACGAATTGAAAAAAAGTGGAAGATATCTCTTATTGAGACTCATGCAGGTTTGAATGAATTATAAAAGCAATGGCAGTGAACACACAACAAATTATTACAAATTTGGTTTAATTGTATTACATTGTTACATTTATATAAAATACAATCACTGGATTCAATATGAGTACTTCAATACTATTTCACTTTCAGAGATTCTTCTAACAGCATCTGGAAGATAAAAATTATGACTTCAACAAGTAATTACAGAATTAAAAGTTAAAACATAACTGCTATTCTATCCTAATAAAAAAAGGGTACCCTCCCCCCTCCCCATAATTTGAATAAGACTGAAGAAAGGCTCAAAATCAGAAAGAGTTGGCAGCTAGAATATGCTAGAGCATAAACTAGATCTATGTTAAATACATACAAAATAAAATTAGTTAAAATTAGTTTTGTGTGTACATGGATTAGTGTCAAATTTAAATCTCCAACTAAAGCACAGCTTAACACTTTCAACTAGGTGATGAATTTACAGAGGAATAAGTCAGCAGATCTTTTCATTTGATTCAGAAAACATTTTGTTTATAGTTTCACTAAAATCGGAGGATAACTTTATAATAAAAAGTCTGCAAATCTACATACATTTTGGAACACCTTTAGGAGCAGGTTAAATACAATTTTGGAACAGCACAAAAGCATACCGAAAAATGGTAATAATAAATACTTTCTTATTACCATTTTTCATATTACCATATTTATGTATGGTAATAATAAATACTTTCAAGTAACATTTACATTTACTGTAACCTTCTGAGTAAGAGAGGGAAGGGAAACAGGGTTCCTACTGTTAAAATTGTACAAATTATGAATAAATGAATAAAATAAAGATGTAGAATTTAAGCTGCCTTTTACATTTTAATTTTGCCACCGAACATAAAAGCAAATGGAAAAAAACTGCAATAAAACCTAAATATAGCAGCTCAAAAAAAAAAAAAAAAAATCTATTTTTTTACCTGCAAAAAATAAAAGAAAAAAAACTTAATTTTACAGATAAGAAATCATATCAAAGCTATTTGGAATAAAATTATCCCTGAATCACAGTAACCTGTGCGTAATAACAAACATCAAACTAATAGTGACAAAATAAATATTAAACACATTACTTACTATCGGTGAGTTAAATTTGCAAATTATTACAATCAATTAAAAAATAGAAAATATTCAGGACTTGTAATATATTTTAGGTACATCAAAAATTGAGTAAAAAATAAAGTGATAACTTTGCAATAAAAACTTTTCATGCACAGCAAGTAAAATATCATCAAATAACAACATTCTTAGCAAAGATCACATCTATATGTGGAAGATAAACAAAAGAAATAAATAATTAAACGGAAGTTTGAAAATACTTTTCATATCCAGTCTGGTAAATTACAAGGATTCATTGCTCAGAAGTGTAGCTAGAGGGGGACATTTGTCCCAGGGCATAGGATCCAAAAGGCACCAATTTGTATATAAAACTTTTTCCAGCGCATTTTGGTAAACAGGAAGTGATGCAAATTTGTTCTCGGGCACTGAAAATTCTTGCTACACCTCTGAGTACTGACCCCAATTAATAACCTAGATCTTCTTGAAGTCAGTTAAAAACTAGACTAAAGATATTTTTGAGTAATATTCAAATATACATATGACAACATGTGAACACTGACAAGGTTATTGCACTTTGTTAATACTGCAGGCTTAAAAAATCTGAATTTACTAAGGAAGTGAAGTTTACATTTACATATTGTATTAGTAAAATTAAAAAATAATATATTTCATCTGTTTTTACCACTAATGGTGGTACATGTAATATGGTGTCAAAACTGGTAGGCTAGTTTTCGATTTGGTTTGTACCAAAGTACAGATATGAGATTAACAAAAAAGGAAAAAAAGTCTGAAAGAATGTCCAAACAACTTTTGAGCAATTATACTTATGAATTTCAAGAGCAATAAATATTTTAATTTTTATTGATACTAAATCTATCTTACTTATATACAATTTTGCTTTACTGAAAAATCAGAAAATTTTTGAAAAAAATGAAAAAACTGAATTAGTTATAAACATTGAAAAAGGTCTGAATATTAAACTAAATTCTTAAATCTCATCTCTGAAAGTAGCATTTTACAGTTTACATTTTAAACAACAACAGCAGTGACAACATTAATAATAATAATAATAATAATAA